>CM055124.1:135135650-135776650 GCA_029206835.1 Rana muscosa | reverse complement strand
AAGAGCCTTCCACCCTACTGCGAGCCTGGGTGGCATCTGACTTTGTTATTCTTCAACCTTTGTTGGATCGGAGACCCGACCGCTGCGGACGCTGTGTGTGGAGACACAGCAGGTGGAAGTCCCGGACTGGGATCGTGTCCGGAGGGGTGAGCGAGCACATGCTCAATCCATATACTTTATACTGTTGTTAGGCCTACAGACTGCCGACACCCACCCGCTTATATTTGAGACCCCGCTGGAGATCTATAGCAGAACTGAGTCAAAGGGTCTCCAGTGAAGTGTTCCGTGTTGTTACTTTGACCTGTGGATTACAAATGTGTTCCTGAATGTGCACCACCATTAAAGACTTGCATGCAAAGAAATCATCTCCTAGAGACTGAGTTTTAGAGTCTGGGTCAGGCCTGACCAAGCGTTAGAGTTTAGTTGCTGCGTCACAGGGCGCTTAGTTAACGGCCGTTGCATGTGGTATGTCATTACTGTATTTCACTAATGTGTAGTATGCTATTCGCTGCAGGGCTCTGCAAGAGGCACGTGTGATTTGTTATAACTGTTGATCTATTATACCAAGAGAGAGTAAACTCGTTGTTCTTTAATCGCTTTGCATTGGTGTCTGAATTTTACCATAGAGTATAAGAGATATTACCCTAGACTAACTGTGCCAGAGTGGGTCAAGTAAATTGCCGGGGGTTGGCGGTGCTGTGTGCAGGGCCTGAGACCAAATTCAGCGGCTCTCTTAGTTGGGGGTGCGCTACATATATATATATATATATATATATATATATATATATATATATATACACACACACACACACATGTACCATTAATACTACTGGTCAGGCTATATGAAAAGGTAATGGAGTGAGCAGAGAATGGGAGATGTCTTATTTTTACTTTGGTGGGCTTTAAATTAGCCAAAAATCATACAATCTACAGGGTGTACCAAGATGGCCGCTGCTCGGCCTCAGAAGGCTACTGCGCATGCGCCATGATGTTCCGCTGTGACTCCACCCCCGAGATGATGAAACTGTTAAAGGAGATGCGCGCGAAGCGCCCGCACCCACAGGGAATGGGGGGGGGGGAATGGCGGCGCACCCGGCGGTATTATCAGGCCACTCACGGCTCCCACCAATGGAAGGAATCTTCAGGAGAGGACCGCACCTGGAGGCAGCGCATATGAGTATAGCGTCTAGCGCCAGGTACACGGGAGACAGCACCGGGTACACATGGAGGCAGTGTAAGGTGCACATGGAGGCAGCGCCAGGTACATATGGGAGGCAGCGCCAGGAACATATGGAGGCAGCGCCAGGCACATATGGATGCAATGTTAGGCCAGAAATTCATGAGTGCAGAGTTAGGTGCACATGGAGGCATCACCAGGTACACATGGACTCAGTGTTAGGTGCACATGGAGGCATCACCAGGTGCACATGTATGCAGTGTGAGGTGCACATGGAGGCAGCACTAGGTACACATAGATGCAGTGTTAGGTGCACATGGAAGCATCGGCAGGTGCACAAGTATGCAATGTTAGGTGCACATGGAGGCAGCGCTAGGTACACCTGGCTGCAGTGTTTAGGTGCACATGGAGACAGTTGCACATGAATGCAGTGTCACACATGAATGCAGTGTCAGGTACACATGAGGGAAAAAAAAGAATGCCACTGAAGTGCTCTAAAAGGTACATTGTGCTGTCTTGCCCTGGAATAGTCAGCCAAAAGCCACAGAGGAGAAGAAGGTGCTCCTGGATGTTTTAGACAGGCACCAAAAAGATCCACAGAAAAACAGGCTCCCATACTTATGTGATGCATTTAGCAATCCAAGTGATGGGACTCCATCCTGCAGGAGAGCATGAACCTGCAATGGTTACACCATATGACGGTGAGGCAGGGCTGATCTGTGATCCTGCAGGGATGAGGACAGGAAAAAGAATACCTGAGGGGGGGAGTAACTCTTTCTTTTATAGAGTTACGTGGTCCTGTGGGTTAATCGGGGCGGAGCCATTAACCATTGGTATGCTGCCATGAAGGCACCAGTAAAATTATATTTTCTACTTTTTGTTATAAGAAGAATCTAATAAACTAAACTTTAGTCATACATTTAGGCCAAAATGTATTCAGCCACATGTCTTTAGTAAAAAAAATGTCAATAAGCGTATATTTATTGGTTTGCGCAAAAGTTATAGCGTCTACAAACTATGGTACATTTTCTGGAATTTACACAGCTTTTAATTTATGACTGCCTATCTAATTTCTTGAGGTGCTAAAATGGCAGGGCAGTACAAAACCCCCCCAAATGACCCAATTTTGGAACGTAGACACCCCAAGGAAATTGCTGAGAGGCATGTGGAGCCCATTGAATATTTTTTTTTTGTCCCAAGTGATTTAATAATGACAAAAAAATAAAAAAATACAAAAAGTTGTCACTAAATGATATATTGCTCACACATGTCATGGGCATATGTGGAATTACACCCCAAAATAAATTTAGCTACTTCTCCTGAGTACGGGGATACCACATGTGTGGGACTTTTTGGGAGACTATCCGCGTACTGGGCCCCGAAAACCAATCACCGCCTTCAGGATTTCTAACGGTGCAAATTTTTGATTTCACTCCTCACTACCCATCACAGTTTTGAAGGCCATAAAATGCCAAGATATCACAAACCCCCCCCCCCAAATGACCCCATTTTGGAAAGTAGACACCCCAAGCTATTTTCTGAGAGGCATGGTGAGTATTTTACAGCTCTCATTTGTTTTTGAAAATGAAGAGAGAAAAGAAAAAAAATATTTTTTATTTTTTAAATTTTCAAAACTTTGACAAAAAGTGAGATCTGCAAAATACTCACCATACCTCTCAGCAAATAGCTTGGGGTGTCTACTTTCCAAAATGGGGTAATTTGGGGGGGTTTTGTGCCATCTGGGAATTCTATGGCCTCCGAAACTGTGATAGGCAGTGAGGAGTGAAATCAAAAATTTGCACCCTAATGCCGCGTACACACAACGGTTTTTCATGACGAGAAAAATGCCATTTTTTTATTTGGTCATTAAAAATGACCGTGTGTGGGCTCCAGAGCATTTTTCACGACGTGAAAAATGGCCATTAAAAATTTGGAACATGCTCTAATTTTTCTCGTCGTAGTTTTTCTCGTCATGAAAAATGGCCGTGTGTAGGCTTTAAGGACGTGAAAAAAATGCGCATGATCAGAAGCAAGTGATGAGACGGGAGCGCTCGTTCTGGTAAAACTAGCGTTCGTAATGGAGATAGCACATTCGTCACGCTGTTAAGGACTGAAGAGCACGAGGCTGAAAAGCGCAAATCGTCTCTCACCAAACTTTACTAACACGAGGATTAGCAAAAGCAGCCCAAAGGGTGGCGCCATCCGAATGGAACTTCCCCTTTATAGTGGTGTCGTACATTTCGTACGTCACCGCGCTTTGCTCGAGCATTTTTTTCATGATAGTGTGTAGGCAAGGCAGGCTTGAGAAGAATTACGTTGAGAAAAACGTTTTTTTTAATGACATTAAATTTGGTTGTGTGTACGCGGCATTAGAAAGCCTGAAGGCGGTGCTTGGGTTTTGGGGTCCCGTACACGGCTAGGCTCCCAAAAAGTCTCACACATGTGGTATCCCCGTACTCAGGAGAAGCAACAGAATGTATTTTGGGGTGTAATTCCACATATAACCATGGCATGTGTGAGCAATATATAATTTAGTGACAACTTTGTGCAAAAAAAAAAAAAATTGTCTTTTTCCCGCAACTTGTGTCAAAATATAAAATATTCCATGGACTTGACATGCCTCTCAGCAAATAGATTGGGGTGTCTACTTTTAAAAATGGGGTAATTTGGGGGCGGTTTCAACTGTCCTGGCATTTTATGCACAACATTAGGAAGCTTATGTCACACATCATCCACTCTTCTAACCACTTGAAGACAAAGCCCTTACTGACACTTTTTGTTTACATGAAAACATATTTTTTTTTGCAAGAAATTTACAATGAACCCCCAAACATTATATATTTTTTTAAAGCAAAGGCCCTACAGATTAAAATGGTGGGTGTTGCATTTTTTTTTCCACACAGTATTTGTGCAGCGATTTTTCAAACACATTTTTTGGGGAAAAATACACTTTTTTTTATTTTAATGCACTAAAACACACTATATTGCCCAAATGTTTGATGAAATAAAAAAGATGATCTTAGGCCGAGTACATGGATACCAAACATGACATGCTTTAAAATTTCGCACAAACGCGCAGTGGCGACAAACTACATACATTTTTAAAAGCCTTTAAAAGCCTTTACAGGTTACCACATTCGATTTACAGAGGAGGTCTACTGATAAAATTACTTCCCTCAATCTGACCTTCGCGGTGATACCTCACATGCATGGTGCAATTGCTGTTTACATATGACGCCAGACTGACGCTTGTGTTCGCCTTTGCGCAAGAGCAGGGCGGGACAGGGGTGTTTTTTTTTATTATTATTTATTTTGCTTTTTTATTTTATTTTTAAACTGTTCCTTCCAATTTAATTTATTTTTTTATAATTTTTAATGTTATCTCAGGGAATGTAAATATCCCCTATGATAGCAATAGGTTGTGACAGGTACTCTTTTAAAAAAAAATTGGGGTCTATTAGACCCTAGATCTTTCCTCTGCCCTCAAAGCATCTGACCACGCCAAGATCGGTGTGATAAAATGCTTTCCCAATTTCCCAATGGCGCTTTTTATATCCGGGGGGGGGGATATTCCCTCCCACTGCTTGTAAAAGCAGTCCAGAGGCTAACTAGCCGCTAGGATTGCTTTTACATGAAAGCCGGCCGCTGGCTGAAAAGAATGATACCAAGATGATACCTAAACCCGCAGGCATCATTCTGGTATAACCATTCAAAGTCCAGCAACATACCAGTACGTTGCTTGTCCTTGTGTATTGTAATTTTTTTTTTCATGCAGCCTGTTGGCTGAACGAAAAAAAGAGATTGATCGGTGGGTATGCCCACCATTAGAATACCTCCCTTCATTCACCAACTTCTAATGATGGGCATACATGCACCATTTATATATGCCGAAGCATGGGGGCATCCTTACGCAAAAGTTATGCCGCGTACACACGTCTGACTTTTCCACGGGCAAGCCTCCGTCGGAATTTTGACCGTATGCACGCGGCATTAGGAGCAAAATCGCTCCTCCGCCCCTGCTGCCCCCATGCTTCGGCATATATGCTCTTTTTTTAACTGTGGTGGTGAAATCACCTCCTACAGCACTGGAGTCGCAGGGATCAGGCCTGTCTCTACAAACACTGCAGTTATGTGTGTTGTGTTTTGTAAGTGACAGTGATCAATCGATACTGCACTTGGGGGGGCTGGGCTGGACGGAGGGGCAAAACGCAGGTGCTAGCAGGTATCTGGGCTGATCCCGCTAACACTGGGAACCCTAAATTGTTGGGGACGCTAGTATAGATCTGATCAGATATTGATCCGTTCAGATACTATACCACTAAGGGAGGTGTATGCTTCATGCGTGGATGTTAGCGCTACTGGCACAAACCTGATGCTGCCTGGGGCAACGCAGACCCTATCTGACCCTAAAATCGGATTGATTTCACCCACCGGCGGTCAGGGGGTTAAACCTTTATTGGGTTATATACGGCGGGTGCCCTGATGCTATAAAAAGCAAACGAACTAACCAGCGTCACCTGTAACAGTTATACGGTGATCACTGGTAAAAGGGTTAACTAGGGGCAATCAGGGGGTTAAAACCTTTATTAGGTAATATATGGGGGTACCTGACGCTATATAAAAACCTGACGGGGAACCTAAATAGCGAAGTAACTAACTGGCTAACCAGTTTTACTTATATGGTGATCACTGGTGAAAGGGTTAACTCTAGGGGCAATCAGGGGGTTAAAACCTTTATTAGGTTGTATATGGGGGTACCTGATGCTATACAAACCTGGCGGCGAACCTAAAAAAATAACTGGCTACCTAGCGGCACCAGGGACACTAATAAAGCGATCAGAAAAACGATCGCTTAGTGACACTGGTGATAGGGGGTGAAAGGGTTACCTGGGGGGCGATCAAGGGGTTAAACCTTTATTAGGTAATATATGGGGGTACCTGGCGCTATATAAAAACCTGACTGGGAACCTAAATAACGAAATAACTAACTGACTAACCAGTGTCACCAGTGACACTTATACGGTGATCACTGGTGAAAGGGTTAACTCTAGGGGCAATCAGGGGGTTAAAACCTTTATTAGATAATATTTGGGGGTACCCGATGCTATAAAAACGTGGCGGCGAACCTAAAAAAATAACTGGCTACCTAGCGACACTAATACAGCGATCAGAAAAATGATCGCTTAGTGACACTGGTGATAGGGGGTGAAAGGGTTACCTGGGGGGCGATCAAGGGGTTAAACCTTTATTAGGTAATATATGGGGGTACCTGGCGCTATATAAAAACCTGACTGGGAACCTAAATAACAAAATAACTATCAAGGGGTTAAACCTTTATTGGGGGGGTTAGGGGACTGCTGTCAGAGAATGTTAGCAAACCAGACTGTGTGACAGCACAGAGGAGACCAAACAGGTGTAGGTAAAAGTGTAATAATTTATTAAGTGAAGTAAACAGACAAATAAACACCTCAAACAGAACACAGTGCAAATAACCAAACCAAATCACAGTGACAAAAGGAGATATATACAGTAAAGGGGGAATACCGGAATCGTAGTAAAAGCCAGGCCGAGGTCATACACAAGGGGATCCAGCAGGTGGGTAGGAAGGGAATAAAACAGGAACAGGGAGGGGATAGATGGGTTGGCTGCAGAGCAGGGACCAAGGTAACCGAGGGACAGATGCAGGAAGAGCTAAAGGCAGGGATCAGGTCGGATCGGGTAAAGCAGGATACAGGTAGGGATCGGGATCGGGTAGGATGCAGGCTTGAGTCAGGGTCACAGGTCCTAGGTCGGGGAGAGAGCGATACCAGGGCAAGGAGTGTTTGCACTTGCCGGGTATTTAAGGAAGTCTAGTAATTAAGCTTCAGGTCACAGCTGACCACAGGAAGTGCTGCCTGTCCCATACTGCCAGAATACACCCGCTGGTGGATGCCGGTACTGCAGTCCATGTATCATGCATTACCACCAGCAAGTGAGATCCTCCAACAAGGATATTGGCTGCAAGAGGACACCTGCTGGCGGACACTAGTACTGCAGTCCAAAGGACCAACAGCACCACCAGCGGGTGAAGCCTTTCCTGACAACTACCCTGGACCTAAAAGGACCTAACGCTAACTGCCCTGACACTTTTACTATCACAAATGTCACTGATTGCAGTGATCAGTAAATAAATGATCACTGCAATCAGTGACACTGTGAATGGGGGCTGGGGGGTGATCTGGGGGTGACTGGGGGGTTGATTTATGTGCCTATGTGTCCTGGTGTCAGTGTACTGTTGGTGCACTAACCTGATGTCTTCTCTCCTCGGCGCTCTGGACGAATAGAGCGCCGCATGGAGAGATGACATCACACTTCCTCCTGCCTGTGTATACATTACACAGGCAGGGGAAGCATTTCATTCGCTGGGAGTGATCGCGAGGGGGTGGCCAGAAACCAATGGCCGCCTCTCATCACAGATCACTCCTGAAGCGATACCGACTGCCCCATGTACTGGGAGGGGGTCCGATCGGACCCCCCACCCGCACGAAGGCAGGCACGTACAGGTACGTGATTGTGCCTGTCCGTGCCATTCTGCCGACGTATATGTACATGGGGCGGTAGTTAAGTGGTTAATATCCCAAAATCATAATTGATATAAGTACTTTGGATGTACCATTATAACCGGTCAATTTAATGGGGAGGAGGTACAGAATGGGAACATTTTTGTTTTAATTGTTGTTGTTTTAGAAAGACACTGAAAAAAGTGGTCTTGTTTGTGTTGTTCAAAAGGTTCAACAAGGTTTTTGTTTTGATTTAAATTGTATGTCCACTAACATTGAAAATATTTAGGACATTGAGGCTGGGTTCACACTGATACGACACGACATTCATCCGACTTTCATCCTACTTTGCTCTGCGACATCAGTCCTACATTGATCCTACATTGGTCCGACATCCATCTGACATTCATGAACAGGATACTACTTTGATCCGACATTGTGATAGTCTGACTTGTCCTTTGACCAATCAAAACAATCCCAGGGTGAGATAAATTCCTTTTACTGCTGCTGTAATCACATGTTGGATGTCAAATGTCGGATGGTTAGGACAAGGATCCTACTTTGATCCGACTTCAATGATATTCAATGGGCTGAAGTAGGATCAAAGTCGGACAGAAGTAGTACAGGGAGCATTTTTAATGTCGGACCGACTTGTGTCGGACCAGTTAAGACGGCTCTCATAGGGATTCATTGATTTTCACACATCATGCGACATGAGCTCCTAATGTCGGAGCGTTTGTCGGACAAGTGTGAACCAGGCCTGAAACCTACAAAATATTTAGTTTTTTGGTTTTAGTTTTTGTTTAGTTTCTTTTAACTGTGGGAATTTACAAGCAGTAATATTCTCATTGATGTCAGTTAAAGTACAAAACTGTGGAAGTTTTACTACTGAAGCTAATATCTGAGAAAGATTATTATTAGTGTAAAATAAGGTGCATTGAACATAGTACATTATACCTTGAATTTTTTTTTTGTTAGTTCAGTTTTTTTTTACTGAATTGAGTGTTACAAATAGTGGTGTAAACAGAGCTGTATACCTATGGTTCCTTGTGTGCGGATCTCAGCACTTTTGTTTTTGGCTTTAGACTTCATTCTATAAAGATAGTAGTGTTATTTTAAGGCTTGTATCTCCACTCTGGTGCATATTCCAAGTGCTAGACCAGTGTTTCTCAACTCCAGTCCTCAAGGCGCACCAACAGGTCAGGTTTTCAGGATTTACCTCAGATGAAACAGCTGTGGTAATTACTAAGGCAGTGAAACTGATCAAATTACCTGTGCAAACTAATGGAAATCCTGAAAACATGACCTGTTGGGGCGCCTTGAGGCCTGGAGTTGAGAAACACTGTGCTAGACTACTGTGTCAAGTCTGTTCTGTGGTGTATTATTGTATCATCACTGAACTTGCACATCATGGAGAAATTGATGGCCAGGATTGCTAAAGTTAAAAATAGCACTGAGATAATAAGAGCAATGAAGGAATCCAAAAGCCCATGGCACCATGCACAAGAGTATGTAAATATAAAACTTACAGAGAGAAAATACAGCAAACGTGAGGGTAAGACTGCACTAATTTTTGCAGCCTTTTGGTTAGCTAACAATTATAGGTCGTTATTATTGCAAACCATTTCTCTCAAGGAAGATCTATAAATAGCCAAAAGTAATATCAGTACTCTAAGAGTTTCTATGACAAATATGAATGCTAGCCACCAGCAGCCAACAATACAGGGGTGAAAAGGCTAAGAAATATGAAAATACAAATTCATACATCCCTTCCTCAACCATTAAGGCCGAAAATAAGGCTTTACAGTATGAGATTAGGCAAATGAAATAGGAACGGGATGAGTTTGTGAAAGAATTCCAATCCTTTAAAAGAAACGTTATTGACTCCTTGAATTTGAAAAATGGAGGGAGTAAATTTGTCCATCAGGAACCAAACCAGTACACTAAAACCGGGGATGAAATGCAAGCTAGAAGTTATGTTTTAGAGGTCTAGGGCATTTAGTTTCACTAGATCAAAGACCAATGTACATGTAAGAATGTTGTATGGTTTGCTTTAAATAAGTTAAAGAAAAAAAAAGTGGGATAAAGTAATAACTGTTTTGCTACAAGTTATTTGTTTTCAGAGTGAGTCCTGAAAGTATATGGACATATAAAGCTGTACATATGCGTAAATCCGCGCCTAACAAAAAGGTAAAGTATAGTATTCCATGGTTTTTGTTTTTTTCTTATTCAGTCCCTTTGTATTCTCCCAGTGGCCAGAAACGCCTAGCAATTCATTTGCAAATTACCAAAGCGCTATCTAAAATCTAGGGGATTCAAGCTAAACGAATGTGTGTGTGTCATGGAATGAATGTGTATGAACGGTCCAGGTGTAAACAAGATTTTTTGTTTTATGGCCATCAATAAGTGTGATCACATTAATGCGAATGCTTTGTACGGTTTATGTTTATTTGATTTTTTTTTCTCTCTCTCTCTCTCTCGTTTGTAATGAGCTCAATACTGGTACCAGTTTAAATTGATACCTTTTTTAAAATGAAATGTATTCGCGAATAAATAACTTGTGCACAGATACGTTGTTTTTTTTTTCTCTCCCTTTCCTGTGGTTAGAGTGAAGCTTCATTCACTCTGACACGTGGAAACTACATAATACATTACCTTATGGCATACAGTAGGTCTTAGGTTTTGTCTTGGTTTTTTTTCAAATTGATTTTTACAAACCCCACCAGGTTTTCCTATAACTTTTTGTTTGTCAGAGTACAGATATGTGGGGGAATCGGTACATGTTTCACTGTACTTACTGTTGATGGACTCATTACCTCTGCTGGAAGTCTGTTCCAAGCATATACTGGCAGTTAGTTCATTAGGAACCTCTCAGACGAGGTACAGTGAGGTGTTATTAATGGTTTTGAGTTATGTATTTTAGGAAGAAATACACACACAAGGACGGATGAACAGACCAAGACTGGTCAAATTTCTTTAAAAACACAGAGAACCTTAAAACATAGTGTCTTGTTTTAAGGAAAATCCTGGAATAGAATTATCTAGTTAGGCCTAACTAAATTCAAATTTTTTTTTGTTTGTGGGCTGTCATTAGACAGTGTCTGGCTGCTCGATACAACTTCCTGTGGCCTGGTGGACTTGCAAATTGATTTTCACTGAGAATCAATTGCCGTATATACTCGAGTATAAGCCGACCCGAGTATAAGCCGAGGTACCTACTTTTACCACAAAAAACTGGGAAAATTTATTGACTCGAGTATAAGCCTAGGGGTGGGGGGGAATGTGCCCAATGCCACCTCACTGTGCCAATTGCCCAACCTTACTGTGCCCATTGCCATCTCACTGTGCCACCTCACTGTGCCCATTGCCACCTCACTGTGCCCATTGCCACCTCACTGCCCATTGCCACCTCACTGTGCCTATTGCCACCTCACTGTGCCCCCTTACTGTGTCCATTGCAGCCTCCCTGTGCCCGAGTCAGTCAGTGTACCTGAAAATCTTGTTATTCCGTGGCCGGCGTCCATTGTTTAAATCTCGCGCCTTTCTCCCTGTCCCTTCTGTGATAGGCGTTTCCAGCAAACACTGTGTTAAGTGTTGCGCATATCATGGAGATCCTCTCATTCTCGGACTCCGTTTCCCAGCAGGCACTGTGTTCAGTGTTCCGCCAATCACGGACGTCGGACAAGAGAACGTCCATGATAGGCGCAACACTCAACACAGTGTTTGCTGGAAATGCCTATCACGGAAGGGACAGGGAGAAAGGCGCGAGATTTAAACAATGGACGCCGGCCACGGAATAACAAGATTTTCAGGTACTGACTCGAGTATAAGCCGAGGGGTATACTTTCAGCCCTAAAAAAAGGGCTGAAAAACTCGGCTTATACTCGAGTATATACGGTAATATGTTAATCACTACGGAGAGAGGGCGTTGCCTTTTGTATAGCTGCAATGTTTAAAGGCAGTTTCAATAATTTTTTTTTTGTTTAACCACTTAACGACCGCTCACTGTATATATACGTCGGCAGAATGGCACCGACAGGCACAATCACGTAGAGCATACGTGATTGCCTTTGTACAGTTGGGGGGTCCAATCGGACCCCCCTCCTATACAGTGAGCGGTGGCTAAGTGTCCAGGAGCGTTCCGGGATGAGGGGGCATCCATTCGTTTCTGGCCACCCCCTCGCGATCGCTCCCGGCGAATGGAAATGCCCCCTCTGTCTGTGTCAGACAGAGGGAACAGGAGGAAGTGATGTCATCTCTGGTGCGGCGCTCACATATACCGAGCGCCGTACAAGAGAAGACATCAGGTCAGTGCACACAACACTACACTGACACCAGGACACATAGGGACATAAATCGCCCCCCCAGGCCCCCCCAGACACCCCAGATCACCCCCCAGATCACCCCCCAGCCCCCAGTCACAGTGTCACTGATTGCAGTGACCATTTATTTAGTGATCACTGCAATCAGTGACATTTGTGACTGTAAAAGTGTCACCAAAGTTTAGTCTTAGGTCCAGTGTAGCCCCCTAACCCCCCCTAATAAAGGTTTAACCCCCTGATGACCCCCCAGATAACCCTTTCACCCCTATCACCACTGTCGCTAAGCGATCATTTTTCTGATCGCTGTCTTAGCGTCAGTGATGCCGATCGGCAGCCAGTAATTTTTTTTAGGTTCGCCGCATGTTTTTATCGCGTCAGGTACCCCAATATATTATCTAATAAAGGTTTAACCCCCTTGATCGCCCCCCAGGTAACCCTTTCACCCCCTATCACCACTGTCACTAAGCGATCGTTTTTCTAAACGCTGTCTTAGTGTCTGTGATGCAGATCGGTAGCCGGTAATTTTTTTTAGGTTCGCCGCAGGTTTTTATAGCGTCAGGTACCCCAATATATTATCTAATAAAGGTTTAACCCCCTTGATCGCCCCCCAGGTAACCCTTTCACCCCCTATCACCACTGTCGCTAAGCAATTGTTTTTCTAAACGCTGTCTTAGTGTCGGTGATGCAGATCGGTAGCCAGTAATTTTTTTTAGGTTTGCCGCATGTTTTTATAGCGTCAGGTACCCCAATATATTATCTAATAAAGGTTTAACCCCCTTGATCGCCCCCCAGGTAACCCTTTCACCCCCATCACCACTGTCACTAAACGATCGTTTTTCTAAACGCTGTCTTAGTGTCGGTGATGCAGATCGGTAGCTGGTAATTTTTTTTAGGTTCGCCGCAGGTTTTTATAGCGTCAGGTACCCCAATATATTATCTAATAAAGGTTTAACCCCCTTGATCGCCCCCCAGGTAACCCTTTCACCCCCATAACCACTGTCACTAAGCGATCGTTTTTCTAAACGCTGTCTTAGTGTCGGTGATGCAGATCGGTAGCTGGTAATTTTTTTTAGGTTCGCCGCAGGTTTTTATAGTGTCAGGTAGCCCCATATATTATCTAATAAAGGTTTTAACCCCCTGATTGCCCCTAGTTAACCCTTTCACCAGTGATCACCATATAAGTGTTACGGGTGACGCTGGTTAGTTAGTTTGCTTTTTATAGTGTCAGGGCACCCGCCCTGTATATAACCCAATAAAGGTTTAACCCCCTGATCGCCCGGTGGGTGATATCAATTAGGTTTTAGCGTCAGAGAGGGTCTGCGTCACACCCCAGGCAGCGTCAGGTTAGTGCCAGTAACGCTAACACCCATGCGTGAAGCATACACCCCCCTTAGTGGTATAGTATCTGAACAGATCAATATCTGATCTGATCAGATCTATACTAGCGTCCCCAGCAGTTTAGGGTTCCCAAAAACGCAGTGTTAGCGGGATCAGCCCAGATACCTGCTGGCACCTGCGTTTTGCCCCTCCGTCCAGCCCAGGCCACCCAAGTGCAGTATCGATCGATCACTGTCACTTACAAAACAAAGACACACATAACTGCAGCGTTCGCAGAGACAGGCCTGATCCCTGCGACTCCAGTGCTGTAGGAGGTGATTTCACCACCACAGTTAAAAAAAAAAAAGCAAATATGCCGAAGCATTGGGGCAGCAGGGGCGGAGGAGCGATTTTGCTCCTAATGCCGTGTACATACGGTCGAAATTCCGACGGAGGCTTGCCCGTGGAAAAGTCCGACCATGTGTGTGCGGCATAACTTTTTTGCGGGAGGATGACCCCATGCTTCGGCATATATAAATGGTGCGTGTATGCCCATCATTGGAAGTGGGTGGATGAAGGGCGGTATTCTAATGGTGGGCATACCCACCGATCAATCTCTTTTTTCGTTCAGCCAACTGGCTGCATGAAAAAAAAAGATTACAATACATGTCCAACAAGGACCAGCAACGTACTGGTATGTTGCTGGACTTTGAATGTTTATACCAGAATGATGCCTGCGGGTTTAGGTATCATCTTGGTATCATTCTTTTCAGCCTGCGGCCGGCTTTCATGTAAAAGCAATCCTAGCGGCTAATTAGCCTCTGGACTGCTTTTACAAGCAGTGGGAGGGAATGACCCCCCCGGATATAAAAAGCGCCATTGGGAAATTGGGAAAGCATTTTATCACACCGATCTTGGTGTGGTCAGATGCTTTGAGGGCAGAGGAAAAATCTAGGGTCTAGAAGACCCCAGTTTTTTCAAAAAAAGAGTACCTGTCACTACCTATTGCTATCATAGGGGATATTTACATTCCCTGAGATAACAATAAAAATGATAAAAAAAAAATAAAAAAATACTTGGAAGGAACAATTTAAAAATAAAATAAAAAAGCAAAATTAATAATAAAAAAAAATAAAAAAATAAAAAAGCACCCCTGTCCTGCCCTGCTCTTGCCCAATGGCGAACGCAAGCGTCGGTCTGGCGTCATATGTAAACAGCAATTGCACCATGCATGTGAGGTATCACCGCGAAGGTCAGATCGAGGGCAATCATTTTAGCAGTAGACCTCCTCTGTAAATCTACTGGGGTAACCTCTAAAGGCTTTTAAAGGCTTTTAAAAATGTATGTAGTTTGTCGCCAATGCGCGTTTGTGTGAAATTTTAAAGCATGTCGTGTTTGGTATCTATGTACTTGGCCTAAGATCATCTTTTTTATATCATCAAACATTTGGGCAATATAGTGTGTTTTAAGGCATTAAAATTAAAAAAAGTGTATTTTTAACCCAAAAAATGCGTTTGAAAAATCGCTGCGCAAATACTGTGTAGAAAAAAAAAATGCAACACCCACCATTTTATTCTGTAGGGCCTTTGCTTTAAAATATATATAATGTTTGGGGGTTCAACATAATTTTCTTGCAAAAAAAAAAATGTTTTCATGTAAACAAAAAGTGTCAAAAAGGGCTTTGTCTTCAAGTGGTTAGAGGAGTGGATGTAAGCTTCCTAATGTTGTGTATAAAATGCCAGAACAGTTCAAAACCCCCCCAAATGACCCCATTTTGGAAAGTAGACACCCCAAGCTATATACTGAGAGGCATGTCGAGTCCATGGAATATTTTATATGTTGACACAAGTTGCGGAAAAACGACAATTTTTTTTTTTTGCACAAAGTTGTCACTAAATGATATATTGCTCAAACATGTCATGGGCATATGTGGAATTACACCCCAAAATACATTCTGTTGCTTCTCCTGAGTACGGGGATACCACATGTGTGAGACTTTTTGGGAGCCTAGCCACGTACGGGACCCCAAAAACCAAGCACCGCCTTCAGGCTTTCTAAGGGTGTAAATTTTTGATTTCACTTCTCACTGCCTATCACAGTTTCGGAGGCCATGGAATGCCCAGATAGCACAAACCCCCCCAAATGACCCCATTTTGGAAAGTAGACACCCCAAGCTATTTGCTGAGAGGTATTGTGAGTATTTCGCAGATCTCACTTTTTGTCACAAAGTTTTGAAAATTGAAAAAAAAAAATATATATATATATTTTCTTTCTTCATTTTCAAAAACAAATTAGAGCTGTAAAATACTCGCCATGCCTCTCAGCAAATAGCTTGGGGTGTTTATATTCCAAAATGGGGTCTTTTGTGGGGGTTTTGTGCGATTTTGGCATTTTATGGCCTTCGAAACTGTGATAGGTAGTGAGGAGTGAAATCAAAAATTTGTGCCTAGAAATCCTGAAGGCGGTGCTTGGTTTTTGGGGTCCCGTACGCGGCTAGGCTCCTAAAAAGTCCCACACATGTGGTATCCCTGTACTCAGGAGAAGCAGAAAAATGTATTTTGGGGTGTAATTCCACATATAACCATGGCATGTGTGAGCAATATATCATTTAGTGACAACTTTTTGTAATTTTTTTTTTTTTTGTCATTATTCAATCACTTGGGACAAAAAATATATATTCAATGGGCTCAACAGGCCTCTCAGCAATTTCCTTGGGGTGTCTACTTTCTAAAATGGGGTCATTTGGGGGGTTTTGTGCTATTTTGGCATTTTATGGCCTTCGAAACTGTGATAGGTAGTGAGTAGTGAAATCAAAAATTTGCGCCCTTAGAAATCCTGAAGGCGGTGCTTGGTTTCCGGGGTCCCGTACGCAGCTAGGCTCCCAAAAAGTCCCACACATGTGGTATCCCCGTACTCAGGAGAAGCAGCAAAATGTATTTTGGGGTGAAATTCCACATATAACCATGGCATGTGTGAGCAATATATCATTTAGTGACAACTTTTTGTAATTTCTTTTTTTTTTTGGTCATTATTCAATCACTTGGGACAAAAAAAAAAAAATTCAATGGGCTCAACATGCCTCTCAGCAATTTCCTTGGGGTGTCTACTTTCCAAAATGGGGTCATTTGGGGGGTTTTGTACTGCCCTGTCATTTTAGCACCTCAAGAAATGAGATAGGCAGTCATAAATTTAAAGCTGTGTAAATTTCAGAAAATGTACCCTAGTTTGTAAACTCTATAACTTTTGCGCAAACCAATAAATATACGCTTATTGACATTTTTTTTTACTAAAAACATGTGGTTGAATACATTTTGGCCTAAATGTATGACTACAATTGAGTTTATTCGATTTTTCTTATAACAAAAAGTAGAAAATATCATTTTTTTTCAAAATTTTCAGTCTTTTTCCGTTTATATCGCAAAAAATAAAAATCGCAGAGGCAATCGAATACCATTAAAAGAAAGCTCTATTTGTGGGAAGAAAAGGACGCAATTTTCGTTTGGGTACAACATTGCATGTCCGCACAATTTACAGTTAAAGCAGCGCAGTGCAAAATTCTGAATTCACCTCTGGTCCTTTAGCTACCAAATGGTCTGGGGCTTAAGTGGTTAACAAAATACAGATTCAACGCTCTTCAACAATTTAAAGGTTGGGGCAGCATTAAATCTTAATTATTTTACTTTTACGTTTTGTTTTTTTTACAGTTTTTTTCACCTTTTTGGTGTCGTTTTTCACTACTGAGAAAGGGCGTTGCCTTTTGTATAGCTGTAATGTTTAAGGCAGCTTCAATTTTTTTTAACACAAGTACAGATTCAATGCTCTTTAACAAGTTAAAGGTTGGGGCAGCATTCAATCAGAATTTTGGGTTTTTCCCCTTTTTTGGATCAGTTTTTTTTTTCTCTTTTTCCTCTTTTTCCTTTTTCTTTTAACCCTTTCAATACAGGGCTTTTTATACCACTTCCATACCGGGCCTATTCTGGCACTTCTCTCCTACATGTACAAATCATCATTCTTTTGCTAGAAAATTACTCAGAACCCCCAAACATTATATATGTTTTTTTAGCAGACACCCTAGGGAATAAAATGACGGTCGTTGCGTTTTCAAACGCCTTTTTTTGGGAAAAAATGGTTTCATGAATTAAAAAATAACAAAACAGTAAAGTTATCCCAATTTTTTTGTAAAATATGAAAGCCTATGTTACGCCGAGTAAATAGATACCTAACATGTCACGCTTTAAAATTGCGCACACTCATGGAATGGTGCCAAACTTTGGTACTTAAAAATCTCCATAGGCGACGCTTTGAAATTTTTTACAGGTTACCAGGTTAGAGTTACAGAGGAGGTCTAGTGCTAGAATTGTTGCACGCGCTCTAACGCACGTGGCGATACCTCACATATGTGGTTTGAACGGCGTTTACATATGTGGACGGGACTTACGTGTGCATTTGCTTCTGAGCGCGAGCTATTGGGGACAGGGGCATCTAAAAAAATATATATATAATTTTTTTTTATTTTACTTATTTTTACACTTTCTTTACAATTTTTTTACACTTTTTTTTTGATCACTTTTATTCCTATTACAAGGAATGTAAACATCCTCTTTATGGAGAGATGCGGGGTCAATAAGGCCCCACATCTCTCCTCCAGGCTGGAAAGCATGAGATTGTGAAAAAAATTCACCGATCTCATGCTTACTAGCCACAATGGCGGCTTTGTTTACTTTTGAGAACCCGGGCGTGACGTCATCACATCGCGCCCGGGCCTCCGACGGTCAAAGAGATGACTGGTGACCATCTGGAGAAGCAGCAGATGGCGGCGAGAGGGGGGGATGTCCCCTCCCGCCGCCTATAAGAACGATCAAGCGGCAGAACCGCTGCTATGATCATTCTTATGGTGCGCAGAATCGCCGGCTGAAGAGAAGGATATCTGAATGATGCCTCTAGCTGCAGGCATCATTCAGATATCCCCCCACAAACCCAGGACGTCATATGACGTCCACCCGGAGGGAGAGAGGGTTCCTGCCGGCATCATTTTACAATGACCCGGTATGGAAGTGGTTAAGGAAAACTATTTTTCTTTCTGTCCTATATCACCTTCTTTTTTTTGCTGGGTGATTCTTGAGTTTGGCGTCGCTATGGTGAAAAAAAAAAAAAAGGAGGGGAGTAGGGGGAACCTTATATGGGAACATTTATAACAGTTAAAAATGTTGATATAGAATAATAAAGCTACCCTATAGCATTTTGGGGGATGGGACAAAGTTCCAACAGTTTTTTTTTCTCTCTTTCAGCATGGGATAATGGTTTTACATGAATGTATGTCATTGTAGCTATTACCAACTATGACAATAGTAACAGTAAAGCCGCGTACACATGATCGGTTTTACCGATGAAAACAGTCCGATGGATTTTTTTAATCGGACAAACCGATCGTGTATGGGCCCCATCAGTCTTTTTTCCATTGGTGTCAAAAAATAGAACATGTTTTACATTTTTCCGATTGATAAAAACCTGATAGCAAATTCCGATCGTCTATGGGCAAGTCCATCGGTTAAAAAACCCACGCATGCTCAGAATCAAGTCGACGCATGCTCAGAAGCATTGAACTTCATTTTTCTCGGCTCATCGGAGTGTTTTACGTCACCGCGTTTGGAACGGTCGGTTTTTTGACTGATGGTGTGTAGAAAAGACTGATGGAAGTCAGCTTCATCGTTTTTCCGATGGAAAAATCCATCGGTTTAAAAACCATAGGAAATCCGATCGTGTGTACAGGGCTTAACACGTGGGTTTAGCAACAGTCATGTGACTCGTTTCCTTGTATATGTGACATAGTGTCCTCTCTACAGTTCTAAAATTTGGCAGTCATCATATGTGGTCATTGGTAAAAAAAATTTGAAGATCATATAGATATACTGGGACTGGTGAGACTCATAGTGATTGGCAAATAGCAGAAAGTATAGTACAATTGTACTTAAGAAGTAATGTAGTCTAATCTAATCATCCCTGAAGCCACAAGTAACTGGTGACATCACACTTATCCGCATTCTGAAATCAAGTTATTTTTGGCTGCTTAGATGACACTGCCTAAATCTGCACAGAGACCTCTTAAAGTTATGACCGCTTCCCTAGCCCGCTAAAGGCAGGACTCATACAGTAGCTACACACGGTAGCCAAGGACGGAGCTATATGCACAAAAGTTTGGCGCCCGCCAAGGCTTTAACCCATCAGGGTTGGTATAACTGAACACAGCTTCAGTAAAAGGAGTTTGTGGTGAGTCGCCATGGCAACAAGTTCCCCCTGGACACTCGAAGGGTCATACACACACACACACACACACACACACACACACAGGGGTATTCAGCAGAAGGCGGGGCAGAGTTACTGGCAAGCATATGACAATGGAGGAAGAAAGATGGGGGATGGAAATCAGACAACCTGGCTAAGGGTGCAACCATTTAAATTATTACACATGTCGATGGGAAAGGGACTCATACTAGGTCGCAGTATTTCTATAACAATTTTAATCAAAGGTCCTTAATAGGCTTGTGCAATTCGTTTCGTAACGAATCGAAATTCGTCCGAATTTAGCAACTTTCGGACATTCGGAAGCATTCGAATTTCCGAACAAAGCAATTACGAATAAAACCGAATCCGAAATAAATTATACCGCAAAATAGCGAATGCCGAAGGTCTTCGGCATAATTCGTTATGAAAAAAGTTACGAATGTACGAATCCATTCGAAGCACAATAACACTCACTCTGCTCTCTGCTTCTCCCTCACCGTGCTGAACTCCCTCTCAAAATGGTGTACAGGGGCGGAGGCTATAGCCGCATGAAAAAACGAAAGTAAAATACGAGATTTTGAATCCATTCGAAGCACAATAACACTCACTCTGCTCTCTGCTTCTCCCTCACCGTGCTGAACCCTCTCAAAATGGTGTACAGGGGCGGAGCCTATAGCCGCATGTAAAAAACGAAAGTAAAATACGAGATTTCGAATCGTTACAAATAACCGCTATGTATTTAGAAAAGTACAAATCCATTCGAAGCACATTAGGCATAATAGGCAGCGTCGTTGTGAGAGAGACACGGAAAATTACGAAACAACAAACCCAAAAAAAGTTACGAAAGTAGGAGTTGTGTCCAGAATCAACGAAAAACAACGTACTCTACCGAAAGTACGAATTATAAAGCAACAAAAAATTCAAGGAAAAATGTCGCTTGCAAAAATACGAATGAGTCCGAACACGAAAAATCCCGTCTAGCAAAATTACGAATGATTACGAATCAACAGGACCGGAAAGAAACGAACCGAAACGGAACGAATTTTTCCGTTGTGCACAAGTCTAGTCCTTAATACTCAGAATGACAAGACAAGCATTCATTTGAAGGCATATGTCTTAAAAATACTCGTGTTTTTCCTTCTCTAACTTTGCCCACATTAATAAAGTACAATCACAGAAAGCCAGGAAAGTTGGTCCAAAGGCCATTACAGTATGCTGTATCCAAGTGGAATCACCATGGAAGTCTGTCCCAGAAGCAAGGGCAACATGACCAGATTGACATTATTGAATTTCGCACAAATTATTATTATTGGACAGTTGAGAACAAGGAGCCTCATGTTTATTTTTTCCCCTTCGTTTTTGTGGGTTTTGTATCTTATGATTTTCATTATGAACTTATTACATCCAGAACAAGTGATGACTACCAATACTGGGATTCAGAAATATGAACTGTAGAGAAAGAAAATTTAAAAGTTTTGTTTCTTCTCAAAGAGTTTTATTTCATTTCAGAGGGCAAAGCCAAAAGTTCCAAATATTAAAGGAGATTACACATAACCCATTATTTTAGGTGTGGCCTAGTCTCATATTCTCAACTGGCCACAAGGGGCCATCTGTTGCCTTATGGGTTATGTGAAATCTCCATTAAATAGCTGTAAAATATTGTAAATATGAATATATTTCATTTAGCACCTATGCAAGCCCTTTTGTTAACAGCTAGACATTGCGGAGCCCCAAGCTTGGAGAGACAATTCCATTGTGTTAAACCCACTCTCGTCAATGAGTCCCATGCTGGGATATACAATGAAGAGAGCCTCACCTATAGACCTGGGAAAATTCAATCAAATCTCCTGCCAAGATAGAGTCACCAGGATTTGCATGAAAGGGGGCTGACTTATGGAGTAAGCCCTCCAATCATGACCCAAGGTAGGCCAACCTATGGGGTATCAGGATAGAGAGATATACTCAGAGGGGAGGAGAAGGGAGCTCTCTCTTGAGGGAAAGGTAGCCTGCAGGATGGTTCTGAAAGGGTAACTATGGTAAAGGTCTGGCTGACCTGCAACTACACATGCTTGTACTTTAATGCTTCAGAGGAATATGCTCTATATTCCTCCATGTAAATACTTTGTATATTTTAACCTACTATTTCCTGCTTGTTTAGGGCTATATAGATAGTTTCTGTGTATTAAATTAGATTTGAACAAATACATAATAAATGTTCATTATGTTAAAGCTTTCACTTATGGTCAAAAGAACTCTTATTTAACCCATATCATATCTTTGCGATATTAAATCTTAAATATAGAGTTTAAACCGCAACAGAACGCATACATAAGTCCCGTCCACATATGAAAACGGTGTTCAGACCACACATGTAAGGTATCCCTGTGAACGTTAGAGTGAGAGCAATAATTCGAGCCCTAGACCTCTGTAACGCAAAACATGTAACCAGTAAAACAAATTAAAGCGTCGCCCATGAGGACTTTTAAGTACTGAAGTTTGGCGCCATTCCACGAGCGTGTGCAATTTTGAAGGGTGACATGTTAGGTATCTATTTACTAATAACATCATCTTTCACATTATGCAAAAAAACTTGGGCTAACTTTAATGTTTTGTTATTTTTTAATTCATGAAACCATTTTTTCCCAAAAAAAGGCGTTTGAAAAATGATTGTGCAAATACCGTGCGAGATAAAAAGTTTCAATGACCGCCATTTAATTCCCTAGGGTGTCTGCTAAAAAAAAAACATTTATAGTGTTTGGGGGTCCTGAGTAATTTTCTAGCAAAACAATTATGATTTTTGCATGTAGGAGAGGAGTGCCAGAAAAGGCCCGGTAGGGAAGTGGATATACAGTCAGGTCCATTAATTTATGGGACATCGACACAGTTCTAATCTTTTTGGCTCTATACACCACCACAATGGATTTGAAATGAAACGAACAATATGTGCTTTAACTGCAGACTTTCAGCTTTAATTTGAGGGTATTTACATCCAAATCAGGTGAACGGTGTAGGAATTACAACTGTTTGTATATGTGCCTTCCACTTTTTAAGGGACCAAAAGTAATGGGACAGATTAACAATCAATAAATCAAACTTTCACTTTTTAATACTTGGTTGCAAATCCTTTGCAGTCAATTACAGCCTGAAGTCTGGAACGCATATACATCACCAGACGCTGGGTTTTATCCCTGGTGAGGCTCTGCCAGGCCTCTACTGCAACTGTCTTCAGTTCCTGCTCGTTCTTGGGGCATTTTCCCTTCAGTTTTGTCTTCAGCAAGTGAAATGCATGCTCATTCGTATTCAGGTCAGGTGATTGACTTGGCCATTGCATAGCATTCCACTTCTTTCCCTTAAAAAACTCTTTGGTTGCTTTCACAGTATGCTTCGGTCATTGTCCATCTGCACTGTGAAGCGCCGTCCAATGAGTTCTGAAGCATTTGGCTAAATATGAGCAGATAATATTGCCCTAAACACTTCAGAATCCATCCTGCTGCATTTGTCAGCAGTCACATCATCAATAAATACAATAGAACCAGTTCCATTGGCAGCCATACATGCCCACGCCATGACACTACCACCACCATGATTCACTGATGAGGTGGTATGCTTTGGATCATGAGCAGTTCCTTTCCTTCTCCATACTCTTCTCTTCCCATCACTCTGGTACAAGTTGATCTTGGTCTCATCTGTCCATAGGATGTTGTTCCAGAACTGTGAAGGCTTTTTTAGATGTTGTTTGGCAAACTCTAATCTGGCCTTCCTGTTTTTGAGGCTCACCAATGGTTTACATCTTGTGGTGAACCCTCTGTATTTACTCTGGTGAAGTCTTCTCTTGATTGTTGACTTTGACACACATACACCTACCTCCTGGAGAGTGTTCTTGATCTGGCCAACTGTTGTGAAGGGTGTTTTCTTCATCAGGGAAAGAATTCTTCGGTCATCCACCACAGTTGTTTTCCGTGGTCTTCCGGTCTTTTGGTGTTGCTGAGCTCACCGGTGCGTTCTTTCTTTTTAAGGATGTTCCAAACAGTTGATTTGGCCACACCTAATGTTTTTGCTATCTCTTTGATGGGTTTGTTTTGTTTTTTCAGCCTAATTATGGCTTGCTTCACTGATAGTGACAGCTCTTTGGATCTCATATTGAGAGTTGACAGCAACAGATTCCAAATGCAAATAGCACACTTGAAATTAACTCTGGACCTTTTATCTGCTCCTTGTAAATGGGATAATGAGGGAATAACACACACCTGGCCATGGAACAGCTGAGCAGCCAATTGTCCCATTACTTTTGGTCCCTTAACCACTTGACCACTGGGCACTTAAACCCCCTTAATAACCAGACCAATTTTCAGCTTTCGGTGCTCTCACATTTTGAATGACAATTACTCAGTCATACAACACTGTACCCATATGAAATTTTTGTCCTTTTTTTCACACAAATAGAGCTTTCTTTTGGTGGTATTTAATCACTGTTGGGTTTTTTATTTTTTGCGCTATAAGAGAAAAAAGACTGAAAATTTTGTAAAAAAATGTTTTTTTTTTCGTTTCTGTTATAAAATTTTGCAAATTACTATTTTTTCTTCATAAATTTTGGCCAAAATTTATACTGCTACATATCTTTGGTAAAAATAAGTACAAATTGGTGGATATTATTTGGTCTTTGTGAAAGTTATAGAGTCCACAAGCTATGGTGCCAATATCTGAAAATTGATCACACCTGAAGTACTGACGGCCTATCTCAATTCTTGAGACCCTAACATGCCAGAAAAGTACAAATACCCCCCAAATGACCCCTTTTTGGAAAGAAGACATTCCAAGGTATTCAGAAAGAGGCATTGTGAGTTTTTTGAAGTTGTCATTTTTTCCCACAATCCTTTGCAAAATCAAGATTTTATTTTTCTCTTTTTTTTTTTTCACAAAATTGTCATATTAGCAGGTTATTTCTCACACACAGCATATGCATACCACAAATTACACCCCAAAACACATTCTGCTATTCCTCCCGAGTATGGCGATACCACATGTGTGAGACTTTTACACAGCGTGGCCACATACAGAGGCCCAACATGCAGGGAGCACCTTCAGGCGTTCTGGAGCACCAAGGCCAATTCTGACATTTCTTTCCTACATGTAAAAATCATCATTTATTTGCTAGAAAATTACATAGAACCCCAAAACATTATATATGTTTTTTTAGCAAAGACCTTAGAGAATATAATGGTGGTTGTTGCAACTTTTTATCTCGCACGATATTTGCGCAGCAATTTTTTTAACGCGTTTTTTACGGAAAAAAAATGTTTTGTGCTTAAAAAAAAAAAAAAACAGTAAAGTTAGCCCAATGTTTTTGCATAATGTGAAAGATGAAGTTACGCCGAGTAAATAGATACCTAACATGTCGCCCTTAAAAATTGCACACACTCGTGGAATGGCGCCAAACTTCGCTACTTAAAAAATCCCCATAGGCGACGCTTTAAATATTTTTACTGGTTACATGTTTTGAGTTACAGAGGAGGTCTAGGGCCAAAATGATTGCTCTCGCTCTAACGTTCGCAGAGATACCTCACATGTGTGGTTTGAAAACCGTTTTCATATGTGGGCGGGACTTACGTATGCGTTCGCTTCTGTATGCGAGCTCACGGGGACAGGGGCGCTTTAAAAAAAAAAAATATTTTATTCTTCATTTTACTTTATTTATTTTAGTTTGACATGTTTTTCCGCCCTAAAAATTTTTTTGATCACTTTTATACCTATTACAAGGAACGTAAACATCCCTTGTAATAGGAATATGGCATGACAGGTCCTCTTTACAGTGAGATATGGGGGGGGGTGTCAATAAGACCCCACATCTCACCTCTAGGCTGGGAAGCCTGAAAAAAAAAAAAAAAACAACAATCCTGGCTTTGATCGTAGCGGTGAGTCGGTAGAAGCACCGGAGGGCGGCAGGGGGGGGGACATCCCCTCTCGCCTCCCGTAAGAATGATCAAGCGGCGGAACAGCCGCTATGATTGTTCTTATGGTGTAGGGAATCGCCGGCTGAAAAAGCTAATATCTGAATGATGCCTGTAGCTGCTCCCATCATTCAGATATCCCCGCACAAAGTCAAGGACGTCATATGACGGCCGGAGGGCGGGAAGTGGTTATTGCAGAGTATTGCCGGGCATTGCTGAGTATTGCCGGGCATTGCGGAGTATTGCCGGGCATTGCGGAGTATTGCAGGGCATTGCGGAGTATTGCGGACTATGGCAGGGTATTGCGGTGTATGACAGGGTATTGCGGTGTATGGCAGGGTATTGCACGGGTATTGCACAGGGTATTGTGGAGGGTATTGCACAGGGTATTGTGGAGGGTATTGCAGAGTATTGTGGAGGGTATTGCAGAGTATTGTGGCGGGTATTGCAGAGTATTGTGCAGGGTATTGCAGAGTATTGTGCAGGGTATTGCAGAGTATTGTGCAGGGTATTGCAGAGTATTGTGCAGGGTATTGCAGAGTATTGTGCAGAGTATTTTGCAGGGTATTGCAGAGTATTTTGCAGGGTATTGCAGAGTATTTTGCAGGGTATTGCAGAGTATTGCACCAGGGTATTGCAGAGTATTGCACCAGGGTATTGCAGAGTATTGCACCAGGGTATTGCAGAGTATTTCGCAGGGTATTGCAGAGTATTTCGCAGGGTATTGCAGAGTATTTCGCAGGGTATTGCAGAGTATTGCACCAGGGTATTGCAGAGTATTGCACCAGGGTATTGGCAGGGTATTTGGCAGAGTATTGGCAGGGTGTATTGCAGAGTATTGGCAGGGTATTTTGCAGAGTATTGGCAGGGTGTATTGCAGAGTATTGGCAGGGTATAGCACAGGGATGGCTGAGCAGGGATGGATGGATGGATGGATCTGTGACTGCAATTGTCACAGATCCAGCCCACAGTGCTGCTGCTGCCATCCGCTCCCTCCCCCTCCCCTCTCACACTGTACCGATCGGTACAGAGAGGGGAGGGAGGAACCGGCGTCATCAAATGACGCCGGTCTGTTTACAAGTGATTGCTCCGTCATTTGACGGAGCGATCACGTGGTAAACGGCCGCTATCAGTTTCCCGTGTGCGCGCCCCAGGGGGCGCGCGGGAGCGCGATTCTGGGAGGACGTTATATAACGTCCTCCCAGAGTTAAGCAACCACCTTGTCGACGTTATTTGTCGGCAGGTGGTTGTTAACTGGTTAAAAGTGGGAGGCACATATACAAACTGTTGTAATTCCTACACCGTTCACCTGATTTGGATGTAAATACTCTCAAATTAAAGCTGAAAGTCTGCAGTTAAAGCACATCCTGTTTGTTTCATTTCAAATCCATTGTGGTGGTGTATAAAGCCAAAAAGATTAGAATTGTGTCGATGTCCCAATATTTATGGACCTGACTATATATATATATATATATATATATATATATATATATATATATATATACAGTATCTCAGAAAAGTGAGTACACCTCTCACATTTTTGTAAATAATTTATTACCGTATATACTCGAGCATAAGCCAAGTTTTTCAGCACTTTTTTTGTGCTAAAAATGCCCCCCTCGGCTTATACTCGAGTCTGTGTCCATCTTCAAATTTGTGCGCCTGATCCCCTTGGCACACATGTAGCCCCGCTCTTCCTCTACAAGTGTGCAAAGTTTGTTGTCCGGGGGACTTATGGCCGGGGAGCACCGATTTTTCAAAGCCGGGCACCCCTTTCATAGACTCCCATGTTAAACGTCAGTCTAGTCACACAGCGCCGGAGATCAGGTAGGGAGATTTGGCACAGTGGGGCAAGGACACAGTGAGACATGGACACAGTGAGGCATGGGCACAGTGACAGTGAGGCATGGGTACAATGAGGCATGGGCACAGTGAGGAATGGACACAGTGAGGCATGGGCACAGTACGGGACAGTGAGGCATGGACACAGTGAGGCACAGTGAGGCATGCACATGGACACAGTGAGGCAAAGTGAGGCACAGTGAGGCATGCAGATGGACAACCTAGGCTTATACTCGACTCAATAAGTTTTCCCAGTTTTTTGTGGTAAAATTAGGTGCCTCGGCTTATATTCGGGTTGGCTTATACTCGAGTATATACGGTATATGTTTTCATGTGACAACACTGAAGAAATTACACTTTGCTACAATGTAAAGTGATGAGTACAGCTTCTATAACAGTGTAACTTTGCTGTCCCCTCAAAATAACTCAACACACAGCCATTAATGTCTAAACCGCTGACAACAAAAGTGAGTACACCCCTAAGTGAAAATATCCAAATTGGACCCAAAGAGTCAATATTTTGTGTGGCCACCATTATTTTCCAGCACTACCTTAACCCTCTTGGGCATGGAGTTCACCAGAGCTTCACAGGTTGCCACTGGAGTCCTCTTCCACTCCTCCAAGACGACATCATGAAGCTGGTGAATGTTAGAGACCTTGCGCTCCTCCACCTTTTGTTTGAGGATGCCCCACAGATGCTCAATAGGGTTTAGGTCTGGAGATGTGCTTGGCCAGTCCATCACCTTTACCTTCAGCTTCTTTAGCAAGACAGTGGTCGTCTTGGAGGTGTGTTTGGGGTTGTTATCATTTTGGAATACTGCTCTGTGGCCCAGTCTCCGAAGGGAGGGGATCATGCTCTGCTTCATTATGTCACAGTACATGTTGGCATTCATGTTTCCCTCAATGAACTGTAGCTCCCCAGTGCCGGCAGCACTTATGCAGCCCCAGAAAATGCTTCACTGTAGGCAAGACACACTTGTCTTTGTACTTCTCACCTGGTTGCCGCCACACACGCTTGACACTATCTGAACCAAATAAGTTTATGTTGGTCTCATCAGACTGCAGGACATGGTTCCAGTAATCCATGTCCTTAGTCTGCTTGTCTTCAGCAAACTGCGGGCTTTCTAGTGCATCATCTTTAGAAGAGGCTTCCTTCTGGGACAACAGCCATGCAGACCAATTTGATGCAGTGTGCAGTGTATGGTCTGAGCACTGACAGGCTGAGCCCTCACTCCTTCAACCTCTGCAGCAATGCTGGCAGCGCTCTTACGTCTATTTCCCAAAGACAACCTCTGGATATGACGCTGAGCACGCGCACTCCGCTTCTTTGGTCGACCATGGCGTGGCCTATTTTGAGTGGAACCTGTCCTGTTAACCCGCTGTATGTTCCTGGACATCCATGCTGCAGCTCAGTTTCAGGGTCTTGCAATCTTCTTATAGCCTAGGCCATCTTCAAGTAGAGCAACAATTCTTTTTTTGAACCTCAGAGTTTTTTGCCATGAGGTGCCATGTTGAAGTTCCAGTGACCAGTATGAGAAAGTGAGAGCGATAACACCAAATTTAACACACCTGCTCCCCATTCACACCTGAGACCGAGTCACATGACACCGGGGAGGGAAAATGGCTAATTGTCCCCAATTTGGACATTTTCACTTAAGGGTATACTCACTTTTGTTGCCAGCAGTTTAGACATTAATGGCTATATGTTGAGGTATTTTGAGGGGACAGCAAATTTACACTGTTATACAAGCTTTACACTCACTACTTTACATTGTAGCAAAGTGTCATTTCTACAGTGTTGTCACATGAAAAGTATATTTACAAAAAGGTGAGGGGTGTACTCACTTTTGTAAGATACTGTTTGTGTATATATATATATATATATATATATATATATATATATATATATATATAGTCATAGCCAAAATTGTTGGCACCCCAGAAATTTTTCCAGAATATCAAGTCTTTCTCACAGAAAAGTATTGCAGTAACACATGTTTTGCTATACACATGTTTATTCACTTTGTGTGTATTGGAAAAAAACAAATAAAGGGAGGAAAAAAAGCAAATTGGACATAATGTCACACAAAACTCCAAAAATGGGCTGGTCAAAATTCTTGGCACCCTTTCAAAATTGAGGATAAATAAGATTGTTTCAAGCATGTGATGCCCCTTTAAACTCACCTGGGGCAAGTAACAGGTGTGGGCAATATAAAAATCACACCTGAAAGCAGATAAAAAGGAGAGAAGTTCACTTAGTCTTTGCATTGTGTGTCTGCAGGGGAGGGCTGGGCCAGGGGGCAGGGTGGCATTTGCCTCCCAGGCCGCCCTAACTTATGTTCAAAATGGCCGGCAGCCGCTGCCGGCTACCATTTTCTTTTTTATTCTGGTCTAGGAAGTCGGGCCAGGGGCATGGCCATGGTGGCCGACCACTAGCTATTCCATCCTGGGAGTTGTAGTCCGCACTCAAGCTTCTGGTGGGTGGAAAACACAGCAGCGCAGAGGAAACTACAACTCCCTGGGACCGGATTCTTGGAAGCAGGCAGAGGCAGGGCGTGCCAGGGAGTTGGGACGCAGGGCTGCAGGGCTGGGCACTGGCTGCAACTTGACCCCAGGATCAAGAGCGTTACCCCCCCAGGAGACCATGGCATGCAAGGACCTGCTGAGCTGAGATCGCTGAGGTGAGAGACCAATACCCCCAGCTGACCCCCCATCTCCCCCACATATACCCCATGTAACCTGCCCCAGTGATCAGGCTGCATTTATGGGCACTGGAGTTGGCTGCACTGATGGGGACTGGTGAGGCTGCATTGAAAAACCAGGTGGGCCATGGATGGTGAGCTGATTCGGCGGTTCAATGGGCCACTTGACTGGACTTGCCCCCCAGGCCTAAGGCCGCCAGCCCTCCCCTGTGTGTCTGTGTGTACCACACTAAGCATGGACAACAGAAAGAGGAGAAGAGAACTGTCTGAGGACTTGAGAACCAAAATTGCATTAGTGCAGCAGAAGCTGTGTCTCACTGACAATTCCCTGCGCTGCTCTGCTGATGGGGAGGGAGTTGCGTGATGGCAAAAGAGGCTTTGCGTGCCGCTTATGGCACCCATGTCAGCGGTTGAATACCCCTGTCTTAGTTCAAACACCACAGTAAATGGATAAAAATTGTAATGAACACAGAAATGATCTTAACTGTGAAATTTCTCAGAAATGAAACAAGCAGGAACAATGTAATTTAATATTAGACAAATATATCTCAAGTAGATCAACTGTGTGATAATGACTGAAAGTTAAGAGCAATAAAACTCAATGTTATTATTTGTATGTCTTCAGGGGACTCCTCAAGGTGAATAAACCTGAAAGCAGAGGTGACCACACAAAAATGACAAATTGCAGTATTAGCAATAACACTTCAATAGATTAAGCACCAACTCTACTTAAGTTGGGCTCTATGAGACCAGGCAGGAGGAGGGCAGAGGAATGACCCTTTCTTATGTCAGACCTCTCCTTTCTGCACCTCAACACCACAGTCCCAAAGAACCGTTCAAACACAATATCTGATTCAGTGTACTGACTTAACCCTTAAGTCTTAAACCCGCTCATCTAGCAAATAGAGTCATGAATGTAAATAGGGCACCAACAGGACCAATCCCTTGAAGGGAAATGGGTTGTAGCCTTTTGAAAGAAGAAGGTCTTATGTCCTCAGCTAACTTTGTGTTGGTGAACTTGGTGTCCTGTTGGCAAAGTGAACAAGGTGTATTCAGGGATGTCCTGGCTGGCAGGGGTGATGCAAAGTGTGCTGGCAGTACCCAGGTAAGCAAGGCAAATACTATACTGTAACTGCTCAGCAGGATGTAGTAAGTGTAACACAGGTTCTCCTACTTAGGTGAGGCAGAGAAGTAACACCGGTGTCAGCATGCAGTGTTCTGGCTTATGGAAGATTGGGCAAGTGCCCGCTCACTAATCCTGCGTCAGGATGCCCAAGGGGAAGATGTCCTGGGAAAGGTTCTTCAGGTTGCCTGTCTGACTACCTAATCACTGGAATGCCTCACACCTTCAGCAATGCCTGAAGATGCACCCAGGGTCCTCTCTCTTGTGGTATGTCCGCAAACGAATCCGTGGATCTGTGACAGGAAATGAGCACACCGACCCTGGATGGCAGCACCTCTTCTCCTGTGTCCTATCTTTCCTTTGACTCGTGGTGTCCGAATCCCTTCTCCCAGGCAGCCTTGTGGTGTCTCCTTCCTCCTTAGTCCCTGGCAGAGGCATTGCTGGGTCTACAAAAGATCTGGGGCTAGAGCCCATAGCAGCAAAGTAAAAAAAAGTCATACGCTTGGGCGGGCATACACATGTATATAATATACGTGTTTGTGTGTATATATATATATATATGTTGTTCATACATCACGGGACACAGAGCGGCATAGTCATTACTATGTGGGTTATATAGAATTACCTTCAGGTGCTGGCACTGGCAACTTCCAAAACAGGAAGTACCCTCCCCTATATAAGCCCCTCCCATCCGGGAGCACCTCAGTTTTTTGCCAGTGTCTAAGGTGTTGGCCAAGGTTAACATGTATTCATCTGGGCTTGTGTACAGGTTCTCTGGGCCTTAGCAAGCTATTCCGGATCCGACCAAAAAAGCTTCATAGCTAAACGGTCGGTACCCGGGCCTTGCAGAGAAGAGCAGGGTTTTTGCCTGTAATGCCTCTCTTAGGAGGGCTGGACCCTGGGATCCAGAGCTCTGGTCATACCCAAAACCAAGAGGCTATCTGTGCAGGGTGCTATACAGGTCCAGGGGAGTGGAATCCTTGGGAACCCGGTCCCTGAAGGTCTAGTACAATGCCTGCCGTGAGAGGTGAAGTTTGGGCTTCTGTGGACCAAACAAAGTCCTGCGGCGGGGAAAAGGTAAGTGGGGGCCCCTCAGGAACTTGGTTCTATTGAGGGGACCCCCCAAGCCTAATATGTCTTTCTGCCTGTTACCTAAAGGTATTCCCGCTAATAGCTGTATATGCCTAAGAAATCCTAGAAATGTCTTTTCATAAAGGAAGTTTTAAAAACTGTAAACCTAGAAATGTTTTTCATAAAGGAGGTTTTAAAAAAAAAAAAAAAAAGACAAAAGTGCGGTACCTGTGTTTGTCCACTAGAGGCCGTTGTGGAACGTCTTTTTTTCTTGGGACTATTCCTTCCATGGTGAAAGTCCAGGCAGATGAGTGAGCTCTCTATCAGGGAAGCTGCATTCCTCTGTCATGCTGCCAAGTAGTTTCCTTCCATCCCCGAGTTCTGGTGAAACAGGGACCCTGGCTCCTCTCCCTACATGGCGCCAAGAGCGCACACGTGCACGCGCGCGCGCGCGCACACACGCTTTCTTTTTATAAGATTTAGCTTCAAAAAAGGGGGCGGAGCCTGGCGGATGACGCGCTCTGTGCGCCCAGCGCTTCTGCGCGTGTGCGGGCGTCCCAGCAAGATAAAAGGACTCAGTCCACGCTGCTTGCTATGGACACAGAGCATGAAAAGAAGCTGGTAGCATGGTATAGGGGCTTACAGCGGGCGGTTGATACAGGCATCCCCAGAAAGACGCATTAGTAGACACCCACTGATGTACATAGCAGCAAATTGCATTAGACTATTTCAGTAAAGGGGTGTATTGCGGCTGGAATACCTCAGCTTTGAACTAAGGAATATGCCGCCTAAAAAACTCCGAGATATACCTCTCAGGAAGTGTAGGGGGTCTCCATCGGGCTCTGAGGATCTGGAGCAGTCATCTGCACCTTCCTCCCCTGAGAAATCAGAGGTTAATACCCATAAGGAACCCCCGGGAGCGCCAGGTACTGCGGCTGTCCTCAGTCCACCTGCTCCTGCATATATAACAGAGGAGGTTTTTGCCTCAACTCTGGAGGGATTGGAGCAGAGATTGGCAGCATTGATCGCTTCTTCTCTACAGGAAAGAAAGCGCGCCAGATCACCATCCCCTCCATTAGAGTGCCTGTTGGCAGAGCAACAGTCCCAGGAAGGGACTGACCTTCCTGAAGGGGATCAGGAGGAGGTTAACTCTGTTTTTGAGGAATCGACAGTAGATGAACCATTTTCAGCATCACAGACTGAAAGATTGTGGGTCCAGACCCTAACTGACATGGTTCGATCTGCATTTAAAATGCCTCTTGTTGAACCATCAACTACTGCTGTCTCCTCGTTGGGGTCGCTAAAAGCTCCCCAGATTAATTGCTCCTTTCCAATTCATCCATTATTGGAAGGACTTATATACCAGGACTGGGAACATCCTGATAAACTATTTGTTCCACCTAAGAAATTTCAGGTGATCTATCCCATGGAGGAAAAATTCACCCAGAGATGGAATGTTCCTACGGTGGACGCAGCCATTTCTTCTGTGAACAAATCACTGACATGTCCAGTAGATAATGTTCAAATGTTCAAAGATCCAGTAGATAAAAAATTGGAATCTTTATTAAAATCTGCTTTTTCCACAGCAGGGGCTGTTACACAGCCAGCAGTGGCAGCTATTGGGGTCTGCCAAGCTTTAAAGGATCAAATGAAAATGGTCCTGAGGGATTTGCCAGACCAGCAGGCCCAGGCTCTGGCTGATCTGCCTAGAGCATTATGCTTTGCGGTTGACGCCATCAAGGATTCTATCCATCAGGCCTCCCGCCTCACGCTGTCTTTGGTACATATGCGTAGGCTTCTGTGGCTCAAGAACTGGTCTGCTGAGGCTCCCTGTAAGAAGCTCTTAGTTAGCTTCCCATTTCATGGAGAACGCCTTTTTGGCAAAGACCTGGATAAATATATCCAGAAGATTTCCAGTGGTAAAAGTACTCTCTTACCAATTAAAAAGAGGTCTAGGGGTCCGTCTTTTAAGAGGACTACCTCTCCTATCCCTGGGACGTCTGCTACTAAGCAGTTCCGACGGCCTCCTCGGTCAAACTCAGGAGGTAAAAATCAGGGACAGTCACAGGGTAATAAAAAGCCCTGGATCCGAAGAGGTACTAAACCAGCCTCCAAGTCAAGCCTATGAAGGGCTGCCCCCACTCAAACGGGTGGGGGGAAGACTTCAGTTGTTCACAGAGACCTGGCGGGAGACGATCAAAGACAGATGGGTGCTCTCCGCAGTAACTCGGGGATACAAGTTGGAGTTAAAAGAGTCTCCTCCTTCCCATTTTATGTGGTCAGGCATGCCAAAAGACCCTCTGAAAAGAAGGTGTCTCCTAGTGGCGTTAGAACAACTATTGCTCCAAGGAGTAATTATGGAGGTTCCTATGGAAGAGTGGGGGTTGAGTTTCTACTCAAACCTTTTCACAGTCCCGAAACCAAACGGGGACATAAGACCCATATTGGACCTAAAGAGTCTAAACAAATTTCTAAACGTCCGGTCCTTCCGGATGGAGTTGATCCGATCGGTCACAGCTGCCCTACAGGGGGAGGAATGGTTAGCCTCGATCGACATCAAAGATGCTTACTTGCATGTTCCCATCTTTCCAGGTCATCAAAAATTTCTACGCTTTGCAGTAGAAGGGCGCCATTTTCAGTTCAGAGCCTTACCATTCGGTCTGGCCACAGCACCACGAGTGTTCACAAAAATTCTGGCCCCACTGTTGGCCGATCTAAGAACACGAGGTGTAACGATAATGGCATACCTACACGACCTGTTGTTGATGGACCACTCAGTTGCCAAGCTAGAAGTGGTAATTGTCGATACAATCAAGTATCTAGAATCTCACGGTTGGGTCATCAACCTGGACAAGTCAGCCCTACAGCTAGTGAAAAACCTGGTATATCTAGGGCTACGGCTGGATTCAGACCAGAGGAAGATTTTCTTACCTCTAGACAAGGTATCCTCTTTGAGGGGCTTGGTCCGTCTGCTTTGTGCAAAAAGACAGCCGTCCATACGCCTGTGCATGAGGCTGCTAGGAAAGATGGTAGCATCATTCGAAGCTGTGCCATACGCCCAATTCCACTCAAGGAATTTACAGAGGGCCATATTGTCAGCCTGGAACGGAAAAATTCAGGCTCTAGACTTCCCGATGGCTTTGTCCCCTTCCGTTCGGAAGAGTCTCTGCTGGTGGTTGATCCCCCAGAATCTCCAGAAGGGAAAACCCTTCAGTCCGATATCCTGGAAGGGGGTCACTACAGATGCCAGCCTTATAGGCTGGGGGGCAGTACTGGAGCAATGGTCTCTCCAGGGCAGATGGTCAAATGTAGTAAAAACCCTGCCCATCAATCTCTTAGAGATACGAGCAGCCCGGTATGCCCTAGTAGCCTGGGCATCCAGACTCCAAGGGTCCCCTGTCAGAATTCAATCAGACAATGCCACAGCAGTGGCATATATCAATCATCAGGGAGGCACCAGGAGTCGTGCAGTCCAGAGGGAAGTAAGTCACATCCTGGAATGGGCAGAAAAGCATGTCCCATGTATATCAGCTGTCTTCATTCCAGGGGTGGAGAATTGGAAGGCGGACTTTCTAAGTCGCCAACAGTTATGCCCAGGGGAATGGTCCCTTCATCCCGAGGTCTTCCGAGCGATATGTCAGCGGTGGGGAACACCGGATGTAGATCTGCTAGCATCCAGATTCAACGCAAAGGTGGACAGATTTGTCTCCCGGACAAGGGATCCCCTCGCTTGCGGCTCGGATGCTCTGGTGTTCCCTTGGAATCAGTTCAGACTGATATATGCATTCCCTCCGCTACAATTGTTGCCTCGACTCCTTCGCAGAGTCAGGTTGGAAAAGAAGCCAGTGATCTTGGTGGCTCCAGCGTGGCCCCGAAGGGCCTGGTACGCGGAGATCATCAAAATGTCTGTGGGGAGTCCTTGGACCCTTCCACGTCGTCCGGACCTGCTTTCGCAAGGGCCGATATACCACCCTTCCTTACTAACTCTAAGTTTAACGGCCTGGCTATTGAATCCCACATCCTAAAGTAGAGAGGTCTCTCTAACTCTGTGGTATCAACTATAATCAATGCCAGGAAGCCTGTATCCAGGCAGATCTACTATAGAGTTTGGAAGGCGTACATCACTTGGTGCGAGGCCAGAAAGTGGCATCCACGTAAGTACGTTATAGACAGAATTCTGGACTTCCTACAGTGGGCTGTAGACAGGAAGTTTGCCTTAAGTACTATCAGGGGTCAGGTTTCGGCCTTATCAATACTATTTCAAAGGCCCCTGGCTATGCATTCACTTGTCAAATCCTTTATGCAAGGGGTGACTCGTATTATTCCACCGATTAAAGCTCCCATATGTCCATGGGATCTAAATTTGGTTCTGTCGGTTCTGCAGAAGCAGCCATTTGAACCTTTGCGGCACATTTCCTTGGTTCTACTCACCAGAAAATTGATATTTTTAGTAGCCATATGCTCGGCTAGAAGAGTGTCGGAAGTAGCCGCCATGTCCTGTAAAGAGCCATATCTGGTTATTCATGAGGACAGAGTAGTATTACGTCCTCACCCAGCCTTTCTTCCTAAGGTGGTATCGAGGTTTCACTTGAACCAGGATGTGGTTCTTCCTTCTTTTCCCCAAACCGAGCTCGGTAGAGGAAAAGTTATTGCATTCTTTGAATGTAGTAAGAGCAGTTAAAGCTTATCTAAAAGCCACTGCTCAGATTCGTAGAACGGATTCTTTGTTTGTTCTGCCGGAAGGCCCCAGAAAGGGTCAGGCAGCATCAAAATCTACTTTAGCCAAGTGGATTCAACAGGTCATAATACAAGCCTATGGCTTGAGAAGTAGACCGCCTCCGTTCAAAGTTAGGGCGCACTCCACGAGAGCAGTTGGAACTTCATGGGCAGTGCATCACCAGGCCTCCCTGGCTCAAATTTGTAAGGCCGCAACATGGTCTTCAGTACACACGTTTTCTAGGTTCTACCAGGTGGACGTTAGAAGTCAGGAGGATGTCGCCTTTGGGCGCAGTGTGTTGCAGGCCGCAAAAGATCCTCATGCCTGATGGCGCCCAGCTTATGTATGGTATATCCCCCCCCCTCATTTGGCATTGCTTTGGGACGTCCCACATAGTAATGACTATGCCGCTCTGTGTCCCGTGATGTATGAACAAGAAAGTAGGATTTTTAAAACAGCTTACCTGTAAAATCCTTTTCTTGGAGTACATCACGGGACACAGAGCTCCCACCCCTCTTTTGGGGACACGTATTGCTTTGCTACAAAACTGAGGTGCTCCCGGATGGGAGGGGCTTATATAGGGGAGGGTACTTCCTGTTTTGGAAGTTGCCAGTGCCAGCACCTGAAGGTAATTCTATATAACCCACATAGTAATGACTATGCCGCTCTGTGTCCCGTGATGTACTCCAAGAAAAGGATTTTACAGGTAAGCTGTTTTAAAAATCCTACTATTATCATTATATCAGGGTCCCCAAAGCCGCCCTCATTACATCAGGGTCCACAGAGAGTCTCCCCTTTACATTGGGGTCAAAAGAGAGCTTGCCACGTCACCTGCCACCAGATGCGGATTGCTACATACAGAGAGGCTAGGGTATATAGAAGAGAGGCTAGTGTATACAGAAAGGCTAGTGTATACAGAGAGGCTGGGTATACATAGAGGCTAGTGTATATACAGGGGCTGGTGTATATACAGAAAGGCTGGGTATATACAGAGAGGCTGGGTATATACAGGGAGGCTGATGTATAAACAGAGAGGCTAGGTATATACAGAGAGGCTGGATATATAGAGAGGCTGGGTATATACAGAGAGGCTGGGTATACAGAGAGGCTAGGTATATACAGAGAGGCTGGGTAGTACAGAGTTTCCCCCCTCCCCCTCCTCCATGATCTGCACTCACCTGCTCAGGAGCTCAGTGTGAGAACATTCCTCCCAACTCTATGATATGAGCGGAGCAAGAAGGAGACTCACTCTCACACTGATCTACCTTCTCTGGCTGTCACTGAAGCACAGAGTGCAGACTGAGAGCTCCGCGGCTGTGCGGGAAGCGCTCTGTCAGGCAGCCCGGGACACGCTCATGGTAGAACCAGCCCTGGACTCGGGGCTCCAGCCTCAAAAGCCACCCCTTAACGACGCCACTGGTCCCTGGGCATGCTGGGCTGTGTAGTTTTTGCCCCCAGCGATTGCTATGGGGCTGCCTGTGCTGGAGACTACATATCCCATGATCCCTTGCTGCTCCTGCACTGGAGTCCCATTGGTTCCCTCCACCTGCCAATGAGGAAGCAGAGATGGGAACAGAGCAGGCGACTGGGTCCTTGCGAGTGCCGCTCGTATACAGTACAGTGTGAGGAGGAGATGGAGGGGGGATTCCCCCACAGCTTCTGACAGGTTCTGTGTCCTGATGAGCCTGTTAGTATGTGAATCCCGGGGGTGGCTGGAAGGAGGTGGGGGGCCGTGGGTGGCTGAGCAGCACCGACTACATATCTAACCCTGTAAAGCAAAATATGCTTTACTTACCTATTTTGCAGCTGATCCGTTCCGGTCCCAGGCTGAGCTGTCAGTGGTGGCATCAGTGTGGAAGTGGTTGCAGGAGAGGCAGCCAAGAATGGAAGCCCCATAGTAAACCTATGGGTGATAACACTTCACAGCCGTTGTCAGTCCTCTCCTGCACACAGCTTCCGCTGCTGGAAACCGGTCCGGAACGGCTGCAGCAATTTTTGCTTTACAGGGTTAGATAGATTAGGTTTAGAATGTGGCAGAGAGCAGGTTCAGAGTTAGTTTTTGTCCTGACTTAAACTTAAAAAAAAAAACACAACTAAAGTTTATTAGCCTTTTTTAAAAGAGTATGTAATAATTGTGCAAACAACCACTGCACTTTGGGTACACTTGGATTAAGTTGGCAGACATAATCTGTGCTGAAATACCTGACTGCCTCTTCACCTCCTAAGATGATCTTAGATAAGAATTCCTGCATTCTTGAAATGCTTCCATTAAATAAAGAACAGCCGCATGGAACACGTTTTATATTATTTGGACATGTGTTGAAAGAAAATTGCCAAATATTAACTGTTTAATTTTGCTTTGCTAACTATAACTGAAATTATTAATGTAGAGATACTTACTATACATTCACCTCCTGTAGACCTAGACAACACTATTGTAGCACCCTCTACATAGGTAGGTGCTAGCGGTGAGGATTTTTGTAGTGCAGGTAAACTTAGGTAGGCCTAGCCGATCTGTTTCGGCTGGGAGTGGCTCAGTGTAGCAGCTGTGACTCAAAGACAGCATCATTCCACGGTTACCTCCCTCTTGCTTCTAGAGGATTCTAGAAGAAGAGGAGGGGAAGAGAGGTGGTGCTGTCTGGGGTGTCACAGGGAGCCCTGACCAATCCCCAACTAAGATTGGCAGTGGGCAGGCCTCCTTGAAATACCCAGGGTCATCCCAGCCAGGGAGGAGTTTTTGGGTGGAAGAACTGAGGATGGAGTACTAGGTTGTCGGGGCCTTTGAGGGAGCTCCCCAGTCTGTGGGGGGGTGTGACCTTGGTCCTGGGACTTGGGTGCAGGATGGATCCCTTCAATAACTCATGGAGGATCTGAACAGGGGGCACAGAGAGGAGTCAGAGAGGACAGCAGGAGCTAGTGTAGCGCCCTGCTCCTGATGACCAGGCGCTATGTTAAATTTAGTGGGTGTCTGAGCTGGTATTAGCTAAGACTTTGTAAATAATTCAGCCTCTGTTCCGGCTATGGCTATGTTTGGAAGGACTTCCCACTGTTTGCCTGTAGGTGGCGTTTGCACCCCAGGCCAATGTGGAAGACAAACAGGTCAAAGTGCATTGGGTGTCTTTCCCCGGTACAGTTCAGTGGGAGTGGTCTCCCCGCTGAGCATGCTGGGGAAGGGTACTTAAGGGGCAGACGCCATTTTTCGGGGCTCTTCTTCGCCTCGCAGCCCTCCTGGCTCGAGGCATGTATTACTGGGAATTCAGCCTCGGAGCCACGTTGGCCCGAGGCTGTAACTATGCCAGGTAGGCCCAGTTGTCTTGGCTGGGGCCTACGCTTGAAGGTGATCCTGTGCTGTCTATCCTGCGGGAGGAAGCCATTCAGTGGAGGAAACCAGGGGAGGACCTGTCCAGGAGAGGACCGAGCGGAAGGCTGGTATCTTGCGGAAGGCCTGGGGACCTTACTGAAGGATGCAGCATAACTAAAGTAACCTTACAGTCTGCCGGGTTGGCTTAAAGGCTCTTAGACTGTAAGGCTGGATATCCAGATACTAAAATCCTGTGGCAGAGGATAACTGAATGGTTCAACTTAACCATCAAAAAGGTCTGTGGCAGAGACTGTTCTTTCTTATTTGTTTGTGCATCATTCCGGCTGCTAGGCCAAGTGAGAGGGGACTATCCGGGTGAGCAATACCCACTTGAAGGAGACTGGTGAGTGAGACTTTGTATCTTCTGAGTTTTTCCCAGTGATCTGCTGTGTGTGCCTGAACCTTCCCCTAACCCTCCATCCCTCTACCTATACAAGTTTATTTGGAAAATAAAGCCTGAAGAAAAAGGATTCATAACTTGTGTGGACATTGAAGTTACTGTAGACTCTCAACCCCTAGACAACGAATGTTGAGGTAACGTGCAAGGCCCAAAATTAAACCAGCAGCTATTACAGGGGTGTGCTACACTAGTAATGCCAGGCAAGTCTTCAGGAGGGAACCGTCGGTTTGCAGCCAGGAGGGCTGGTGAGTGACATGTGCTAATGGAAGGATGGGAGAGGCATGCCAGAGAGGACTGAGAGAAAACAGTCAGAGCAATGTCATGGGCAGTGAAGACAGGCAGCTGCAGCAGGAGGGCTGGCAGGGCCTGAAGGGGGCTTACTGGGAGCAATAGTCCACCTAGGACAGCTAGCACTAAAGACTTCCTATTTCTATTTTTGCTACATTAAAGGGACCCGCAGTCCCTGCCTGAGTCAGTGTCAGGTCTAACCATGTGCTAGCTGTGCCTAAGAAGTAAGAGTTGTGCTGGAGAGAGAGAGAGAGTAACAGTCTGCAAGCAAGAGTTGTGCTGGAGAAGACTGTAGTAGCCAAGTGTATATATAGTAGTTGTCCCAACTGATTGATATACAATTAAACAATTGCTTGTTCTATTGGGCACCCCATATATTCCTATGCCTAGCCAAGTTCAAATCCCTCAATAAAAATACAAAACAAGCAAATGGACTGTTCATTGTCTCAAAAGTGACTGGGAAGTGAATGCTGGGCTGAGAAGGATGACAGGTGGGCCACAACTTTCAGCAGCACCTACGGGGCTACCACTACACTATACATACAGTATATATATAATTATATACTGTGTGTGTGCATGCCTGCACGCGTTTCTGTATATGTGTTAACAGTAGGGATCCATAGAGTGAGTTTGGTTAATAGTTTTCACTGCACAAATACAAGTTTTGCCATTGGCAAACTTTCACTCAATTGGAAACCCTTAATTTTGCTAATTTTTGCTGAAGGTTCAGGGAAATTATAATTTGCCTGATCTCTAGTCAATAGTTAGAAGATAACTTAAAACCGTACCTAGCTTCCCCCACTGATTTCACATTAATTAATTTACATTTACAGAAAAATGTAAAGGTGAACTAACACTGTATACACTTTCCTGCCCCTCTGTATTTACCTCACCTGTCAGTGCCCATACAGCCAGTCCAACGGTCCAGGGATTTGAAATGCCCACTTCTCCCTCTGTGCAGCACTCTCTGTAAAGGTGTTATCAAAAAGTTGGAAGTGATTGCTATCTGCTTGAATAGACGTCCCTCTACTGAAATGCTATTATTTCCCTTAGGGGTGGGACTTTAATGGCACAGGCGTGTAACAAAACTGTTGTAATTTTTTTTAATTTTAATAGTATAGAAAAAGTACATGGTAAAGATAAAACACAGTTTATGCTTAAAAATACTGAGCTAACACACAAAGGTAGCAATAAATGAATCATGTATGTGGACATTAATCATGGGGACTAGTATTGGTCTGCATTCACAGAACCAACGCGTTTCAGAGTAACCTAGACTCCTTCTTCAGGGTCAACCCGTTATGCAGTTTATTATAGTTATGGTCTAGAAAATAAAGAACATATTATACATATGCTATACATTGAATGGCAGGCCAAAGTGATGGTGAATAAAGTGGTTGATGACATACTCACAGTGCCCACAGTTCCATTAATCCTAATACCCTAACAAAATCCATTGTTAACGCATCAATGCCTGATCCCAGTGACAGCTTTCAGTGGACAATGTCTCCTGTAAGGTCACAGGATACTTTTCAAGGACTCATTATCTTCTTCAGCTAACCCCCATGGGCTACCAGCCTTCGTTTTTATAGACCCTCCACAAGCGCCAAAGCTGGTAAGGCAGACTGCCAGTATGCTGGGTGGAAGGAAAACTTCTAACTTCAGCTTGTTCAATTAAAGAGTTGTAAACCCTCAAGGTTTTTCACCTTAATGCATTCTATGCATTAAGGTGAAAAACCTTCTGTAGTACAGCAGCCCCCCCGAGCCCCCCTTTTACTTACCTGAACCCGATCGTTCTAGAGACAAGGACCAGCACAGCAGCTCCAGCCGCTGTCTCGGGTCCTCATTGGATAGATTGATAGCCATTGGCTTCTGCTGTTGTCAATAAAATCCAGTGACACAAGAGCTGGGGGGGGGGGGCGAGTCCTGCTGTCTGTATCAATGGATGCAGCAGCAGGACTCGGGAGCGTGCCCACAAGAGTGCCCCCATAGAATTTGTCTCTCCGTGGGGGCACTCGAGAAGAGGAGGAGCCAGGAGTGCCACTGGGGGACCCCAGAAGAGGAGGATCAGGGCCACTCTGTGAAAAACCCTTGCACAGAGGTGGTAAGTATAACATGTTTGTTATTTAAAAGAAAAAAAAAACACCTTTGCAACCCCTTTAAGCTTTGACAAAATAACCTGGAAGCTGATTGGTTTCTATGCAGAGCTGCACCAGATTTTGCACTCTCCGGTTTTAGTAAATCAACCCCAAGGTGTCATAACCCATAGCAACCAGATTTTAAGTCTTTAGTAGTCATTTTATGACATAAGATTGAGCTTTCAATTTGTGAGCTATTGCATGATTTTGGTGTGCCACAAGAGGGTGCAATTACACTATAATGTTTTATTAAGGGAACAGGTGCATTGAAAATAATGTCATTTGTAAATAATTAGTTCCCAGGAAATGCTGGAAGTCATTCTGATAAGTGAAGAGTCAGAAACAAAGCCAACGTTTTTATTTATTTTCAGAAGCATCTGTAGCAAAACTTCTCTATGCACATATCAAATACATTTTTTGACATTGATTAACATGTGCACTAAATACAAATGTTACTGCTACTGTTACTTTTGTCCTTGGAGTAATAGTGTGCTAACACTATAGATGATACTACAACGCTAATCTATAAAATATAAAACCACCCACGCAAGGAACCCCCCCAAAAAACTGATCACACTTATGAAAAACTTGTGTATAAATATGGGTAGCTGCTGCTCTAATAGTCACTTTGTACTAAGAAAATTTAGAGCACAATTCTTATTGCACAGTTTTTATTGCACTTTGGAAAGAGAATTGGGATGCACTTTTGATGAACTGTGACACGTTATAAATCATGATTATATATATGTCATTTTATTCATTTCTGCATTTTCTTTTTTAACACAGTATTTTGGAGTTTATCTGAATTCCGTTTCTGCATCAATTGGGATTGTACCATACACATAGAGTAAGGACAGATCTTTTTATTCATATCAAGGCTAAAGCCCCGTACACACGGGCTGACTTTTTGCCAACAAACTTCATTTTGAGCAAGTTTGCCAAAAAATCTGACCATGTGTGTATGCTCCATCGGACAAACTTTTTTGGTTTTCATTGGACAAAAGTTCGGTCTGCAAATGGACAAACTTTTTGCCAACAAAAGTCCGATGGAGCAAAGTCCGACTGTGTGTACAGAAAACCATCGGACTTTTGTCCGATGGACAAAACAAATAATGTTAAAATCAACCAACAATAGCAGAAGTTGACCAAAGGGTGGCGGTAAAGATCAGAAAAGAGCAGAAAAACCACGTGACGTTGGAAAAAGTTTTGGCAAAGTTTGCAGAAAAGTCCTGTGGTGTGTATGCTATGGGTGTGCCCGGCCAACTCCGTTCGGACAAAAATCCACGGAAAAGTCCGATGGAAGTCCGACCGTGTGTACGAGGCTTAATCCATACCGCAAAATATGTGATCTAAATGATTTTAAAACGGGGGGACTTTTGTGGATTGGATTTGGAAGAATTCTTTACTTCTTCTAGTTTTAAAGGTATATATAAACATCTTGTGAAGCATGGGAAAAGTGAATCCTGCATTCAAGACTTGGGGAAACTTTTCCTCTTTGGTGATAATTTCCCCTGATACTACAGAAGAACAGATATCAAAAGCATACTTTTTTTCCATAAAACTAATACCCCAATACAGAAATACCAAAAAATTATGCTACACCATCTGCTGAATGAAACTTTGAAAAACAACAAGGACAGATGGGGAAAATCATGATTGTAAAAAAAAAAACATGGTTTACAGTTTTTAAATTAATTGTTAATTAATCTTAAAGAATCAGTAGCCTGTAATAGCCTAGTAGTAAATGTGCTTGCTAAAATACGATTAACTGATCAAATCTGAAAACGTTTGTAATGACCTATAACCTCTGTATATGATATGAATCAGTACACTACACTAGCTCCCTCCATTCTCCCTCTCTTATGGCTTGATGCCTTTTTTCTCTCTGCTTAAAAAAAAAAATCGAAAGTCTTACCTAGTATGTCTATATCCCCGTTTCAAAAGCTCGAAAGAGAACATCACAAAGACAAATGTTACTGACATTACCGCTACTATGATTGATCGCAGGCTATATGTACAATTGCAAAACTTCACATTGTAAGTTGTTTGTGCCTGAAAAACATAAACTTCTATAAATATAACTTCTGTATAAATTAACCTAGACTCCCCAAGGCAAATTTCTGGGCAGTGTCTTCTTGACCATTGTGGTAGTGACAATGAAAATAGTGAGTTTTAAGAGAAAAAAAATTTGCGCTACTATGTTCTAATTTTTAAGCAAATATAAACCATCAGCGAATATAGTGAAAATAAACTCAGAAAAAAAATATATAGTACATGTATACTGACCGTGAATTAGCTGCAACCACTTAGTAGTGTACTCAAAAAACACTGCGTAATAAATGTAAAAGAAAAAAATGAGAATGGTGCACTTATTCAATAATGTGCCATAAATGAATATACTCAAAGAATGAATATGATGCACATCCAAACATACAAATAAATAAACGTGAATAAAAGTCCAACTAAAGCCCAATGGTAGGAGTCAGTTCATATAAAGGTAAAAATCTCATAGGGATAACTTGATAGAAGAAAAAACAGACAAAACATCAATCCAAACATCGACTGTTAAATTTATGAATTGGCTCATTGTTTTTGCAATTAAAGTAATGGACTTCATGGAAAGTGGCATCATTTTGAGCCTGTAGAATGGGGGTAGGCAACCTTAACCACTTAAGGACCTTGCCTGTTTTTCAGATTTGGTGTTCACAAGTTTAAAACAGTTTTTTTTTTCTAGAAAATTACTTAGAACCCCCAAACATTATATATTGTTTTTTTTCTAACATCCTAGAGAATAGATTAGCAGTCATTGCAATACTTTTTGTCACATCGTATTTGCGCAGCGGTCTTACAAGCGCACTTTTTTTGGAAAAAAAATCACTTTTTTTAATAAAAAAATAAGACAACAGTAAAGTTAGCCCAATTTTTTTTATATTGTAAAAGATAATGTTACGCCGAGTAAATTGATACCCAACATGTCACACTTCAAAATTGCGCCCGCTCGTGGAATGGCGTCAAACTTTTACCCTTAAAAATCTCCATAGGCGACTTTTAAAAAATTCTACAGGTTGCATCTTTTGAGTTACAGAGGAGGTCTAGAGCTAGAATTATTGCTCTCGCTCTAACAATTGCGGGGATACTTCACATGTGTGGTTTGAACACCGTTTTCATATGCGGGCGCTACTCATGTATACGTTCGCTTCTGCGCGCGAGCTTGTCGGGACGGGGTGCTTTAAAAAAAAAATTTTTGTTTTCTTATTTATTTTACTTGATTCTATTTATTTTTACACTGTTTTAAAAAAAAAAATGGATCACTTTTATTCCTATTACAAGGAATGTAAACATCCCTTGTAATAGAAAAAAGCATGACAGGTCCTCTTAAATATGAGATCTGTGGTCAAAAAGACCTCAGATCTAATTTTTACACTAAAATGCAATAACAAAAAAAAAAAAAATGTCATTTGAAAAAATGCCCAAAAATAAATGTCCCTTTAAGACGTATGGGCGGAGCTGACTTTTTGACATCAGCGCTGCCCTGCTATGGTATCGAGACGAGTGGGGGCCATCTTCCCCTCACTCTTATCCATACCACAGAGGGAGAAGGACCCGATCGCCTCCGCCGCTACCGACGGCTCTGGTAAGCGGCGGAGGGCACGGGAGAGCGGGGGCCCTCTCCCACCGCCGATAACGGTGATCTTGCGCCGAATCCACCGCAGAGACCACCATTATCGTAAACAGGACCGCTCACTGAAGAGATGGATATCTCCGTTGTGGCAGCAGCTGCTGCCGTTACCGAGATATCCATCTTTAAAAAAATTACGTATATATACAGTGAGCGGTCCTTAAGTGGTTGGTGGAGATCTACCTAAACAACAAGATCACTGGGCACAGTGTTGCCCGGTGTCATCTCCTCACACCTGATTTAAGCCTCTAATTGCCGTACTATCATGTCCCAATCATGTGCTTTGCAAGGCAATCATGAGTTTAAATCAGGTGGTGAGGAGGCAACATATCGCCTCCTCACCACCTGTCAAACACACTTGGATCGCTTTTCAGAGGAGCAACAGTGCATGCTGCACTTGTGAATGAGTCCTTAGTTGCATTTGGCAGCGGCACCCTTAGGGCTCATTCACAAATAAAGTTGAAGGTGGTAAAACCCTGCGGTTGAGTTGCAGTTTTCCCACCTCCAATCCTCCCCCCTCCAGCTGCTGAGGCAGCAGCCAAAAGTGTACACATGCTGCAGCAGGAATTAAACCCCCTGTTGCTTTAGGTGGGTGTTTCTGCCTGCCAGTACTGTTGGGCGAAGAGTTCAAGCTGAGCAAACGTTTGACCCAATCCCCAATACCCAATGACTCATTGCTCATAGACCCAATCATGACTCATTGCTCTTAGACCCACCCCACCCTATAAAAGGTTCCTTCCCAAAGGAGCCATTTGTAGTGTGATGTTGGAATGGAGATAGATAGAACATTGCTAGAAGCAAGTTAGTGTGCTATAGTGTGATATTGTGATTCTATTGTGAGTGTAGTTAGTGTAGTGTGAATATAGTGATAGTGCAGCGTCAGTGTAGTGCGACCTTCCTTTTTCACTTTAGTGTCAGTGGAGTGAGTCAGGGCAGTTTTACTGCAGTATATTGAAATGTGTCAGTGTAGTGTATCAGTGCAGTTTTACATCAGTACCATAGGCGTCCGCTCCATAGGGCAAGGGGTGGCAATTGACCCCCCCTGGAAAATCGAGAAGGTGTTGAAGAGTGAAGACACCCCTCTGCGACTGAAGCAGTGACAGCGCTGCAGTGAAAGGCAGGTTAGAACAGGGAGAGAGAGGCGAGCTGCTGGCTGTGGCGTTGCAAGGGGCGGGGCGGGGGGTGGTCTAGTCACATCACTGCACCTGACCAACCATCCCCTTCTCTCACGGCCGCGGGCTGTCTGAGCGGTCTCGGGCCGGATGTCACACAAGTACAGCGAGCAGAGTGAAGCCGCCTCCCCCTCCAGTGTTTATATGTACACAGGGGGAGGGAACCTGCTGTGCCTGTGCCGCGCTGATCTGAGGTACTGAATGGGATGGGGTGAGGGGGGTTTGTGCTGAATGGGGGGTCTATCTGTGCTGAAGGGGGGGTCTGTGCTGAAGGGGGGGTATGTGCTTAAAGGGGGTCCATCTGTGCTGAATGGAGGGGTCTGTGTAGAATGGGGGGGTCTGTGCTGAAGGGGGGTCCATCTGTGCTGAATGGAGGGGTCTGTGCAGAATGGGGGGGTCTGTGCTGAAGGGGGGTCCATCTGTGCTGAATGGAGAGGTCTGTGCAGAATGGGGGGGTCTGTGCTGAAGGGGGGGTCCATCTGTGCTGAATGGAGGGGTATGTGCGGAATGGGAGGTCTGTGCTGAAGAGGGGGGTCCATCTGTGCTGAAGGGGGGTCTGTGCTAATGGGGGTGTCCATCTGTGCTGAAGGGGGGTCTGTACATTCTCTAGGCTATATTTATATGGGCATGAAGTGAAGCTGAATTATCTCAAGAGCTATTTCACACTGCCAGCTGGCCGCGTTATCGGCAAAGCGGCGCTAAAAAGCGTCGCTTTACCTTCATTTTAGCTGCGCTATTCGGCCGCTAGCTGGGCGCTTTTAACCCCCGCTAGCGTTTGAAGATAGGGTTAAATGTGACTGTGTATCGCCGCTGCCGAAGCGCCCTCCCCTGAAAAAATTTCGCCCATGATCAGTACATCAGTATATTGTAGTGTGTCCGTGCACTTTTAATGCAATATATTGTAGTATGTCAGTGCATTTTTACTGCAGTATATTGTAGTGCGTCAGTGCACTTTTACTGCAGTATATTGTAGTGTGTCAGTGAACTTTTACTGCAATATATTGTAATGTGTTAGTACACTTTTACTGCATTATGTTGTAGTGCGTCAGTGCACTTTTCCAGATTATTTTGTAGTGCGTCAGTGCACATTTACTGTAGTATATTGTACTGCGTCAGTGCACTTTTACAGCAGTATATTGTAGTGCGTCAGTGCACTTTTACAGCAGTATATTGTAGTGTGTCAGTGCACTTTTACTGCAGTATATTGTAGTGCGTTAGTACATTTTTACTGCATTATATTGTAGTGCATCAGTGCACTTTTACTGAATTATATTGTATTGTGTCAATGGACTTTTACTGCAGTATATTGTAGAGTGTCAGTGCAGTTTTACTGCAATATATTGCAGTGCATCAGCGCTGTTTTACTGCAGTATATTGTAGTGTGTCAGTGCAGTTTCCCTGCAGTATATTGAAGTGTGTCAGTGCAGTTTTACTACAATATATTGTAGTGTGTCAGTGGAGTGGGTCTGTAGTGTACATATTTATTGGTGTTGCTGCGTGTTATCTGTCAGTGGCAGTCCTCAAGTTAAGTGCACCAAACACCACTTGAATAAAGTGCATCCAATTACATGTACCACTACCCCCGTAAGAGCTGTTGGTTTAAAGTTTTGGGCCTACCATTACCTTTTCTGTTCACCGCACTCGTGTCAGGAATCCCTCTTGAAGAGCTTTTATGAATGTCCACACCAACACTTGGTTACCTTTTCTTGAATAGCTTTATTTTACCAGTTGCAACAGAGGGGTAGAATGATAGGGGAGTTTCAGGTACCTTGCTTTGCGGATCACGGGCACAATTTCAGATCCAGAGGACAAATCAGTTCCACGCTGATTCCAGCAACCACCGGATAGGCCTACTCTCACTGGCCTAGCAACTGGTGCGAAGCTCGTTCAAAATCTCTGCCACAGACTTGATGAGTGCCGTTGCGTCGTTCCACAATCTTCTGCCACAAGACCGTGTAACCACACTGACACTTTGCAAAAGTTCCTTCAAAAGTACACAGCTCATGGTGCCAGAATCTTTCAGCCCACCCGGCAGCACCGTGTGGAAAACTGGCCAGGATGCGTCCTTCAATTGAGTCCCCAATTGTTCCGCTTCTTCCCGCAGGCAAGACCACGTAGGACCATCCCTGGACTATTAGGCCCCAGCAACTTCTGGGTCTACTTCTCAGTTACAGAGCCTCGGGCCAGCAGGCCCGAGGCCAAAAATGGCTTGCACATCCCTGAGGCCAGGAGGGTCCGCAGGTCAGGATCCGGCAACGAACCCCGATAGAGCGGTCTCTGTCTTCTTAAGTACCCCCTCCCAAAATGCACAACGGGTTGACCACGCCCCCTGAGCCACTTCTGGGAAAGGAATACCCAATACACCTAGCCTGCTGCATTTCCAACCCTGACCTGTGGTGACAGTGACACCTACTGTCAGGTAGAAAACACCCATCCCAGCTAGACTGAAACAAATCCACAATTTAGCATAATCCTTCTGAGCTAAACTACAGCTCAGATAATTAAATTTAACACATAGCACCTACCCAACAGGAGTAGGGCGCTACATACACATTTCCCCGTCTCTATTTCATTTCGGTAATAAGACCCCCCCTCCCCCCCTCATCATGTCTGGAAGGCCAACAAAGAGAGGCTGACGTTCCCCTGACACTATGAGGGGGTCAGCAGTGTCTGTATCCACAGGCAAAGGTGGACGTGGTCCGTCCTCAGGCGGGGCACCATTTTCTCTGTTTAGTGATGTTGCCCATGCTACACAACATGCAGAGGAGGTGGTGGCCTGACTTACTAAACCATCCTCATCCTCCTCATCCTCTATCACTCAAGCAGAGACTAGTGCACAGTCCACCCCAGCTGCCAGAGCTGCTTATTCTGCCTCCTTGTCCACCGCTACTCCTGCCATAGCCCCAGCATCATGCATGGAGGAGTCAGTTGAATTATTTGAACACAGCATCAGCCACTTGCACCTTGACAATGCACAGGCATTACTTGATTCTGATGTTGGTTCTGAGGTTGAGGAAGGTAGGATCATGAGCCTACAGAGAGGGGAGATCACCGATAAACAACAAATTGGCAGTCATGTTCCCCCAGCCACAGCGTATTGCCAAGTTGGCTCCAGTGATGATGAGGATGAAGGGGATGATGATGATGAGGTCACTGATGCGACGTGGGTGCCAGATAGAGCAGAGGGGGAAAGTAAGGGTAAGGCACAACCCCAATGAGGCAGGATGTCCTCCAGAGGCAGCCATCATGGAAGGGTAGAGAGCAGCCACCCAATTCCTTTATCTCACGGCCCATTTTCCACAGCTCTGCTGTCTGGGCCTTTTTTAGCACATGTTAAAGGGGTTGTAAAGGTTTGTTTTTTATTTTCTAAATAGGTTCCTTTAAGCTAGTGCATTGTTGGTTCACTTACCTTTTCCTTTGATTTCCCTTCTAAATGTTTTTTTTTCTTTGTTTTCATTGTGTGAATTTCTCACTTCCTGTTCCTCCCCAGTAAGCTGTTTAGTAAGCTGTTCTGGCTGACTAAACACCGCTCGGATGATGGTGTGAAGTTTACTGAGGAGAAACAGGAAGTGAGAAATTCAGATAAAGAAAAAAACCATTTAGAACATTTAGAAGGGAAATCGAAGGAAAAGGTAAGTGAACCAACAATGCACTAGCTTAACCACTTGTCCCCCGCCCACTGTCAATTGACGGCGGGCGGAGGACACTCTCGTTCTGGGAGGACGTCATATGACGTCCTCCCTTTAAAACGAGCTAGGAGGCGCGCGCGCTCGCCGCGTTCACAAGGCCCCGGTGCGCGTGCCCGGCGGCCGCGATTGCCGCCGGGCACCCGCGATTGCCCGGGAAACGAGCAGGAAAGTGGATCTCTGTGTGTAAACACAGAGATCCACGTCCTGTGAGGGAGAGGGGACCGATGGTGTGTCCCTTGTACATAGGGACAACCATCGGTCACCTCCCCCAGTCAGTCCCCTCCCCCCACAGTAAGAACACATTGAGGGAACATATTTAACCCCTTCCCGCCCCCTAGTGGTTGACCCCTTCCCTGCCAATCACATTTATACAGTAATCAATGCATTTTTATAGCAGGGATCGCTGTATAAATGTGAATGGTCCCAAAAATGTGTCAAAAGTGTCCGATGTGTCCGCCGCAATATCGCAGTCACAATAAAAATCGCAGATCGCCGCCATTACTAATAAAAAATAAAAAATTAAAAAAATGCTATAAATCTATCCCCTACTTTGTAGACGCTATAACTTTTGCGCAAACCAATCAATACGCGCTTATTGCGTTTTTTTTATTTTTTACCAAAAATATGTAGAAGAATACGTATCGGCCTAAACTGGGGAAAATTTTATTTAAAAAAAAAAAAATGGGTATTTATTATAGCAAAAAGTAAAAAATAGTGTTTTTTTTTCCAAACTGGACGCTCTTCTTTTGTTTATAGCGCAAAAAATAAAAACCGCAGAGGTGATCAAATACCACCCAAAGAAAGCTCTATATGTGGGAAAAAAAGGACGCAAATTTAGTTTGGGAGCCACGTCGCACGACCGCGCAATTGTCATTCAAAGTGTGACAGCGCTGAAAGCTGAAAAATGGCTTGGGCAGGAAGGGGGTTTTCGTGCATAGTAGGGAAGTGGTTAAAGGAACCTATTTAGAAAATAAAAAACGAACCCGTACAACCCCTTTAAGCTGACTTCCCTGTTGCAATTTGCAGACTTTGCTCAATCAGATCAAGCGTGGCAAAAACACCATCCATTTGGGTACCACATGCTTGACAAGGCATTTAACCTCCCACCACTCAGCCTGTTGGCAAGAGCACCTGAAAGCCACACAAAAGGGACTTCTTCTCCTCTTCACTCATCACCTTTCAGGTCTACCCCCGCTATATCTCATGACCTCTCAGCAGCCTCCACTGACAGGGATGATGGTATAGTGAAGGGTATCACAGGTCCTTGCAGCGCATCTGCCAGCAGCACACAATACAGTCACTGCCACCAACATGCCCAGAGCCTAAATTCTAGCTTGTCCAAACTGCTGGCTTTACAACTCTTGCCTTTTCGTCTGGTTGATTCTGCCCTCTTCTGTAAATTTTCAGAGTGTGCTCTACCACAATGGCAGGTTCCCAGTCACTATTTCTTTGCACGTAAAGTCATTCCAGCTCTGTACCATCACGTGGAAGGTAATGCTGTGGCATCGTTGGGCAAGACAGTCAGTCACAAGGTCCACCTTACTGCTGACTCATGGTCCAGCAAGCATGGTCAGAGATGCTATATTTTGTTAACAGCACACTGGGTAACTCTGCTTGCAACTAGGAAGGATGCAGAACAGGGCTCAGTGCTGCAGCTTGTTCTCCATACAGCTGGTGGTGATAATGAGAGATTTGTCAGCTCCACCCCCTCCTCCTCTTCCTCCTCCTCCATGCCCTCTTCTACTTAATCGTCCTATGAACCACCAGTACCCTCTAAATGTTCAAAGGGCTATTCAATGAGTCAGGCTAAGAGATGACATGCAGTGCTTCAGCTTATCTTTCTAGGGGACAGGAGTCACACCGTAAAAGATATTCTTTCAGCTCTGCAGGGGTAGGCCCAGAGGTTGTAATGCCACACTAGCTTAAACCAGGAATGGTGGCATGCAATAATGGCACTAACCTCCTGTCTGCCCCATTGACAGGGCACACGTCCTCAATTTGGTGGTGCAGCGTTTCTTAAACAGGTACCCAGGGTTGCAAGATCTTCTGAAGCAGGCCAGAAGAGTCTATAGTCATTTCAGGTGGTCATACACAGCCAGTGTTGGCTGAAATTCAGCGGGAATTCCACCTGCCTGTAAACCGCCTGATTTGTGACATGACCACCAGGTGGAACTCAACCTTGGCAATGCTGCAGTGGCTGCACATGCAGCAGAGGGCCGTCAACGTGTACCTTTGTGAGTATGGCACAACGATGGGCTCAGGGCGGCTTAGCTTTTTTTTCTCCACACTAACGGCTGCTGATAAAGGATGCATGCACTGTACTGTCACAATTTGAGGAGGCCACAAGGATGGTGAGCCTTGACAATGCATGCATCAGTGACACAATCCTACATCAAACCTTAAGAGATGGTTTTCTGTCCCCAGAACCCTTTGTAGTATGTGGCTGGGAGGAAGCAGTTCCATATATTGTAACCCCCAGTGACCACGGGGACTCTGGTTCTCATGCCTCTGCAAACTTGTGGTACATGGCCTCCCTTATTCCTCAAAGCCTGCGAAAGGACCCGAGAATTTGTGGCATCAAGGAGAAGAATCATTATTGGTTGGCAACCCTCCTTGACCACCGTTATAAGGGGAAAGTCTAGGAACTCATCCAATCCCCCACAGAGGGAGCAGAGGATGAAATATCTTGAGGACACCTTAAAGAGGAGTTTATGTAACACCTTTCCAGACTCTGGCGGGTTACAGTCTCATGGAAAAGCTGGCTTTGAGGCTTCTGTTGGTCAAGAGAGAAGCAAGGAAAAGGGGGATGCCTTAGTGATGCATTTCAACATTTTTTTAGTCTTCGGCGCCCAGGGCTGTCAGGCTTTTACATCCCATTGGCAGCATCTGCCTCACATGGTGGGAGATTATTTATGGGCGAAAACAGACATGGAGAGCTTTCCAGTTGACGATCCACTGGGTTACTGGGTCATGAAAACAGACCACTGGCCAGAACTTGCCCAGTATGTAATTAAGCTGCTGGGCTGCCCTGCATCCAGCGTGCTTTCCGAACAGCATTCAGTGCTGCCGGAGGTTTTGTGACAGATAAAAGAGCGCATATGTCCACAGACTCAGGTGACCAGCTGACATTTATCAAAATTAATCCTTCCTGGATTATCAGCAGCTATCAAGCCCCTGATACCGATGTCACCAAAGTTTTTGTTGGGATGTGGAATCTCTGCAAGACTGTTTAGGCTGCCTAGCTTTGTGAAACAATGAAAAAGGGTACCAGGTCAGTATGAGCAAAAAGAAAATGCAATTTATTCAGTAACACTTACATTTAAAACTACTGTAAACTGTATACAGGTCTGGTGTGGTGTGCTTAGCAAAGAGGCAGCAGTCTTGATGGACTGTAGGGCCCATCTCCTCTCTCTCTCTACCTGCCTGTCTGTGCTCCGATCTAATGTCAGTGGCATGTGTGAGAGCCCAGGATGCCACCGGTTTTCCCCACAAGAGGTTCCACCTTGTGTAATTCTACACCTTCATGCGCCCTGCACATGTGGAGCTCTGCGGTGTGTTGCAGTCGGTTGGCTGCCCTTAAGCTGGCCCCTGGAGGGCATCCTGCCTCATTGGAGATGTGCCTCCTCCTCCTCCTCTCTCCTATCAGGCACCCAAGTAGAGTCAGTGACCTCATCATCCCCTCTTCACTGGAGCAAACCTGGCAGTATGCTGCAGCTGGGGGAACATGACTGCCAGTTTGTTGTCCTTCTTGGGCACCGCCTCTGTCTGGGCTCACGTTACTGCCTTCCTCAAGCTGGGTACCATCATCAGAGCCTTCAAAACGCTGCGCATTCTCCTGCAGCATGTACCCAACACTGTGGTCGAAGGAAGGAGTAACTGATGACCTTGGGGAAGGAGTAACTGATGACCTTGAGCCGATGGAATATGCCGCTTTGGCACCTGCATTGGCAGCCAAGGTAGCCTGGGTGACAGAGGATGAGGAGGATGAGGGAGGACGGCTTGGTCATCCACTCTACCAACTCTTCTGCACCACCCCAGTGTCACTGGATTTGATTGACAGCAGCGGGAGCCAATGGCTTCTGCTGCTATCAATCTGTCCAGTGAGGAGGGTGACAGCGGCTGGAGCCACTCCACTCATGCACATCGCTGGATCGGATCAGACTCAGGTAAGAGAAAAAGGGGGGGAGGACATTAAGATGAGAAACCTTGAGGCTTTACAACCCCAATTCCAAAGCAATCTTGGGCTCCAGTCTTCTTTCCTGCCCTGGAATGTGGGTGGGCCCTTGAACCACTGGACCTGTATTGTATGGGATGACATCAGCTAGAGGGGAGGTGACATGGTTGGAAAAGAGAAACAGCTTTGGGGGACTAATCGGTATGACTAAAACAAGCAGAAAGGGAAACCTGCAGGACCATTGAGTAAGGTGAGTATGAAGTGATTATGGATATCTATACTAGGACACCCCTATAAAATTCAAGCATTATATTCTGCATGGGAGGGATGCCTACATTTAATTTAAAGCCTGGAGTTGGGCTTTAGCTGTGCATAAGGCAAGAGTTCTATACTGTTATAACTTGCGTGGAATAGTGTTTCACAGGAACAGGTCCTAGTAGACAGATTGCTTCAAAAAGAGATCAAGGCATTTTTATTCCTAGAGATTAGGTTAGGCAAGGTTAGTTTTAGAAATAGCTGTAAACTGCAAATTAGTCCTGGAGTTAACCAAAGCACATTTAGTCTCAGCTTCTAGGTTTCAGTGACTTCTTGTCATAGAGGAGTTAAATAGCCCTAGATCCCCTTACACCATCAGACCACATGGACCTTTAACACTTTTTTGCCTTGGATCTGGAAACAAATTCTTACCACTGTTTTTTCCTTGAGTAGTGTGAGAAGAAGGAAAGGGACCTCACAGAAGAATGAGCAGAAGGTCAAAGCCCTCACAGAAGGTAGCTCTCAAACCAGTTAGTCCACCATGTTTCAGCCTGGGTTGAAACAGCACCAAACTCAGTCTGCCCTGGGACAATATGTTGAACCACACCTGAAGTAGTGTACCTGGGATTCTAGAAGATATTTCAGTGGTCCTGGTGGCTTAAACTAATCAATTACTTGGTAAAATATGCCAATTTTCAGGGACAGGTAGAAACTTATTTGCCTCTACAGGGCATATTTTCAACCAAAAAGCAAGTACTGTATGATGATTGATAAAGCTCTCAATCAGTTAATCAATAAATACTGTTTATTCGACACATAACATTTACATTGAGTAAGTTGTTTTGGATACATATCTGGACTGACTAATAATATCAGAGGAATTATTTAAAATGGATACGTTATCACTGAATGCAGAAAATGAAATCTAATTACACTGCAGAAAATGTTCAGGATTTGACAATGTTCAACAAGTATGTGATTTGGACTGATAAACTACAAATTAAATTCAGAAAAAAGATAAAACCGAGTAATATGATCTAACGTGTCAGTTGTAAATTCAAGTTATAGTTCTTAATGGATAAGTGCACTTTAATGCAGAAATCAACTCCACTTGAACTTTTAGAGTAAAAAAAAAAAACTCTACAGATAACCTTAACCTGTATACAGTAGTAAACTTTGTGTTGATTGCCTATTTTTCTTGGGGCTTGTGCAGTGTTTTTTAAAGCAGTACTAAACTCCCCCTGACCCCCACATTTTTTCTCCCAATTACGGTACCTGCAGTGCGGTCCACCATCTCGGTCCTCTTATGCTGTCTGCGTCTGCCGGGTGTAGGCAACAAGAGCTGATTTTTTTTTTTAAAAGCCCATGGCGTGTGAAACACACCCAAAAACTCCACCCGGTGCCAAAAAAATGCACACACATAAAGAGTGACACAAAACGTGCAACAGGTGTTACACTTGTCCTCCACTAGAAAGGACCTTACCCTGATCCCCCGGGGCGTTAGGCTCCTGACGGGGACTGAGGTACATCACGTGGTCCGACTGGCCGAAACCAGACGGACCCCTTTCTCTGGAGGGTCTGCCGAAACAGACCCACCCAAGTACTAGGTAGGGCTCCCCCGAAGGGAGACCCCATGAGAGCAGGCGAACCAGGCCAGAAGACCATGTCCACCTACTCCCAAGTCGTTCAGGGCAGGCCCGAGGACCTACACCCTACTAAACACACTGTGACAAACGTGAGACACCAAACAAAAAAATACAAAAAAGTGACAAACAAGGGGATAAATAAAAAGAAAGTGGGGAGAAGGAAGGTGGGAGAGTGAAAAGTGGCCATTGTGCTATACAATGGCCAGGCCCTCCGGCAAGGAATAAAAAAATTCCTCCAGTCCTAGCCAAAAGGCCCGGCCCAGGAGGCAGGTGCTAAAAAGGTGTGACATGGTGCAGTGACCGCGGTGCCATATATCAATGTGACCCTCACTCACATGTGATCATCTGGCACCCTTGGACTGCCACTCCAAGGGCACATGCACCATGGGCTTTTCGGCTCCTATCCGACCCCCCGACCGGTCAGTGCAGCCCTCTGTCCCGCTGATAGAGAGCCCTTCAAGGTTTTCTCAGGGAGAGCTGCCCCTACTACAGCCTCCACCGATACTAGCCCTTCCAGACTCCCATCAACCCGGCGGATTTGCATGGCCGCACCCCGCTCAGGAACAGGGATTAGCCAGCTCCTCCCTCCGGATCGCCAACAAGGACATCACTTACACCATCCAGCCAGAAGGCCAGAATAAGACTCAGCAAAAAGACCAGACCAAATGCAGCATTCCATCCTCACCAGGAGCACCCTTCCAGACGGCTCAGACTCGACCGCACCGGCCCCCAGTTTACTGTCGGGCAGCTCGGCATGGCCCCTGCTGAAACCATCCTTCCAGGTGCCAGACCTGCCCATCAGGAGAACCCTCTGGGCCACCTTGGAGGAGATGTGATGCAGGTATCCCAGGAGGCTACAGGACCAGGTACACATCATTGCCTACATGGCGGGGCTAAAATAAAAATAAAAATTAAATAGGGAAACCCCCCCTGATGTGGAGATTTAAGCCCTGAAAATGAAAGACTTCATTATTAATGTGACTTAAATTTATCTTTCAATGACTCTATAGTTTCAGAACATGTTTAGAAGCTGTGGAAATGTATCTGACAAAAGCCTCCTATCTGACCATTTGTTTGCATAATGATGTTACTTCAAAGGAGGTGGGAGGTGACAAGGGAACAGGAAGAACATGATCCTAAAATGGTAGCTGGTGTCCGAGCTTAAGTGAGCCCCCCACCCCCATTGGTTCAATGTAGCAGTTTTAGCACATGGAAGGGGGGTAAGGGGGGGGTGGGGTTTACAAGTGTGTGTATATATCTGAATACACTGATCACTAGCCTCTCTCTTCGCCTCACGTTCTGGACAAACCATGGTCACCTAAGATTGTCTGTGTAATCTTATTTCTCTTTTTTCTTTTCTCTAAACATTTTCTATCTTAGGACTGCCCTTAATTATCTTTGTAGACTGGCCGCACTGTATTTGTAACATCACTAAGATATATTTGATCATTTCTAATTATTCTAATGTTTCTTTTCTGTATAAATAAATTAGATTGTTATCCTTTTTGCCAGTTATCATTCGTCACTGATTTTATTGGTTATAGCTGCGACCGCATGGGTTGCTTCTTTTATAGACAAGGTTGTACTCACTTATTTGATGTATCATTAAGCGTGCAACACCCCCTGCAATTCTGCTTGGGGGGGCTCAAAATTTCTAATCCTGAGCTACTAGCCAGGCCTTAAAGCCCCGTACACACGATCGGATAACCTATGGATTTTCGTCCGATGGATTTGTCCATCGGATATCCGATGAAACTGTTTTCCATCAGTCTTGCCCACACACCATCAGTCAAAAAACCGACCGTTCCAAACACGGTGACGTAAAACACTCCGATGAGCCGAGAAAAATGAAGTTTAATGCTTCTGAGCATGCGTCGACTTGATTCTGAGCATGCGTGGGTTTTTGATCCGATGGACTTGCCCATAGACGATCGGAAATTCCCATCGGTTTTTTATCCATCGGAAAATTTTAAAACAAGTTCTATTTTTTACAACCGATGGAAAAAAGACCGATGGGTACCATACACGATCGGTTGGTCTGATGAAAACCATCCATCGGACGGTTTTCATCAGTCAAACAGATCGTGTGTACGGGGCTTTAGAGTTACTCACCACCAGTTGCCCCACCCTGCCCCGCCCCTAAATACGCCCTCATAAATTATCTCATGAAATTACACTGTTAAATGTTTTATGCAGAATTAAGTTACAAAATAAATATTAACAACAACTTTAACAATATTGACATAAAGCATATTTCATTGATCTGACTGTGATAAAATTAGGATAAACTATGATTGGCTACTATAGGCACGGTACACATCATTACTGCCTTTTTAAGTAAATAGTTTAACCACTTGCCAACCATATACTGTATATTGTACTGTATATGGCAGCAAGGCGGCTCTCTCGTCATGTGCAGAATCACATACCGGAAGCCAATCAGTGGGACCGGCGGACAGGATGTCTGCCGGGACCCGCTGATCGTTCGGGACACAGTCGGGTCGGGTCGGTGCACTTACCTCAACCACGGGCAACTTCCCCAGCTCTCTGCCTTTGGCATCATGAGTGGGCATCTCCTTCCCCTGCTCGGCAGCTTCTGTCTCCTCCCTCCTATCGTGAAGCCTATTAAAGCCCCTGGCTCTAATCAGGTGCTTAAAAAAAAAAAAAACTGCTGCTGTAATTAATGCGCCCGGCGCCCTGAAAGGGGCCAGACACATTAATAGGGGGTTGCGGTGGCGAGGAAAAGGGGAGGCGACGCCCATGCGCCCTTAATGGACGGGCTGCCCTGACCCTTTCCCTGCCAGTGTCAGTGCATATTTTTAGCACTGGTCCCCACTGTACTAGTGTCAATGGTCCCTAAAAAGTGTCACTTAGGGCACTTCGGGGCACTTCTACACTGAGGCGCTGGCCATGTAAGCGGTAAAGCTCTGCTAGTTTTAGCAGTGCTTTACCTTTGTTTCCTGGAGGGCAAGTGGTTAATGCTATATTAAATATAGCCTTAAAAAAATTAAAACCAATGAATGACACTTTTTACTGAAAATAAGTTTAAGGCGCGCTCCTCATAACTGAGATCCTCCAGAGGTATTTTTAACCCCCAAGTGCATTACTGTACATTTTTCTACATTGAACCTCATTTGCCATGTAGTTTCCCACCCCTCAATTTTATATAGGTCTTGGAAAATTGGTCTCTGAAGAGTAGCTATATTCTGTTGTGAGGGGTATGACCCTGTTTAGCTTTGTATCATCAGCAAAAACTGATATTGAAATATGTCTTCCAACCTCTATGCCGTTTATGAACAAGTTAAACAGAATTGGTCCCAGGACAGAGCCTTGGGGCACCCCACTTACAACTCCAGACCATTCAGAAGATACACTATTAATTTACCACCCTTTGGACATGCTTTTGTAACCAGTTTTCTCTCCAGATCAGGGATGAGCCGAACACCCCCCTGTTCGGTTCGTACCAGAACCTGCGAACAGACAAAATGTTCGTGTAAACTTTAGAACCCTATTAAATACAATGGACTCGAACGTTCGAAATCTAAAGTGTTAATTATAAAGGCTGATATGCAAGTTATTGTCCTAAAAAGTGTTTGGGGACCCGGGTCCTGCCCCAGGGGACATGTATCAATGCAAAAATAAGTTTTAAAAACGGCCGTTTTTTTGGGAGCAGTGATTTTAATAATGCTTAAAATGAAAAAATAAAAGTGAAATATTCCTTTAAATTTCGTACCGGGGGGGGGGGGGGGGGGTGTGTATGATATGCATGTCATGTGAAGTGACGCATGTTTCCCGTGCTTAGAACTGTCCCTGCAAAAAATGTCATTTTTGAAAGAAAAAAAGTCTTTTAAAACTGACTCGCGGCTATTAATGAATTGTCGGCTCCCGGCAATACATACAAAAGTCATTGATAAAAAAAAAAAAAAAGCGTGGGGGTTCCCCAGAATTCAATTACCAGGCCCTTCAGGTCTGGAATGGATATTAAGGGGAACCCCGCCGCAAATTATAAAAAAATTTGACGTGGGGTTCCCCCAAATATCGATTCCAGGCCCTTCAGATCTGGCATGAATTTTAAGGGGAACTCCACCCCAAATTTTAAAAAAATGGCGTGGAGTCCCCCTAAAAATCCATACCAGACCCCTTATCCGAGCACGCAACCTGGCCGGCCGCAGGGGAAAAGGGGGGGACGAGAGAGCGCCCCCCCTCCCTCCTGAACCGTACCAAGCCACATGCCCTCAACATGGGGAGGATGTCCCCATGTTGATGGGGACAAGGGCCTCATCCCCACAACCCTTGCCCGGTGGTTGTGGGGGTCTGCGGGCGGGGGGCTTATCGGAATCTGGAAGACCCCTTTAACAAAGGGGACCCCCAGATCCCGGCCCCCCTATGTGAATTGGTAAGGGGTACATTGTACCCCTACCATTTCACGAAGAAAGCGTAAAAAAATGTTTAAAAAAAACACACAAACACCTTGAAAAAGTCCTTTATTTAAAAAAATAAAAAAAAACATTCCAGCGGTGAAATCCAGTGTCCCGCGGCGATCCCGATGTCCAGCGCTGTCCTTTATTGGTTGTGCCTGAGCGGACCTGATGGGGAACTCCCTCTCAGTATTTTAAATGTATAGACCCGCCCCTTCTAAAGTTCCCCATCAGGTCCGCTCAGCGGACCAGATGCGGAACATGAGAAGGGGCGGGTCTATACATGTATTGCCAAAGTGAGAGCAGTTCCCCATCAGGTCCGCCCCCTCAGTATGTCGGACCCGCCTACGTCATTGGCTTGAGCGGGGAACTTCCTTCACTATGTAAATTTAAATTACACAGTGAAGGAAGTTCCCCGCTCAAGCCAATGACGTAGGCGGGTCCGACATACCGAGGGAGCGGACCTGATGGGGAACTTTAGAAGGGGCGGGTCTATACATTTAAAATACTGAGAGGGAGTTCCCCATCAGGTCCGCTCAGACACAACCAATGAAGGACAGTGCTGGACATCGGGATCGCCGCGGGACACTGGATTTCAGCGCTGGAATGTTTATTTTTTTTTATTATTTTAAATAAAGGACTTTTTCAAGGTGTTTGTGTGTTTTTTTTAAACATTTTTTTACGCTTTCTTCGTGAAATGGTAGGGGTACAATGTACCCCTTACCAATTCACATCCTACCCATGTTGAGGGCATGTGGCCTGGTACGGTTCAGGAGGGAGGGGGGGCCCCTCTCTCGTCCCCCCCTTTTCCCCTGCGGCCGGCCAGGTTGCGTGCTCGGATAAGGGGTCTGGTATGGATTTTTAGGGGGACTCCACGCCATTTTTTTAAAATTTGGGGTGGAGTTCCCCTTAAAATCCATGCCAGATCTGAAGGGCCTGGAATGGATATTTGGGGGAACCCCACGTCAAATTTTTTTTTAATTTGCGGCGGGGTTCCCCTTAATATCCATTCCAGACCTGAAGGGCCTGGTAATTGAATTCTGGGGAACCCCCACACTTTTTTTTTTTTTTTATCAATGACTTTTGTATGTATTGCCGGGAGCCGACAATTCATTAATAGCCGCGAGTCAGTTTTAAATGACTTTTTTTCCTTCAAAAATGACACTTTGTGCAGGGACAGTTCTAAGCATGGGAAACATGTGCCACTTCACATGCATATCATACACACCCCCCAGGTACGAAATTTAAAGGAATATTTCACTTTTATTTTTTCATTTTAAGCATTATTAAAACCACTGCTCCCGAAAAAACGGCCGTTTTTAAAACTTCTTTTTGCATTGATACATGTCCCCTGGGGCAGGACCCCGGTCCCCAAACACTTTTTAGGACAATAACTTGCATATAAGCCTTTATAATTAGCACTTTAGATTTCTCCCATAGATTTTTCGAATTTGCCGCGAACACCCCAATTTGTTCGCTGTTCGGCGAACGGGCGAACAGGCAATGTTCGAGTCGAACATGAGTTCGACTCGAACTCGAAGCTCATCCCTACTCCAGATACATACAGTACACTATTCATACACCTGTGTGCATGAGTCCTATAACAAGCAAAGAGCAATTGTTTGTAAATCTTCATTTCTATAATGCCAACATAATGTATAACACTGTGCATTACATTACATAAACATTATATTTAAAAAAATAAATCCAAATGCAACCTCATGTCCCCCAAATTCAGAAAAATTACACAATTTTGACAAAATGTATTGCAGTCAATAGGCAAGGAGAAGTTAAAGTGCTTTCTTTTGTTTCTAAAGTGCAGTGGGCTTTAAATGGCTCCTGAGGCCTAAAGAAGCTCCTTTACACTATCCTGGAGCTTTTATTGTGTCAAAAATTCCCCTAATTAAAGGGTTTGTAAAGGCAGAATGTTTTTATCTTAATGCATTCTATGCATTAAAGTGGATGCGGGGGGCGCATGCGTGGCTTTTGAGGATAGCAGACGTCTGCTAGACAAGCTCCGGTACCGACTCACTCTCCACAGCCCCCGCTCTGCTCTATACGCCAACGATCTGCAAAGATCCACCGCCCGCCGTCCCGCGAGCCGCGGCCTTCATCCACTATGGAGCGGTATCTCACAAGGCCTACATCCCCGGCCTCGAGTACTCAGGGGGATCCGGAGGAGCTGCTTGGCACTTTAATGGGGATGATCCAACTGTCCCTACAACACCAGCTATATCAGCCAGCAGCTCCCCTGCCCCTGCATCTTTGTTAACCCCTGCGCTACTAGATAACAAGCTCCAGGCTCTGCTAGAGCAGATAACTCACACCATTTTCCAGGCAGTGAGGAAAATTTCTCAAGAACTTAAAGGGGAAATTGATCAGCTTGGTGAGTGTACTGACACCTTAGAGACTAAACTTGATGACATTGTTCAGTATCTTCATGTGCTGTAAGAGGAAAATTCTACTCCCAAACATGCAGTTTCCAAACTTCAGTCTCAACAAGAAGACTTAGAGAACAGAGAGAGGTGCCAAAATCGACAGATTCGGGGAGTGATACCAATTTGCGTCCTTATCTCCTGCGCCTATTTAATGCCTTAGTCCCGGATATAGCGGACATAGACTGGCGCCTTGATCGGGCTCACCACTCTCTGGCTCCTAAACCACCGATGAGTGCCAGACCACGTGACATAATTGTCCGCTTCTACTACTACGATAGCAAGGAAGCCCTGACCTTGGCTACCGCAACAAGTTGCAAATTGAGCACAAGGGTAACAGAATCCAAATCATTAGCAACTTATCACATCTTTTTTCCATCGGTTTTAAAAAATAGAACATGTTTTAAATTTTTCCGATGGGTCAAAAACCAATAGCAAATTCCGATTGTCTATGGGCAAGTCCATCGGATAAAAAACCCACGCATGCTCAGACTGAATTAGGAGACGGGAGCGCTCGTTCTGGTAAAACTAGCTTCCTAATGGAGAGAGCACATTCGTCCTTCTGCAAATTATTGCCTCGTTTAATGCAGCGCATTGTTTTCTTCTTTAGAATGGTGTTTTAAATGTTTTTTTTTTCTGCAGATATTTATCCCGAGTTCTGACAAACTTATTTCTTTATTGTTTTTTGTGATCTCCTGAATAATTTGATCTATTCTTAAAGCCAGACCTCACTAATTTTAAAAATGATTTAGAATCCATATATTATTTTATTTTTTTTCCTTGTGGCCTTTTTTTTTTTGGTGTCAAGTTCTCCTAACAACATATGTTTATTTTACTTTTCCCTCAAGGAGGTTGGTGTCCCTTGTTAATTACACATTGTATTTATGAAATGTTCTTGCTACTCATACAATAAAAACACATCAGGCAAGTATTTTTGCTGAAATCAAATCTCCATTTATTCTGGCAAAACAAAAAAATAAACCCGAAGGGCAACAATTTGAAAATTAGCGGAATATATGAAGACTTTGGACCCCAAAGGCAGACATTACTATGATGAACAATAAAATAAACAACATAAGGAAATCAGGAGCAGCAGCCGAAGACATACATCATCCCAAGCTGTGGTACTCCTACAAACTGCAACTTGTGGAAGAGCAGCTTGAAGCCAGGGAATCACCTTCTGCTCTTCCCTGTAGCCTTCCCTCCATGCTTCTCTGCAGCGTTCCTTCCACGGCCCCGTCCACGTACCCTTGCAGGCTGTGCCACTGTCGGTGGTAATGTGGCAGGAGGAGGAGGAGAAGGAGGAGAAGGAGGAGAAGGATGGGCCAGATGGCAGAGATGAGTGGCCTCTGTCAGCTGCCCCCTCCCCCCGTGTGAATGGCCGTGTATATAAGATGCTCACAGAGGGCACGTTGTCCCGCCTCCATTTGGGACAACTTTTCGGCCAGGTAGGCACTAAAGCCCTCAACAGGGTTGAGGGGGGCCCTCATGATGGCAGCAGCATCACGTATTATCTGAAGTGACTCCTCCTCCACCGGTGTCATCCGCCGATGTTTTTTCGGTCTGACGTGGAGGGGAGCCACTTGTGACTGTGTGCTGCCACTAGGCCTGTTGAGTGCCACTTGACCCTGCCTCCTCCTGGCTGCCACTCACCCCTGCCTCCTCCTGCCTGCCACATTCCTGCGCCTCTTCCTCCTGGCTGACCTCATCCTGTGTAGAAAAAAGGGACATAGTTTGATATTTTGTTGAATCAATCACACACAATTTTTATCTCATGACTGTTACAATTTGAATGTTCAATAAATTGAAAAGACTTTCATTCTGACCTCGTTTTTTTTTTAGATACTGTACCAATCATTTCTGGACACTTTTAAAAAAATCATTATTTTTTTTTTTTTTGGGGTAAATTTTTTCATGAGTGAAGAATAAATATAGTTCACAATAGTACATTGAGGACAACACATATGTTTGAAAATACTATACCTAGCTGAAGATGCGCAGATCCGGCTCTTCGAACTCAGGTGGCTCCTCCTCCCCCTCTGCAGGGGTGGAGGGAAGGGTGGAAGGAACACTGGAGGGAAGGGTGGAAGGAACGCTGGAGGGAAGGGTGGAAGGAAGGGTTGAGGGAAGGCTGGAAAGTGATTCCCTGGCCTCAATCTGGTCTTTCAGAAATTGCAGATGCTTGTAGTACCACAGCTTGGGCTGAAGTACTTCGTCTGATGCTGCTCCTGATCTCATAGAAGCGCGGACTGCTGTGTAGCTTTTTTTGTAAGCATTCCGCATGTTGTTTATCTTATTGTTCTTCATAGTGTAGTCAGCCTCTGGGACCCAGGTCTTCATATATTCCGCTAATTGGTTAATTGTTGCCCGACCTACACCACTCTTGTGGTAAGAAGGATGTTGGAGCTCCCACAGGTTGCGCAATTCTTTGTATTTCTCAATGAATAACAACATAATGTCGGGCTTCCTTAGTTTATGCATACTTATTTCTGCAAGATAAAACACAAGAAAAAAACAGTAGAGGTCAGCTTCAATTGTCATAATCTTATCCCAATATAGGCCTTTACAATCAGGAACCATTATAGGCCACTGCAGGCCCAAGTTTATTTCTTACCTTATTTGTTTTTTTTCATCACTTCCGGTCGTTCTTACTCCGCGCAACCATAACCTCGTTTCCCATTTATATACCCTGCGCATGCGTGTAACTCCGCCCGCATCGCCCGCCCATGACGTTCTTTTTCTGCATTTCCCCGCCCCTTCTCGTTCGGCGCACAGTGGGAGACGACGACATGTCGGTGACACAGGTGCGTGCTTTATTAGTAAGTACCGACTAGGAAAGCCCGGAGGCGGGAACGTCCCGATCCAGGAATAAAAGATACAAGGCGACTAATATGTCATTTTCTGAGATGGCGAAGATGGTGGACATCCTGCGGAGGAAGAATTACGATGGGAAGCATGGGCTATACGACACCCCTAATCTCGGAAGTCTCAAATACTGGACAAAGTGGCGAGGAGTCTCTATCAGAAATTTGGTGTCAGGAGATCCAAGGAGCAGCTCCGTAAAAGGTGGTCTGACCTGAAGCCGAGGGAGCCGGAGCAGTATAGGAAGCTTAAAAAAAGCCTTGAAAAAAGTAAGTTTATTTCCTGTGTTATTTCAAATTGTAATATTTATTCTTGCATGTTTTGCTACATGTGCTTGGATTGTCTGGTTTCACATTGTAAAATGTTAAGTTTTATGTTAAGTTGAGTGTCCACTTCTTTGGTAATGTTTCGTAGTAAACAACGATCGTCTTCAAAAGAACATGTTTTGCACATATACACGTAAACCACATGTGGTCATGCATATTTTAATGAAAACAACATTTATAAACATTGTGGGCTAGATGATGTGTTGTAATTAAATAGAATGTGAAATGATAAACTGGATTCTGGGTAAAGGAGAGGACACTCAAGCAGCTGGTTACCCAGCTTTTAACTCAGGGGCACTATTTAGGGTGTCACACAAAGGTGCTCCAGTGGATACCTTGGGGTGTCTCCATGTGTGTTATTTTGGTGCAAAAATAAAAGTATTCCTGCTTTGTTGAATTCATAAAATCTCATGTGTTCATCTTGGAACTCAGACAAAACTAACAATTGGACCCCAATTCCAAGCAATGTTTACAATTTATGCCCTCAAATCTCTGTGTACTAAAGGACACCTTTTGTTTGTTTCATTCTCATAGGGGAGAGGAGACTGGGAGGACACCAATGTGAGGAGCCTAGGAAGTACAGACCACATAAAGAAAACCAAGATCCAAAAGCACCCCAAGGTCAGCATGTGGAGGAAGCGGAGGTGGAGGAAGCGGAGGTGGAGGAAGGAGAGGTGGAGGAAGGAGAGGTGGAGCTTATCACCACAACAGGTCAGTGTCTGTCACCACAACTTCAAGGTAAAAACAGATGTAGGCCTGCATATTTCTAAATACCTTTTTTTTTTTTTTTAGGGGATGAACGTGGTGGTGTGTCCGAAATTCCAACTCCTCCTTTCTCAAGTGCTAGTGCCTAAATACTTATTCAAGAAATAATGGAATGTAGTAGCGAAATGGCCATTATGAGGAATAGGATGAATGTGATTGAGCAAAAATATAAAAACATTATAGATAATTTGAAAATTTGAAGATGCACACACAGTGTGTCAACATGTGTTATCTGCCATCACAGGAGATCTATGTCCCTGTTTTGGGGGTGCAACCTCTTCCTCGCTACTCAAGTAGGTGAGAGGAAGGGTTTGTACCCCCAAAGCAGGTCCATTGATCCCCCATGATGGCAGATAGCACATGTTGACTTTAGCCATGGGCTCACTTAGAAAAGACCTATTTGGCAACTACAAAACTGTTGTGTGCATCTTCAAATTTGGGATGGTTCAGGGGTGACATCAGCCCATCTCAGGTTTTGCGTTTTCATGTTGAACTTTATAAGTTCCATTGTTTTTATATGTTTGCTATTTTGACCCATGCATGTTTATGCAAAACCAAAAGAAAGCAAAAAATATTAGTATTCTCCAAAATGTGGAGCAAAACATTTCTACATTGTATTTAGTCCAAAAAAAAAACGCACCTGTGGTGCACCGAGTAAAAAATATTTTGGACACTCAAAAATGTGTGGCTTGTTCCGAAACTGCAAAATTCATGTTTTTTACTGTGACAATTGTGACTATTTACTAAAGATAAATACACTTGGCACTACAAGAACCCGGGAGACACATAATAAAAAAGTAAAACAGCAATAATGACAAAAGGCGTTTTTCAAATATATATTTTTCATTTTTTATTTTTTTTAAAAGGTCAGATATGGTCTGGCATTGCGATGGCCTCCCTACCCGTGAAGTACTCAACGTATTTATCACGTACTTCACGGCACTTTGGGGGGCCAAGCCAGTATGAGCAGTGTCCAGGCCGGTCAGAATGTTCATCTCAGATAGACCGGCACCAGGCCCAACTGAAGATATATATGTTGCAGAGTATCGTCTCAAAAATTGTGCAATATGCAGCAGCAGAAAATTATGTGGTTGAGTTTGTATTCCGCCATGTGGATAGCTGTCTGAAACAGGTGGAACCGGCTGGCCATTATCCCGAAGGCATTCTTCACAACCCACCGGGCTCTGGCCAGCCGGTAATTAAAAACCCTCCTCTCCGGGGTGAGGGTGCGTTGGGGAAATGGCCGCATCAGGTGTGGTCCCAGTCCAAAGGCTTCATCCGCGATAAAAACAAAGGGAAGTCCATCCACGTTGTCTGCTAGGCCCCCAGACTGCAGACGGTGAGCGAACACTCCGCCATCGGACATCCGGCCGTTCTTCCCCATGTCCACATACAGGAACTCATACCGTGCCGACACCACCGCCATTAACACAAGACTATTAAAACCTTTATAGTTATAATAGAATGACCCCTAACGGGGTGGCGGCACTATGTGGATGTGCTTGCCATCAATTGCCCCTCCATAGTTGGGGAAGTCCCACCGCTGGGCAAATTGGGCAGCCACAGTCTGCCATTCCTGTGGTGTTGAAGGAAACTGTGGAGTCAAACAAAAATAATACATCAGTACTTTTGAACTTTACATTGCAAGCAGATTACACAAAGACATTCTTGGCCAACATCAGTATAACATTTATTATTTGAGGGAGTATTTAAACACAAAAATAGAAGGCCCACTTATCAGATGACTCACCCCCACTGATGGGACATTTTAAAATATTCTAAGGGGGGGGGGGTTATAGCTGATTTTGTACCCCCCCCAAAAAAAAGGCTCTACCACTCTGCTGAACTTGAATGTGAACTAAAACATTTGGACACATTTTTTTTAGGGGGGGGGGGGGGTTCAAAAATACTATGGCGCTGACAAAAAACATTGTTAAGAAAAAACTAGGCTAGGTGTGTTTGGGCCCAGGATAGCATGCTGGAGAGGTTGGTGAAGGGAAATAGGCATGTAGGCCAAAAAAAAGAGCCATTATAAGTAAAAACATGCATGGGGAGAAAGGGAACATTCCTAGCATATTACAATCAGGGTAATTTGGGAAGGAGGAAAGAAAGACAATACATTATCAAACATTCACAAACTAGAATGTGATGTTAAAGGAGAAAACTTACCTTCATATAGTCCTTCTGCAGGACCTGGATGATGGCAGAACACGTTTCCGGGATAATGATCCCGAGAGCCTGGGGGGAGATGTCTGTTGAGAACTTGAGGTCCTGCAAGCTTCTCCCAGTCACCAGGTATCTCAACGTGGCAATAAGCCTCTGCTCGGCAGTGATGACCTGGCGCATCACAGTGTCCTGCCTCGTGATATAGGGGGACAGCAAATCCAACAGACGGTGAAAAACGGGGTCCGTCATCCTGAGATAATTCCTGAAATCATCAGGATTATTCTCATGGATTTCCCGCAGCAGAGACATATGAGAGAATTGGTCCCGCTGGAGCAACCAATTCTTGGTCCATGAACTCCTCCTCACCCTGTTCACGGACTGAACTCGGGTTACATTGTTAACCGCAACACCAAGTCCATAGCCAGCACGAGCTCTACGACGAGAACGTACTTCAAACATGGTTTTAAACCGGTCGGCTGGTCAGAACGAACTCAAGCAGAACGCACCGCGAAAAAGCAAGTACTGAGAAGAACGACCTGAAAAACAGTAACGAGCGGCCAAGAAGGCACTGAAAAACAGTAACGACCTGACTACACGCACTGAATAACAAATACGAACCCACAAGCACAAACTGAACACCAGGAAACGATGTGCAAAGCACAGAGACTGAAAAGAGCGAATCGGCTCTCACCAAACTTTTACTAACACGCGGTAACACAAAATCAGCAAAAGCAGCCCAAATGGTGGCGCCATTCGATTTGAACTTCCCCTTTATAATGCCGTCGTACGTGGTGTATGTCGCGTCGTTTTGGTGCAGTCGGTTTTTTGACTGATGGTGTGTAGGCAAGACTGATGGAAGTCAGCTTCATCGGATTTCCGATGGACAAAACCATCGAATCAGAATCCATAGGATATCCGATCGTGTGTACGAGGCTTTAATCTTTTTTGAGCATTGATCTCTACATGTTATATTTCAATTCTTATGTTAACTTCATTCATCCAGATCCACTGTCTGGATTATGTTTTGATCTGTTCACTTATTCCATTATCTCATTGTATTTTATGTTTTTCCTCTGAAAAAGTTAAATAAAAAAAAATCATAATTTTTAAAAAAAAAAAGTGTATGTAAACCCACTTCTCACCAAGTATAAACGAATGGCACAATATTAGTTTGTGCACATATACAAGACTGCTGCGCGTACCCTTACATTTCCTCTACAACCCCCTTCAGCTGTAGGAGCCCCTCAAAACTTCGGAATCGGTGGACGGTCTCTTTGCCGGCATTTGGTGGGCGGAGTCATGAGGTCACAAGACTCCCCGCCCAGCTCTATACTCTCCTATTCTTTCTGCTGGTGTCCTGGGAGCTGACTGCACCATGTAAATCCTCCTTTGTCACGCTGATCTTCTGCTGATCTTCTGCTGATCTCGTGGATCACGCCCCATGATGACTAACATCCAGTCAAAACTCAGGAATGGCTCCACATGACTTCAGCATGCCCAATTATGCTGAGGAGTGGAGCAGCCAATACTGGGAGAGCTTGAGAAGAAAGGAGGAGGGTTGTGAAGCTGGAATCGTAGACACTTTCTGCTCTCATGCTGTGCATGAGATAAAGAAATCAGACATCAGTCATAGCAGTGGGGGATGTGGCGACACACATTTATCTGTGTGTCATTTTTTATCTTAGTAAAAAAAAGACAAGAGAATTGCTCAGAGCTGGACTAACTCTACTTGACATCCTCTACTGTACCAGGTAGAAGTCTTCATTAAAAAAACAAAATCCACTTTAATATAAAAAACCTTGTGTGTGTGTAGCAGCCCCTCTTAATACTTACCTGAGCCCCCTCTCTATCCAGCGATGTGCACGATTGCCACGGCTGATTGGCTGAGACACAGCAGCGGTGCCATTGGCTCCCGCTGCTGTCAATAAAAGTCAGTTAGCCAATCAGGAGAGAGAGGGAATGGTGCGAACCACTGCTCCGTGTCTGAATGGACACACTGAGCTGTGGCTCGGCTTGGGTGCCACCATAGCAAGCTGCTTGCTGTGGAGGCACTCGACAGGAGGGAGAGGCCAGGAGCACAGAAGAGGGACCAGAGAAGAGGAGGATCCAGGCTGCTCTATGCAAAACAGGAATATTATATACATATGCTCAAGTGCGCTCTGTCAGCTCGATAAAGAGAATGGGCAATTAAACAGCTCTCTATAGCAGGGAGTCCATGTATGAAAGTTCAAATGCAGCACAAGGTGTGTTGGTGGTCACATATAGGCTGACTGTGGATGGCTGCTGGCTCATAACAAGCTAGAAGGGGCTCTGTAGACAGTAAAACACAAAAGAGAGCAGCACCATCTAAGTGCAGCAATGTTAAAACATTTTTAATATAGGACAGACAATTTGGAACTCACAAGATCGTAGAGATCACAGCGCATGTAGGAAGGTATAAGAGGTTCATCCACTCCTGGGGGAAGGCGGTAGGCTCGCAGGTGGAGAGGCAGCTGATGTTCCTGGCTGCGCTGGTGGCTCCCATAGCTTCCTAGTTCTCAGAATTGGCTCAGGAGTGGCTTAACACGTCACTTCTGGATGGAGAGGGAGTGGGGAGGAGCGCGCGTTCGGAGCTCCTTCATTAGGGAATAGCTGTGGCCATGTTTGCAGTGGTTTTTAAAGTCCATTTTGGCAGGAGATGTTGGTGTAGTGTCATGGCAACCGCTTGCAAAACAGACCTCTAATTACAGAGTGGACGCTGGTGTGTCAGGCTGGATTGGGCAGGTAGAACTAGGAAGCGTTGGGAGCCACCAGCGCAGCCGGGAACATCAGCTGCCTTTCCACCTGCGAGCCTACTGCCTTCCCCCAGGAGTGGATGAACCTCTTATACCAGGGGTGCCCAACCAGTGACCCGGGGGCCACATGTGGTCTGCGGAGTGCTCTGATGTGGCCCACGACCTTCTGATCTGGGGTGGCGGGTCGGCAAGTCCAGATCGCGGGTTGCTGACCCGCCATTCCAGAGCATCAGGGTTGTGCATGAGGTCGGCGGTAGAGGAAGCAAACTGCTGTGGAGCAGAGCCGCATGAGCCGATGCTTCCTGTATAGCACTGCCTCCTGTCAGAAGCGGAGTGATACCAAATGCACTCTGCAAGGAACAGCACCAGCCAGCGATACTGGAATGGAAGACAGTTATTAAAGCTCAGTTTATTACTAAAATCATAGTGTATATATGGGCATATCTGTTCTGCAGTGGTTAGTGGGCTGATTTCAAACTGATTCACAGGTGCAGCGCAGTGCCATAGACTTCTGTTATTATCTGCGGGTTTGGTGCTCTTTCAGAAAGTGTACCCCACACCTGCAGGATATAATACAAGCAGGCCCGGACTGGCCATAGGGCATACCGGGCAAATGCCCGGTGGGCCACGGCGGCCCGCGGACCTCCAGTGGCCCGTGATGGCCCGTGGTGGCCCACGGGCCGCCGGACAGCATGTCACATCTTCTCCATCATCTCCAATGTCTCCGGAGGCAGTTGGAGTTGGTGGGCGGAGTTGGGGGTGTGGCTGCCCCCTCCACTCCTCCCACAGACTCGTTCACGCTGGCTGATCCCACAGCTGAAGGAGAAAGAAACAAGGACACAGCAGTCAGAGTGTCTTGATCTCCAGGCATGCTGTAAGTTAATGCACTGATGCACGTCACTACATAGAGTCCTAACCTGGCACCATACCACCCCAGCCTGCCCTATGCCACCGCACCCTGCCATATGCGTGCCACCCCAACCTGCCTTATGCTACCGCACCCTGTCCTATGCCACCGCAACCTGCCCTATGACACCGCAAACTGCTCTATACCACCCAAACCTGCCCTATGCCACCGCAAACTGCTCTATACCACCCCAACCTGCCCTATGCCACCGCAACCTGCCCTATACCACCGAAAACTGCCCTATACCTCCCCAGCCTGCCCTATGCCACTGCAACCTGCCTTATGCCACCGCAAACTGCTCTATACCACCCCAACCTGCCCTATGCCACCGCAAACTGCTCTATACCGCCCCAACCTGCCCTATGCCACCGCAACCTGCTCTATGCCACCACACCCTGCCCTATATCACCCCAACCTGCCCTATGCCACCCAGCCTGCCATATACCACCGCAAACTGACCTATACCACCCAAACCTGCTCTATACCACCCCATCCTGACCTATACAACCCCAACCTGCCCTATGCCACCCCAGCCTGCCCTATATCACCGCAACCTGCCCTATGCCACCCCAGCCTGCCCTATATCACCGCAACCTGCCCTATATTATCCCAACCTGCCCTATATCGCCCCAGCCAGCCCAATACCACCCTATACTTTAATTTACAGGGGTCATTTGGGGGTGCGCCTCGTGACCGTGAGCTGCCTGCAGGGCGCTGGGCAGGATAGACAGGAGGGGGGTGACACCATGTTTTGCCACACCAGGTGACACCAACCCTAGTGACGCCACTGCCCCAGTGCACTCTCAGCTGCGAGTCGGAGCCGCACTCGAGTGACAGTGACACCCGTCAGCACATCAGTGGGCTGGGACCCGCAACGATCCCCTTCTCTCTGGCAAGGTGGCCGCGGCACTGATGATCTGATCAGTCTCGGCTCGGCTGTCTCACACAGCCGAGCAGAGTGAAGCCGCCTCCCCCTCCTCCTTTATGTCCACACAGGGGGAGGGGACCCAACATGCAGTCCTGCGCTGATCTGAGGTACATTATGGGTCTGAAGGGGGGGTCTGTATTGTAGGGGGGTTTCTGTATTGTAGGGGTGGTCTGAAATGTAGGGGGGTTCTGTATTTTAGGGGGGTCTGTAATGTAGGTGGGGGTTCTGTATTGTAGGGGGGTCTGAAATGCAGGGGGTTCTGTATTGTAGGGGGGTTCTGTATTGTAGGGGGGTTCTGTAATGTAGGGGGGTTCTGTATTGTAGGGGGGATCTGAAATGTAGGGGGTTCTGTATTGTAGGGGGTCTGAAATGTAGGGGGGGTCTGTATTGTACGGGGGGTCTGTAATGTTGGGGGGTTCTGTATTGTAGGGGGGTCTGAAATGTAGGGGTTCTGTATTGTAGGGGGGTCTGAAATGTAGGTGGGTTCTGTATTGTAGGGGGGTCTGTAATGTAGGGGGGTTCTGTATTGTAGGGGGGGTCTGTATTGTAGGGGGGTCTGTAATGTAAGGAGGTCTGTATTGTAGGGGGGGTTCTGTATTGTAGGGGGTCTGAAATGTAGGGGGGTTCTGTATTGTAGGGGGTCTGAAATATAGGGGGGTTCTGTATTGTAGGGGGGGTCTGAAATGTAGGGGGGTCTGAAATGTAGGGGGGGTTCTGTATTGTAGTGGGTTTGTGATGTAGGGGGGTTCTGTATTGTAGGGAGGTCTGAAATGTAGGGGGGTTCTGTATTTTAGGGGGGTCTTAAATGTAGGGGGGTCTGTATTGTAGGGGGTCTGTATTGTAGGGGGGTCTGTAATGTAGGGGGGTCTGTATTGTAGGGGGGGTTCTGTATTGTAGGGGGGTCCTGTATTGTAGGGGGTGTCTGTATTGTAGAGAGGGATCTGTAATGTAGGTAGGTCTGTATTGTAGGGGGGTCTGTAATGTAGGGGGGGTCTGTACTGTAGGGAGGGGGTCTGTAATGTAGGGGGGTCTGTATTGTAGAGGGGGGCTGTAATGTAGGGGGGGTTTGTATTGTAGAGGGGGTCTGTACTGTAGGAAGGGGGTCTGTACTGTAGGGAGGGGGTCTGCACTGTAGGGAGGGGGTCTGGACTGTAGGAAGGGGGTCTGTACTGTAGGGAGGTCTGTGTAACATGCAGGGGGTCCAGAACTGTTAAGGGGGTGCCTGTGTAACAAACTGTGGGGGGATGTGTAATGTAAAGGGGTCCAGAGGTGCAGGGTGCTATGTAATGTAAAAGGGTCCAGAGGTGCAGGGTGCTGTGTAATGTAAAAGGGTCCAGAGGTGCAGGGTGCTGTGTAATGTAAAGGGGTCCAGAGGTGCAGGGTGCTGTGTAATGGAAAGAGGTCCAGAGGTGCAAGGTGCTGTGTAATGTAAAGGGGCCCAGAGGTGCAGGGTGCTATGTAATGCAAAAGGGTCCAGAGGTGCGGCGCTATGTAATGTAAAGGGGTCCAGGGTGCTGTGTAATGTAAAGGGGTCCAGAGGTGCAAGGTGCTGTGTAATGTAAAGGGGTCCAGAGGTGCAGGGTGCTGTATAGTGTAAAGGGGTCCAGAGGTACAAGGTGTTGGAACCCCACATCCCATCATTAACTGCCGCTGCGAAGCGCGCCCACGCCCCCCCCCCCCGGACTGCTCAGTCTAAAATGCCTGGGCCTATTTTTTGTCCCAGTCCGGGCCTGAATACAAGTCTATGGTGAAGTGCAGCTAACCCGCAGGAAAGCCACAGGTGCACTGCGCTGCACGCGCTGCTTCCCACTTCCATTCTGAGCGTTGCATATGCAGAGTGGACATGGACCTGTCATCAGGCCGCTCCGCTCATTGTGGCCCGCGACTGGTTACCAAATCGCTTAACCACTTAAGCCCCGGACCATTTGGTAGCTAAAGGACCAGAGGTGAATTCAGAATTTTGCACTGCGCTGCTTTAACTGTAAATTGTGCGGACATGCAATGTTGTACCCAAACGAAATTTGCGTTCTTTTCTTCCCACAAATAGAGCTTTCTTTTAATGGTATTTGATTGCCTCTGCGATTTTTCTTTTTTGCGATATAAACGGAAAAAGACCGAAAATTTTGAAAAAAAATGATATTTTCTACTTTTTGTTATAAGAAAAATCGAATAAACTCAATTTTAGTCATACATTTAGGCCAAAATGTATTCAGCCACATATCTTTAGTAAAAAAAATGTCAATAAGCGTATATTTATTGGTTTGCGCAAAAGTTATAGCGTTTACAAACTAGGGTACATTTTCTGGAATTTACACAGCTTTAAATTTATGACTGCCTATCTCATTTCTTGAGGTGCTAAAATGTCAGGGCAGTACAAAACCCCCCCAAATGACCCCATTTTAGAAAGTAGACACCCCAAGGAAATTGCTGAGAGGCATGTTGAGCCCATTGAATATTATTTTTTTTTGTCCCAAGTGATTGAATAATGACAAAAAAAAAAATTACAAAAAGTTGTCACTAAATGATATATTGCTCACACATGCCATGGTTATATGTGGAATTGCACCCCAAAATACATTCTGCTGCTTCTCCTGAGTACGGGGATACCACATGTGTGGGACTTTTTGGGAGCCTAGCCGCGTACGGGACCCCGGAAACCAAGCACCGCCTTCAGGATTTCTAAGGGCGCAAATTTTTGATTTCACTCCTCACTACCTATCACAGTTTTGAAGGCCATAAAATGCCAAAATAGCACAAACCCCCCCCCCCAAATGACCCCATTTTAGAAAGTAGACACCCCAAGGAAATTGCTGAGAGGCCTGTTGAGCCCATTGAATATTTTTTTTTGTCCCAAGTGATTGAATAATGACAAAAAAAAATAAAATAAAAAATTACAAAAAGTTGTCACTAAATGATATATTGCTCACACATGCCATGGTTATATGTGGAATTGCACCCCAAAATACATTCTGCTGCTTCTCCTGAGTACGGGGATACCACATGTGTGGGACTTTTTAGGAGCCTAGCCACGTACGGGACCCCGGAAACCAAGCACCGCCTTCAGGATTTCTAAGGGCGCAAATTTTTGATTTCACTCCTCACTACCTATCACAGTTTTGAAGGCCATAAAATGCCAAAATAGCACAAACCCCCCCAAATGACCCCATTTTGGAAAGTAGACACCCCAAGCTGTTTGCTGAGAGGCATGGTGAGTATTTTACAGCTCTCATTTGTTTTTGAAAATAAAGAAAGAACATTTTTTTTTTTTTTTCAATTTTCAAAACTTTGCGACAAAAAGCGAGATCTGCAAAATACTCACAATACCTCTCAGCAAATAGCTTGGGGTGTCTACTTTCCAAAATGGGGTCATTTGGGGGGGTTTTGTGCCATCTGGGCATTCCATGGCCTCCGAAACTGTGATAGGCAGTTAGAAGTGAAATCAAAAATTGACACCCTTAGAAAGCCTGAAGGCGGTGCTTGGTTTTTGGGGTCCCGTACGCGGCTAGGCTCCCAAAAAGTCTCACACATGTGGTATCCCCGTACTCAGGAGAAGCAACAGAATGTATTTTGGGGTGTAATTCCACATATGCCCATGGCATGTTTGAGCAATATATCATTTAGTGACAACTTTGTGCAAAAAAAAAAAAAAAAATTGTATTTTTTCCGCAACTTGTGTCAACATATAAAATATTCCATGGACTCGACATGCCTCTCAGTATATAGCTTGGGGTGTCTACTTTCCAAAATGGGGTCATTTGGGGGGGTTTTGAACTGTTCTGGCATTTTATACACAACATTAGGAAGCTTACATCCACTCTTCTAACCACTTGAAGACAAAACCCTTTTTGACACTTTTTGTTTACATGAAAACATATTTTTTTTGCAAGAAAATTATGTTGAACCCCCAAACATTATATATATTTTTAAAGCAAAGGCCCTACAGAATAAAATGGTGGGTGTTGCATTTTTTTTTTCTACACAGTATTTGCGCAGCAATTTTTCAAACGCATTTTTTGGGGAAAAAATACACTTTTTTTAATTTTAATGCACTAAAACACACTATATTGCCCAAATGTTTGATGAAATAAAAAAGATTATCTTAGGCCGAGTACATAGATACCAAACACGACATGCTTTAAAATTTCGCACTAACGCGCATTGGCGACAAACTACATACATTTTTAAAAGCCTTTAAAAGCATTTACAGGTTACCCCGTTAGATTTACAGAGGAGGTCTACTGCTAAAATTACTGCCCTCGATCTGACCTTTGCGGTGATACCTCACATGCATGGTGCAATTGCTGTTTACATATGACGCCAGACCGACACTTGCGTTCGCCATTGGGCAAGAGCAGGGCAGGACAGGGGTGCTTTTTTTTTTTATTATTAATTTTGCTTTTTTATTTTATTTTTAAACTGTTGCTTCCATATTTTTTTTTTATCACTTTTATTGTTATCTCAGGGAATGTAAATATCCCCTATGATAGCAATAGGTAATGACAGGTACTCTTTTTTGAAAAAACTGGGGTCTATTGGACCCTAGATCTTTCCTCTGCCCTCAAAGCATCTGACCACACCAAGATCGGTGTGATAAAATGCTTTCCCAATTTCCCAATGGCGCTTTTTATATCCCAGGGGGGGGGGACATTCCCTCCCACTGCTTGTAAAAGCAGTCCAGAGGCTAATTAGCCACTAGGATTGCTTTTACATGAAAGCCGGCCGCTGGCTGAAAAGAATGATACCAAGATGATACCTAAACCCGCAGGCATCATTCTGGTATAAACATTCAAAGTCCAGCAACATACCAGTACGTTGCTGGTCCTTGTTGGACATGTATTGTAATCTTTTTTTTCATGCAGCCTGTTGGCTGAACGAAAAAAAAAGATTGATTGGTGGGTATGCCCACCATTAGAATACCGCTCTTCATCCACCCACTTCTAATGATGGGCATACATGCACCATTTATATATGCCGAAGCATGGGGGCATCTTCTCGCAAAAGTTATGCCGCGTACACATGGTCAGACTTTTCCACGGGCAAGCCTCCGTCGGAATTTCGACCGTATGTACGTGGCATTAGGAGCAAAATCGCTCCTCCGCTCCTCCGCCCCTGCTGCCCCAATGCTTCGGCATATATGCTTTTTTTTTTAACTGTGGTGGTGAAATCACCTCCTACAGCACTGGAGTCGCAGGGATCAGGCCTGTCTCTGCGAACGCTGCAGTTATGTGTGTTGTGTTTTGCAAGTGACAGTGATCGATCGATACTGCACTTGGGTGGCCTGGGCTGGACGGAAGGGCAAAACACAGGTGCTAGCATGTATCTGGGCTGATCCCGCTAACACTGCATTTTTGGGAACCCTAAACTGCTGGGGACGCTAGTATAGATCTGATCAGATCAGATATTGAGGGGGCGTGGCCGGGATGTGAGCGAGGAAGGACATGTGCAGCATAGGCTCCCGCCATCCGTCCACTTAATCCGCCTTAATCCTTCTATTCCCCTGCCATCCTGCTCAGCAAGCACCGGGCTGTGGTCTGGGGGGACACCCCGGTCCTCCCCATGACTGGGAAATGTAAATTGGCTAAGAAGGCAGCAGCGAAATCCGGCCATCTCTCGCCGCCTGTCACTCGTGCGGCGGCCATCTTGCCTGCCATCTCCCTGTCTCTGAGCTCTATTGCGGTACAGACGGACCCAGGGATGGCGGCTCTCGGGACATCTGCTCTGGAGGGAGCCTCGGCAGCATCTCGTGAGGATCCGGAACCCTTGGGGGAGCAGTCCACCGCGGCGATCCTGGCGGCCATTGCAGACAGTAAGGCCTCTGTGGAGGGTAAGATTGATACCCTAGCCATCGAGTGTGGGCTTATTAGGCAGGACATGGACAAGTTCAGGGGCCGACTTACGGAAGCAGAACACCGCATATCTGCTGTGGAGGACACTACCGCCACCACATTGCGCTCCGTGTCTGAGCTGCAGCAGCAGGTTAAAGTCCTTATGGCGCGCTCTGAGGACGCCGAGAATCGCCTCAGGCGCAATAATGTACGGGTGGTGGGGCTCCCTGAGGGTGCGGAGGGCCCCAACCCTGTTGTATTTGCAGAGACTTTTTTTTAAACAACTCCTTGGCCTGCAGAACCTGTCACCAGTATATGTTGTGGAACGTGCCCATAGAGTGCCCACTGGTCGGAGGCCTGCCGGCGCATGGCCGCGTGCGTTTCTGGTCCGCCTGCTTAACTTCAGAGACAGGGATCTGATCCTGGCGGCGGCCCGCAAGCATCAGGAATTGAAACATGATAATGTTATCATACATCTCTATCCTGACTTTTCTCCGGATTTACAGAAGAAAAGGCGCTCTTTCACGGATGTCCGCAAGCGATTGAGGGAGAAGAACCTGGTCTACAGTATGCTGTACCCGAGTCGTCTAAAGGTTATTCATCATGGCTCTTCAAAATTTTTTGATTCCCCTGTGGAGGTGGCGGAATGGCTAGACTCCATTGCCTAGAGAGGTGTGCAAGTGACAGGTTGGTTGTGAATCCTGACTCTGGAACTGCGTGTCCCCTTGCTGGGACAAGTGGTTGTTGTTTCCAACATGAATATCCGATATTGTGCGGTCGTCTAGCTGCAATTATCTTTTTTTTTTTTTTTTTTTTGGGGGGAGGGCACTGTGTCTACTACCCGGGGTCTTTGGTCCGTTCATCATCGGGAGCCCTGCTGGATGATACTACGAGTCCGCTGGAAGTGACCCCCTACTGAGTGGATGAACTCTCTGAACTATCCACCACTGTTTCTCTGGTTTCTGGGAACAAAGTTTCTCTGGCGTGTTTTTGGTTTGGTTCGCCTAGAGCAAACAGGGCGTTGGGATGTTGAACTGTTAATTTTTTGGACTGTTTTTCTTTTTTTTCTTTTTCCTTTTTCTTTTTTGTTGTTTGGGGTTATTTTTGTTACCCTGCTTGCGCCCTGTTTCACAAGCTGGTGCAGATGGGTGGGTACCTTGCCTAGTACGGTTCCTATTGTGCAACTGCTGTTATATGGTGGTCCGTGGCTCTCTGTGTTCAGGTTCTCCCCCCCCCCCGGCCTCCCCTGTCTGGTGCTCTTCTCCTTCCCCCATATTGTATTCTCTCCAACGTGATGGGTGACCTAACACTTATCTCATGGAACGTCCGTGGGTTGAACTCTAAATTTAAACGCTCGCTGGTCCTGCAATATCTTAAAACCCTTGGTCCCCACATTATCCTTTTACAAGAGACCCATCTCATGGGCTCTAGGATACTGTCCCTTAACAGGAACTGGATACAGAGGGCCATACACTCCACCTACTCCTCTTATGCGAGAGGGGTGGCTATTTTAATCCATAAGAAACTGGTATGTAACATTGAACATGTGGTGACGGATCCGGGTGGCCGTTATGCTATTGTGGTCCTCACTGTTGAGTCTCAATTAATCGCAATAGTTAATGTCTATGTCCCCCCTCCCTTTAGAAACGAGGTTCTCTATCAGGTCCTGGACAAGGTGGCCGTATTTGGCCCCCTGAGGCTATTTGTGGCTGGGGATTTTAATAATGTTCTTGATTACTCCTTGGATTCCTCAAATCCAAGTAGGGCGCGGAACCTTGACCTGGGGCTTTGGGCAGACGCGGCGGCTTTGGAGGAGGTCTGGCGGTGGAAGCATCCTGGTGAAAGGGGTTACTCTTATCTTTCCCACGTCAGTACCTCCTCTTCCCGTATTGATTTGGCATTTGCCAACCCTGCTCTCTTGCCCCACGTTGAGGAGGTCCGTTATCTGGCCTGGGGTCTTTCTGACCACACCCCCTTGTGGGTGGCAATGACTTGTGCTGCTCGGGGCCGCAGGAGGGTATGGAGGCTACACCCTAGTTGGGTGGACGAACCCTCTGTCGAGGCCCTGGTTTCACCCCATTTGCAGGAATATTGGCAACATAATGAGGGCTCAGCGGGTGGGCCGGTGGTGTGGGACGCGTTTAAAGCGTCTACATGAGGGGCATATGTGTCGGCCATAAAGGCTGCTAGGATGGAGAAAAACTCAAAATCTGAGGAGTTGCAGGCCCATGAACTTCTGTGCGCACAGACGCATGCCAATTCGCCTTCCCCCGCTTCTCTGATTGAGCTGCAAATGGCCAGGAGGGCCCTTCTGGTACATTTTCAGGACTTGACCCACTGCACTCGCAAGAGTAGGGCTGAAGAATTGTTTGAGAGGGGCGATAAGAATGGGAGGCTGTTGACGTACCTCTCTGCGGACACTAGGGCGCATACCGTCGTCCCGTGTGTCTCTTCCTCGGATGGGACCATAATAAGAGATAGTGGGGGCATAATGCAGGCCTTTGTGTCCTACTATTCGGAACTTTATTCAGCCATCCCGCCATATGACCACCGGGACCTGACTGACCTGCTGGGTCCCCTTCAGATCCCGGAGTTGTCCGAGGAGGTGGTGGCCAGTCTGGAGGCCCCCTTCACGGACAAAGAATTGGCGTCTGCCATTGCATCTTTCCCTAACTCTAAGTCGCCGGGCCCGGATGGACTCCCGGCAGAGTGGTATAGGCAGTATTTGGATGTTTTATCCCCCAGACTCTTAAAACTATATAGTGACTGTTTTAACTTAGGGGACCTTCCGGCATCTTTCTACGAGGCGCATGTTGTGTTACTCCCCAAACCCGATAAGGACCCTCTCTGCTGTTCTTCCTATAGACCCATAGCGCTCTTAAATATGGATCTGAAAATCCTCACCAAAATGATAGCTAATAGACTGATGGAAATTATACACCTCTTGGTATCGCCTGACCAGACTGGATTCATGCCCCAGAAAGCCACTGATATAAACCTGAGACGGGTGTTTACTCACACACAGTTGGGGGCTGGGGTGTCTTCGGGGGGGGGGGGGCTCTGGTGTTCTTTGACCTGGAAAAGGCCTTTGACTCCATTGATTGGGGTTATATGACCTATGTCCTGCAACGCATGGGGTTCGGCCCCAGGTTCCTTAAATGGATTTCGTTGTTGTATGACCACCCGGTTGCGGCCCTCCGCTTTAATGGAGGGGTGTCTGGGACTTTTCCGGTGTCCAGGGGCACCAGGCAGGGGTGTCCGCTTTCACCCGGCCTGTTTGCTCTCGTCATGGAGCCTCTGGCGATTGCGCTCCGTTCTTCCTCCCAAATCCAGGGCATCTGCGTGGGCACACTAACTGAAACCACAGCACTTTATGCGGATGACTTAGTGTTGTTTATCAGAGATACTGGGCCTTCTTTACGGGCGGCGTTGTCACTTTTGGAAAAATTTGCTGCAGTCTCTGGGCTCCGGGTTAACTGGACTAAGTCTAAGATACTTCCCCTGTGCTCCCACCCTGTCCCTGACCGGGCTGATCCTGACGCTCCTTTGCAGTGGGTCTCCCAAATTAAATACTTAGGGCTCCAGATCACTAACTCTGTGACGGACTTTGTTAATCTCAATATCTCTCCGCTACTCATTGCAATATCTAAAAAATGTCAGGCTTGGAAAAATCTCCCATTGTCCCTCATAGGGAAAATCTATTTGATTAAGATGAAGGTTCTGCCATTATTGCTATATACCCTTAGAAATTCTCCAGTGTGGATTCCCAAGTCCCTTTTTAAATCCATTGATACCATGATTTCCTCCTTTTTGTGGCGGGGAGGCGTCCCTCGCCTTAAATTGGCGATTTTGCAGCAGCCATGTGGGGAGGGAGGGCTTGCAGTCCCTAACTTCCATAAATATTTTTTGGCTGGGCAATTAGCGGTGGCCCACCGCTGGTTAACTGTTCCTCCGGATGATACGTCTGTATCCCTGGAGGCTGCCTGTGTGGGCTCTTATGAGGCATTGTCTCATTTGGTCTACAGGGACCTGAGGGCTCCTTACCCTTTGACACACTCCATGCGCTCAGTGATGAGGGCCTGGGCTGTGGTCCAGGGATTGCGGTCACCTAGCTCTATTAGATTATCGCCTAGTCTCCCCTTGTGGAGGAACCCTAACCTACCACATTTTTTCTGCTACCCGGATCCGGTGGTTTGGACGAGGTGTGGAATTAAGCTTTTGGCTCATGTTGTGTCCGATGGTACCCTATTGTCCTTTGATGAACTGAAACAAAAGTATGATTTACCCAACTCCCACTTTTTCAGGTATCTGCAGTTGAGGCATGCCTTTCACTCACAGTTTGGGGGGACCCTTAGCCTGGAGCCCAGTGATCTTGAGCTATTGGCGCGCAGCGAATCTCTATCAAAACCAGTTTCCAGTTTTTACAAAGACCTGTTCCCGGAAACTGCTTTTCTACTCAGACCCTGCAGAGATGCTTGGGAGGCTGTGGCCCCGGGGTTGGACAGAGATGATTGGGATGACATGTGGGGGACGGCTTTTCAGTGTTTGGTCTCGAGTAGGGACAGACTGATCCTGTATAAGTTTCTGCACAGAGTTTATCTTACTCCGGCAAGACTGGCAAGGATGTATGGGACGCAGAGCTCTCTCTGCTGGAGATGCTCTGCACCCTTAGCCACCTTTATGCACATCTTTTGGGAGTGTCCACCAATTAAACACTACTGGCAGGCCGTTGCTGACTGTATTAGGTCGGTCACATCTATATCTATCCCCATGTCTGTTGAGGTTTGTCTCCTACATTTGGTTGAACCCCTGGCCACTACCAGGGCTATACGAACCTTACTCATGCTTTTGTTATATTACGCTAAAAAGCGCATCATCCTATCATGGAAGTGTTCTGTAGCTCCTACTGTTGACGCGTGAAAAGCGCTGGTCAATAAAGCAATACCCTTTTATAAAGCCACTTATTTGAGTAGGGGGGCACTGACTAAATTTGACAAGGTTTGGGGGGGTTGGATGGCTACTATAGATACGGCATCCGATTGATCTATTAAAATTGTAGGGATGGGGTAGTGTCTCCTTTCCTGAGGTCCTGTGTCTGGGTGGGGGGGGTTTGGGGGTGAAGGGGGAACTGTTTTCATAAGCTTTATCTAACTTGTTTTTGCAGGGAGCTACTGGACTGTACCTCTCAATCATGGCGGGCCGCATCTGGTGGCTGGCCCGTGACATCTGTGTTCCTATCTAGGCAAGGGGGGGGAGGTATAATTTGTTGGTTTTGGGGGGGGGGGTTGGGAGTGTCACAGGTTTAATGTGATAATTTGTGTTCTGTTTTATGACTGTATACGCCGACAAATTTTGTGGCTGGCTGTCTCCACGATGTGTGGAGTGTTGTTTTCTGTACTGTGAAAAAACCAATAAAATCATAATTTACAAAAAAAAGATCAGATATTGAGCTGATCAGATACTATACCACTAAGGGGGGTGTATGCTTCACGCGTGGGTGTTAGCGCTATTGGCACTAACCTGACGCTGCCTGGGGTGTGATGCAGACCCTCTCTGACGCTAAAACCTAATTGATATCACCCGCCGGGCGATCAGGGGGTTAAACCTTTATTGGGTTATATACGGCGGGTGCCCTGACACTATAAAAAGCAAACTAACTAACCAGCGTCACCCGTAACACTTATATGATGATTACTGGTGAAAGGGTTAACTAGGGGCAATTAGGGGGTTAAAACCTTTATTAGGTAATATATGGGGGTACCTGACGCTATATAAAAACTTGACGGCGAACCTAAAAAAAAATTACTGGCTACCTATCGGCATCACCGACACTAAGACAACGATCATAAAAACGATCGCTTAGCGACAGTGGTGATAGGGGGTGAAAGGGTTACCTGGGGGGCGATCAGGGGGTTAAACCTTTATTAGATAATATATGGGGGTACCTGACGCTATAAAAACCTGCGGTGAACCTAAAAAAAATTACTGGCTACCGATCAGCATCACCGACGCTAAGACATCGATCAGAAAAATGATCGCATAGCGACGGCGGTGCTAGGGGGTGAAAGGGTTACCTGGGGGGTGATCAAGGGGGTTAAACCTTTATTAGGTAATATATGGGGGTACCCGACGCTATAAAAACCTGCGGCGAACCTAAAAAAAATTACTGGCTACCGATCAGCATCACCGACGCTAAGACATCGATCAGAAAATTATCGCTTAGTGACAGTGGTGATAGGGGGTGAAAGGGTTACCTGGGGGGCGATCAAGGGGGTTAAACCTTTATTAGGTAATATATGGGGGTACCCAACGCTATAAAAACCTGCGGCGAACCTAAAAAAAATTACTGGCTACCGATCAGCATCACCGACGCTAAGACATCGATCAGAAAAATGATTGCTTAGTGACGGCGGTGCTAGGGGGTGAAAGGGTTACCTGGGGGGTGATCAAGGGGGTTAAACCTTTATTAGATAATTTATGGGGGTACCCGACGCTATAAAAACCTGCGGCGAACCTAAAAAAAATTACTGGCTACCGATCAGCATCGCCGACGCTAAAACATCGATCAGAAAAATTATCGCTTAGTGACCGTGGTGATAGGGGGTGAAAGGGTTACCTGGGGGGCGATCAAGGGGGTTAAACCTTTATTAGGTAATATATGGGGGTACCCGACACTATAAAAACCTGCGGCGAACCTAAAAAAAATTACTGGCTACCGATCAGCATCACTGACGCTAAGACATCAATCAGAAAAATGATCGCTTAGCGACGGCGGGTACTAGGGGGTGAAAGGGTTATCTGGGGGGTGATCAGGGGGTTAAACCTTTATTAGGGGGGGTTAGGGGGCTACACTGGACCTAAAACTAAATGTACTGACACTTTTACAGTCACAAATGTCACTGATTGCAGTGATCACTAAATAAATGGTCACTGCAATCAGTGACACTGTGACTGGGGGCTGGGGGGTGATCTGGGGGGTGATCTGGGGGGGCCTGGGGGGGCGATTTATGTACCTATGTGTCCTGGTCTCAGTGTAGTGTTGTGTGCACTAACCTGCATCTTCTCCTGTACGGCGCTCGGTATATGTGAGCGCCGCAGGAGAGATGACATCACTTCCTCCAGCCTGTGTAAACAAGCACACAGGCAGGGGAAGCTCTCATTCGCCGGGAGCGATCGAGAGGGGGTGGCCGGAATCGAACGGCCGTCCCCTCATGCCGGATCGCTCCCGAAGGTAAAACGACCGCTCACTGTAAAGAAGGGGGGTCCGATCGGACCCCCCCAACTATACAAAGGCAATCACGTACATATACGTGATTCTGCCTGTCGGTGCCATTCTGCCGACGTATATTTACAGTGGGCGGTCGTTAAGTGGTTAAGTGGCCCTCGCTCTTCAAAAGGTTGGGCACCCCTGTCTTATACCTTCCTACATGCGCTGTGATCTCTACGATCTTGTGAGTTCCAAATTGTCTGTCCTATGTTAAAAATGTTTTAACATTGCTGCACTTAGATGGCGCTGCTCTCTTTTGTGTTTTGCTCTATGCAAAACCACTGCACAGTGCAGGTAAGCATGACATGTTTGTTATTTTTAAAGAAAAAAACGTGAGACTTTACAATCACTTTAATTTACTTTTTTCACAAAAAAAAAAAGAGGAACAAGAAAAACAGAGAGGAAAAAAGCAGCATAAAAAACGTGAAATATCAGGACACATATAATGAACAAACACACAAAAAAATTACAACTACAAAGGATACTAACTAAAAAAGACAAACTACCCCAAAGTACCTGTATGTATAGACCCTGCTATTTATTTAACTTTAGGGTTCCATTCACTCTAGGAACCGCATGCAAATTGCACGGGGCCGCGGCTTGCCCACATTGCATTCCACTGTGAAATGGCCCTTACTGTCTTCAATTTCTGCTGAAGTATTGGCTTCCACCCAGCTTTCTGGCTTTAGAGTGGGCACTGATGTCAGCAGGGGTTCAGTAAAACATGCTCCGTTCACTCAGCATTGCCCACTAGATGGTGTGAAAATGTAATGTTTTTGTGCATGAGCCATCGGGGTGTGTCAGTGGCTGCACTACGCTAAACAAAAGCTTCTCTATACAGTAGTCACAAACTTTACCTTGCTGTTCTACAGCCCTGGGCTGTTAGGCTCCAAGCACAAAATTGCTTCTTCTACAGGGGTTTTGTGTTCTGTCTGTAGAAGCAGCTCAATGTTATCCTACGTGTCCATGCACATTAGGACAATTACAGCCATATTTTGAGTTCAACATTTAGAGGCAGGAAAAAAAAAACTTCTGGTTTGTGTTTCTGATTGGAGTTTACACGCAGAAAAAAATGCAAAACTAAACCCATCTAAATTCTGTAAAAAAAAAAAAACGCTCTATTGCATTAGGAGCAAAATCGCTCCTCCGCTCCTCCGCCCCTGCTGCCCCAATGCTTCGGCATATATGCTTTTTTTTTAAACTGTGGTGGTGAAATCACCTCCTACAGCACTGGAGTCGCAGGGATCAGGCCTGTCTCTGCGAACGCTGCAGTTATGTGTGTTGTGTTTTGCAAGTGACAGTGATCGATCGATACTGCACTTGGGTGGCCTGGGCTGGACGGAAGGGCAAAACACAGGTGCTAGCATGTATCTGGGCTGATCCCGCTAACACTGCATTTTTGGGAACCCTAAACTGCTGGGGACGCTAGTATAGATCTGATCAGATCAGATATTGAGGGGGCGTGGCCGGGATGTGAGCGAGGAAGGACGTGTGCAGCATAGGCTCCCGCCATCCGTCCACTTAATCCGCCTTAATCCTTCTATTCCCCTGCCATCCTGCTCAGCAAGCACCGGGCTGTGGTCTGGGGGGACACCCCGGTCCTCCCCATGACTGGGAAATGTAAATTGGCTAAGAAGGCAGCAGCGAAATCCGGCCATCTCTCGCCGCCTGTCACTCGTGCGGCGGCCATCTTGCCTGCCATCTCCCTGTCTCTGAGCTCTATTGCGGTACAGACGGACCCAGGGATGGCGGCTCTCGGGACATCTGCTCTGGAGGGAGCCTCGGCAGCATCTCGTGAGGATCCGGAACCCTTGGGGGAGCAGTCCACCGCGGCGATCCTGGCGGCCATTGCAGACAGTAAGGCCTCTGTGGAGGGTAAGATTGATACCCTAGCCATCGAGTGTGGGCTTATTAGGCAGGACATGGACAAGTTCAGGGGCCGACTTACGGAAGCAGAACACCGCATATCTGCTGTGGAGGACACTACCGCCACCACATTGCGCTCCGTGTCTGAGCTGCAGCAGCAGGTTAAAGTCCTTATGGCGCGCTCTGAGGACGCCGAGAATCGCCTCAGGCGCAATAATGTACGGGTGGTGGGGCTCCCTGAGGGTGCGGAGGGCCCCAACCCTGTTGTATTTGCAGAGACTTTTTTTTAAACAACTCCTTGGCCTGCAGAACCTGTCACCAGTATATGTTGTGGAACGTGCCCATAGAGTGCCCACTGGTCGGAGGCCTGCCGGCGCATGGCCGCGTGCGTTTCTGGTCCGCCTGCTTAACTTCAGAGACAGGGATCTGATCCTGGCGGCGGCCCGCAAGCATCAGGAATTGAAACATGATAATGCTATCATACATCTCTATCCTGACTTTTCTCCGGATTTACAGAAGAAAAGGCGCTCTTTCACGGATGTCCGCAAGCGATTGAGGGAGAAGAACCTGGTCTACAGTATGCTGTACCCGAGTCGTCTAAAGGTTATTCATCATGGCTCTTCAAAATTTTTTGATTCCCCTGTGGAGGTGGCGGAATGGCTAGACTCCATTGCCTAGAGAGGTGTGCAAGTGACAGGTTGGTTGTGAATCCTGACTCTGGAACTGCGTGTCCCCTTGCTGGGACAAGTGGTTGTTGTTTCCAACATGAATATCCGATATTGTGCGGTCGTCTAGCTGCAATTATCTTTTTTTTTTTTTTTTTTTTGGGGGGAGGGCACTGTGTCTACTACCCGGGGTCTTTGGTCCGTTCATCATCGGGAGCCCTGCTGGATGATACTACGAGTCCGCTGGAAGTGACCCCCTACTGAGTGGATGAACTCTCTGAACTATCCACCACTGTTTCTCTGGTTTCTGGGAACAAAGTTCTCTGGCGTGTTTTTGGTTTGGTTCGCCTAGAGCAAACAGGGCGTTGGGATGTTGAACTGTTAATTTTTTGGACTGTTTTCTTTTTTTTTCTTTTTCCTTTTTCTTTTTTGTTGTTTGGGGTTATTTTTGTTACCCCGCTTGCGCCCTGTTTCACAAGCTGGTGGCAGATGGGTGGGTACCTTGCCTAGTACGGTTCCTATTGTGCAACTGCTGTTATATGGTGGTCCATGGCTCTCTGTGTTCAGGTTCTCCCCCCCCCGGCCTCCCCTGTCTGGTGCTCTTCTCCTTCCCCCATATTGTATTCTCTCCAACGTGATGGGTGACCTAACACTTATCTACATGGAACGTCCGTGGGTTGAACTCTAAATTTAAACGCTCGCTGGTCCTGCAATATCTTAAAAACCCTTGGTCCCCACATTATCCTTTTACAAGAGACCCATCTCATGGGCTCTAGGATACTGTCCCTTAACAGGAACTGGATACAGAGGGCCATACACTCCACCTACTCCTCTTATGCGAGAGGGGTGGCTATTTTAATCCATAAGAAACTGGTATGTAACATTGAACATGTGGTGACGGATCCGGGTGGCCGTTATGCTATTGTGGTCCTCACTGTTGAGTCTCAATTAATCGCAAAGTTAATGTCTATGTCCCCCCTCCCTTTAGAAACGAGGTTCTCTATCAGGTCCCTGGACAAGGTGGCCGTATTTGGCCCCCTGAGGCTATTTGTGGCTGGGGGATTTTAATAATGTTCTTGATTACTCCTTGGATTCCTCAAATCCAAGTAGGGCGCGGAACCTTGACCTGGGGCTTTGGGCAGACGCGGCGGCTTTGGAGGAGGTCTGGCGGTGGAAGCATCCTGGTGAAAGGGGTTACTCTTATCTTTCCCACGTCAGTACCTCCTCTTCCCGTATTGATTTGGCATTTGCCAACCCTGCTCTCTTGCCCCACGTTGAGGAGGTCCGTTATCTGGCCTGGGGTCTTTCTGACCACACCCCCTTGTGGGTGGCAATGACTTGTGCTGCTCGGGGCCGCAGGAGGGTATGGAGGGCTACACCCTAGTTGGGTGGACGAACCCTCTGTCGAGGCCCTGGTTTCACCCCATTTGCAGGAATATTGGCAACATAATGAGGGCTCAGCGGGTGGGGCCGGTGGTGTGGGACGCGTTTAAAGCGTCTACATGAGGGGCATATGTGTCGGCCATAAAGGCTGCTAGGATGGAGAATAACTCAAAATCTGAGGAGTTGCAGGCCCATGAACTTCTGTGCGCACAGACGCATGCCAATTCGCCTTCCCCCGCTTCTCTGATTGAGCTGCAAATGGCCAGGAGGGCCCTTCTGGTACATTTTCAGGACTTGACCCACTGCACTCGCAAGAGTAGGGCTGAAGAATTGTTTGAGAGGGGTGATAAGAATGGGAGGCTGTTGACGTACCTCTCTGCGGACACTAGGGCGCATACCGTCGTCCCGTGTGTCTCTTCCTCGGATGGGACCATAATAAGAGATAGTGGGGCATAATGCAGGCCTTTGTGTCCTACTATTCGGAACTTTATTCAGCCATCCCGCCATATGACCACCGGGACCTGACTGACCCTGCTGGGTCCCCTTCAGATCCCGGAGTTGTCCGAGGAGGTGGTGGCCAGTCTGGAGGCCCCCTTCACGGACAAAGAATTGGCGTCTGCCATTGCATCTTTCCCTAACTCTAAGTCGCCGGGCCCGGATGGACTCCCGGCAGAGTGGTATAGCAGTATTTGGATGTTTTATCCCCCAGACTCTTAAAACTATATAGTGACTGTTTTAACTTAGGGGGACCTTCCGGCATCTTTCTACGGAGGCGCATGTTGTGTTACTCCCCAAACCCGATAAGGACCCTCTCTGCTGTTCTTCCTATAGACCCATAGCGCTCTTAAATATGGATCTGAAAATCCTCACCAAAATGATAGCTAATAGACTGATGGAAATTATACACCTCTTGGTATCGCCTGACCAGACTGGATTCATGCCCCAGAAAGCCACTGATATAAACCTGAGACGGGTGTTTACTCACACACAGTTGGGGGCTGGGGTGTCTTCGGGGGGGGGGCTCTGGTGTTCTTTGACCTGGAAAAGGCCTTTGACTCCATTGATTGGGGTTATATGACCTATGTCCTGCAACGCATGGGGTTCGGCCCCAGGTTCCTTAAATGGATTTCGTTGTTGTATGACCACCCGGTTGCGGCCCTCCGCTTTAATGGAGGGGTGTCTGTGACTTTTCCGGTGTCCAGGGGCACCAGGCAGGGGTGTCCGCTTTCACCTGGCCTGTTTGCTCTCGTCATGGAGCCTCTGGCGATTGCGCTCCGTTCTTCCTCCCAAATCCAGGGCATCTGCGTGGGCACACTAACTGAAACCGCACTTTATGTGGATGACTTAGTGTTGTTTATCAGAGATACTGGGCCTTCTTTACGGGCGGCGTTGTCATTTTTGGAAAAATTTGCTGCAGTCTCTGGGCTCCGGGTTAACTGGACTAAGTCTAAGATACTTCCCCTGTGCTCCCACCCTGTCCCTGACCGGGCTGATCCTGACGCTCCTTTGCAGTGGGTCTCCCAAATTAAATACTTAGGGCTCCAGATCACTAACTCTGTGACGGACTTTGTTAATCTCAATATCTCTCCGCTACTCATTGCAATATCTAAAAAATGTCAGGCTTGGAAAAATCTCCCATTGTCCCTCATAGGGAAAATCTATTTGATTAAGATGAAGGTTCTGCCATTATTGCTATATACCCTTAGAAATTCTCCAGTGTGGATTCCCAAGTCCCTTTTTAAATCCATTGATACCATGATTTCCTCCTTTTTGTGGCGGGGAGGCGTCCCTCGCCTTAAATTGGCGATTTTGCAGCAGCCATGTGGGGAGGGAGGGCTTGCAGTCCCTAACTTCCATAAATATTTTTTGGCTGGGCAATTAGCGGTGGCCCACCGCTGGTTAACTGTTCCTCCGGATGATACGTCTGTATCCCTGGAGGCTGCCTGTGTGGGCTCTTATGAGGCATTGTCTCATTTGGTCTACAGGGACCTGAGGGCTCCTTACCCTTTGACACACTCCATGCGCTCAGTGATGAGGGCCTGGGCTGTGGTCCAGGGATTGCGGTCACCTAGCTCTATTAGATTATCGCCTAGTCTCCCCTTGTGGAGGAACCCTAACCTACCACATTTTTTCTGCTACCCGGATCCGGTGGTTTGGACGAGGTGTGGAATTAAGCTTTTGGCTCATGTTGTGTCCGATGGTACCCTATTGTCCTTTGATGAACTGAAACAAAAGTATGATTTACCCAACTCCCACTTTTTCAGGTATCTGCAGTTGAGGCATGCCTTTCACTCACAGTTTGGGGGGACCCTTAGCCTGGAGCCCAGTGATCTTGAGCTATTGGCGCGCAGCGAATCTCTATCAAAACCAGTTTCCCGTTTTTACAAAGACCTGTTCCCGGAAACTGCTTTTCTACTCAGACCCTGCAGAGATGCTTGGGAGGCTGTGGCCCCGGGGTTGGACAGAGATGATTGGGATGACATGTGGGGGACGGCTTTTCAGTGTTTGGTCTCGAGTAGGGACAGACTGATCCTGTATAAGTTTCTGCACAGAGTTTATCTTACTCCGGCAAGACTGGCAAGGATGTATGGGACGCAGAGCTCTCTCTGCTGGAGATGCTCTGCACCCTTAGCCACCTTTATGCACATCTTTTGGGAGTGTCCACCAATTAAACACTACTGGCAGGCCGTTGCTGACTGTATTAGGTCGGTCACATCTATATCTATCCCCATGTCTGTTGAGGTTTGTCTCCTACATTTGGTTGAACCCCTGGCCACTACCAGGGCTATACGAACCTTACTCATGCTTTTGTTATATTACGCTAAAAAGCGCATCATCCTATCATGGAAGTGTTCTGTAGCTCCTACTGTTGACGCGTGAAAAGCGCTGGTCAATAAAGCAATACCCTTTTATAAAGCCACTTATTTGAGTAGGGGGGCACTGACTAAATTTGACAAGGTTTGGGGGGGTTGGATGGCTACTATAGATACGGCATCCGATTGATCTATTAAAATTGTAGGGATGGGGTAGTGTCTCCTTTCCTGAGGTCCTGTGTCTGGGTGGGGGGGGGGGTTTGGGGGGTGAAGGGGGAACTGTTTTCATAAGCTTTATCTAACTTGTTTTTGCAGGGAGCTACTGGACTGTACCTCTCAATCATGGCGGGCCGCATCTGGTGGCTGGCCCGTGACATCTGTGTTTCCTATCTAGGCAAGGGGGGGGAGGTATAATTTGTTGGTTTTGGGGGGGGGGGGGTTGGGAGTGTCACAGGTTTAATGTGATAATTTGTGTTCTGTTTTATGACTGTATACGCCGACAAATTTTGTGGCTGGCTGTCTCCACGATGTGTGGAGTGTTGTTTTCTGTACTGTGAAAAAACCAATAAAATCATAATTTACAAAAAAAAGATCAGATATTGAGCTGATCAGATACTATACCACTAAGGGGGGTGTATGCTTCACGCGTGGGTGTTAGCACTATTGGCACTAACCTGACGCTGCCGGTGGTGTGATGCAGACCCTCTCTGACGCTAAAACCTAATTGATATCACCCGCCGGGCGATCAGGGGGTTAAACCTTTATTGGGTTATATACGGCGGGTGCCCTGACACTATAAAAAGCAAACTAACTAACCAGCGTCACCCGTAACACTTATATGATGATTACTGGTGAAAGGGTTAACTAGGGGCAATTAGGGGGTTAAAACCTTTATTAGGTAATATATGGGGGTACCTGACGCTATATAAAAACTTGACGGCGAACCTAAAAAAAAATTACTGGCTACCTATCGGCATCACCGACACTAAGACAACGATCATAAAAACTATCGCTTAGCGACAGTGGTGATAGGGGGTGAAAGGGTTACCCTGGGGGGCGATCAGGGGGTTAAACCTTTATTAGATAATATATGGGGGTACCTGACGCTATAAAAACCTGCGGCGAACCTAAAAAAAATTACTGGCTACCGATCAGCATCACCGACGCTAAGACATTGATCAGAAAAATGATCGCATAGCGACGGCGGTGCTAGGGGGTGAAAGGGTTACCTGGGGGGTGATCAAGGGGGTTAAACCTTTATTAGGTAATATATGGGGGTACCCGACGCTATAAAAACCTGCGGCGAACCTAAAAAAAATTACTGGCTACCGATCAGCATCACCGACGCTAAGACATCGATCAGAAAAATTATCGCTTAGTGACAGTGGTGATAGGGGGTGAAAGGGTTACCCTGGGGGGTGATCAAGGGGGTTAAACCTTTATTAGGTAATATATGGGGGTACCCGACGCTATAAAAACCTGCGGCGAACCTAAAAAAAATTACTGGCTACCGATCAGCATCACCGACGCTAAGACATCGATCAGAAAAATGATTGCTTAGTGACGGCGGTGCTAGGGGGTGAAAGGGTTACCTGGGGGGTGATCAAGGGGGTTAAACCTTTATTAGATAATTTATGGGGGTACCCGACGCTATAAAAACCTGCGGCGAACCTAAAAAAAATTACTGGCTACCGATCAGCATCGCCGACGCTAAAACATCGATCAGAAAAATTATCGCTTAGTGACCGTGGTGATAGGGGGTGAAAGGGTTACCTGGGGGGCGATCAAGGGGGTTAAACCTTTATTAGGTAATATATGGGGGTACCCGACACTATAAAAACCTGCGGCGAACCTAAAAAAAATTACTGGCTACCGATCAGCATCACTGACGCTAAGACATCAATCAGAAAAATGATCGCTTAGCGACGGCGGTACTAGGGGGTGAAAGGGTTATCTGGGGGGTGATCAGGGGGTTAAACCTTTATTAGGGGGGGTTAGGGGGCTACACTGGACCTAAAACTAAATGTACTGACACTTTTACAGTCACAAATGTCACTGATTGCAGTGATCACTAAATAAATGGTCACTGCAATCAGTGACACTGTGACTGGGGGCTGGGGGGTGATCTGGGGGGTGATCTGGGGGGCCTGGGGGGGCGATTTATGTACCTATGTGTCCTGGTGTCAGTGTAGTGTTGTGTGCACTAACCTGCATCTTCTCCTGTACGGCGCTCGGTATATGTGAGCGCCGCAGGAGAGATGACATCACTTCCTCCAGCCTGTGTAAACAAGCACACAGGCAGGGGAAGCTCTCATTCGCCGGGAGCGATCGAGAGGGGGTGGCCGGAATCGAACGGCCGTCCCCTCATGCCGGATCGCTCCCGAAGGTAAAACGACCGCTCACTGTAAAGAAGGGGGGTCCGATCGGACCCCCCCAACTATACAAAGGCAATCACGTACATATACGTGATTCTGCCTGTCGGTGCCATTCTGCCGACGTATATTTACAGTGGGCGGTCGTTAAGTGGTTAAGTGGCCCTCGCTCTTCAAAAGGTTGGGCACCCCTGTCTTATACCTTCCTACATGCGCTGTGATCTCTACGATCTTGTGAGTTCCAAATTGTCTGTCCTATATTAAAAATGTTTTAACATTGCTGCACTTAGATGGCGCTGCTCTCTTTTGTGTTTTGCTCTATGCAAAACCACTGCACAGTGCAGGTAAGCATGACATGTTTGTTATTTTTAAAGAAAAAAACGTGAGACTTTACAATCACTTTAATTTACTTTTTTCACAAAAAAAAAAAGAGGAACAAGAAAAACAGAGAGGAAAAAAGCAGCATAAAAAACGTGAAATATCAGGACACATATAATGAACAAACACACAAAAAAATTACAACTACAAAGGATACTAACTAAAAAAGACAAACTACCCCAAAGTACCTGTATGTATAGACCCTGCTATTTATTTAACTTTAGGGTTCCATTCACTCTAGGAACCGCATGCAAATTGCACGGGGCCGCGGCTTGCCCACATTGCATTCCACTGTGAAATGGCCCTTACTGTCTTCAATTTCTGCTGAAGTATTGGCTTCCACCCAGCTTTCTGGCTTTAGAGTGGGCACTGATGTCAGCAGGGGTTCAGTAAAACATGCTCCGTTCACTCAGCATTGCCCACTAGATGGTGTGAAAATGTAATGTTTTTGTGCATGAGCCATCGGGGTGTGTCAGTGGCTGCACTACGCTAAACAAAAGCTTCTCTATACAGTAGTCACAAACTTTACCTTGCTGTTCTACAGCCCTGGGCTGTTAGGCTCCAAGCACAAAATTGCTTCTTCTACAGGGGTTTTGTGTTCTGTCTGTAGAAGCAGCTCAATGTTATCCTACGTGTCCATGCACATTAGGACAATTACAGCCATATTTTGAGTTCAACATTTAGAGGCAGGAAAAAAAAAACTTCTGGTTTGTGTTTCTGATTGGAGTTTACACGCAGAAAAAAATGCAAAACTAAACCCATCTAAATTCTGTAAAAAAAAAAAAACGCTCTATATAAGTGTTTTGTTTCTGCCTGGAGAACTGTTGTTTTTTTTTTAAGCCCAATGTGCATGGAGCCTTAAAAGAAAAACTGCAAGTGATTTTAAATACAAAGAGGCTGATTTTCTAAAGGAGTTGAGATTTTTCAGCAAGGACACATTCATACCACTCTAATGCAGCACAATAAACACAAGCACATTTACGCAAGGAACATTGGGGGTTATTTACTAAAGCCGGAGAGAGCAAAATCAGTCTCACTTCTGCATAGAAACGAATCCGTTTCTAACCTAAGCTTATTCAATTAAGCTTTGCCAATAAAACCTGGAAGCTGATTGGTTTCTTTGCAGAAGTGAGCCTGATTTTGCACTCTCCAGGTTTAGTAAATAAACCCTATTGTGTTGCATAAAGGGAGCCCCTTAATTTGAATGGGCTGCCTAATACACCACAATGAAACAAAAATCATGCATGAGGCATTTTTAGCAACGCACTGGAACGTATGGTAGTGCATTCAAATGTGTTGCGGTGTGCTGCAACTCGGGTAGACTAGATAGGTGCTCCGGGATACCATTCATAATGAATAACTCTGCATCAGAAGAACAAATGTTACTGAAGTGCACTGGTGTAAATGGACCCTCAATAAAGTGAAGAATCACTAAAATTATCTAATCATGTGAAAATAATTCATTTTAATTCATCTAAGTCTCACATTGTTAGGTGTTCAAAGTGAAGGCGGGTACAATTTAGTGAGAGGAGATTATAAACTTCTTCAACACAATCTTGGAATTTACAGGTAACAAATGCATTTTAAATAAAACTAGACAAGGGTGTGCTACCCTGCGCACCAAATGCCACTTATCTAAAACTTTTATTGTAAATCATAAAAGGTATGTGTATGACCATAGATATGCCTGTAAGGTGATGTCTATCTCTCAGATATGCGATACAGGTACACTCCTTCATGTGGACACAAATAACCACTAATGGACAAGCTCCATATATCACCATATTAACAAAAAAGCTTCTCTCTTATTCAAGACTGCATTGACACAAGGCATATCTCAGAATGAAATATATTCCCGTGCTACTATGGAGAAAACTAACTAATGTTGAACAAACTGCTGCAAGCATGGAAAGGGTCAGACCATACCAAAAGGGGGATTGAAATATAAAAGAAGTGATGCTGCGCTGTTTAACCCCTTCCTACCGGGCCATAGTCATATGACGCCGGCAGGAACCCTCCCTCCCTCCGGGCGGGTGTCATATGACGTCCTTTTTTCCCGGCCGTCTATGGGGTGCGCGCGCGCCGCCGGCGGCAAACGCGCGTACATGCGGCACCGCTCGTGACCCGGTGCGCGTGCCCGGCGGCCGCGATGTCCGCCGGGCACCTGCGATTGCCCGCGATCACGGCAGGAGTGTGGATCTGTGTGTGTCAGAGGTGAGGAGACCGATGTGTGTTCCCAGTACAGAGGAACACAGATCGGTCTCCTCACCTTGTGAGTCCCCTCCCCCTACAGTTAGAATCACTCAATAGGGAACATATTAACCCCTTGATCGCCCCCTAGTGTTAACCCCTTCCCTGCCAGTCACATTTACACAGTAATCAGTGCAGTTTTATAGCACTAATCGCTGTATAAATGTGAATGGTCCCAAAAACGTGTCAAAAGTGTCCGATGTGTCCGCCACAATGTCACGGTCACAATAAAAATCGCAGATCGCCGCCATTACTAGTAAAAAAAAAAAATGCCATAAATCTATCCCCTATTATGTATAACTTTTGCGCAAACCAATCAATATACGCTTATTGCAAAAAAAAATTACCAAAAATATGTAGAAGAATACATATCGGTCTAAACTTAAGAAAAAAATTGTTTTAAAAAAAAAAATTGTGATATGTATTAAATCATAAAGTAAAAAATACTGAGTTTTTTTCAAATATGTCGCTCTTCTTTTGTTTATAGCGCAAAAAATAAAAACGCAGAGGTGATCAAATACCACCAAAAGAAAGCTCTATTTGTGGGGAAAAAAGGACGTATATTTTGGTTAGGTTCAACGTCGCAGGACCGCGCAATTGTCAGTTAAAGCGACGCAGTGCTGCATCGCAAAAAGTGCTCTGGTCAGGAAGGGGGTAAATTCTTCCGGGGCTGAAGCGGTTAAATCAGTAAAAAAATATAACAATATGGATGTATATGTAATACCTTCTAGTAGACTGGCGACTCAGTCTTAATAGATACCATATGTTTCAGTGCAAATAGTGCAAATTGCAAAATCTTGAAAATCCCTTTTCACTTTAAGAAGATTCAGAGATGTTTAGAGACTTTCTGCACTTTACACTTTATTTGTAGTACAATATATATATATTGTATGCAATTTTGCACTGTTTTGCACAGGTTGTTTTGCACTTTCTGTGTTCACAAATTTTATGATAATTTATTTGTGAAGTATACATTTATTGGGATTTTCAAGATTTTTGCACTATTTGCACTGAAACATATGGTATCTATTAAGACTGAGTCGCCAGTCTACTAGGAGTTACATATACATCCTTATTGTTAGATATATATTTTTTTTTTATGGTTTAAAGATTTTTATAGAATTTTTCAAGAAAAATTATAAACAAAAGTACTTCAAATTCTTATTCAGACATTGTTATCGTTATTATCAAGGTGTCTGTTAGGTGTCAGACCTCCAACGTTACTAAACAATATAATATTTAACCATCTAGATATTTTTCAAGTGCTTAGTCAGGTAAATATTAGACATGTGCACACTGAAATATTTCGTAAAGGAATTTAGTTTTCGTCCCAAAAATAAATTTATTTAGTTACTCCCGAAATTCGTTTTTATTTATTTTGTTTTTCGTTAGAAATTGCATTCGTCCGAAAATCTGAATTAATTAAGGTCGAATCTGTCATTGAAGGCTTATGGTGTCTGTCGAATGTTCAAAGAAGATTCGACGAAGCAGCGAAACTGTACGACGCTGCAATCATACATTTCCGGTCGAATGTTCCGCCCACAAGCTATAGTAGAATTCTAATGTTGTATGACTAGTAATAATTATATTTATTAATTACTATTACTAGACAACCAACATTAGAATTCTTCTATAGCTTGTGGGCGGATGCATTTGACTGGAAATGTACGATTGCAGCATCGTACAGTTTAGCTGCACCGTCGAATCTTCTTAGAACTTTCGACAGACACCATAAGCCTTCAATGACAGATTCGACGTTTGTATGTTTTTCGATACTTTGTCGAATCTTCATCGTTCATGTTGAATTGTCAAGTTAGTTCTAGTTATTTTACTGCTCCTCCTCTTTGGTTACAATTAGCCAATAACATTCATCATCATCATTATTTTTATTTTACTTCCCCCACCCAATTCCAGCAGCGATCTTTTCTCTCTATGTCGAATCTTTTCTTTCTATAATGTCGAATCTTTTCTCTCTATGTAGAATAATCTTGGACTAATAGAGTTAAGGTTAGGCACATTCGACCACAGGTTCGATAGACACAGATTGTTATTGTCAGCGTCACGTCGAATCTCCTATCTATATCGAACTGTTGTCACAACGAAAACGAAAATAAAGCATTTGTTTATGTCGGATCTTTCGGTTTTCAGATTCTGTGCTTTCGTTTTAGTTTGTTAAAACGATAACGAAAATACCTGAAATTCGGACGAAAATGCATTCGGACGAAAACGAATGCACATGTCTAGTAAATATAAATCCCTGAAAGAGAGAGTGTACTCAAGCGGTATCACACTATTGGGAGTATCCCCCTTTGTTTTTCTTCCATCTAGGTAACATTGGAGCTGGATTACCAAGCATTGAGGAACATAGAGGAATAGAGTTTTGTACCACAGAGCCTCACAGTGGCTAACACTGTGGATGCCTTATACCCCTTGAGGGTAAGAAATATCTGGTGAGTGAGCATTTCTATCAGAGCACGGGTGCACCACGGTTTGCAATGACCACCAAGATCACACCAGAAATTTTTTTGGGCAACACCAGCACTTCACTTTATTTATATTACGCAAATGAACTTTTCCTTTCTTTTTTCTTTTTTGTTCTGAATTAATATTGGAATCAATTATTTATTTATTTTTGTCACTAAGGATTTTTTTTTTTTATTTCATTCCACCATATCACATTATTAAGGTTTCACTATCGAGGATCTATCACAGATATGTCTCTATTACCTAATTTTTATTAATTTGCCACTACCATCTTAGCAGCTTATATTACTGCCATATATATTTATTTTTTATTTGCATAATTATACTTTTATAATACACCTTCATTGGTACGGTATCAAGACAGTAAATAGACAGCGCCATTCCTACTCCCTCTCGCTTTTACTTCCCATTACCACATCTAGGTGTTGGTAATCAGTAGAGGCAGCAGTCCATTCTGTCTTGCTTACACCCTTTTTTTGCATTGGCTTTTTTGCACTGTCATTGCTTAAATTCCATTTGCGCGGCTTCATTCTCCTTCTCAAATATAAATCCCTGTTTACCCCAATGGGATCATACTGTAAACATGGGATTATGACTCATTATAGGAAAAAAAAAAAAAACATAAACAAGCAAAGGAAGGAAGGGAAGGGGAGAGGGGATGATATGGAAGTTATCTTATACATCCATCTAATGTTAATTTTACTATTGTAGTCTTTCATGAGCACATTCAATAGTTCTTAGAATTCTTCAGAAAATTTGAGGCCCTAGGGTGAGTAGTCCATTCTTTCCAATATTTTGTGAATTTAGCTATAGAACCTTTTTTGTGTGCACACATTAACTCATAGTGAGCCTGATGCCGCGTACACACGATCATTTTTCCCGTCTGGAAAAATTTTATTTTTTCCTTTGGACGAGAAAAACGATCGTCTGTGGGCTTTTTGTCATTTTTCCCGACGGGAAAAACGGCATTAATCACGACGAGAAAAATTAGAACATGCTCTAATTTTTCTCGTCGTGATTCCTGTCATTTTTTTCCGTGGCAGTTTTCCCATAGGGAAACACTGCCGCGGAGCCTACACACGGTTGTTTTTCTCGCCAAGAGAAAAAATGACGGGAAAAACGGCCGTGTGTGGGGGAACAAGCCGTTCCCTCGTTTTTCCTGTCGTGATTCACGGCGGTGTTTTCACCGCCGTGAATCACGATCGTGTGTACGCGGCATAAGTGTTGAGTCTCTAAATGACATCTGATAAATTAGGTGCTAGGGTAGATTTCATTGTTATATTTTTCTTATTGATTTAAACAGTGCAGTATCACTTCTTTTATATTACAAGGCATATCTCACCCCCACAAAAAAGAAAAATGGAGGGGAGGGGGGAAATAATTAAATCATGTGAACCTAAATGAAAATAAAGTCAGAGGGTGCTCCCAAAATCAAATCACCCAAACCTAACATGTTTCACTCTTGAAATAGAGCTTTGTCGGAGATCAGAAAGGGTACAGCATGTGAAGAAAATGAGCAACCCAAAGTAACTGACTGTCACATGTTGAAAAGAAAATGGTGTATTTTGTTTGTAGTTCATCTATTTATAACCTGACCAGCCTGGCCTCCTGTGGATAAAATCAGAACTACAAGGCAATCACATTGATTGCTCCTATCCCATATAAGATTGTCCTGTACATGTGCACAATTCCTCTTGAGCAAAGGGGAATCAAAAGTGAATGTAGATTCTTAACTAAATCCCAATATGATCCATACCAATGTTGATGTTTAGTATTGTTTCTTTAAACATAGTAGGTGTCTTGTTAGAGAACACCTGGCTAGCTTCTAGAGATATCTAGTCAAAACCAATCTCCTTTTCAAGAAAACCAGCCCACTTTAGATCTCATAGGTGCCTTGTTGGAGAACACCTGGCTAGCTTCTAGCGATATCTAGTCAAAACCAATCTCCTTTTCAAGAAAACCAGCCCTCTTTAGATCTCGTAGGTGCCGTGTTGGAGAACACCTGGTTAGCTTCTAGAGAGAAAGTCAAATTCAATATCCTTTTCAAGAAAGCGAGCCTTCTTAATAAATTAGACCCAGGCCAGGTCCCAGAAAATATGCATTAATAAAATTACAAATATACAAATGCCTGTGTTATTAATGGCATTCACTGTGGGAAACGAATGCATTTTACAAAATGACTCGGCATTACTAATATATACATAGCTTTACTGGAGTGGCTACAGATCCGCTTTATACCAGATTTTACAAGCATAAACCTCTGCTAATTTTTATCCATTAACCACGCTGTAACCTTCCAAATTCTTTAATCCTTTTATAACTTTCACTGAACCAGGATTCTAATATACCCACTTAATCATAATCTTTGTCAGTCATCAGCATTTCCAGCATCCTAATTTGCTTTGGAAGACTACTTGCATGTGCTAACATTTAATTTAGATTTTTACTACTACATTTTATTTATATACCGTAAATATATTTTTTCTAGTCATGCATGCAGTTTTAATCAAATGTATTGTTCTCGATCATATCACTGACCCCCACTAATTCACACGTTTTAGATTATCCTATCCTTTAATGCAGTGGTCTCCAAACTATGGCCCTCCAGTTGTTCAGGAACTACAATTGGCATCACGCCTAGTCATGTCTGTGATTGTCAGAGCTGTACAATGCCTCATGGGACGTGTAGTTCTACAATAGCTGGAGGGCCGAAGTTTGGAGACCCGTGCTTTAATGTATAGACATCTAAACATGATTTAAACCTTTAAATACATTTGTGATTCAGATTCATGAGGGCAGTATTGTATTTATGAAGTTCCAATCAAGAAAATGGGGGCATGGTCGGAAACTAGAAGGTGGGCAGTTCAAAACTTACCATGGAAAATATTATTTTACTAAAAGAAGTGGATTCTTGGAACAGACTTCTGGCAAAGGAAGAGTCAATCAACAGTATGTAAATGTAAAATGCACATACTTAGGATACACATAGGGCTATACTCAGACAAAAAAAAAAAAAAAAAAATCGAACACCCAAAAAAACAAAAGAGGACAGGCAGACTTAATTTGTTTTTGTTTTTCTCCCATCGCTCTTCTATGTTTGTATAAATATTGCATAAAGAGTATGTTTTCATATTTAAAATGTATGTCTTGATGGGGGAGGGCGTGGCCTGGAGCGCGATGAAGTGAGACGCTAGTGTTGAGAGCTCCGTGCACACATAATCCTGTTTTATCTATCCTGTCCGAATAATCGCAACATCTGCTACTTATCTGATTCCTGTGGACAACTACACCCTCGAGGACCATGTCTCCACCTAATAAAGTCCCAGATACCATTAGTAAGATCGTCAGGTTCCGACTGCAAGATAAAGACCAACGCCAACACAAGCACCTCCTCTTAATCTGAACAAACCATGGCTGATACGATAAAAGTGCTAGATGCTATATCCCTATGTCAGAGCACACTTACTACTAAAACAGAGGAGGGCGACATATCGCTTATCCCGGCAGGATACGTCCAAGCTCCGCAGGGCCAGATTAAGAACATGATGGGCCTGGTGCTGAGGATTTTGGTGGGCCTTTTATAACAAAATAAATAAATATGCAAACATTTTTTTGTTATGTAGCGCTACCCCCAGTTAAGAGAGCCACTGGATTTTTTTGTTTCGGGCCCTGTGTACAGCACCGCCAACCCCCGGCAATCTTACTCGACCCACTCTGGCACAGTTAGTCTAGGGATTATACTTGTATCACAATCAAACAGTATTGCAAGGGTTACCTCTTTGCAATAAGACAACACACTGATGCGAGAGATCAAGTAGAACGGTTTTACTTTAGTTTTAAAAGGGCATAGGCAGAACATAACACATACAATTTGCTTACAGAGCCCTGCAGCAATAGGTATAGCAGGCAATAATGGCGCAGCGCGGTAATCCACCATGCGCAGCTATTATTGTATACGCGCCCTATGGCGCACTAAAACAATAGTCTATCTCCCCTCCCTGGTCAGGCCTGACACAGAACAAATCTCAGTCTTTTCATTAAGGATTTCTTCGCATGCAAACTTTCGGTGGTGCACTTGATGAAACAGTATTTTTGTAATCCACAAAGTAGGCAGTCACAAAGAACCCTATACTGGAGACCCTTTAAACTCTGTCCTGCTACTGGTCTCCAGTGAAGTAACAAACAAACGATCGGTGGGCCAAGGCAGTCTATAGGCCTAAACACGGTACAGTCTATTGGATTGAGCAAGTGCTCGCTCACCACTCCGGACGCGATCCCAGTCCGGGACTTCCACCTGCTGTGTCTCTGCACACAGCGTCTGCCACGATCGCGTCCCTGATCCAACTGATGTCCTCACTCGACAAGTCAGATGCCACTCAGGCTCCGCAGTGGGGTGGAAGGCTCTTCGGAAGTTGCGCAAGGCCCCAGGCTTCAGGCCTTGCACTGCAGCAGATCCGCACAGGAAGACTGTTGCTTGCAGCGCGGTGTCCAAAGAGGTCGAGCTCCGCCTCCTTCTTAAATAGCCCCTCCCATGAGTCTCTGCGGTGGCCAATTGCACTCTGGGTGCCGAATGGGGTTCTGGGTAACGTAGTCCCGGGGCCTTAAAGGAGACCCCGCTACACACTCCCCCCACTTAAACTCTTTGGTCCCCAAAGATAACATAACATTAAATTACAGAACGTACAACATCAATCAAAGTTTCGTATGGTGTTGGCAGAGGAAATTCCCACCAAAAACGAGGCGGTGAACTTCCCTGCCCACAGGTCACACTATCACTAGTGTCCTGCCTAACTGTGCCAGAGAGTGAGTTGGGGTTGCCCCCCACTAAATGAACAGTGGGAGGATCAGGGTCTTCCACACTCCTCCTGGCAGTAACCACAGTGTCTTCCGCACTCCTCCCCATCTGTGGGTAAGTTAATCTTCTAGGAGTATTTATGGCCCTTCGCTTCCTCTGTCCTCTTGGGCTTTCTGTTATAACAGGTTCCTCTTCTGGAACCAACTTAGGAATTTCCTCTGGTTCGGGAGCACTGGACTCCGGAGCAGGGAGGTACATGGATTCCCTCGGATCTTCTTCTGGGGGTAAGTCACAGGCACTCTCCCAAGAATCTGACCAAGGACTGGACGGGATGAACTCAGTAGCTTCTGCATTCATTGTGCTGTCTATGGCGTCTTCTTCAGGTGGAAGATCAATAGCAGAAGTTTCTGGGGCCTGAGAAGGCCAAAGCCAACCAAGTTCTTCTCCCTCATCTTCACTTATCTCCAAGGTCTCTGTATCCCCAATCTGAGGGGTCTGGGACCGAGTGTTTGGTCTAGGAGTATGCAGAATGGAAATTGGGTTTGGGGAGTCCCTTGCAGGAGGTATCCGAACTGCTTCAGCAAGTGGGAGTAAGTGGTTTCTGCCAGGTCTTCAGTGGGCCCACCTTCCCTTCCGGCTTCAACTTATAGACAGGTAGGCCCGGCAGCTTCTTACAAACGACATAGGCTTCAGGTCTCCATCTGTCTGCAAGCTTGTGCTTCCCAGGGACTCCCAGGTTTCGTAGGTTGCAGGTCCTGGATCCGAACCTTTAGGTCGAAGTTCCTCTTATTGCGGGCCCCCCTTTGTTCTGAGGCTGCCTGGGCCTGTTCATAGGCTAATTTCAAATTATGTCTGAGTCTGTCAACATATCCCTTGTGGGAAGCGGCAGAACAATGGTCTATGGAAGTGCCAAAGGCCAGATCTACTGGTAGTCTTGCCTCTCTTCCGAACATCAGTCGATAGGGTGAGTACCCTGTAGCATCACTGGTGGTGCTGTTGTATGCATGCCCAAGTGCCGCGATGTGGTTGCTCCAATGCTGCTTCTTTTCACTGCTTAAGGTTCCCCAGCATGTTGAGCAGGGTTCGGTTGAACCTCTCCGGCTGAGCATCACCTTGTGGATGGTAGGGGGTAGTTCTTGTCTTCTTGATCCCCAAAGAATTCAGGAGCTTCCGGATTAACCGACTTTCAAAATCCCTTCCCTGATCTGAATGGAGCCGTTGTGGTAGCCCATAGTGTACAAAGTATTTTTCCATAAGCACTTTGGCCACAGTGGAAGCCTTCTGGTCTTTGGTTGGGAAATGGTCGGTTACTACCAGAACATTTCCTAGTTCACTCAGGTCGGGTTCGAGGCAGAGAAAATCAATGCATGCCAGATCAAGTGGGCTTTGACTTTGCAGATGGCCCATTGGGGCAGCTTGATGGGGTAAAGTCTTTCTCTGGATGCATCGTGCACATGAGTGGCAGTATTCTTAAACTTCAGCCCTCATGCAGGGCCAATAGAAACGGTCCCTAACAAGTTGAAAGGTCCTTTCCACCCCTAGGTGGCCATGATTGTCATGTAAAGCAACCATGACAGTCTCTCTGTGTTTCTCGGGCAGGAACAATTGCCATTTGTCTTCCAGGTCATCAGAGGGGCCACTTCGGTAGACCACTCCCTGATGCACCTGCAACCTGTCCCACTCCTTCCTCAACAGGCGAGCTTCCTTCGAAGGGTGACGTAAGAGTCTATTCGGATCCTGATTCTCCAGGGCCTCCAAGACCATTCTCCCCATGGGGTCTTCCAATTGGTCAGATCTCAACTCCTTTTTTGGACAATTTTGGCAAGTTATCTTCCCCCAGTTGGGTTACCCCACAGTACTGCTTGGGGACTCCGACTATGGTAACCCCTATCTCTTCTGCTCTTGAGCCGCCACTGGCTTGGAGTTCAGCCCCTTGACAGAGGGTCCGCACCCCGTCGGGTGCCACTTGAGTCCAGTCTCCTGTACTGCAGGTGGGGACATGAGATCTTCTAGACAAGGCATCTGCATCTCGGTTTCCAGCCCCAGGTCTGTACTTTAAGCTGAAATTGAAGGCAGACAGTGCCGCCAGCCATCTATGTCCTGTGGCATCCAACTTTGCTGTGGTGAAAAGATAGGTGAGGGGGTTGTTGTCGGTTTTCACCGTGAATTCTGCCCCATACAGATAGTCTCTGAGTTTGTCAACTACCGCCCATTTAAGGGCCAGGAACTCCAACTTATGGGTGGGGTAGTTCTTTTCAGAGGGAGTCAGACTTCTGCTCACATACGCAATGGGCCTCAGTTGCTCTTCATGCTCCTGGAAGAGCACTCCTCCCAAACCATCATAACTGGCATCTACATGAAGTTCATAAGGCTTCTTAGGGTCTGCGTAGGCCAGGACAGGGGCAGTGGTTAAGGTTTTCTTCAACATATGGAAGGCATCTTCACACTTCTCATTCCACTGGTCCTTGACTGACTCCCCCGGCTTCCTGGGGCCAGAGCCATCTTCTTCCCCCTCCGTCTTTAGCAGCTCATTCAGTGGCCTGGCTATCTGAGCAAACCCCTCCACGAACCTCCTGTAATAGGAACAGAACCCCAGGAAGGATCTGAGCTCTGTCACAGTAGTGGGTCTTGGCCAGGAGGTGACTGCCTCCAATTTTTCGGGGTCTGTGGCTACCCCATCTTCAGACACTATGTGTCCCAGATAGTTGACTGATGACTGATAGAATTGGCATTTTTCAGGTGAGAGCTTGAGTCCTTCCTCACTCAGCATCTTCAAAACTTTCTCCTGCCTCTCTTCATGTTCTTCCAAGGTTCTTCCGAAGACAATGATGTCTTCTAAGCAGTGGTGGCTGGTGCTCAAATTTTTTGGGGGGGCGCAAACAAACTGAAAAAAAAAATCATCAATTGCCGCCACTGTGCCCATTAAACACAGCCACTGTGCCCAAACGCCACTAGTTTGTCCCCAAATGCAGCCAGTTTCCCCCCATATGCAGCCAGTTTCTCCCCCATATACAGCCAGTTTCTCCCCCATAATACAGCCAGTTTCTCCCCATATGCAGCCAGTTTCTCCCCCATAATACAGCCAGTTTCTCCCCCATAATGCAGCCAGTTTCTCCCCCATAATGCAGCCAGTTTCTCCCCCATAATGCAGCCAGTTTCTCCCCCATAATGCAGCCAGTTTCTCCCCCATATGCAGCCAGTTTCTCCCCCATAATACAGCCAGTTTCTCCCCCATAATGCAGCCAGTTTCTCCCCCATAATGCAGCCAGTTTCTCTCCCATAATGCAGCCAGTTTCTCCCCCATATGCAGCCAGTTTCTCCCCCATATGCAGCCAGTTTCTCCCCCATAATACAGCCAGTTTCTCCCCCATAATACAGCCAGTTTCTCCCCCATATGCAGCCAGTTTCTCCCCCATATGCAGCCAGTTTCTCCCCCATAATGCAGCCAGTTTCTCCCCCATATGCAGCCAGTTTCTCCCCCATATGCAGCCAGTTTCTCCCCCATAATGCAGCCAGTTTCTCCCCCATAAGGCAGCCAGTTTCTCCCCCATAATGCAGCCAGTTTCTCCCCCAATATACAGCCAGTTTCTCCCCCATAATGCAGCCAGTTTCTCCCCCATAATGCAGCCAGTTTCTCCCCCATAATACAGCCAGTTTCTCCCCCATATGCAGCCAGTTTCTCCCCCATATGCAGCCAGTTTCTCCCCCATATGCAGCCAGTTTCTCCCCCATAATACAGCCAGTTTCTCCCCCATATGCAGCCAGTTTCTACCCCATATGCAGCCAGTTTCTCCCCCATAATGCAGCCAGTTTCTCCCCCATAATACAGCCAGTTTCTCCCCCATAATACAGCCAGTTTCTCCCCCATAATGCAGCCAGTTTCTCCCCCATAATGCAGCCAGTTTCTCCCCCATATGCAGCCAGTTTCTCCCCCATAATACAGCCAGTTTCTCCCCCATATGCAGCCAGTTTCTCCCCCATATGCAGCCAGTTTCTCCCCCATATGCAGCCAGTTTCTCCCCCATAATGCAGCCAGTTTCTCCCCCATAATGCAGCCAGTTTCTCCCCCATAATGCAGCCAGTTTCTCCCCCATATGCAGCCAGTTTCTCCCCCATATGCAGCCAGTTTCTCCCCCATAATGCAGCCAGTTTCTCCCCCATAATGCAGCCAGTTTCTCCCCCAATATACAGCCAGTTTCTCCCCCATAATGCAGCCAGTTTCTCCCCCATATGCAGCCAGTTTCTCCCCCATAATGCAGCCAGTTTCTCCCCCATAATGCAGCCAGTTTCTCCCCAATATACAGCCAGTTTCTCCCCCATAATGCAGCCAGTTTCTCCCCCATATGCAGCCAGTTTGTCCTCATAATACAGCCAGTTTGTTCCCCCAGCCCTGCACTTACCTTCCTCGAGTCAGCGCCGTCCTTCTTCCGTCCTCGATGTCTTCTCCCGCCCTCAATGTCACTTCAGCCAATCAGGTTACCGGTAACCAGACCCGGTGAACCTGATTGGCCAGGGAACGCACCCATGTGCGTCCTCTCATTAGATATTTAGAAGCCGATTACAGCCCTCAGGCTGTAGTCGGGAAGCCTATCAGAGCCTGCTGGCTCTGATAGGCACTTCTAAAGGCCAATCAGACGCTGTGATTCAGATGGCCGGCGCTCAAGGGGCTTGGCCATCTGAATAGTGGGAGGCAGCAATACATAGGTTCATGCAATGCATGAACCTATGTATTGTTGTGGTGAGTGACGGCCGGGCGCAGAAGCGAGCGGTAGCGGCGCTTCTGCGCCCACTATGGTCGCGCCGCCATGTGTGAAAAAAAGACATAAAAAAAAAAAAAACTCTTAAAGGGCCCGTTTTTTTTTTTTTGGTGACCACAGGAGGGGGGCGGCGCCCGGGCGCCCCCTATGGACGGGCTGCCACTGCATCTAAGTATACTAGGACTTCAATGAGGTTCATGTCTCCTACAGTCTTCTCCATAAGACGTTGGAAGGTAGCTGGGGCTCCAGACAGACCTTGAGGCATCCGATCAAATTCAAAGAACCCCACTGGGGTTATGAAAGCCGTCTTCTCTTTGTCTTCTGGATGCATCGGGATTTGATAGTACTCGCTCTTTAGGTCCATAACACTGAACCACTTGGCTCCAGACAAGCTCTGTAGGGCATCCTCTATCCTCGGAGTGGTATACTGGTCGGGTATGGTTCTCCTGTTGAGGGTCCTGTAGTCTATGCACAGCCTCAATGATCCATTCTTCTTTCTGACCACCACTATCGGGGAGGTATAGGGGCTTCTAGATTCTCGAATTACACTGGTTCGTTTTAGCTCTGCAAGCTGTTCCCTCAAGTCCTCGAGGTCTGCTAACGGTACTCGCCTGACTCTTTCCCTGAAAGGCTTGTCTTCCTGGAGGCGGATTCAATGGGTGGCACTCCTTGCACACCCCACATCGAACTCATCTTGGGAGAAGATCTTTTCCCACCTGGTCAACTGGGCCTTGGCTCTCTCTTTCCAAGCCCTGGGTAGGTTTGGGTTCTCCATGGAAAGTTTCTCCCACACAGTGCTTTCTCCATCTGTCTTCTCCACATCCAACAAAACAACTGGGGTGGCAGGGCTCACCTGACCCAGCAGCACCCTGGCTGGGATCTCCACGGGGCCACCTGTAGTATTCCTGACACTCACAGGTACCTTACAGTGGGCCTTCTTCAGGGCCCTCAACGGGACCACTTCTGGAACTACTTCTAAGCCTGAATGTTCTCCCCTTGGATCGGGTTCCAACATGACAAAGGGCCCAGGCTGCTCCCAAGTGAGTTTCACAGTGGCTTTTAAACAGGCCACTTCTCCGGGCTGTAGCACTATCCCTTTTCTTCCCAGCCTCCAGACCTTCCCTACCCCTCTTCTGGGGCTTGCTGTTCTAGGATCAGTCATTGGTAGGCCGTCTTCAACATTGGGTGGATCCCAGTGGCTGTGGGGTCTTTCCCTTTTGTTAGAGGGGCCAAGAGTCTTCGGACCAGATCCGTGTTGGTCCCTATTATTGAGGAACTCTTGTTAGCTCCAGGCGGTCGGGGGCATACCACAGCTAAGGTATCAAACACTTCAGCCTTCCCGGCTATGGACGGGTCGAAAGTCAGTTTTATAGGCAGATAGCCATCATAAGGGAAACTCTCTGTCCCAATCCCCCATATCTACAACTCTTCAATCTTCTGGATGGGTAGGTGACTTAGATGCTTGTCATAAAAGTCCCGATACAACAGGGTCACTTGCGCCCCAGTATCCAATATGGCTCTTTTTTAGACTCCCTCCACTTGAACAGGTACTATCGGGGAGGGACCTACCAGCTTCTCTGGATATCGCTTCGAAGGAGTCTCCTTCCTTGGATCTTTGCGTTTTCCTTTTGGACTTTCTTTCTTCCATTTCTCTTTGGACTTAAGCCTCTCTTGGGCCTGGTATGCATTGATCTCCCTCCTTTTGATGGGTGTAACCATCCGCTGAGGGACATTACTCTCTTTCTTTGGGGTGCGTTCCCTCCGAGGAACCTTGTGTTTCTTCTGAGGGGTCATGTCCACTCTTTTCACGTGCTTCTCATTCAGTTTGGAGCTCACTGGAGATGATGGGCACCGGTTGACTCCTTCACCGGGGCCCGCTGAAGTTTTCCGGCGGCTTGCGGTTATTCATCTTTTTTTTCTTTGGACTGGCACACACTCTGACGAGATGGCCAGCTCCTTCACAATTGAAACAAATCACATCCCCCCAATCTTCCAGGGATGCCGGCGCTGAGGTATTAGGAAACAGCTCCTTCCTCAGATTTTCCCTCTCTGGTTCCCTTGACTTCTTTTCCATCAGGGAGGTCAGCATCCCCAATACTTGGGACATCTGCGACTTCAAGGTATCCACCTCTGAGTCTCTTTCCAGGGTCATGGCCGTCCTGACCATCACCGGAGGAGGATTTACCGACTCAACTGGTTGGTTCTTCTTCTTCTCCTCCAGCATAGCTTCTTCCTCTCTGACTACTCGGATCAAGTCAGGGTACTCCAGGCTCTTCCCGTCCTGTCTGGTGCAATGGGGTCCAGTGCGATGGGGTCCAGGGGCTGAGATCCTCTCATCACCTGCTGAACACGGGCCTCATCCACCTTCTGCGGGTCAATCCCAATCTTAAGGATCATCTTATGCAGGATCTTATCCAGACGCCTCATAAACTCTGATAGTTTCTCTCCTGTCTTTTGGTAGCAGTGCTCCAGCTGGTAAGTGAGCTCAGTGATTTTCTCTGTCCGACCGAACACATTCTGTAGAATGTCCAGATAGTCCTGTGCATCAGTCTGTTTTACTCATCTTGAGGTTGTGTATGGCCTCTAGAGCAGGCCCCTTCAAGCTCTCAGCAATTCTCTGCTTCTTTCTGTGGTCTGGGACTTCCCATTCTTCTAAGGCCTGAGTGGCACCGTCTAACCACTCCTCAAACCCCTCTTCACCCGAAGGTACAGGTTTCCTTCCAGAGAATATTCTGAGTTTTCTGTATCCCGACATTTGGTAGTCTGTAGGATCCTTCTTACACTGGGCTACAGTTTCCCCCAGGACTGCGCATAATTCTGCGCTGAGGGTGGCAGGTGGCGATCCGGGACTTTCCTTTTTCTCCCGTTTTTCTGCTTTTGGGGTGGGTGATGGAGATAGTTTCGGTGTCTGAAACCGTCCTCCTGGCTTGAGCGGCAGCGCATGTATTAGGCTATAAGTCTGATCATCTTTTGCTTCTACACTTGGATTCTTGAAATGCTCTGGGACTCCGTTCTTCCTCTCTATTAGTGCGTGGGTCAGTGAAGAATTCGACCTGACATCCACCACCCATACCTTTTGGTGCGGGGACAGCGACATCACTAGCTGCTTCACCTCTTCTTCTTGCCAGATCCCTGGGAGTTCTATTACTACTACCCCGGCTGGATCTGTGCCGACCGCTTTGCACCACTGCCCTACTTCTAGTGGGTCCATGCTGGTGCTTTTGGCTCGTTACTTGCTGCAACAGGATCCCGGACTCGAGAGCCCCCATGTGTAGCGCTACCCCCAGTTAAGAGAGCCGCTGGATTTTTTTGGTTTCGGGCCCTGTGTACAGCACCGCCAAGCCCCGGCAATCTTACTCGACCCACTCTGGCACAGTTAGTCTAGGGATTATACTTGTATCACAATCAAACAGTATTGCAAGGATTACCTCTTTGCAATAAGACAACACACTGATGCGAGAGATCAAGTAGAACGGTTTTACTTTAGTTTTAAAAGGGCATAGGCAGAACATAACACATACAATTTGCTTACAGAGCCCTGCAGCAATAGGTATAGCACGCAATAATGGCGCAGCGCGGTAATCCACCGCATGCAACTATTATTGTATACGCTCCCTATGGCGCACTAAAACAATAGTCTATCTCCCCTCCCTGGTCAGGCCTGACACAGAACAAATCTCAGTCTTTTCATTAAGGATTTCTTCGCATGCAAACTTTCGGTGGTGCACTTGATGAAACAGTATTTTTGTAATCCACAAAGTAGGCAGTCACAAAGAACCCTATACTGGAGACTCTTTAAACTCTGTCCTGCTACTGGTCTCCAGTGAAGTAACAAACAAACAATCAGTGGGCCAAGGCAGTCTATAGGCCTAAACATGGTACAGTCTTTTGGATTGAGCAAGTGCTCGCTCACCACTCCGGACGCGATCCCAGTCCGGGACTTCCACCTGCTGTGTCTCCGCACACAGCGTCTGCCACGATCGGGTCCCCGATCCAACTGATGTCCTCACTCCACAAGTCAGATGCCACTCAGGCACCGCAGTGGGGTGGAAGGCTCTTCGGAAGTTACGCAAGGCCCCAGGCTTCAGGCCTTGCACTGCAGCAGATCCGCACAGGAAGACTGTTGCTTGCAGCGCGGTGTCCAAAGAGGTCGAGCTCCGCCTCGCCTCCTTCTTAAATAGCCCCTCCCATGAGTCTCTGCGGTGGCCAATTGCACTCTGGGTGCCGAATGGGGTTCTGGGTAACGTAGTCCCGGGGCCTTAAAGGAGACCCCGCTACAGTTATAACAAATTAAATTAAAGAGAGAGAGGGAGGATGAGAAAGAGAGGATAATAGAGGGGTGAGGGGTAAGGGAGGGAGGATGAGAGAGAAAAGGGGGATGAGAGAGAGAGGATGCGCATGAGCATGCGTGGGAATGACATCAAAGCAGCCCAGCCAAGGCAAGTGACCGAAGGCACAGAACCCAGAAGGAAAACCGGGTGAAGATGGAAGCGCCCGGTACCCGCCGGATTGTATCACAGCGCAGCACTGGAGGGATCAGTCTGACAATTTAAGTGTACCCTAATGTGCTAATATGCTGTGCATACTTGTACACTATGGCATAACCTACCTCAGGGCCTCTAAAAAGTAGTAATGTTAGCAAAGTTTGCTACCGCTTTATTATCACAGGATCCCAGGAGCCTCTCATGGGGCCCCCTACTGACCCGGTGGCCCTTGGTCAGTGCCTAAGTACATAGTTTCCAACATTTCAAAAATATTTTTAAGGAAAACTTTTTTTACAAGTGCTATATTTAGAGTAGCTGAGATCTCCTATGTTCCTCTATACATCACAGTAGTAATCACAAAATGAAATGAGTACTAATAATGGAGCAGAACAAATATGAGGACTGAGAGAATTTCTTTTAGTTGAACTAACAAAAGTGTGCCCATTCTAGAGCTGGTAACATTGAGGATATTCAGTATAATTTCAAAGAACTGTTTTTGTGGGTAAGAGGCATAGGGGAGGAGTATGGACGGTATAAAACTGGGAAGTATGTGCAGGTGATGGAGAGGAATGTGGAGGGTCTAACAGTGGGCACTATGTACAGGAGAGGAGTTTGAAGGGTATGACAGCGGGAAGTATGCACAGCAGAGGAGTGTGGAGGGTATGACAGAGGGTGGTATGTACCGGAGAGGAGTGTGGAGGGTATGAAAGTGGGCAGTATGCAGTATGTACAGGACAGGAGTGTGGAGAGTATGACAGTGGGCAGTATGGTTAGGAGAGGAGTGTGGGGGTATGACAGAGGGTGGTATGTACCGGAGAGGAGTGTGGAGGGTATGAAAGTGATCAGTATGTACAGGAGAGGAGTGTGGAGAGTATGACAGTGGGCAGTATGTACAGGAGAGGAGTGTGGAGGGTATGATGGGGGCGGTATGTACAGAAGAGGAGTGTGGAGAGAAAGATAGTTGGCAGTATGTACAGGAGAGGAGTTTGAAGGGTAAGGTTGGTTTACAGTATGTACAGGAGAGGAGTGTGGAGGGTAAGGTTGGGTTACAGTATGTACAGGAGAGGAGTGTGCAGGGTATGATAGTGAGCAGTATGTACAGGAGAGGAGTGTGGAGGGTATCACAGTGGGCAGCATGTACAGGAGAGGAGTGTGGATGGCATGATAGTGGGCAGTATGTACAGGAGAGGAGTGTGGAGGGTATGATGGGGGCAGTATGTACAGGAGAGGAGTGTGGAGGTATGATAGTGGGCAGTATGCACAGGAGAGAAGTGTGGAGGGTATGATAGTGGGCAGTATGCACAGGAGAGGAGTGTGGAGGGTATGACAGCCGGCACTATGTACAATAGAGGAGTTTATGAATGTGGGCAGTATGTACATGAGAGGAGAGTGGAGGGTATGACAGTGAGCAGTATGTACAGGAGAGGAGTGTAGATGGTATGATACTGAGCAGTATGTACATTAAATGAGTGTGGAGGGTAAGAAAGTGAGCAGTATGTACAGGAGAAGAGTGTGGAGGGTATGACAGTGGGCAGTATGTACAGGAGAGGAGTGTGGAGGGTATGACAATAGGCAGTATGTACAGGAGAGGAGTGTGGAGGATATGACAGCCGGCACTGTACAATAGAGGAGTTTATGAAAGTGGGCAGTATGTACAGTAGAGGAGTGTGGACAGTATGATACTGAGCAGTATGTACATGAGATGAGTGTGGAGGGTAAGACAGTGAGCAGTATATACAGAAGAAGAGTGGGGAGGATATGACAGTGGGCAGTATGTATAGAAGAGAAGTGTAGAGGGTGTGACAGTGGACACTATGTATAGGAGAGAAGTGTGGAGGGTATGACAGTGAGCAGTATGTACAGGAGAGGAGTATGGAGGGTATGACGGTGGGCATTATGTATAGGAGAGAAGTATGGAGGGTATGACAGTGGGCAATATGTATAGGAGAGGAGTGTGGAGGGTATGACAAAGGGCAATATGTATAGGAGAGGAGTGTGGAGGGTATGACAGTGAGCAGTATGTACAGGAGAGGAGTGTGGAGGGTATGACAGTGGGCACTATGTATAGGAGAGGAGGGTATGACAGCGGGCACGATGTATAGGAAAGAAGTGTGGAGAGTATGACAGTGGGCACAATGTACAGGTGAGGAGGATGAAGGAATCTGGGAAGGAAAAATGTAAAGGTTTGTGGAAGGATGTTTAGGGACTGCGTAGTGGTAAAGCGGGCCATACATGGATTGAAATTATGCCAATTAAGCAGAGACCAGCCATAGTTGATCTATGTATGGGCTAGCTGGTTTTACACAAGTCAATCTATTATCTGACTTGAGTACAACCAGCCTGTCAGTTTTTTCCCAAAATAATCAGTGCTGCCAGCTATAGTTAGCAACACTGATCATTGTATTCACAGGCAGAACACATTAACACTGCAGGAGTGATTCCTTCATCCACAGGACAGCAGGTGAGAGGGTGTGTGGGGACAGGCTGGGGAGAGATACTAGTCAGTGGCTGGGTAGGCCCTGGCTAGTATCAGAGCCAGATACACACAGGTTACATCATTAGATACACACAGGTTACATTGTTAGAGCGAGAGCAATAATTCTAGCACTAGACCTCCTCTATAACTCTAAACATGTTACCGTAAAAAAAAATGTAAAGCATCGCTTAGTATACAAAAAAGAATCGTGCTAACTTTAGTGTTTTTTTTTTTTCATGAATGAAACAGTTTCTTTCCAGAAAATACACGTTTGAAAAATTGCTGCGCAAATACCGTGTAACATAAAAAGTTGCAAAAGACCACCATTTTATTCGATAGGGCGTCTGCGAAAAACAATATATATAATGTTTGAGGGTTCTGAGTAGTTTTCTAGCAAAAAACAAATGATGATTTTTACATGTAGGAGAGAAGTGTCAGAATTGGCCTGGATGGCAAGTGGTTAATTACTATAAATAATATACAAATAATTATTATAAGCAGTGCACTGTGAGCTCATCCTCTCAGTCTGCTGCAGAGTGTGTCAGCTTGTATTTAAACTGGTCGCTCTGTATGTAGCTTCTGACAGGCTGTGCAAGCATCCCCGTATCTCAGGAACCATAAATAATAGGAGCCCCATATTTTGACCAGTGGTGGGGTGGGTCTTCAGCTACATACCCCCCAAATATGGGGTCTCTGGCTACAGTCCTCTAAGTCAATCTTTTTATTTTTTTGGGGCAAATGGGCCTATCTTGAGCAAGGGGCCTGGAGCTGCAGCTCCAATAGCCCCTATGTTAATCCGGCCCTGAAGCTCCGTGACCGTGTGACAGACACCGAGACTCAGATCAATAGGGCAGAGGTCATACTGCATCCCTTACAGTACACCACTGACCACGTGCAACGTCAACTACAACAACTGAGCTCCAAGCAGGACGACATGGAAATTTGTCTCCGTAGATGCAATCTAAGATTCATTGGTCTCCTGGAGAATGTGGAGGGAGATGATTCAGCGGGCTTCCTGGAAGACCTACTCATCACCACCTATGGAAGGGAGGCTTTCACAGTTATGTTTGCAGTGGAAAGAGCTCACCACATTCCAGCACGACCTACACCACAGGGACCCCCCCCCCCCCCCATACGTTCATTGCCAATTTCCTCAACTTTAAGGATCGAGACAAAATTCTCCGCCTCACCAGAGAAAAGGGCGATATGCCTTGCCAGAACGTACATGTGGCTGTATTTCCTGATTTCTCCAATGAAGTCCAACAACAAAGATCCCGGTTTCAAGAAGTTAAAAGGCATCTGCGTGTGTTGCATCTGAAATATGCCATGCTCTATTCATTGCTTCTTTATGGAATCTATACTTCATAAGTTTTTCAGTGAAGAAGTTGTCCCCATAGAACTTGTTTTTTTTATTTTGGGATATACCGTATATACTCGAGTATAAGCCCAGTTTTTCAGCACATTTTTTTGTGCTGAAAATGCCCCCCTCGGCTTATACTCAAGTCTGTTTCCGACTTCAACTTTGTGCGCCTGATTCCGGCCATCCGTAGGTCCCCTGGATGCCAAACTTGGCACACATGTAGCCCAACTATTCCTCTACAAGTGTGAAAGGTTTGGTGTCTGGGGGACCTACGGGCGGGGAGCACCGATTTTTCAAACCCGGGCACCCCTTCCATAGACTCCCATGTTAAACGTCAGTCTAGTCACAGTGAGGCATGGACACAGTGACAGTGAGGCATGGGCACAGTGAGGCATGGACACAGTGACAGTGAGGCATGGGCACAGTGAGGCATGGACACAGTGAGGCATGCACATGGACACAGTGAGGCAAAGTGAGGCACAGTGAGGCATGCAGATGGACACCCTAGGCTTATTGTCAGGGTCACCTGTGGCCAGGTGACAGATGCACACCGTAGGGGGACAGGAGTGCACCGCGAGGTAGTGAACCCTATGGCTGGCTTCTGCGGATAGGAAACTTTGTGGTTGTGGAAAGCGGGACCAGAGGAGCACAACCGGGATCCTAACGGAAGCTAGAGCCAAGATTCCCCAGGGCGCGGAGTCTAAGACCCAGCTGGTCTTCTCCAGGGCCTCTAGTGGTGAGGATGTTATGCTGCAGGCTGGGACCAGGTAGCGGCCCCTGGAGTTTCCTAGCTCACGCCCCGTAGGATAAGGGGAAAAGAGGGGAAGCAGCAGCACAAGATAAGAGAGAACCGAATAACAAGCTGAAGGTCAGGGGCCACAAGCAGACAAGGATAACGAAGGAACAAGCCGAAGGTCAAGGGTCACGAGCAGACAGGGATAGTCGGGGACAAGCCAATAACGTAACAGAGAGACAGACGTAGCACACGGCAGGCAGGAACCCAAACACACAATGCCTAACAAACACGTTGATCAGCCAAGCAGGCTTGCAGTGCACAGGTTAATATAGTGTTCTGTGATAGGGCCTGGGGTGGAGTCTGGCTGGGAGGAGATTATAAAGGAAGCCAGGTGAAAGGGCTCAGGCCTCTAAGATGAACACATGGGAAGGAAGGTAAGCTGACAGACAAACACTACTGCATATCCATGACAGTACCCTCCCTCTTATGGGCCCTCCCCCACCTGGACCCAGGCTTAAAGGGAAATCTCTGATGAAACCTTCTCAACAGATGAGGTGCAGCAACATCAGATGCAGCGATCCAAGACGCCTCCTCAGGACCAAAACCTCTCCAATGCACAAGGTACTGAAGAATGCCTCTGCAGAGCCGAGAATCCAGAACTTGTCTAACCTCGTACTTAAGATTATCCTCAGAGACCGAAAATGAGGTAGGGAGATGACAAGAAGATCTATTGAGGACCAAAGGCTCTCTAGGAATAAGCAAGGGCATGAGAGGATCAACAGGAATCTGAGGAGGGTCCCCTAGACCCTTAAAGGGGAACTGGTCATCTTGCACAGGACCATCAGACTGGGCAGATGTCAGTGGAACCCTGAAGTCAGGTTGGTTAGAAGGTGACATGTCGCCGGAGTCAAGCTGAATAGCTGAAGGACAAGCAGAATGTCCCGAACAAGAAAAAGTAGGAGGCTCACTGGGCATGGGCTGGACTGGCATAACTAGTACAGAGGCAGAGTGAATAGCTGAGTCAGGTGTAGCGACTACCTGAATTGCATCGCAAGACGTAGCGACTGCAGGACTTGTAGACAAGCTAGCCTGGCTGTGCGTCCAAGGGTGGTTAGGGACAGAGAAATGTAAATGGTTATGCAACCTGGAATGAATGACCGGCTCAGATTCACAGGGGGCAACCTTGGGTAGGCAGGACGAGGAACAGGAGGGACCCCAAGCCAGGATCTGTCCAGTAGTCCAGTCCACATGAGGAGAATGGAGCTGTAACCATGGGAGACCCAAAATTATAGGCGTTGAGGCCTTGGGTAAGATAAGGAAGGATATCCACTCCTGGTGGAGTGTCCCTACCGACATCTTAACAGGGAGGGTCTGGAAGCGGATAGGTCCCCCTGGGAGAACAGTACCATCAATCGCCAAGACCACCAATGGCGTGGTGAGGGGCAAAAGAGTAAGTCTCATGGACGATGCAATTTCCCAGTCCATGAAATTACCAGTGGCTCCGGAATCCAGATATGCTGAGACCGAATGAGAAGAAGCACCAACATGAAGGAACACAGAAAGCAGAAGACGAGAAGGGGAAGGTGATATTTCTGGGTCCAATACTCCACTTTCCAGATGAAGTGGACCAGAACGTTTTTCTGGACAAAGAGAGCAAGTGTCACGAAAATGACCTTTGCCCCCACAGTAAAGACACAGACCAAGAGTTCTGCGCCTAGCACGTTCCTCGGGGGATAGCCTGGTCCGACCCAGCTGCATGGGTTCCTCAGCTGGTAGGAGATGCTCTACGGGTCGAAGAGAGGGGAGCTCAGGCTGACTAAGAACCAAGGAGTGCTGGCGTTGCTTTTCTAAGGTCCTCTCCTGAAAGCGAATATCGATCTGGTTACACAAGGAGATAACGCCGGCCAGATCAGTGGGGATGGTTCTTCCTGCTAATTCATCCTTCACTCTATCAGACAGGCCATGCAAAAAGGTTGCGACTAAGGCCTCATTGTTCCAGCTCAACTCAGCCGACAGTATGCGGAAATGAAGGGCATACTGTCTCACTGAAGCAGACTCTTGGCGGAGACGTAGAAGGGCGCTGGCCGCTGAAGAGACACGAGCCGGTTCTTCAAAGATATTCCTAAAAAGTTTCAAGAAGCCAGACAGGCTAGAAACCACTGGATCATTCAGTTCCCACAGAGGGGCTGCCCAGGCTAAAGCTTCACCGGAGAGGAGGGAAATTATATAGGCTACCTTAGCCCGATCAGACAGGAAGTTTTGGGGCTGGAGCTCAAAATGAATCGTGAATTGGCTTATTAACGCCCTGCAAGCCTTGGAGTCCCCAGAGAAACTGGATGGAGCTGGCAGTTGTAGCGAGTGTGTGGCTGCGACTGGTGCAATAGGTGCAGCCGCTGATTGTATTTGAGGTTGCGGATTCAGGGTTCCCAAGGAGGCCTGAAGCTGCTCAAAGCGAGAAGCCAGATCCTGGAGGAATCGCATCACCTGAGTCTGATTCGATTCCTGGGTTTCAAGTCTGCAAACTATGCCCTGCAATGGATCATCCACGGGTAACGGGATGTCAGCCGGGTTCATGGCTGATCAAACTGTCAGGGTCACCTGTGGCCAGGTGACAGATGCACACCGTAGGGGGACAGGAGTGCACCGCGAGGTAGTGAACCCTATGGCTGGCTTCTGCGGATAGGAAACTTTGTGGTTGTGGAAAGCGGGACCAGAGGAGCACAACCGGGATCCTAACGGAAGCTAGAGCCAAGATTCCCCAGGGCGCGGAGTCTAAGACCCAGCTGGTCTTCTCCAGGGCCTCTAGTGGTGAGGATGTTATGCTGCAGGCTGGGACCAGGTCGCGGCCCCTGGAGTTTCCTAGCTCACGCCCCGTAGGATAAGGGGAAAAGAGGGGAAGCAGCAGCACAAGATAAGAGAGAACCGAATAACAAGCTGAAGGTCAGGGGCCACAAGCAGACAAGGATAACGAAGGAACAAGCCGAAGGTCAAGGGTCACGAGCAGACAGGGATAGTCGGGGACAAGCCAATAACGTAACAGAGAGACAGACGTAGCACACGGCAGGCAGGAACCCAAACACACAATGCCTAACAAACACGTTGATCAGCCAAGCAGGCTTGCAGTGCACAGGTTAATATAGTGTTCTGTGATAGGGCCTGGGGTGGAGTCTGGCTGGGAGGAGATTATAAAGGAAGCCAGGTGAAAGGGCTCAGGCCTCTAAGATGAACACATGGGAAGGAAGGTAAGCTGACAGACAAACACTACTGCATATCCATGACACTTATACTTGAGTCAATAAGTTTTCCCATTTTTTTGTGGTAAAATTAGGTGCCTCGGCTTATATTCGAGTCAGCTTATACTCGAGTATATACGGTACTTATGCAAGCCTTTTTTTACTATTTTCTAAGTAATACACCTCTGGTTTCGTTTATGTACCAGATGACTGTTATACTTTTCAAATTTGGGCAATACATACTCTCATCAAATTGGGGAGATGAAGAACTGGGAGGGTGGGGAATAGTTGTTCTTATTCAAAAGTTCTTATTCCTTTAAACAGTGCATGGTCCTATATTGATACACTATAATGGTTTTAATATGTGTATTTTGTTGATATCTATGCAACCAACCATTCACAAATTGTCATACCATGCTGATCCGACACCTTCTATATCCTTTTTTAGGGTACTATACTATTCCATGACATCTATTAAATATCTCACTTGGAACTTTTGTGGGATGCGATACAAAATCAAACATACAGCTGTCCTTACTTTCCTGAATTTACAGAGAGCGGATATTATTGCCTTAGTTAAAAAGCATATTACTGGTCATATGCAGTTGGCTCTAAAGTGTCTCTGGGTTGGCTGGGCTTACCATGCTACCCACACTCAATGCTTCAGGCGTCTCAATCCCAATAGGTAAAAATTTCTCTTTTGAACTGCTTATGCTTCCGTCTGATCACCAGGGTAAATATGTGTTTATCCAAGCTGCTATTAGAGGCTCGCCTATCTTGATTCTGGCACGTTACACTAAATCCCTCCATATTGCTCGACTGTGGTTAACAAAGGCTTTGCCTTTATTTCCCTGTTTCCTGCAGTCCCAGTTGTGTGGATGGGGGATTTCAATATGGTTATAACCCCCCCGTTCTAGATCATATGAGCAATGAAAGCTTCGCCCAATCAGGGCACAGAGCACTGTCAGAGCCATGATTGGATGCTGTCATGATAACTGTATCCAATCATGGCTCATTGCGCCTAATCCCGCACCACACTATAAAAGTATTCTTTCTATAGCGGCCATTTGTAGTGTGATGGCGGCATGTAGAACGATAGAATAGGGCTCTGTTCAGTGCTATTAGACAGTTGGTGAGCTATAGTGTGCTATTCTGATTCTATTGTCAGTAGAATATAGGGATGAGATTTATGTTCGGGTCGAACATGAGTTCGACTCGAACATTGGCTGTTCGCCCGTTCGCCGAATAGCGAACAATTTGCGGTGTTCGCGGCAAATTCGAAAGCCGCAGGACACCCTTTAAAAGTCTATGGGAGAAATCAAAATTGCTAATTTTAAAGGTTAATATGCAAGTTATTGTCATAAAAAGTGTTTGGGGACCTGGGTCCTGCCCCAGGGGACATGTATCAATGCAATTTTTTTTTTAAACGGACGTTTTTTCGGGAACAGTGATTTTAATAATGCTTAAAGTGAAACAATAAAAGTGAAATATTCCTTTAAATTTCATACCTAGGGGGTGCCTATAGTATGCCTGTAAAATAGCGCATGCTTCCCGTGCTTAGAAAAGTCCCTGCACAAAATTACATTTCTACAGGAAAAAAAGTCATTTAAAACTACTAGCGGCTATAATGAATTGTCGGGTCCCCGCAATACAGATAAAAGCCATTGAAAAAAACGACATGGGTTCCCCCCCAGTCCATTACCAGGCCCTTTGGGTCCGGTATGAATATTAAGAGGAACCCCGAACCAAAAAAAATGCGTGGTATGGATTTTAAGGGGAACCCCACACCAAAATAAAAAACAAATGGCGTAGGGTTCCCCCCAAATTCCATTACCAGGCCCTTCAGGTCTGGTATGGATATTGAGGGGAACCCTGTGCCAAATAAAAAAAAATGGCGTAGGGGTCCCCCTCAAAATCCATACTAGACCCTTCAGGTCTGGTATGGATTTTACCACTTAACGACCGCTCACTGTATATATATACGTCAGCAGAATGGCACGGACAGGCACAATCACGTACCTGTACGTGACTGCCTTCGTATGGGTGGGGGGTCCGATCGGACCTCCCTCCAGTACAGTGAGTGGTGGTTATCCGTTCGGGAGTGATCCGTGATGAGGGGGCCGCCATTCGTTTCTGGCCACCCCCTCGCGATCGCTCCCGGCGAATGAAATGCTTCCTCTGCCTGTGTAATGTTTACACAGGCAGGAGGAAGTGATGTCATCTCTCCTGCGGCGCTCACATATACCGAGCGCCGTGGAGAGAAGACACACAGGTTAGTGCACACTGACACCAGCACACATAGGAACACGATCGCCCCCCCAGACACCCCCAGATCACCCCCCAGATCACCCCCCAGCCCCCAGTCACAGTGTCACTGATTGCAGTGACCATTTATTTACTGATTACTGCAATCAGTGACATTTGTGACTGTAAAAGTGTCAGGGCAGTTCGTTTTAGGTCCAGTGTAGCCCCCTAACCCCCCCTAATAAAGGTTTAACCCCTTGATTACTCCCCCCAGGTAACCCTTTCACCCCCTAGCACCACTGTCACCAAGCGATCGTTTTTCTGATCGCTGTATTAGTGTCGGTGATGCCACTAGGTAGCCAGTTATTTTTTTTAGGTTCGCCACAGGTTTTTATAGCGTCAGGTACCCCCATATATTACCTAATAAAGGTTTAACCCCTTGATCGCCCCCCAGGTAACCCTTTCACCCCCTTTTGCCAGTGTCACTAAGCGATAGTTTTTCTGATCGCTGTATTAGTGTCGGTGGTGCCGATAGGTAGCCAGTTATTTTTTTTAGGTTCGCCGCAGGTTTTTATAGTGTCAGGTACCCCCATATATTACCTAATAAAGGTTTAACCCCTTGATCGCCCCCCAGGTAACCCTTTCACCCCCTTTTGCCAGTGTCACTAAGCGATCGTTTTTCTGATCGCTGTATTAGTTATGCTGGTGCCGCTAGGTAGTCAGTTTTTTTTTAGGTTCGCCGCCAGGTTTTTATAGCGTCAGGTACCCCCATATATTATCTAATAAAGGTTTTAACCCCCTAATTGCCCCTAGTTAACCCTTTCACCAGTGATCACCGTATAAGTGTTACTGGTGACACTGGTTAGCCAGTCAGTTATTTTGTTATTTAGGTTCCCCGTCAGGTTTTTATATGGCGTCAGGTACCCCCATATATTACCTAATAAAGGTTTAACCCCCTGATTGCCCCTAGTTAACCCTTTCACCAGTGATCACCATATAAGTGTTACGGGTGACGCTGGTTAGTTAGTTTGCTTTTTATAGTGTCAGGGCACCCGCCGTATATAACCCAATAAAGGTTTAACCCCCTGATCGCCTGGCGGGTGATATCAATTTGGTTTTAGCATCAGAGAGGGTTTGCGTCGCCCCAGGCAGCATCAGGTTAGTGCCAGTAACGCTAACACTCATGCGTGAAGCATACACCTTCCTTAGTGGTATAGTATCTGAACAGATCAATATCTGATCTGATCAGATCTATACTAGCGTCCCCAGCAGTTTAGGGTTCCCAAAAATGCAGTGTTAGCGGGATCAGCCCAGATACCTGCTAGCACCTGCGTTTTGCCCCTCCGTCCAGCCCAGGCCACCCAAATGCAGTATCGATCGATAACTGTCACTTACAAAACACAACACAGATAACTGCAGCGTTCACAGAGACAGGCCTGATCCCTGCGACTCCAGTGCTGTAGGAGGTGATTTCACCACCACAGTTAAAAAAAAAGAATACATGCCGAAGCATGGGGGACAGCAGGGGCGGAGGAGCGATTTTGCTCCTAATGCCGTGTACATACGGTCAAAATTCCGACGGAGGCTTGCCCGTGGAAAAGTCAGACGTGTGTACGCGGCATAACTTTTGCGGAAGGATGCCCCCATGCTTCGGCATATATAAATGTGTATGTATGCCCATCATTAGAAGTGGGTGGATGAAGAGAGGTATTCTAATGGTGGGCATACCCACCGATCAATCTCTTTTTTTCATTCAGCATGAAAAAAAAAGATTACAATACATGTCCAACAAGGACCAGCAACGTACTGGTATGTTGCTGGACTTTGAATGGTTATACCAGAATGATGCCTGTGGGTTTAGGTATCATCTTGGTATCATTCTTTTCAGCCAGCGGCCGGCTTTCATGTAAAAGCAATCCTAGTGGCTAATTAGCCTCTGGCCTGCTTTTACAAGCAGTGGGAGGGAATGTCCCCCCCCCCCGGATATAAAAAGCGCCATTGGGAAATAGGGAAAGCATTTTATCACACCGATCTTGGAGTGGTCAGATGCTTTGAGGGCAGAGGAAAGAACTACGGTCTAATAGACCCCAGTTTTTTCAAAAAAAGGGTACCTGTCACTACCTATTGCTATCATAGGGGATATTTACATTCCTGAGATAACAATAAAATGATAAAAAAAAAAAAAATATGGAAGGAACAGTTTAAAAATAAAATAAAAAAGCAAAATTAATAATAAAAAAAAATGGCGAACGCAAGCGTCGGTCTGGCGTCATATGTAAACAGCAATTGCATCATGCATATGAGGTATCACCGCGAAGGTCAGATCGAGGGCAGTAATTTTAGCAGTAGACCTCGTCTGTAAATCTAACGTGGTAACCTGTAAAGGCTTTTAAAGGCTCTTAAAAATGTATGCAGTTTGTCGCCACTGCGCGTTTGTGCAAAAATTTAAAGCATGTCGTGTTTGGTATCTATGTACTCGGCCTAAGATCATCTTTTTATTTCATCAAACATTTGGGCAATATAGTGTGTTTTAGTGCATTCAAATTTAAAAAAGTGTATTTTTTCCCCAAAAAATGCATTTGAAAAATCGCTGCGCAAATACTGTGTGGAAAAAAAAAATGCAACACCCACCATTTTAATCTGTAGGGCTTTTTCTTTAAAAAAATATATAATGTTTGGGGGTTCAACATAATTTTCTTGCAAAAAACAAAAATGTTTTCATGTAAACAAAAAGTGTCAGAAAGGGCTTTGTCTTCAAGTGGTTAGAAGAGTGGATGATGTGTGACATAAGCTTCCTAATGTTGTGTATAAAATGCCAGGACAGTTCAAAACCCCCCCAAATTACCCCATTTTGGAAAGTAGACACCCCAAGCTATTTTCTGAGAGGCATGTCGAGTCCATGGAATATTTTATATGTTGACACAAGTTGGGGAAAAAAGACAATTTATTTTTTTTTTTTTTTTTTTTTGCACAAAGTTGTCACTAAATGCTATATTGCTCGAACAGGCCATGGGCATATGTGGAATTACACCCCAAAATACATTCTGTAGCTTCTCCTGAGTACGGGGATACCACATGTGTGAGACTTTTTGGGAGCCTAGCCGCGTACGGGACCCCAAAAACCAAGCACCGCCTTCGGGCTTTCTAAGGGTGTAAATTTTTGACTTCACTCCCCACTGCCTATCACAGTTTCAGAGGCCATGGAATGCCCAGATGGCACAAACCCCCCCAAATGACCCCATTTTGGAAAGTAGACTCCCCAAGCTATTTGCTGAGAGGTATGGTGAGTATTTTGCAGATCTCGCTTTTTGTCACAAAGTTTTGAAAATTGAAAAAAAATATATATATATTTTCTTTCTTCATTTTCAAAAACAAATGAGAGCTGTAAAATGCTCACCATGCCTCTCAACAAATAGCTTGGGGTGTCTACTTTCCAAAATGGGGTAATTTGGGGGGGTTTTGTGCTATTTTGGCATTTTATGGCCTTCGAAACTGTGATAGGTAGTGAGGAGTGAAATCAAAAATTTGCGCCCTTAAATCCTGAAGGCGGTGCTTGGTTTTCGGGGGCCTGTACGCGGCCAGGCTCCTAAAAAGTCCCACACATGTGGTATCCCCGTACTCAGGAGAAGCAGCAAAATATATTTTGGGGTGCAATTCCACATATAACCATGGCATGTGTGAGCAATATATCATTTAGTGACAACTTTTTGTATTTTTATTTTTTTTTGTCATTATTCAATCACTTGGGACAAAAAAAATATTCAATGGGCTCAACATGCCTCTTATGGTCCATATTGGTCCGGTCCTTAAGTGGAACCCCGAACCCCAAAAAAAAGTGGGGGTACCCCCAATTTCCATTACCAGGCCCTTCAGGTCTGGTATGGATATTAAGGGGAACCCTGCCCCAAATTAAAAAAAAAAATGGCGTAGGGGTCCCCCTCAAAATCCATACCAGACCCTTCAGGTCTGGTATGGACTTTAAGGGGAACCCGGCACCAAAATAAAAAAAATCCATGCCAGACCCTTATCCAAACAGCGCAACCTGGCAGGCCGCAGGAAAAGAGGGGGAGGGGGAGAGAGCGCCCCCCCTCCAGAACTGTACCAGGCCACATGCCCTCAACATGGGGAGGATGTCCCCATGTTGAGGGCATGTGACCTGGTATGGGGGATGGGGACAAGGGCCTCATCCCCACAACCCTTGCCCGGTGGTTGTGGGGGTCTGCGGGCGGGGGGCTTATCGGAATATGGAAGCTCCCTTTAACAAAGGGGACTCCCAGATCCCGGCCCCACTATGTGAATTGGTAACAGGGTACATTGTACCCCTACCTGAAGGGCCTGGTAATGGAATTTGGGGGGACCCCCACGCATTTTTTTTATCTTTTGGTTCGGGGCTCCTTAATATTCATACCAGACCCAAAGGGCCTGTTAATGGACTGGGGGGAACCCATGTCATTTTTTTCAATGACTTGTATCTGTATTGTCAGGACCCAACAATTCATTATAGCCGTGAGTAGTTTTAAATTACTTTTTTTCCTTTAGAAATGTCATTTTTTGCAGGGACTTTTCTAAGCAAGGGAAACATGCACTACTTTACAGGCATACTATACACATCCCCCAGGTACGAAATTTAAAGGAATATTTCACTTTTATTGTTTCACTTTAAGCATTATTAAAATCACTGCTCCCGAAAAAACTGCAGTTTTTAAAACTTTTTTTGCATTGATACATGTCCCCTGGGGCAGGACCCAGGTCCCCAAATACTTTTTTATAACAATAACTTGCATATTAGCCTTTAAAATGAGCACTTTTGATTTTTCATGTTCGTGTCCCATAGACTTTAACCGTGTTCGCATGTTCGAACACCCAATTGTTTGGGTGTTCGGCTCATCCCTAGTAGAATATCAGTTTAGTGTGCATCTAGGGATAGTTCACTGTGAGTGTAGTGCGACCATTCATCTTTACATTAGTGTTAATGTAGGGATAGTTCAGTGATTGTGAGTGTAGTGTGACCACCATTCATCTTTACATTAGTGTCCATGTAGGGATAGTTCAGTGTGTGTAGTGTGACAATTCATCTTTACATTAGTGTCATTGTAGGGATAGTTCAGTCATTGTGAAAGTAGTGCAACCACCATTCATCTTTACATTAGTGTCAATGTAGGAATAGCTCAGTCAGTGTGAGTGTAGTGAACGTTTACCACAGTTTTTTTTCTGTGCATTACTGCAAGTTTACACCATATATTTCTGTGCATTACTGCAAGTTTAATGCCATATATTTAATTGCGTTACTGCAAGTTTAACGCCATATAGTTCTGTGCATTGCTGAAAGTTATACGTCATATAGTTCTGTGCGTTACTGCAAGTTTAACGTAACGCTGTGTAGCGGGTATTTGAATTTAGGGGAAACATCTGGGTGGTAGTGTAACCCAGATGCACTGATTGCTAGGGAATCCGAGACCCTTTTATGGTTTTTGGAGGACTCTTGTGGTGTGAGGTTCCCTGCGGCCTGCAGGTGGCATTGTCGCCCTGGCCGAGGTTGAACTCACACCGCAAGACTGCTTCCTTTTTGTCCTTTCCTGGCGCTGGTACAGCGGGGCGGGGAACCTGCTGTGATGCAAAAGGCGAGGGGATAAAAGGGGCGGATGCCCTGACCTTGGGTTCAGTGTCAGAGGACGCGGCCGCACCCAGGCACCTTCAGCTTGGGTGCTGGCGTTCCGGAGTTCCGGGCCCAGGTGCCCTTGACCTGGCCAGAGCGAGAGATGGAGCCCATCTCAGGCACCTTTAGCCTGGGGTGAGGTACTATGGCGGATGCCTGGGGCTCGGTACCTTCGAATGAGTTCCGCGAGGGTGGAGGAATCCGAGGGGGCCCTAACTCCTTGGGTGCCCGTGTCTGAGGTCGAGGAGACTGGTGAGCGGAACTTCTCTGGAGATTCCGGCGCAGCATTTGCTGGTGACAGAGAGGCCTCCGGTGACTCCTTTGGACGGATATCCTTCACCTGACAGGGGCTGTGCTAGCGAAGGTAATTCATGTTCTACCTCATATAGTCAGTGGCAGTGACTATTCGCCACTGGTGACACCACGGTGGTTAGCGATACTTTAAAGGATTGTGCCTCGACCTACTCCCATTAATACTGAACTGTTGCAAAGGTCCCAACTTGACCGTGCTGTATGTTTATTCGCTGAGAAGAATAAAACTGCGTTGGACCTATTCAGTGTGTGGAACTCTGGTTACTAGGAGCAAAGGGGAGTGGATCCGAGGAAAGGATTTGACCCTAGGACACCTACACAAAGCCCGATCTTTCTGGCCTTCACCTCTTCACTATGGAGAACATGGGCCGTGGTGTATCTCATCCCTCCCCCCGGTACTGACACCCCACGCCATATAGTTCTGTGCGTTGCTGAAAATTATACGCCATATAGTTCTGTGCGTTACTACAAGATTAACGCTGTATAGTTCTGTGCTTTATTGCAAGTTTAACGCCATATATTTCATTGCGTTACTGAAAGTTTAACGCCATATAGTTCTGTGTATTACTGCAAGTTTAACGCTGTATATTTCGTTGCGTTACTGCAAGTTTAACGCCATATAGTTCTGTGCGTTAGTGCAAGTTTAATGCCATATATTTCATTGTGTTACTACGTGTTTAACTCAATATAGTTGTGCTTTACGGCAAGTTTAATGCTATACAGTTCTGTGCATTACTACAAGTTTAACGCCGTATAGTTCTGTGTTTTATTGCAAGTTTAACTGTGTATATTTAATTGCGTTACTGCAAGTTTAATGCCATATATCTCATTGCGTTACTGCAAGTTTAACGCTGTATAGTTCTGTGCTTTATTGCAAGTTTAACGCTGTATATTTCATTGCATTACTACAAGTTTAACGCCATATATGTCATTGCGTTACTGCAAGTTTAACGCCATATAGTTCTGTGTATTACTGCAAGTTTAACACTGTATATTTTGTTGCATTACTGCAAGTTTAACGCCATATAATTCTGCGCATTAGTGCAAGTTTAATGCTGTATATTTCATTGTGTTATTGCAAGTTTAATGCCATATATTTCATTGCGTTACTGCGTGTTTAACTCTATATAGTTGTGCTTTGCGGCAAGTTTAACGCCATATAGTTCTGTGCATTTTTGCAAGTTTTATTTTTATTTTTTTTAAATCAAAAAGGTATTAATTAAACAATCGACCCGAGATTATTCTCTGGGTTCGATACATAGATGACATCCTCCTCCTATGGAGGGGTGACGAGACTTCTCTTGTTTCCTTCATGTCCACCTTGAATGATAATAATGTGGGTATTAATCTGTCCTATGAGACCAGTTATAGGTCTATCCATTTTTTGGATTTGGAAATCTTTTCCAATAATGGACAATTACAAACTAGGACATTTTTCAAACCCACAGACCGGAATGGTTACATTCCGGTCGACAGTTGCCATCACTCTACATGGCTGCGATCTGTGCCACGCAGCCAGATTCTAAGAGTCAGACGCAACTGTTCCAATCTTTCAGACTTTTTTTTATCAAGCCAATATACTTAAATCCAGATTTGTAGAGAAGGGGTACCAAGTTTCGACTATAGAGGATGAAATCCAACATATAGCCAAGATTGAGAGAGACTCTTTAGTCAAAGAGCGGGATAAGCCCATTCAAGAACAAAAATATAAGTTTTCCTTTTTCACCACATACTCTGTCCAACATAGACAGATAAAAGATATTTTCCAGAAACACTGGAAAGTTCTAAAAAATGATATGGTGTTGGGACCGTCTTTGCCTGATAAAGCCGGAGTAACATATCGAGGAGCACCCTCATTAAGGAATCAGATCGCAACTAATGTTACTGATCCCCCAATAATACCTACCTTCTTTCCTCAATTAAAGGCGTATTATCCCTGTAAAAAATGTAAGGTCTGTTTGATTAACACCTGTGGGAAACGTAAAACTGACACCTTTAGATCTATGTCTACCGGTGTTAGTTACCAAATGAAACATTTTGCCACATGTGTGACCAAATATATTGTTTATTTGCTTACCTGCCCCTGCGGGAAGCAGTATGTAGGGCGTACTATCCGCACATTTTCTATCAGGGTAGGGGAACATCTTACCAGTATTAAAAAGGGTAAGACGAACCATAGTGTTCCCAGACACTATTTGGAGTTGCATAATAAAGATCCTAAAGGCACTACATTTCAAATTATAGACAAGTTTATCCCTAGTTGGAGGGGGGAGTCCCGCATTAGGGGGGTCTCCCAGCTAGAAACTTACTGGATTTACCAGCTCAAATGTTATAGGCCGTATGGCCTTAACATTGACTGGGATATTAATGCTTTTATTAACCAAGCTTAATTCCATATAGATTGACTATATCCCCTTGTATGCAATATTTTCGCCATATTAACTGTGATTATAGAAGTTATTTATGCGTACTATATATGTACCATGACGACACCTTTATATGTTCCTTATTTCCGGGATACTGGTCCAAATATTGATATTAATCTATTATATATTTACCACCATGTTGTGCACGGATTAGAATTATTATTCTGATCACCGTATATGGAGTAATAGTTATCATATAATGAACTACATATACTGGTTTTTTGTAATAGGTTGCTTTGGCCAATAAGCACTACACCAAATACTGAAAAGTTCTTCCATATTGACATGAATAGATGTTCTCCCCAATCCATTAAGAAATATGATGTATCATATAAGTATTACTGCTTGTTTTGATACACGTCCTTGAAGATTAGCATTTATAGCATTTATGACACTATATATGTCAGGTAGGGCGCTGATCTCGTGTCAGGCATTGTGTCTGATGCTGCGTGAGGGCAAGGATGACGGGAGATAGTCTGTGATCATGATGGCTAGACTCACAGTACACTACACGCCCCAGGTTGCTTTGCGGCTGGTCGCGCCGCCATGACGTCATGACGTAGTGACGTAGCGGCGGTGATAGGGGAGTGTGGTACGGCCTCGGGGTGAGACTACATTTCCCAGACTGCCGTATGAGTGACGCTCACGCTGGGACGGAGCGTCACGGGATGCTGACATACCTCTGCACACCGACGATCATGGTCACATGACGGATGACGTGGCAAGGTCCTTTTTAGCAATCTCTTCCCTATTGGCTCACCATTTAGGTGATAATATCTAATACCCTCTATGATTGGACAGAGGGATCCCGGAGATTTGGGATACAAATTAGATCACAACTGTTTCAAATTTATGATTACTCTTCTTATATATAAGCGTGGAGGTCAGTGGGCTTGTTGTATTTCCCAGTAGATGTCTGTTAAGACGAAACCGGTCGGACAATACACCAGCTCCTAGCTGACTTGACCACGCTGTCTTCGTTTTTGTACTGCTGTGCTCTGGAGTGTCGTGGCTTTCCTTATATGTTGCTTTTTATATATTTGCTTTTTAAGAATTTTTATCGAGTGTTCACATTGCTTGAACTTTAAAACGGATGTTTTAATAAATCATTTTTGGATTTACACCATGTGGAGAATATTTTCCCTGTTTTTCATGGCTATGACCTATTGAGGTGCTTTTCGATTTGGGATTGGATCGTTCTTGATAAAATAGAAGTGCTGCCAGCTCTAAGAGGAGGCGTTCTACAGACTCCGGTTGTCGCTCCCCTGTCTCTGGAAGAGACAAAGCCTGAAAGATCCATCCGCCGTACGGCGCATTGGATCCATCATAGCTGGTAAGAGTATCCCTTTCTCCTTTATGGATCCATGGTGAAGGCACTCCCGGGTGAAAGTATATACTGTGACAGCAGGAAGGTAAAGTCACCTGGTTGCATCCAGGGGGGTAGATATATTTCGCCCAGATTCAGGCTTTACGCCGACTTATACAACTAGGTGGAGAGTTGTATAAGGCTAGTGGGCTCATGGATGACTCATACCTCTAGGGAGAGTGTGGGGCGTCGTGCAGACAGGGAGTTGATGAGACCAGCTGAAGCTTGTCAGCTCATTTAGGCCTCTATAAGAACTCCCAGCTTCATTAGATGTTAGCTCATGCCTGGAACCAGACCTGTGTGGACTGTCTAGGGAGAGTGAACCCCTGTGCGGTGAGACAAAGCCTGTGTGGCTATTTGCTTGGACATTTAAAACCAGGGACTTAGGGACTAGGACAGCACTAGGCTGATCCCAGTTGTTAGTTAGGAAACCTGTATGTTTAGTCAGAGGTCAAGTTGACCAGGATTTATTTTGTTTATGTTTCTTTTTCTTTGCTGTGTTTTGTCACTGTAAATAGAAAATAAACCGCACCTTTTTGATTTTGAAAACCACAACCTCCGTTTGCTGGGCCTGTTTTTGTGTGGGGAGCCCATCTCGGGGGTCACACACACCCGCTGCCGAGCCAACCCCCTCACAGTTGGTGGAGAACCAGTGGCAGTTTTTTTTAAGCCAGCATGGAGGAGATACTGAAGCAGCTGGCTCTAGCAAATGCCAATCAACAGCAGACAAATGCAGGTTTGCAAAAGAACTTCGCAGCCCAGCAGCAAGCTCATCAACAGAGCCTTGCAGCCCAGCAGCAGACAAACGCAACTTTGCAACAGAGTCTGGAGGCTCAGCAACAAGCCCAGCAGCAATCTGAGGCCCGCTTCATAGACCTGTTGCAGAAGCAAGAGCAGAGACTACAACAACAGATGGAAGCAGTAATGCAGCAACGTCCGCAGACCAGTGAGGAAAGCCGTCCCACTAATACCGCGTCCTTTGGGGTGAGTCGTTTATTGACAAAAATGACTGGAGAGGATGATCCAGAGGTATTTTTGACCACATTTGAAAGGACCGCTGAAAGAGAAAAGTGGCCTGAGGAGCAGTGGGCTGGACTGGTGGCTCCTCTGTTAACTGGTGAATCGCAGAAAGCTTACTATGACCTAGAGCCTAACCAAGCAAAAGACTATGTGATGCTAAAAGCTGAAATATTGGCAAGGCTGGGTGTCACCCAGGCTGTCCGGGCTCAGCGTGTGCATAACTGGACTTTCCAGCTTGGAAAACCCCCCAGGTCTCAAATGTATGATCTCATTCACCTGAGCAGAAAGTGGCTACAGCCAGAGACTTTGTCCGCACCAAAGATTGTGGAACGTGTTGTAATGGATCGGTTTTTGAGAGCTCTTCCTACTGCCATCCAAAAGTGGGTAAGCCATGGAGACCCAGAGACGGCCGATGGTCTTGTGGATCGTGTGGAGAAATACTTGGCTACAGAGAACCTGACGGCCTCTTCCAGAGACACTCGGACTTTCCACCCTAAGACCAGACCATCCCCAGGGGCGGATAAGAGGATTCCAAGGGGTGAGGGTGGAGAGAGTGAGAGGGTGGGAGCTCTACCCCAAGTTTGGCGAGAACAGCCTGGGAAATCAGCGGCTCAAGAGGCTCGTTTGCTACCGCTGCCGGCAAGCGGGACATATTGCAGCCAATTGCCCGGTTGTGGAGGAACCCATGCAGTGTGACTTTCTGACGGGCAGATGTCAGTCGCTGTGTGCGACAGTCGCATGCACTGCCATTCGAGGAACTGAGAAACATTTATGCAAAATGTGTGTTAATGGTAGAAATGTTGTGGTATTGCTGGATTCAGGTAGCCTTGTGACCCTGATAAAGGCTGAGTTAGTTAAAACAGAGGTCTCTGGGAATAGCAAGGTAGCTGTTATTTGTGTGCATGGGGACACCCGAGAGTATCCAGTGACTACAGTGTGTTTCGAGACCCCCAAAGGTACCCTCTCTCATCCAGTGGGCTTAGTATCTCAGTTACCGCATGACGCCATTGTGGGAAGGGATTTTCCGAAGTTCTGGGAACTGTGGGATGATCCTGAGCCCCCCACTGGTGCCCCTATGTACCAGGAATGTGATAGCCAGAACTCCCCTGAGAGTGGTGAGGACTCTCCGGAATTTCCCTTATCAGTATTGGCAGGGGAGACTCAAGAAACTGGAGAGGAGCCCACCTCCTCAGACGAAAACCTACCGTCTGTGGAGTTTTCTGATCTTGAGGTTCACAGGGAAAACTTTGCCACAGAACAGTTGAAAGACCCCGCCCTAATAAAGGCACGGGAAAACGTAGTGAAAATAGATGGCGAGTTAGTGAACCCAGATAATACCTGCACTTACCCATACTTCAGCGTAGAGAAGGACCTACTGTATCGGGTGGCAAAAAGGGCAGAAGAAACCGTTGTGCAGCTTGTGGTGCCCAAACCTTACAGGAAGTTGGTGTTGGAGTTGGCCCATGGGCACATTCTTGGAGGTCATCTGGGGACAGAGAAAACCCGAGAGAGGGTATTACAGAGATTCTATTGGCCGGGGGTGATGAAGGACATAGAAAATTATTGTTCCTCCTGCCCTGTGTGTCAGAGGTCGGCCCCGGTGCCACATTTCCGTAGCCCGCTGGTCCCTCTACCCATCATTGAGGTCCCGTTTGAGAGGATCGCCATGGATTTGGTAGGTCCTATAATCAAGTCCGCTAGGGGGCACCAGTACATATTAGTTATAATGGACTATGCCACCCGTTATCCAGAAGCGATCCCTCTCCGAAATACCTCGGCCAAAACCATAGCCAAAGAGCTATCTCTTGTGTTTAGCCGGGTGGGTATTTGTAAAGAACTGCTTACGGACCAAGGTACACCCTTTATGTCCCGGGTTATGAAGGAGCTGTGTAAATTGTTCAAAGTGACGCAATTACGTACATCTGTGTATCACCCCCAAACCGATGGGCTGGTTGAAAGATTCAACAAAACCCTAAAACAAATGTTGAAGAAAGTGGTGGATAGAGATGGAAAGGATTGGGACTGTCTACTTCCTTATCTGATGTTTGCTATTAGGGAGGTGCCCCAATCCTCTACGGGATTCTCCCCCTTTGAGTTACTGTATGGGAGACACCCAAGAGGGCTGTTGGATATTGCCAAGGAAACTTGGGAAAGTGAGAGTTCTCCCCACAGGAGTGTGATTGAGCATGTCGCCCTGATGCAAGACCGAATTGCACAGGTAATGCCCATCGTGAAGGAACATTTGGCCCAAGCGCAGTTAGCACAGCAGAGAGTGTACAACCGTGGAGCCAAGACCCGTACCTTTTCCCCGGGGGATAGGATACTGGTACTTGTCCCTACGGTTGAAAGTAAATTCCTTGCCAAATGGCAAGGCCCCTACGAGATAATGGAAAAAGTGAGCGAAGTGAATTACAAGGTCAGACAACCAGGAAGGCGAAAGCCCGAACAGATCTATCACGTTAATCTGTTGAAAGCCTGGAGGGATAGAGAGTCCCTAGTCGCAGACACTTGGTCACCAGCTCAAACTGGTTGCGTGATTCCTGAGGTTGGAATAGCAGCCACCTTGTCACAACCCCAACAACAGGAGGTTAAGGAGTTTGTGCTTCGCAACAAGGAGGTATTCTCTGAGCTGCCGGGACAAACATCTGGGGTAGAGCATGACATCATTACCCCGCCCGGTGAAAGGGTGAAGTTAAAACCCTATCGGATCCCAGAGGCCCGACGGGAGGCAATACGGGAGGAAGTACAGAAAATGCTGAACTTAGGGGTGATAGAGGAGTCCCAAAGTGATTGGTCTAGTCCCATTGTGTTGGTGCCTAAACCGGATGGGAGCTGGCGATTTTGTAACGATTTTCGTCAGTTGAACAAAGTTACAAAATTTGACACCTACCCCATGCCACGTATAGATGAGTTGATCGACCGGCTGGGAACAGCCCGATACATGACGACTCTTGACCTCACAAAAGGGTATTGGCAAATCCCCCTGGCCAAGTCGGCCAAAGAGAAAACCGCATTTGTAACCCCAGACGGGGCGTTCCAATATAAAAGAATGCCGTTCGGGTTACAGAATGCGCCGGACACATTCCAGCGGAAAATGGACCAGATGCTGAGGCCCCATCGGAAGTATGCTGCGGCTTACCTGGATGACGTAATTGTCCATAGCACAGATTGGGCCTCACATCTGCCAAAAGTGCAAGCAGTCCTGGACTCTGTTCGGGAAGCGGGGTTTACGGCTAACCCCAAGAAGTGTACCATTGGGCAGGAGGAGGCCAAATATCTTGGGTACACCATTGGGAGGGGAGTAATAAAACCCCAACTCAACAAAGTCGAGGCCATCCAGAGTTGGCCACGTCCCAACAGCAAGAAGCAGGTACGAGCCTTTCTGGGAATCGCTGGGTATTATCGGCGATTCATTCCCCACTTTGCTTCTAAGGCTGTGCCCCTAACCAACCTGACGAAGGGGAAAGGGTCGGTCATGATTAAATGGACCCCCGAGGCTGAGGCAGCATTCCAATTCTTGAAACAAGCCTTATGTAGCCAGCCAGTGTTGTACTCACCCGATTTCTCTAAAGACTTTGTCGTACAAAGTGATGCGTCAGATGTGGGGTTAGGAGCAGTATTGTCCCAGGTCTGGAACGGGGAAGAGCACCCAGTCATTTACCTCAGCAGGAAGTTGAAGTCCCATGAGGTAAATTACGCCACCGTTGAAAAGGAGTGTTTAGCGGTGAAGTGGGCTCTAGATTCCCTTCGGTACTACCTGCTAGGTAGGCACTTTGACTTGGTTACGGATCACGCTCCGTTAAAGTGGATGGCTCAAAACAAGGAAACAAATAGAAGAGTGAATAGGTGGTTCCTGGTCCTCCAGGAATTCAACTTCACAGTAAAGCATCGCCCTGGCGTTCAAATGGGGAATGTGGATGCTTTGTCTCGAGTACATGAATGCCTGATTGCTGGTGTTCCAACCCCGAGGTTAAAACAAGAGGGGGGGGTATGTGACAGCAGGAAGGTAAAGTCACCTGGTTGCATCCAGGGGGGTAGATATATTTCGCCCAGATTCAGGCTTTACGCCGACTTATACAACTAGGTGGAGAGTTGTATAAGGCTAGTGGGCTCATGGATGACTCATACCTCTAGGGAGAGTGTGGGGCGTCGTGCAGACAGGGAGTTGATGAGACCAGCTGAAGCTTGTCAGCTCATTTAGGCCTCTATAAGAACTCCCAGCTTCATTAGATGTTAGCTCATGCCTGGAACCAGACCTGTGTGGACTGTCTAGGGAGAGTGAACCCCTGTGCGGTGAGACAAAGCCTGTGTGGCTATTTGCTTGGACATTTAAAACCAGGGACTTAGGGACTAGGACAGCACTAGGCTGATCCCAGTTGTTAGTTAGGAAACCTGTATGTTTAGTCAGAGGTCAAGTTGACCAGGATTTATTTTGTTTATGTTTCTTTTTCTTTGCTGTGTTTTGTCACTGTAAATAGAAAATAAACCGCACCTTTTTGATTTTGAAAACCACAACCTCCGTTTGCTGGGCCTGTTTTTGTGTGGGGAGCCCATCTCGGGGGTCACACACACCCGCTGCCGAGCCAACCCCCTCACAATACCTAGTGGTCTACTACATCCAACATACTTCCCGGTATACGGATAAGGTTATCCCAAGTTCTTCGGGAGATTCTTTGCTGGAACTTTCCTTTAGTGTATGACCATTATATTGGCAGACACTCATCAAAGTTACCCCATATGAACTTGACACCCATTATAATTAAGTTTTGTTTGTTTTGTTTGTATATGCACGATATAGCTATTGGTTCACCACCTGCTGACTGTCAGTAGAGACAGGTGGATGAGGCATCGTTTTATGCTATATGGTATTTTCATGTAAATTGTATATTATGCACATGTCACAGGGTATATTTATCACTACATTGTGTTCAATTTAAAATTTACATATACTTATTTCAGTATATTGCACGGTTGAGGTTCTTCCTCATCATTCATTGGCGCCACACTTTTGAAATAAATATTTATTAATTAAACAAGTTCAAAAATTTCCAATGTACAGACATTGCATTTGCATACATTTATAGTAATAATGTACAGTCTTTCTAGCATCCTGCACAGTCATCCTATCCACTTAACCAACAGGTTTACAATACAGTAGGGATGAGCGGAACACCCCCCCGGTTCGGTTCGCACCAGAACCTGCGAACGGACCGAAAGTTTGTGCGTACGTTAGAAACCTATTAAATACAATGGACACGAACTTTCGAAATCTAAAGTGCTAATTATAACGGCTAATATGCATGTTATTGTCCTAAAAAAATGATTTGGGGTCCCGGGTTCTGCCCCAGGGGACATGTATCAATGCAAAAAGAAGTTTTAAAAACGTCCGTTTTTCGGGAGCAGTCATTTTAATGATACATAAAGTGAAAAAAAAAGTGAAATATTCCTTTAAATATCATACCTGGGGGTGGTCTAAAGTATGCCTGTGAAGTGGCATGTGTTTCCCGTGTTTAGAACTGTCCCTGCACAAAATGACATTTCTAAAGGAAAAAAAGCCATTTAAAACTGCTTGCGGCTTTAATGTCATGTCTTGTCCTGGCAATATGGATGAAAATCTTTGAGAAAAATGGCATGGCTACCCCATCACCCCCCCCCCCCCCTACCCCAGCCCATTACCAGCCCCTTTGGGTCTTGTATGGATATTAAGGGGAACCCCGCACCCAAAATAAAAAGGCCCTATATACTCTGAACAGCAGTATACAGGCGGTGCAAACAAGACAGGGACTGTAGGTTTGTTCTTAAGTAGAATCTGATTGTAATTTTGAACAGGTGCATTGTTTAAGTGTAGCTCCAGCCAAAAAATATATTTTTAGTCTTTTTGGAAAACATAGGGAAGGGTTATCACCCCTGTAACATTTATTTTGCTGTCTGTGCACTTGTTCAGAAAATTTCACCTCAATTTCCGTCCCAATGACAAATCTTTTTGGAAAAGTGGGGTTTTTATTGAAACAAGGATTGGTGATAAAGCATCAGTAGAGAGGAGACACCTTTTTCCCATATTAACTCTTACAGGAGAGAATTTGCCTTCCTAGGGGTAGATTTCCTCTCACTTCCTGTTGTCTCCTTCCGTTTGCAAGTAGGAGTCATTTGTAAGTTGGATGTTTGAAAGTAGGGGCCTGCCCTATATACTCTGCAGAAATTTGCTCCTTAGATGTTGGTGTTGCTACAACACTGTGAGCCCTCACAGTTACTCTTGGTGGGCGCTGGAACACCCTGCTGTGAACTATTATATCAGGAATTGTAATTACATGCCATTGTTGAACAGTGGTAGGAAAAATTTGGCCTTTGGTGGTGGTGCTGGTGCTACAACACTGTCAGCCCTCACAGTTACTCTTGGTGGGCGCATGAATGGGCCCTGCTGTAAATTATTAGATCAAGAATTGTAATTGCATGCCCCTGTTGAACAGGGGCAGAAAAATTGGGCCTTAGGCAGTGGTGCCACAACACTGCAACCCCTCACAGATACTGTACTTGGAGCACAGCAATGAGCCCTGTTGCAAAGTATTGCATCAAAAATTTTAATTACATGCCCCTGTTAAACAGGGGCTGAAAAATTGGGTCTTAGGCACTGGTGCTGGTGCCACGACACTGCAACCTCTCCCAGAATCTCTAGTTGGAGTGCAGGAATGAGCCCTGCTGCAAAGCATTGCATAAAAAATTGTAATTACATGCCCCTGTTAAACAGGGGCTGACAAACTGAGCCTTAGCCACTAGTGGCGGCACCCAGAAAAAAAAATGTTCTTCCAAGCTATCATCGGGAATCGGATCATTGAGGAGGAGGAGCATAGTCAGTCAACATAACAGGACAGTCATTCAGCATCATCATAAGCAGTCTTGAAGGGATGTGACATTTCAAAATAAATTATTCTGTTACATCAGATTCAGGTGCTTGGTAGCTGGTGGTGATCCAAGACTGGTTCATCTTTATGAAGGTCAGTCGATTAACCGAGTCGGTGGACAGGCGCACCCTGTGATCCGTGACAAAGCCTCCAGCAGCACTGAATGTGCATTCCGAAAGAACGCTGGATGCAGGACAGGCCAGTAGCTCAATTGCATACTGTGCAAGCTCTGGCCAGTGATCCATCCTCAAGACCCAGTAAGCCAGAGGATTTTCGGTGAGAAAGGTGTCCAAGTCTGACCTTGCAGGTATTCCTGCACCATGTATATCAGACGCTGGCGATGGTTGCTGGAACCGATCATACCTTGGGGCTGCGGACTAAAAAATTGTCTGAACGCATCGGTCAGATGGCCACCTTCCCCACCGCTCCTTCTTTGACTGACTGAAGCCTCAGCAACTCGTTGTCCATGACCAGGAGTTTGTAACCTCCCTGTCTCTGGGAACGCATTGCACAGACCTTTCTGCAAAGCCTCCCGGAGATGTCTCATCCTCATGCCCCACTGGCGTGGTGAAAAAAAACCAAGCTCCCCTGACCCTGTCCTGGTGCCGTAGTCGCACAGGTACTCATTGATGGCCCTCTGCTGTGTGTGCAGCCGCTGCAGCATGGCCAACGTTGAGTTCCACCTGGTGGGCATGTCACATATAAGGCGGTTCTTGGGCAGGTTCAACTCCTTTTGCAGCTCAGCCAGCCAAGCACTGCCATTATATGATCTGTGGAAATGCACACAGACTTCCTGGCCTGCCTCAGGACATCCTGTAAGCCCGGGTACCTTCCCAAGAACCGCTGCACCACCAGGTTAAGGACGTGAGCCACACAGGGCACATGGGTCAGTTGTCCCTGTCGGAGGGCGGAGAGGAGGTTGGTGCCATTGTCGCAAACCACCATTCCTGGCTTAAGCTGGCGTGGCGTCAACCACCTCTCGGCCTGCCCCTGCAGAGCTGACAGAACCTCTGCCCCAGTGTGGCTCCTGTCCCCCAAACACACCAGCACAAGCACGGCATGGCATCTTTTTGCCTGCGTACTTGCGTAGCCCCTTGAACGCCTACGGAGCACCGCTGGTTCCGAGGACAAAGCACAGGAAGAGGCCATGGAGGAAGAAGAAGAGGAGGGGGTGGAGGAGAGAGGTGTGTCACAACCAGTAGTAGCATTTTGGAGGCATGGCGGCGGAACAACCTCCAACACTACTGCACCTTGTCCTGCATCCTTCCCAGCTGCCAAAAGAGTGACCCAATGGGCCGTGAAAGAAAGGTAACTTCCCTGTCCATGCCTGCTGGACCATGAGTCAGCGGTAATATGCACCTTACCGCTAACCGCCCTGTCCAGCGAGGCATGGACATTGCCTTCCACATGCCGGTATAGAGCCGGAATCGCCTTCCGTGAGAAAAAGTGGCGTTTGGGAACCTGCCACTGAGGAACCGCACATTGCACAAACTCACGGAAGGGGGCCTAGTCTACCAACTGAAAAGGCAGCAGTTGAAGTGCTAGCAATTTAGACAAGCTGAGAAAAAATAGAAAAAGAAACTGCGCTAAGAGTGAATAAATAAATAAAATAAACCAATGATCCTGCGGTTTAGACAGGAAAATAGTGCAAATGAATACCAATGCCAAGCTGTGGCTTTCTGTCATACATCAAACAGTGAACAACATAGAAAAAATATATAAAGCCGTGCTAGCCAATAAATGAAAAGAAGGGAATTCACACTGTGTGGGAATTCCTAATGTGAAAAAACGGTGTGTAAATCACTTATAATTGCACACAATCACAAAAAACAATATAACACAAATTACAAATGAATGTGAAAAAATTTGGAAATATGTGAATGTCCCAAAATAAAGTCTTAATAGATGATAGATCCTTGAATCTTCCACAAAAAAATATACATAATTAATCAATTCCACCCGTGCAGATAATCTTATAATGGTGACGATCCACGCTCTGCAGCAATGGAGCAGCAAACCAAAGTGTTATCCACCACCAATGAAGGGGATCTGCTTACCAGAACCCTGTGGTCCCCTATTACGGAGGACCCAGGGAAGCCTTGGATGTAAATACTGCTGGGCTGCTGGGCTGGATGGCTCCAGACTCCTTCACACCTGCTATACTCCACCCTCCAAGGCAATGGATCCCAATGGAATTAAATATATGGAACAAACAAAAAGCCTCTGATAGTGTAAAATCTTCAGGTTTATTCCAAAAAACATAAACTAAATACACTTACAGAGTTGCAGTGACAGATAAGCCTATAACCTGTTCCGCCGGCCGAACGCAAACAGGCCACCCGTCCGTCCAGGAGATACGAGCAAAAAGAAGGGAGGAGACGACAGCGCACCGCTCGTTCCGCCCGACTAGTTTCGTGAAAAAATCACTTCTTCCAGGTGCACTATCAGGCACCCACGTGGAGTCAGTGACCTCATCATCCCCTCCCTCCTCATCACTGGAGCCAATCTGGCAGTATGCTGCAGCTGCTGGAACATGACTGTCAGATTGCTGTCCTTCTTGAGCATCCCCTCTAACTGCGTTCACGCTACTGCCTTCCTCTAGCTGGGTATCATCATCAGACCCTTCAAAACGCTGGGCATCCTCCTGGAGCATGTACCCAACACTGTACTCAAACAGTTCGGGGGACTCCTCAGGAGGACATGGTGGGTCTAGGGAAGGAGTGACTGATGATGACATTGATACAAGGGAAGAGGACGCATTGGCAGCTGCTTTGCCAGTACCCTGAGCCTGGGTGAGAGAGGATGAGGAGGATGAGGAGGGCTTGGTCATCCACTCTACCAAGTCTTCGGCATGATGCGGCTCAACACGTCCAGCTGCCGAAAATAAGGACAAGCGTGTCCCATGGCCATGTGCTGATGACAATGCACCGCGTCCACTTCCAGCACTGTTGCCCCCAGACACAGAGCCTGCTTGCCCTCTTTAATTGGCTTGTGACTGTCTGCCTCTCTTTATTGGCCTTCCAGACATTCTAATGGCCTGCAGGGAGATGGGAAAACCGGCAATATGGGGTAGCTTTAGGTGTATACTGTGCAGGAGGCACCTACACCCACTGTAACTGCTTGCAGATGCCTGTCTGTGTTACACAACAGAACAACACCACGAGCAATAAGGGGTAGCGTATACTGTGCAGGAGGCACCTACACCCACTGTAACTGCTTGCAGATGCCTGTCTGTGTTACACAACAGAACAACACCATGAGCAATAAGGGGTAGCGTATACCGTGCATGAGGCACCTACACCCACTGTAACTGCTTGCAGATGCCTGTCTGTATTACACAACAGAACAACACCACGAGCAATAAGGGGTAGCGTATACCATGCAGGAGGCACCTACACCCACTGTAACTGCTTGCAGATGCCTGTCTGTGTTACACAACAGAACAACACCACGAGCAATAAGGGGAAGCGTATACTGTGCAGGAGGCACCTTCACCCACTGTAACTACTTGCAGATGCCTGTCTGTGTTACACAACAGAACAACACCACGACGAGCAATAAGGGGTAGCGTATACTGTGCAGGAGGCACCTACACCCACTGTAACTGCTTGCAGATGCCTGTCTGTGTTACACAACAGAACAACACCACAAGCAATAAGGGGTAGCGTATACTGTGCAGGAGGCACCTACACCCACTGCAACTGTTTGCAGATGCCTGTCTGTGTTACACAACAGAACAACACCACGAGCAATAAGGGGTAGCGTATACTGTGCAGAAAGGCACCTACACCCACTGTAACTGCTTGCAGATGCCTGTCTGTGTTACACAACAGAACAACACCACGAGCAATAAGGGGTAGCGTATACTGTGCAAGAGGCACCTACACCCACTGTAACTGTTTGCAGATGCCTGTCTGTGTTACACAACAGAACAACTCCACGAGCAATAAGGGGTAGCGTATACTGTGCAGAAGGCACCTACACCCACTGTAACTGCTTGCAGATGCCTGTCTGTGTTACACAACAGAACAACACCACGAGCAATAAGGGGTAGTGTATACTGTGCAGGAGGCACCTACACCCACTGTAACTGCTTGCAGATGCCTGTCTGTGTTACACAACAGAACAACACCACGACGAGCAATAAGGGGTAGCGTATACTGTGCAGGAGGCACCTACACCAACTGTAACTGCTTGCAGATGCCTGTCTGTGTTACACAACAAAACAACACCACGATGAGCAATAAGGGGTAGCTTCAGGTGTATACTGTGCAGGAGGTTTAGCGAAGAATATCACTGACACTGTCCCTGCCTCTCCTTCTCTGTCCCTGCATGCCAACACACTGTAAATGCACAAGGTTTCAAAGGATGTCACTGACACTGTCCCTGCCTATCCTTCTCTGTCCCTGCACGCCAACACACTGTAAATGCACAAGGTTTCAAAGGATGTCACTGACACTGTCCCTGCCTATCCTTCTCTGTCCCTGCACGCCAACTCACTGTAAATGCACAAGGTTTCAAAGGATGTCACTGACACTGTCCCTGCCTATCCTTCTCTGTCCCTGCACGCCAACACACTGTAAATGCACAAGGTTTCAAAGGATGTCACTGACACTGTCCCTGCCTATCCTTCGCTGTCCCTGCATGCCAACACACTACAGAAGGCCGCCGCGCTGGTGGCCTTTTATAGTGTGGGGCGTGTACTAAACCCCCCTGAGCTATTATTGGCCACAGGCATCCTGCCTGTGGCCAATTATGGCTCTCCTCGCTGCCGGCGCTGTGATTGGCCAAGCATGCGGGGTCACAGTGCATGCTTGGCCAATCACAGCGCCGGGATTGCACTGCGATGGCGCAGTGTATTGTGGGCCATTCGCGTCACACGAATTTGGCGCGAACGGCCCACAAAGTTCTGGTTTCGCCGAACAGGCGAACAGCCGATGTTCGAGTCGAACATGCGTTCGACTCGAACATCGAGCTCATCCCTACAATACAGTAATACAATCATATTGCTACTGTGCATCAGTTGTTATCTGTCTCCAGCTTATTACGTTCCACCCGAAGGGCAGTGCAATAGTCTGGACATCACCAACTCTCTAGGACTTAGTCCAAGTGTATCCAGCCATGGTGCCTATATTATTTCAAATCTGCTGGGACTACCCCTGTGTTGATAAATATACTTTTCCATGATCAGAGTGCTTCCCATATTTGTTATCCAGGAGGCTTCAGAATGAGCTTCAGGATGAGCTTACGAGCCTGGAACAGTGCTCTAGAGAATGCCAGTCGAGCCATCTCTTTTGGCACCACATCCTCCAAAACCCCCAGGATACAATGAATTGGGTCCAGGGGGACGGTCATCCGGAACACTTGATTAAGTGTCCCAAGCATGAAGCACCGCACCCCAGTACCTGTGGAGCTTTGGGTACCTCCAGAGCAGGTGGATGAGGTCACCCTGATGTTGCCCACATCTTCCACACAGGGGATCTGGTGGCCTGCCCATCTTGTGTAGTCTAAGTGGGGTGTAGTGCACCTGAAGTAGTATATAATGTTGGGAAACCTTTTGGGCCACGTTAAGAGAGCAGGTAGTGATTGATTGCAGGGCATCCTCCCATTGGTCTCCTGTAAGTGGGCCTACATCTTTCTCCCATAGGGACGATGCCTTAGTGGGGTGAGCTTTTAAGTGTTGTGTCAGTAACATTTGGTAGCACTGTGAGATAACCCTTTAGATTCAGTGCTAGTTTGTAACAGGTAGAAAATGGATGTAGTGGACATAACCCAGTGGTTAGCATCCCCCTGCGTGCCCACCGCATGCCTGAGCTGGAGATAGGAGTAGTACATGGTAGAAGGCAAATTAAATTTGTTTTGTAACTCAGGGAAGGAAAGCAGCTTGCCGTTTTTAAATATATGTGAGGTCAAGGTCACGTCAAAGGAGCGCCACCTTGGTCCCTGTTGTAACTTTGCCAGTTCGACATAGGAGAGATTCCTCCATATTGGACTATATTCAGCAAAGCCCAGCACCTCCTGTAACTGTCTGCCCTTGTTCCATATTTTCTGGATTAGAGTGAAAGTGGGTGTTTGTTTATTAGATTTATGAAACATCTGTGCCTCCAGGCCCAACGGAACAGTCTCCACCCCAGAGCCCAGCAGCATCAATCTTGCCGAGGAGCTCACTGGGTCATGGGCCATGGATCCAATCAGATGCTACAATGTAGTACAGCCAGGGGTTGGGCACTGCCAACCCTCCGCTGCCCTTGGGGCACTGCAACTGTTCTAATTTAATTCTGGGGTGGCCTGCGTTCCATAGTAAGCGTCTAAAGAGGGTGTTAACCACCCTAAATATTTTCAAGTGAATCACAACTTGGGAGTTGTGTAGAAAGTATAAAATCTGTGGCATCAGTATAATTTTTATTAAGTTAGCTTTACCTGCCAGCGAGAGTTAAAATTATTCCACGTGTTAATTTTGTCCCGAAACCTAGATAGTAGGGGGTACACATTTAAAGGGCAATAGTCCGCAAGTTTAGGTGATATTTGTATTCCCAGGTACTTGAATGTGGTCACCACCGGAACCGGGCAGGAATTGGGCAGATCCACTGCCCGCTCCCCGTCCAGCACCATCAAGGCCGATTTGGATCAGTTGATGGTCAAACCGGAGTAGTGCCCATATTTAGATGTAACGGCTGACACCTCCGCCAGAGAGGCAGTGGTGTCCCCCAGGAAAAGCATCATGTCATCTGCGTACAACATGATCTTCTCATGAAGGCCACCGTACCTAAACCTCGTAATCCCTGGACTAGCCCTTACCAATGCCGCCAGTGGCTCAATGGCTATAGCAAAGAGCAGGGGAGACCGGGGACAGCCCTGCCTTGTCCCCCTGCCCAGAGCAAATGCGTGTGACATTTTTCCCGACATCCTAATGGTCGCTTGAGGGGAGGCATAGAGCAATCTGATCCAGGCTATGAATCGGCCTCCAAACCCAAATCTGGACAACACCGCCCACAGGTAGCGCCAGTCAATACTGTCAAATGCCCTGTTGACTCTGTTGTCTGCCTGTAGCTGCATGTTCAGAAAAAGGCGCTTGAGATTAGTGGCTGTGGATTTTTGCGGCATAAAGCCTACCTGGTCAGGGTGTATTATAGGGGCTATGATCCCATTGACCCGCAGTGCCAAGACCTTAGCCAGGATTTTAACATAACTCTGAAGGAGAGAAATAGGTCTATAGGAACCCGGGTCAACCGGATCCTTCCCAGGCTTAAGCAACAAGATCATATTTGCTCTCGCCATCGAGGGCGGCAGATGCCCCTCCTCGATGGAGGCATTGAACACTTCCAGCAAACGTGGCATTATCTGTTCACCATATTGGGTAAGGACCTCCATGGGGAGGCCATCCTCCCCAGGTGCCTTGCAAGTGGGAAAGAAGCAAGCTGCCGTCTGTAGCTCCTCCAAAGTCAGAGGTGCGTCCCAGAGTCATTTGGCCCTCTCTGACAGGGAGGGTAGGTCAATTTCAGCTAGGCAATTCTCAAGATCAATATCCGAGTATCCATCCCTCGCCCAATAAAAGTCTGTATAGAAGGATGCCATCTCCGATATGATCCGGTCAGGATCATTAACCACCTTGCCACTGGATGCGCAGATCGCCTTGATGGCCGGGGATTGCTGCTGAGACCTAGAAATCCTGGCCAATAGGTGTCTTGTTTTTTCCCTCTCCTCATAAAAAGAAAGCTTGGTAAAGAACCTCTTGCGCTCCGCAGTGGAGGATCTCAGGTGGTCCAGGGAACCCTGGGCCGACATCCATGCCACCCTTGCAGAATTGCTCGTTTTCATAAACAAGCTTTTGTTAGATCACTCAGATCTACCGGCAGAGTTCCCCTCCACATCTCGGTGCCCAAGAAGATCCGGCGTGGTGGTCGGGCCTTCTCCCACCAGGGTGCCGTTTTGTGGAATAGTCTCCCTGTCAAGCTCCAGGAGGCCCCTACTATTCCGGTCTTCCGCAGGTTACTGAAGACTTGGCTTTTCACGCAAGCCTTCCCTGCGTAGCCTCTCTCTTCCACCCTTTCTGCCGCTCTGTGCTGCTTCTGGTTCCTGGGTCCTCTTTTCCCAGGAACTCTGCTATGCGCGTTGGGACCCTTCGGGGTAAGACCACGCTATATTAAGATACCTCTCAACTCAACTCAACTCAGAATCCGTTGGGTCCGTAACGTAGGATAGTTCCAGCTGTCGCACCTGGTCTCCCACCTGCTCCAGCAGAGCTGAGGAGTTCTGTTTGACCTGTGCAATTTCTGCAATAAACACCCCTCTGCGGTATGCTTTGAAGGTTTCCCATTTTTGGAGCTCATCAGTATAATGACTGTGCATGGAAAAAAATCTATCAATTTGGTTTGCTATTGGTTCTGGTGAAGTGAACAATTTGAGCCAGAAGGCATTAATCTTCCATGGGGCCCTGGGCAGCGAGGTGGGGGGTTGGGTAATCAGCCAGAGAGCCATAGGGGAATTGTCGGACACTCCACGGGGGAAATATTCCACCCTGGATGTGTAGTCGACTATGTTAGGTGTGCCCACGGTTAGATCAATACGTGACAAGGAGCCGTGGGTCTTGGAGAAGCATGAGGACTGCTTTCAGTGCTTTGTGTCCGTGTTGCGTATGTGCCATATGACCGTCCAGCACACCTCAGACAGCAGGCGGCTTAAAGCAGTGCCCCTGCTGCCCTTGGGGGGGGGAGACCGGAGGGTCCCTATCCAATCTGGGGTCTAGGTAGCAATTGAAATCTCCCATAATAAGCACCGGAACGTCAGGCTTACTCGCCAGGTACGACAGCAGCAACTGCAAAACCTCCCGTGAAAACGGGGGTGGTATATATACGAAAGCAAAAAGCAAAGTTAGTGTATACAGTTTACAGTAAATAAACACAAATCTACCAGATGCGTCCACCATCGAGTCAAGCTCTTGGCATACTAGCGCTTTGTGTATCAGTACACTCACCCCGCGGGAATAAGCAGAGTGAGTGGAGTGATAGGCCTTACCAACCCATGCATATTGCAAACACCCCACATTGTCCCTCAGGAGATGAGTCTCCTGCAGGCCAATAATGGCTGGGTGTAATTTGCGCAGACAGAAGGAGATCATGGTTCGCTTCAGAGGGTCATTCACTCCTCGAACATTCCAAGATACTATAGGTGTAGACGACATTGCATACAGTTAAGGACATATTGATAAGGTAACCCAGTATGGACCAACCTTCCCCCAGCTAGCCAACTGGTCTGGACATTGTGGTGGCCTGGGTGTGTCAGCATGTATTGCAGAAAAAAGTCCTTGTCTTTCATGTCTTTCAGGGGGGCTGTACATTGGAAATACAATGTTTTTAAAAGGCAGTCATTCTCACACAATTGCGCAGCAAAGAAATAGAAAACAAAACATAAACTGAGGTAAAGGGAGCCCTGGGCCATGATTAAACGCACATAGCGAAAGCTTCCCAGGGGCTGTAGGGTATATGTTCCATTCAGTCTTTTCGTGCCAACTGGGCACTGAAACAACAGCCATGTAACCCATGGCCTCAAGTGGGTCACAAGCATCCGACATGGTAACATTACCCGTGTGGACCGGCGTAAGCGGAACCAAAAATAATTGTTTGAAAAATTGGGGTAGTCACTCGCTGTGTGTATAGTACATAGACAGTTCTTCTTCAAAATGGCAAACTCCATAAGGAACTTTGCGCCCTTCATTCCCTGGTACTCTGCATTCCCAGCAGGGTTCATCCCGCTCCATCTTCTCGTCCACAGCGGCGGAGATCCTGCTCATTGTGATGCAACCAGACAGTCGCATCTTGTGCAGTTTCAAAAAACCGGTTCTGACCTACGGCTGTCACCCTCAACTCGGCCAGGAACAGCATAGCATATGGTAGCTGCAGCCTTTGTAGCCTTTTCTTGACTTCTGCAAATTTTGATCGTCTGCGTTGCACTTCCGCGGAAAGGTCTGGATAAAATTACATTTTAGTGCCATTGTATTGGATGGTTCCTTTCTCTCTGGCCATATGCAACACCACCTCCCTATCATTGTAATTTAGAAGCCTGGCGAGAATCGATCGGGGGGGGGGGGGGTTGCCAGGCAGGAGGGGCCTTGGGGGTACCCTGTCTGCCCTCTCCACAGTATAGATAGGAGAAAAGGCCTCTTTGCCAAATACTTCCTGCAGCCATCCTTCAACAAATGCTGTGGGGTCCCTGCCCTCCACCTCCTTCGGGAGTCCCACTATGCGCACATTGTTGCGTCTCAGGCGATTCTCAATATTGTCTGTTTTGTTAGGTGCTTGGAACGCATTTTGAGTAGTCATTCTAACATCTCTGTGCAGGGGTGGCAGCTGGTCCTCCACATCACTCACCCTGCCTTCCACAGCCGTGGTTCTCTCCCTGATCTTCTGGAGGTCCTGCCACATGAGAGACACTGTTTCCCTCAGCCCACCAAACTTCTCCTTCAGGTCCTCCACAGAGGCAGTGCACTTGTGGACAGCATGCAGGATCTCACTAAGCGATGGCTGAGCACTGTCCTCTGCAAGGGAATCAAACAGATTAGCCATGTGATTGTTTTGGGTGTCGAATGGCACTGTGTCATCTAGCAAGCTTGCTTCCTCTCTGCTAGCAGGCTCCGGGGAGCATGTGGGCTGCTGTGAGACAGGAAGGGGGGAGTCTGTATGCCCTGAGAGCCTTTGAGTATAATACAACATGTCCCTGGACTGCTCTTTGGGCTTGTTGGACTTACCCCCATGTTTGGATTTCTTCTCCAGGCCGCGCTGTGTCTTGGGAGGCTGAGACTGCCAGGCGCCATCTTGGCCAGCTTGGGGCTCCGCGGCCGCGGCTTCCTCTCGGATCCCCTGGGTCAGCATCTGCTCGGTTCGGGTGTCCAGCGGTACCGGACTGCTTAGATGGGCAGCACTATGTCAGGGAAATGGCCGTGGAAGTACTGGCAATCTTGCCAGTAGAAGAAATGGGCACCATAGGCACATCATGTGACAGGTGGATCCCCCTGCTGGCCTATAAAAGGCTGCCACTGTCTGACCCAAATTGCTGGATTGTCATCAGCTTCCTGTACTCCTGAACCTCTGTGTTACCTTTTGGATCTCCTGTTCTTGACCCGGCTCATTCCAGTCCTGTTGACCTCCTCTCCTGGCTCATCTCCTGGCTTGCTCCTTGACCTTCCTTCTGCTGTTTATCCGTGTATGACCCCGGCTTTGCTATATGGACTTTGCCTTTGCCTGATAACCTGTGCATGACCCCGGCTTGCTACATGGACTTTGCCTCTGCCTGATTACCTGTGCATGACCCCAACTTGCTATAAGGACTTTGCCTCTGCCTGATTACCTGTGCATGACCACGGCTTGCTATATGCACTTTGCTTCTGCTTGATTACCAGTTTATGACCTCCGCTTACTTCACAGACTTGCTCTTGCTTCTGGCCAACCTGTGTTTGACCCTCAGCCGGGCATCCACTGGCCATCCTGTGTTTGACCCTCAGCCGGGTGTCCACTGGCCATCCTGTGTTTGACCCTCAGCCAGGTGTCCACTGCTGTCCTCTGAAGCACGGTCTATTCCAAGCACAGCGTGAAGTTCCTGACCACCTGTGCTCCACCACGCCCTGGCAGTCCTCACAAGGTGACGCTCATCTGGACCCATCCAGATCCTGCGGGCAACCCGTGCTACTTCGGACTGTAAACCTTCTGTGACACTTCCAGAGGTATACCGCACCTAGCCGCATATTTTCTTCGGATCAGGTACGTGACACACTCACGGCCGAAATCAGGCAGATTTGTGAGCGAGGACAGGATACAAGAGAGGATCACCAGCGGGAGCTCCCTGAATCAGGTCTGCTCACATGCCTCGTCAGGCCATGCCCCTGCGTTACTGCAAGTTTAATGCCATATATTTCATTGCGTTGCTGCAATTTTAACGCCATATAGTTCTTTGAGATACAGTAAGTATAATGACATATATTTCATTGCGTTACTGAAAGTTTAACGCCATATAGTTCTGCGCGTTACTGCAAGTTTAACGTCATATAGTTTTGTGCGATACTGCAGGTTTAACACCGTATTTAACACAAAAACTACAAGAACCAGAATGCTGGGTAGACCCATTTCACTCACTTAACGTGCGCTTAGTCATTACACAGGTATGTCAGCAAACAAAATCTTATATAGCCCCACCTATAGCAGGTATCACCAGGTGTTAATTGCAGACTTCCGGTTACATAGACTTCACATGTGAAAAAGAAACCCATGAATATATAAAATGATCATACCACATATAAACAAAAGAAAAACAAACAAACTAAAATGTGTATGTGCTCAGACAAGACAAAATATTGCTCTAGAAAGACTGAATATAAAAACATTGCCATTAACCATATAGCTTTGTGTAAATCCATATCCTTATACTCTAAAACAAATAGCCAATAAACAACAGTTTTTCCTCCCACCCTAATATGATCAACAATCGATACATATAAACACATACATATCAATAGATGGGGGAATTTCCTAAGATAGGAACAGGAAAGGACAAACGGCACAAGACACAAGGAGACAAAAAAGACAATTGGTACACAACTACAATGTATATTGCATATGGCAAAACCCATTCATATGCAATGTGACTCACACCTGTGGAGAGCCGGAAGGGCACCATCGGGTATAACACGCCATGAAATTAGTAGGATAATTAGCCAAAAATGGACAATAGAGATGGGCGGCGCAATCTAGGTAAAAAAACACAATGAACTGCCTATCCATCTGCCCCTTTATCTACAACCTAATATCCCAATGCATCAAAGAGTGGAAGAGGAATATATACCCAGATGCATACCTGAACATTTTCTCCGTACACAGAGATATCAGATGGTTACACTACAAATCAAACTATAACACAATCCTAATGAATAAAAAACTAAAAAAATGGATATGTGAGTGTAATATATCATCAACCATCCTCTGTACAAGTATGGAGCTTATCATATCAATGCGTATCAATTGCTGCCGGAGGGAGTAGATCCACTGTACTACTCCTAAAAATTACTCACATCCCACTCAAAGTTTATCCCCTGCGGGATACGAGTCTGGAGCTGAAAAATCCAGAATACCTCCCTCCGGCAAAGCAATCGAAACGTATCACCTCCTGCACTGGGGGCCTTCACTTTTTCAATGACCTGTACCTGCATGGCTGAAGTATTCTCATTGTGGCACACATTAAAATATTTAGCCACATTTGTTGATTGGTTTTAGCCACACTATGTATATGCACATTGAAGCGATCCTGGAGACGTCTTGTCATCCTACCTACATATTGGATGTGACATATGTCATAAGTAAGCAGGTACACAACACAATTGGTGTTGCAATTATGGAAATAACCAATGTCATATTCCTTCTGTGTAACTAATGAGCAAAATTTGTTGCCACCCTTAATGTGACCACAGCATTGACACCCTGTAGTTCCACACTTAAAGTAGCCCTTAAAGTCAAGCCATGTAATTGATTTCATGGTCTTACTGGCAAAGAAACTGGAGGATAACGAGCGACCTAATGTGGGGGCCCTCTGAGATACTATATTGACACCTCCCTGCAAAATGCATGCACAAACATCATCTGCAAACAAAACAGGTAGATGTCTATTTATAATATCCTTAATCTCTCCAAATTCAATGCTGAACGGAGTCAATTGGGTAATTTTACTTTGATATGGACTATCATTGTCCTGTGCCCTTCTACCAACAAGAGCTTTCCTATCTTTGCTTTGTGCAATTGCCAAAGCCCTGTTAATCATCCATCTCGGATAGCCTCTCTGTAAAAAGTGACTATACAGAGCATCTGCCTCACGCTCAAAATCTGAATCATCTCTACATATTTGTGTCACCCGTAGGAACTGTCCCACGGGTATACCCTTAATGGTATGCCTTGGATGTCCTGACTGTGCCAACAGGAGGGAATTTCCAGATAATGGTTTTCTGTATAGTGTGTGTGACAGGAGTCACTTTGGGTCGGGGGTTTGTGCGGCTCAGCTTGCCCTGAAGAGTTCTGGAGGTTCCTATGTGTAGATCACCCTGTGTCTCTAATAGGGGCACAGGGTGAATGAGAATCCCAGTCTGATCTGTGCTAGGCAGATTCAATGCTGTATACATTGTATATATTGTGTGTATATTGTGTGTTGACTGTTGTGTACTATTTGCTGTGATGGGGTGGGGTGTGACTATTCTATTGTCTATTGTGGCTGGATGCATCAACTATTATGGGATGTGGAAGTGTCTTGCTGGGAGGAAAAAGGGAGGGGGGATTCCCCAACCCCCCTGCTGATAGGACTGTGTACTGAGTAGTTGTAACACACCTGACCTGTATAACAATTGTCATTGGACAGTTTAACCCGCCCTGTTTCCCAAGGGTGGGGGGAGTGTTTTGAAGAGAGAGATCTGTTACCATGTGCTTGCAATAAAGATTCATTCCTGTTTGACCCTCAAGACAGAGCTGTGTTTCGTTTGTGGGGGGAGAATTATTCTTATGGGTCTGGTTCGCCTGACTGGAGTGTCGGTAGCTGTCTTGTGTTCGGGAAAGGAATATCCTAAACGGCTGTAAACCCTCTTATCCTTGGGGAGCCGTTACAGTGTGGTATTAACACTTCAATTGACACCTGTCAGGAGAACATCCAGAAAATGAATCTCTCTATCATTTGCTTCACCAGTGAAAGTGAGATTCTTGTTGTTACAATTTAGATATTCCAAGAATGGAGTCAAGTTTGATGTCCCATCCTCCATAACAAATATCAAATCATCTATAAACCTGAAAAATAATCTGATGGAGGACCTAAAGGGGTTCTCTGCTCCAAATATGCGTGCATTACTGCAAGTTTAACGCCATATAGTTCTGTGGCATTACTGCAATATTATGGTGTATCTGTGGAGTGTGTCTGTGTCGTTAATACTCAAATTAAAGTGCACCAAACACCACTTTCCATTGATCAAAGTGCATCCACGTACACATTTACACATCTTTATTCCAATTGAGGGGTATAAGAGAGAAAATTTACTTCTTAAGACATGATACACAAAAAATGTGGGAAAGAACTACAGCCCCGGAGGGGAGGATTAGTCTGATAGAGGACAATGTCAATCCATTAAAACAAGAAATGAAAGCAATTAGTGAAAAAGTCAATGTGTATATCTCCAAAATGGAGGACATAGAGAACAGACTTTATAGAAATAACATAAGAATTGTGTGTCTTCCGGAACGCTGTGAGGGGTCTAAACCCACAGGATTTATGGAAAAATGGCTCTCAGAGACTTTTGGTAAGAAACCCTTCTCACCATTTTTCGCTATAGAGAGGGCACACAGAATCCCCTATAGGGTGTCATTGCCAGGAGGTCAGTCTAGGCCTATTTTGGATTAAAATGCTTTTTTTTAAGGATAAGGACATTATATTGCAGCGGGTAAGAGAAAAGGTAAAGTTGATTTATAATGGAATTAGAATTTCAATATATCCAGATTTTTCTCTGGAATTAAAGTAGAAAAGGATCAGGTTTATGGAGATTAAAAAGAGATTGCAATACCTGAAAGTTACATACGCTATGCTATATCCGGTGCAGTTGAGCATAACTGCTTTTGGTGAGGTACCTTTCTTTAACACATGAAGCACTGGCGTAGCTTGAAAAAAATTCAGTGAAATTGTGGACTAACTAATATGAAATTTACATTAACATGAACATGAAAGGTGTTGAAACCAAGTAGTGGATCAGATTGAAAATTATGCTTTTTTTCTTATAAGAAATAGAAATGAGTGGGGGGGGGGGCTACAGGGTTTTTCTTTTTTTTTTCCCTTTTTCACGGTTTTTTCCTTTTTTTCACAGGCAGGTGGAGTGTTCTCCCTCTCTGGGGATATTTTTTCTGGGTTTTTCCTTTTTCACAGATTTGTCAAAAAAAAATTGGATTTTTGGATATTATAGGACGGTGAAGGAAAATAGGCAGGGAAGAAAAGGGTTAGATATAATAATTATCACGTATGAAGACCACTTTGAATGTCGCTTGAGTGGGCCCAAGGAGGGTCAGGTGTGGAAGATGAGAGAACATTTTTGCATTATTTTTATTTTTTTATTTTTTTCCTGCCCTCTGGCTGAGAAATGTTCAGGAGAGAAGGATAAATTATTTTTTTCTTGGTTGTTTATGGAGAGTTTTGGGTTATGAATATATAAATGCACTACTATGGACAAAGGAATTTATAAGTAAAGATGTCACTGGTACATAAAGTTTACACAATATAATGCACACTGAGATAAAATAATGATGATGGATTTAGGTAAAAGGGGAGATTTAAGGGGGAATTATTGGTTAAGGATATGAAAAGAATCACAGTTAATATATTTAATATTATGTTTTTAAGTTATGCTTCTGAATACGCAAGTTAAATGCATGGATATTTGCTCTTGGAATATCTGAGGGCTACATGATCCAATAAAGAGAAAAGCATTTTTTTCCACTATAGACATTTACAAAACTGAGATACTCTGTCTGCAGGAGACGCATTTGACAAAAGAAACAACTTGGTATTTAAAACAAAGGAATTTTCAAACCCAGTACCACTCGATGCACACATCATATTCGCGTGGTGTGAGCATCTTGATTGGTACTGGTGTAGCGTTCTCTTGCAGACAGGCTGTCATAGATGATAATGGCCGATATATTTTTCTTTATTGTACTTTTGAAAAAATGGGATGCATTTTGGATAATATATACATTACGCCTCCATTTAAATCTGAAGTGATCTATAAGTTGATATCATTTATCTCTGATAAACCCAATGTCCCAATTTTGGTGGTGGGAGATTTTAACGCAGTATTGGATGGGAAAATAGATAGAAATCCATTAAGAAGGTTTCAAGATCAAGGATATGATAGAATGTTTTTACGAACTAGTAAATGACAGCAAGGCCAATTCTTGCTTTCATCAAGTGTACCTCTATATGGTTATGGTGTTAAGGCGCAACCGACACCCAAAGACCAATTTTTCTGCACCTGTTTGGCAGATGCATATCATTAAATTTTTTGACAGCAAGGCCAATTCCTGCTTTCATCAAGAGTACCTCTATAGGATTACAGTGTGAAGGCACCACCGACACCCAAAAAATAATTTTTCCGCACCAGTTACAGAAGTAGAAATCCAAAGTCTGTTGTGGAGAGACCCCAGAATGTATCCAACAAATCTCAAATTTTGTTCCCCGTGCACTACATTGTGGCATCATTATACAGACTGACTCCCCAAGCCAGTGCTTACAAAATAAAGAAAGCTTGCAGAGGCTTTATAAATGTAATTGTTGCTGCAGCAGCTTTTGTAAACAGTACAGATGTGCCACTTTACAGGTGGACTAAAGCCCCATACACACCATCAGATTTTCTGCAGATTTTACCAAAACCATATAATATGAGGTCAAACCTTAAGAGTTTCAATTTGTATGCAGTCAGGCAGGCCCTTACACTACATAGTTTTGGTAAATCTGAAGACAAAAATCTGCAGAAAATCTGATGGTGTGTATGGGGCTTTAGAGGACCCCCCCCCAGGCACTATATTGAAAGGAAACTTTCAATTTTATACTTTCACTTTAAGCATGAATAAATCACTGCTCATTTAAAAATGACATTGGCGGATTTGGAGATACCCATAAAACTCCTGGCGCGGCAGATCAAATTTGGCTTGAAGTTCAGCAAAAGGCAACAGTTTGCGAGATCGGGGGTCCACTAGGTCCCCAAAGTAAAATAGATTCTGCGATGTCCACGGCGAGGACATTCGGTGGGTAAGGCTATCTGGCACCTTGGGATTGCAGACAAATGAGGTCAGGAGCGAACTGTCAGAGGACAGCTTATGCTGGTGTGTCAGTTTTGCGCCAGATCTGCCGAAGTTGGGACATAGGGCCCAACAGATGGTCGAGTTCTACCTGCACCCCAGTAGATTGTTTGGGTGTACCGGGGCGAATCACAACTTTTCGATTTCAGTCCATTTGTTATAGGATCGCTGGGTAAACCAAGAAGCTATTGCCCGCAGCTGGGTTGCCTGATAATATTTGATAATATTAGGGTGAGATAGGCCCCCGTCTGAGCGCACCGCCATTAGTACCGAACAAGGAATTCTATGTCTTTTGTAATTCCAAGTATATTGGAGCAGGTCAGTCTGAAGCTTTCTTAGATGTCCATAGGATACAGGGATTGGCAGAGCTTGGAACAGGTACAGTAGTTTTGGGAGGATTGTCATCTTTATTGAGGCGATGCGCCCCAATAGGGAGATATGATGTTTTTTCCACTGCAGTAGCAGGGCTCTGATTGAGCGAAAAAAGGGGGGGAATTTCCTGGTAAAGGGTGGAAAATTTTGGGGTGATGTAGATCCCCAGGTACTTAAAGGCCTTCCAGTGACCTTCCAGCTATAGGAAAAGTTGGCCTTCAGGTGGGCTGTCTCTACATTGGGAATATTAACTGGAAGGGCCTCTGATTTGGATGTGTTTATTTGGTATCCCGAAAGGGCTCCATAGCTGTCAAGTTCCACATGGATGTTTGGGAGGGAGGTTCTAGGTTGGGTCAGCGTGAGGATAATGTCATCAGCGAATAGTGCGATTTTGAACTCCCTACCTCTAACCAATATGCCCCGTATGTCCGGGTTTCCGCGAATGGTGGCGGCTAGGGGTTCAACACAGAGTGCGAAAAGCAGGGGTGAGAGCAGGCAACCCTGCCGAGTGCCATTAGTCACTGAGAATGAGGAGGAAAGGGCAAAGGGAGTTTTGACTTGGGAGGAAGGGTTGGAGGGTAAGTGGTATTTCAGAACATTTGGGGTTAAAAATAATTACATATAGGCCTTTATATTATGCATATTACGTATTTTTCATATTGTTCATATTTATGTATATTATGAGCGAGAGGACAGCCATTTTGTCTCTAAAGTTAAGCTCATAGCTCATGATGTGCTGTGAACAACACTACAGCCACTTAGGTTTCTACTTTCTCTTTAAGGGGTTAACCCACATTCACTATGTTTAAATTTATTTCCTGTCTCACAAGAAGGCATTGTTTTCCCAATCCATAAATTCAAAGCTTTGAACATTTAAGATAAATATACCAGCCTCCCCGGGTGGTAATTCAAATGTTTGACACATAGATACATGGGGGGGGTATGAATACGGGCTAGCACAGACTGTGTATTATTGTATTGACATATCGTGATCAAAGGGCTATTCATAAACAGGCTGTGTACTGCATATCTTAAAGAAGGTTTATTTTTAAGTACCTTCACAAAGTATCTATACCAGTAATACATGTATAAACCCATATCTACATATATATATTATTAGAAAATGTGACATCCTAGCGGTATTGATACTAGGAGCTGTATTTGTCAAAAGTAAGTTAAAAGTTATTCCAAATGACTTCAGCTTCGAGGAATGTTAACAACCCATTAGCAGAGAGGTGGGAAGATGTTCCCAAGACATTACTCTGAGCCATTCGCCGAAATGTCTGGTATACTTGACACATTTTGACACCCTTAGACAATTAAGTGTGTTTTACTAAGCTAGGTCAAATGGTCGTCGTAAATTACCTTCGGCCTCCGTGAAAACAACATTAGAAATTATTCCTTATACACCACTGCCCCTACAGGTTAAAAGTGACATTGTTCAAGATGGCGTATATGTGGTTGCTAAGACAACCTTCCAAAAAAAAATAAAAAAAGTTACCTAGTGATAAGATAGACACCCACTTTTGGAGTGAGATAAAAGTAGCAGCTGAGATAGCAGGAGAAAGACCGGGAGAGATCGGAGGGAGCGGAAGAAGAGTTGATCTCTGAAGGCACTGACTCTCTGAAGCTGGAAGCAGATCTTAGAACGCTAACATGTAGCAATATTGGAAGGAGTCCTATGGGACTCATTGCCTCATAATGGAAGCTTCTCAAACAGACAGAACTTTAACCTGGTAACGTATTCATTTTTGTTTATTTACCTGCTTTGGTAATGGAGTTGTTTTTGCATACACATAACTAAAACCATCTAAATATATATGGCAAAGCAATTTGGAATGGTATCATATTTTAACTGCAGTATAAATGAAATATTATTCCAAATATTAAGGCACATACCCTAATTTGGTTGTCTTTAAAAAGCTAGAGCCAAGTGGTACAATGGTTTTATTATGATATATGTGTAAAAAATTAATTCTCTCTAAATTTAATATAAGACTTGATGTCTTATCAAAGCCGTGTTCCTTATATGACCCTTGGTCTGGACATGTTTAAGAAGTGTAATCAGGAGATCTGTTTGTCTTGAGAAAGATAACATAATGTAAACAAGTTGGTTTGTCTAAAGCCGTGAAGTCACGGAAGGTTACATTTCAAGAGCTACCAAGTGTTAGATGTACAAGTATCATTTAAGTATTGAATTGTGAAATATTCATATACCTTGTCATATCGAGCTTGCAGAGAAATGTATGTAAATATTATCTGGACATAATCCATCAATTATCTCTGATTGTAGAAGTATATCCATTCATTTGTTTTATCACGACTTATACCTGATTTTAATTTGCACTGTACTTTAGTTAATAAATATATATAATATTTTAAGCAATATTCATTTGTGTTACTTGTCTTCAAACTAGCATGGATAAAAGAACTTAGAATTTCTTTATATTGCAGGACATGGGGAATCTCCAAAATTAAGATTTACCTATTTCCATAACGCAATAATTATTTTTATATTTCAGAATAAACATTCTGACATATTTTTAGGCACTATGCTGAGATGCGTCAATGTTTCTGACAGGTATATTGCTCGAAGGAAAGGCCCCCTGAACCCTACGTGCATAGCGTGGTGAACAGGAAGGGTTAGCCCTCCCTGTTCGCCACCTCAACCAGGTCAATTATTTTCCTAGTGTTGTCCCCTGCCTGGCGGAGTGGGTCAAAGCCCACCTCATCTTTATGGATAAGGGAGGGGAGGACTGTATTCAGATGGATTGAAAGTAATTTGGTGAAAATCTTCACATCCGAATTCAGGAGGGCAATAGGCCTGTAGTTAGCACAGAGGGTGGGATCTTTATCCGGCTTAGGGATCACCTTAATAAAGGAGTGCTGCATGTCTGGGGCGATGGGGGTGTCCTGCAGTAAGGCATTGAACAATTTACACATATAGGGGAGTAAGAGAGGGAGAAATGACTTGTAATATTCATAAGGTAGTCCGTCTGTTCCCAGAGCTTTATGGGAGGGTAGGGATTTGATAGTCTGCTCTATTTCTTTTTCAGTGATCTGTGTGTTTAGGGAGGATAGGTCTGAGGGTTGGAGCTGGGAGATCCCGCTTTGCTCGAGATAGTGTCGCATACAAAGGGAGAGGTTGGGGGAAGGGGGTTGCTGGGGATACCTGGGTTGTTGTAGAGGTCCATGTAGAATTCTGCAAAGGAATGGGCTATCTCCCTGGTGTGGGATACCAGGCATCCCGAGCTGTTCTTAATCTGGTGCGGCATCGTCATGTGGGCGCAGTTACGCAACTTTCTAGCCAGGAGGGAGTGGGCCTTATTGCCTTTATCGTAATACAGTTGTTTTAGTCTTATTAAGGCTTTCTCCACCCGGCCTATTGCTAAGTCGCCAAGAGTTGCGCTGAGGGTGGATTTTTTTTTTAAGGAGGGTTAAGGTGGGGGAAAGCTGCAAGCGACGTTCCAGAACCTTAAGCTCCTTTTGCGTTTGCAGTTTTGTGGCCAATGCATTTTTTTTCATGGCGGAGGATAGTGCAAGGCATATACCCCGAAGTACCACCTTAGGGGCTTCCCATAATGTGGGGAGGATCGTGTCTGGGGTGTTGTTTTCTGCAAAGTAGTATTTTAGAGTGGATTCCAATTCTGATCTCGAGGGAAGGTGCTGAAGAAGGAATGTGTTTAGGAGCCAGTTATAGGCTCTGTGGTTGGGGGTGCCGAGTTCTAGCGTCAGCAAAACAGGGGCATGGTCAGACCAGGAGATCAGGAGTATCTGCGCAGTACGGGTCAGTTGTACAGTGAAGTTGTTGACAAAGAAATAGTCTATGCGGGAATGCGTGCAATGGGGGGCCAAGTAGAAAGTGTACTGTCGGTCCCCGGGGTGGAGAACCCGCCAGGCATCAAAAAGAGCATAGGGTCAGGAGAGCTGTCGGAATAGCTTTGAGTCTCTAAGTGCTCGAGCTGGGGATGCCCTGGGGTTCACCACATGGCGATCTGAAGTTGCAGATTGGGTTAAGTTGAAGTTGCCCCCATCACCAGTAGCCCATGGTCTGATTGAAAGAGGCGGGCATACACCCTAGACAGGAATCTGAGTTTCTTGACATTTGGGGCATAGATTGCACAGAAAGTGACCTCCTGGATTTGCCATAGACCTCGGAGGATAATAAAGTGGCCATGGGTATCACTATAGTGGTCAGAGCAAGTAAAGGGAGACCCTGGTTTGATAAGTATGGCAACCCCCCACTCGTTTATGGGGTCCCGAGGAGAGGTAGATCTGGGGATAGTACTTGGAGGCAAATGCAAAGGAACCCCCCTTGTCAAAATGTGTTTCCTAGACCATGATAACATCAGCACCTGACTGCCTAAATTCCCTCAGTGCCAGGTGCCCTTTTCTATTGGAATTCAAGAGGTGGACATTTAAAGATAAGATCTTAGCTATGGAGGTGGGTAAAAGCATGGGGAGGATACTTATCTGATGTGGCTGAAGAATATCCATGCGCTGAAGGTCAGGAGCGGGCACCCCCTGGGAGGGGATCCAAGCAGACTTCGGAGATCATCCGCGGAGCCAAACAATGACGGGAGGGTAGAGAGATAAAGAGAGATAAGAAGGAGGCTAGAAAAAGGAAAAAGCGTTAGCACAAGAGAACATTGAGAACATTCTGCAAACATTATCACAAGACCTTTGAAGGCTATCAGGCCTAGGTCAACATGGCTTCCCGTGAGCTCCCCCAACTCGAGACCCAAGGGATGAGTCAGGGGGGCACAAGGGAACCCAAAGTCGGTCGAACAAAACAAGAAGATCGTAATCAATTGTAATCTAACAACCGGGGGGGGGGGCGGTGAGGGGTGAGTATATGGAAGTTCACTCTCTCAAGTCTCATCCGAGACATGCCCATAATTTAATCTGGGAATAAAGCTAGGGCACTGGAGGGGGGACTGAAAACTACTGTAAGTAGTGGCCAGGGCAGAGTCACTGGCTGGAGTTGGGTAATAGTTCACTTGGTGAGCTTGCACCACATTAGTAGGAATAAAGTTAGTTCATCCATTGCTGTGTCTGGCGGTTTTCCAGGACACGTCCGTGCCCCGGGGGCGTTTAGAGGAAGGGACCTTCTGCCAGACCATGGGTGGCGGGGGTGGTGTGGCCACAAGGTCCCAGTAAGGGAGCTGGGGAACGTGGAATTCCAAAATGTCACAGAAAGTGACTCCTCCGGGTATCTCAGCACGGAGGCTTTGCCCTGATGTTTCGCTGTGAGACTAAAGGGGAATCCCCAGCGGTAGGGGATGTTCTCCTCTTGCAGAGTGCACAATAGTGGTTGAAGAAGTCTGCGTTTTTGCAGGGTGATCCATGAGAGATCTGGGTATAACTGAATTTGAACATCATCAAATGTCACTTTTCGAGCGAGACAGGCCTGTCTCATAATTTTCTCTTTCAGAGGGTAGGCGCTTATCCTGCAAATGATTTCTCTGGGTTTGGAGGAAGCTCCTTTGGGACGTAGGGCGCAATGGGCTCTGTCCATTTCAATATGTTTAGCAGGGGGTTCACCGAGCATGTTGTTGAACAGGGTCTGCAGTGTAGATTGTATATCCTCAGAGCCCTCTGGTTCCAGGACTCCCCGTACTCGGATTTTGTTTCTGCGCCCCCTGTTGTCCAGGTCCTCGACGTGCCGTTGCATGTCCCTGAGTAAGGAGTGATGATCTACACCCTGAAGTTGTGTCCTGTGGACAGCCAATTTGGTTTCCTGTATCTCCTCCTTTGCCATTTCCACCCTGTCTGCTAGGTGTTTGAGGCCCAACTGGAGGGCCTGGATCTCCGAACGTCAGTTGGATTTCACATTCTCTATCAGCTGTTTAAAATCTTCTTTGGTAGGCATTTCTTGCAGGTAGGAGTGCCACTGGGGAGGCACGGGTTGAATTGGAGCAGGTCCCATCTGTTGCTGAGAGATGGGGGGATAGGGCAGCAGTTGTGGATGTGCCAACAGGGGGATGCCTGGAGCTAAGTGTGGGTGTGGGGATGGCTGGTCCCAAGGCTCACACCAGGCTGGGGCCTGTGTAGGCGGGGGGGGCCTCTCGTTAAATCCCACAAACAAGGAGGGAGCAGGGGAACAGGTCATCTGTGCGTAGGTAGCAGAGGGGGCAGCCTCGGTTTTGGGAAAGCTGGGATCTCTAGATCGAGATAGCCGCTGTGTTTTGGGGGAAGGTGGTGCAGCTGTGGAATCACCACGGGTGGCCTGGGCTCCCGCAGGCCCACATACAGATAGCGGGTGGATGTGTGGGTGCACAGGGCCTGGTAGGGTCGGAAAGTCCTCTGAGGCATCCAAGGACGCAGGGGAACTGGGATCCATCCCATGGACACAGGGATCTATTTCATGTACTGCATTGATTACATTTTTTTGTCAACCAACCTCTTTCCTAAACTGACAGATGTAGGGTTGGCAACCAGAATACTGTCTGATCATGCCCCCTACTGGATAGCCATTCAAATGTTCATGGACTCTCCCACTCTTCAATGAATATTAAACCCCTGCTGGTTATCAGCTTTAGCAGATTAACAGGACATACCTAGGGAACTCCAATTCTATTTTAATACGAACTTGGGGACATCAACTGTTGGGATGGTCTGGGAAGCATTTAAGCTTCATGTACATACACTCCTATCTACTTGCATTAATAGACACAAAGCTACCTCTAGACAGGTACTCCAACAAGCTGCATCCCATCTACAAAAACTTGAGGAGACCTTTGCTGAAGACCCCTCTATACAGAATAGTGACAATCATAAACTGCAAACCCGCTTAGTAACGCAATTACACGGAGAAAGCCAACCAACACCTAGTTTTTTGTAAACAAAGAATATTTGAGCATGGTGAAAGATCCGGGAAATTGCTTGCTTATATAGCCCATTTAGATACCACCCCTCTGGTGTTAGTTTCTCTAAAGGTCCCAGATGAGATGTTTATTTGTTTTCAAAGAGTTTTATTAGAAGCAGAGCATAGATATACCATGTACATACAAAGTAAAGAAAAAAATGAAAATTGACATACAGTAGCTAGTTTTCATATCCAACAGATCAACCAATATACATATAACTCAGAGTACAAGACCGATATGAAAGGGTTGATCAGAATAATTCAGTTGGTACCTAGCTATGTATAACAGTGCAATAAAGCAGAATAAGTAGTACACAATAAAGATATAAGATTAGAAATTCAAAAGGCGAGAAATAATAAGTAAGAGAGAAAATACAAAGAGAAGAAAAGCGAAAAAGAAGTCATAAAATAGAGAATAAAATAAAGGAGAATATTCAAAAACAAATAATAAAAAAATAAATGAAAGGTCAGTGCTGAAGTCTAAAGATGGACCAAGGGTTCCATTTAGTATCATACAAAGGAATAGAATCCCTTAATGTGTGGTGTATTTTTTCGGCCAGCATCATTTGATCCATTCTGGATTACCCAGCGAAAAGGGAACCAAGCCAGTCTTCGAGGATAGGGCTATAGCCCACTGTACAGCTAAACAGACTGAATGAATCAATCTCAAAAGGGGTCTAGGAGTGTCCGGCACATTTTGAAAAAGGAGACATTGAGTGTGTGTCAGAGCCACATGCCCACCTGCAAGTTTATCAATCAGCTCCAGTGCAGCAGCCCATGTAGGACGCAGTTTGTCGTATTCCCAGAACAAATGAAAGAGGGAGCCCGGGAGATCGCATCCTCGAAAGCAAGAAGGCGACACCTGTGGGTATATCTTGTTGAGGCGCAGAGGAGTGTAATACCAGCGGGTCAACAATTTAACGGCTGTCTCTCGGATTGTGAGAGAGAGCGTGCATTTTCTCATGTTGATCCAGCCAGCCATCCAGTCTAAGTCCTCCGCAGCAAGATCGAGCTCCCTCTCCCATTGGGCTCTATATTTGAGCACAGGGCCCTCCAGAACTGACTCCAAAGCTCTATAGATAATTGAAATAAGACCCTTTTGTCTAGTTGCTGTAAGACAAATCTTCTCGTAGAAGGTTCTAGAGTCTGAAAGGGGGCCCGCATAGTGACTCAGGAAGAAGTGCCTAATGTCATGGATATGCAGTAGTGTTTGTCTGCCATCTTACCTTCCTCCTCATGTGTTCATCTAGAGACCAGACCTCCTTCACCTGGCTTCCTTTATAATCTCCTCCCAGCCTGACTCCACCCCAGGCCCTATCACTGAACACTATATTAACCTGTGCACTGCAAGCCTGCTTTGCTGATCAACGTGTTTGTTAGGCATTGTGTGTTTGGGTTCCTGCCTGCCGTGTGCTACGTCTGTCTCTCTGTTACGTTATTGGCTTGTCCCCGACCATCCCTGTCTGCTCGTGACCCTTGACCTTCGGCTCGTTCTTCGTTATCCTTGTCTGCTTGTGGCCCCTGACCTTCGGCTTGTTATTCGGTTCTCTCTATCGTGTGCCGCTGCTTCCCCTTATCCTACGGGGCGTGAGCTAGGAAACTCCAGGGGCCGCGACCTGGTCCCAGCCTGCAGCGTAACATCCTCACCACTAGAGGCCCTGGAGAAGACCAGCTGGGTCTTAGACTCCGCGCCCTGGGGAATCTTGGCTCTCGCTTCCGTTGGGATCCCGGTTGTGCTCCTCTGGTCCCGCTTTCCACAACCACCCAGTTTCCTACCCACAGAAGCCAGCCATAGGGTTCACTACCTCGCGGTGCACTCCTGTCCCCCTACGGTGTGCATCTGTCACCTGGCCACAGGTGACCCTGACAGTTTGATCAGCCATGAACCCGGCTGACATTCCGCTACCCGCGGATGATCCATTGCAGGGCATAGTTTGCAGACTTGAAACCCAGGAATCGAATCAGACTCAGGTGATGCGATTCCTCCAGGATCTGGCTTCTCGCTTCGAGCAGCTTCAGGCCTCCTTGGGAACCCTGAATCCGCAACCTCAAATACAATCAGCGGCTGCACCTATTGCACCAGTCGCAGCCACACACTCGCTACAACTGCCAGCTCCGTCCCGTTTCTCTGGGGACTCCAAGGCTTGCAGGGGGTTCCTTAGCCAATGCACGATTCATTTTGAGCTCCAGCCCCAAAACTTCCTGTCTGATCGGGCTAAGGTAGCCTATATCATTTCCCTCCTCTCTGGTGAAGCTTTAGCCTGGGCAGCCCCTCTGTGGGAACTGAATGATCCAGTGGTTTCTAGCCTGTCTGGCTTCTTGAAACTTTTTCGGAATATCTTCGAAGAACCGGCTCGTGTCTCTTCAGCGGCCAGCGCCCTTTTACGTCTCCGCCAAGAGTCTGCTTCTGTGGGACAGTATGCGCTTCATTTCCGCATACTGTCGGCTGAGTTGAGCTGGAACAATGAGGCCTTAGTCGCAACCTTTTTGCATGGCCTGTCTGATAGAGTGAAGGATGAATTAGCAGGAAGAACCATCCCCACTGATCTGGCCGGCGTTATCTCCTTGTGTAACCAGATCGATATTCGCTTTCAGGAGAGGACCTTAGAAAAGCAACGCCAGCACTCCTTGGTTCTTAGTCAGCCTGAGCTCCCCTCTCTTCGACCCGTAGAGCATCTCCTACCAGCTGAGGAACCCATGCAGCTGGGTCGGACCAGGCTATCCCCCGAGGAACGTGCTAGGCGCAGAACTCTTGGTCTGTGTCTTTACTGTGGGGGCAAAGGTCATTTTCGTGACACTTGCTCTCTTTGTCCAGAAAAACGTTCGGGTCCACTTCATCTGGAAAGTGGAGTATTGGACCCAGAAATATCACCTTCCCCTTCTCGTCTTCTGCTTTCTGTGTTCCTTCATGTTGGTGCTTCTTCTCATTCGGTCTCAGCATATCTGGATTCCGGAGCCGCTGGTAATTTCATGGACTGGGAAATCGCATCGTCCATGAGACTTACTCTTTTGCCCCTCACCACGCCTTTGGTGGTCTTGGCGATTGATGGTACTGTTCTCCCAGGGGGACCTATCCGCTTCCAGACCCTCCCTGTTAAGATGTCGGTAGGGACACTCCACCAGGAGTGGATATCCTTCCTTATCTTACCCAAGGCCTCAACGCCTATAATTTTGGGTCTCCCATGGTTACAGCTCCATTCTCCTCATGTGGACTGGACTACTGGACAGATCCTGGCTTGGGGTCCCTCCTGTTCCTCGTCCTGCCTACCCAAGGTTGCCCCCTGTGAATCTGAGCCGGTCATTCATTCCAGGTTGCATAACCATTTACATTTCTCTGTCCCTAACCACCCTTGGACGCACAGCCAGGCTAGCTTGTCTACAAGTCCTGCAGTCGCTACGTCTTGCGATGCGATTCAGGTAGTCGCTACACCTGACTCAGCTATTCACTCTGCCTCTGTACTAGTTATGCCAGTCCAGCCCATGCCCAGTGAGCCTCTCACTTTTTCTTGTTCGGGACATTCTGCTTGTCCTTCAGCTATTCAGCTTGACTCCGGCGACATGTCACCTTCTAACCAACCTGACTTCAGGGTTCCACTGACATCTGCCCAGTCTGATGGTCCTGTGCAAGATGACCAGTTCCCCTTTAAGGGTATAGGGGACCCTCCTCAGATTCCTGTTGATCCTCTCATGCCCTTGCTTATTCCTAGAGAGCCTTTGGTCCTCAATAGATCTTCTTGTCATCTCCCTACCTCGTTTTCGGTCTCTGAGGATAATTTTAAGTACGAGGTTAGACAAGTTCTGGATTCTCGGCTCTGCAGAGGCATTCTTCAGTACCTTGTGCATTGGAGAGGTTTTGGTCCTGAGGAGGCGTCTTGGATCGCTGCATCTGATGTCGCTGCACCTCATCTGTTGAGAAGGTTTCATCAGAGATTTCCCTTTAAGCCTGGGTCCAGGCGGGGGAGGGCCCATAAGAGGGAGGGTACTGTCATGGATATGCAGTAGTGTTTGTCTGCCATCTTACCTTCCTCCTCATGTGTTCATCTAGAGACCAGACCTCCTTCACCTGGCTTCCTTTATAATCTCCTCCCAGCCTGACTCCACCCCAGGCCCTATCACTGAACACTATATTAACCTGTGCACTGCAAGCCTGCTTTGCTGATCAACGTGTTTGTTAGGCATTGTGTGTTTGGGTTCCTGCCTGCCGTGTGCTACGTCTGTCTCTCTGTTACGTTATTGGCTTGTCCCCGACCATCCCTGTCTGCTCGTGACCCTTGACCTTCGGCTCGTTCTTCGTTATCCTTGTCTGCTTGTGGCCCCTGACCTTCGGCTTGTTATTCGGTTCTCTCTATCGTGTGCCGCTGCTTCCCCTTATCCTACGGGGCGTGAGCTAGGAAACTCCAGGGGCCGCGACCTGGTCCCAGCCTGCAGCGTAACATCCTCACCACTAGAGGCCCTGGAGAAGACCAGCTGGGTCTTAGACTCCGCGCCCTGGGGAATCTTGGCTCTCGCTTCCGTTGGGATCCCGGTTGTGCTCCTCTGGTCCCGCTTTCCACAACCACCCAGTTTCCTACCCACAGAAGCCAGCCATAGGGTTCACTACCTCGCGGTGCACTCCTGTCCCCCTACGGTGTGCATCTGTCACCTGGCCACAGGTGACCCTGACACCTAATTTGGAGATAGTGATAAAATTTGCCCGCAAGGGCCGGATGTTTGGTCAGTATATTAGGGAATGACTCAAATCTTACTCCCTGTAGGAAGTCTTCCAACTTGACAAGCCCCAGGCTCGTCCAGAGTCGGAACTCCTCCGGGTGAGCGAAGGCCGGGGGAAAACCTTGAGTCTCCCAGATAGGAAACACCCAAGGGGAACCCCGAGATAAGGTTGAATTTCAATTCATACTTATCCCAAAGCTTTAAGCTCACCGCCACTAAGCTATTATTGGGGGCCCTAGGACGTGAAGGGTTAGATGACCACATAATGCCCGGGAGATTAGCAGGAAAAATCGTGTCCTGTTCAAATTTAACCCAAGGAACTTTGGAGTGAGGAATGTTCCATTGAGCTTGTTGTGAAAACCTGCTGGACAAGTAGTAGAGCCAGACCTGAGGGACACCCAAGCCCCCCTGCCTAGCCGAATGGTATAGGGTTGCTTTAGCAAATCTAGGGGGCATACTTTTCCATATAAATTTATTAAAGAAGATTTGAATCTTGAGCAAATAGGATTTGGGTGGCCCAATCGGCAAGGATCGGAACAGGCAAAGTAATTTGGGTAGAACTGTCATTTTAAGTGCGGTTATCCTACCCAGGAAGGAGATGTGCAGTGGGGACCAGAGCTTAAGTAGTTGCTTAAGTTTAGAGACCATAGGGGGGTAATTAGCCTCAAATAATTTGGTAAAATCACCTGTCAAATTAACCCCTAAATATGGGAGGGATAGGCTAGCCCATGAGAATCTGAAGGAATGTTTGAGGTGTTCTAGCTCGGATTGAGAGTAGCCTATAGGGAGGGCCAGGGATTTAGAGACATTCACCGAGAGGCCCGAGACCTCAGCGAATCTGGACAGGGACTGGAAAAGATTGGGCAAGGAGATCAACGGGTTGGTGATGAACATCAATACGTCATCCGCATACATGCAGAATTTATAATCTATAGAGCCTTTGCAATAACCAGATATGTCTGGGTTCCTCAAAATCTCCACGACCAGGGGTTCCAGGGCCAGGGCAAAGATCAAAGGGGAAAGCAGGCACCCCTGCCTCGTACCTCTGCCTAATGTGAAAAATTCCAAACTACATCCTGGTATTTTGATCCGGGTCTGAGGGTCATTATACAAAGCCTGGAAGGCATAGAAGAATTCACCCTGAAAGCCCATGCGTTGTAACAAGGTGGACACATAGCTCCAAGACACACTATCGAACGCTTTCTGTATATCCAGGCTCAACAGAAACAATTTTTTTTTTTTTTTTTTTTAACATTTATTAAAAGTTTATTGAAGACAAGATAGAGATGGGTAAGCAAAAAGAAAATAAAATAAAAAAAACGGAACAGAGCATTCGCAGATGCAACTGCACAATAGGTACACTTATCCACAAATTAGGCAAGTCAGAATGCAACAGAGTAACTGAGACCACAATATTCTAACTCAAGGTGACCAGAGGACGTGAGCATCGGATATATTGGAGAGAAAAACAAGATAAAAAGAGAGACATGGTCACAAGTTCAGCTGGATCAACAAGGATGACCGTCGAAATGAGTTAACAATAGGACTTATGATGAATCTAGGATGTGATCTTCGAATATCAATTATGAGGGGCAATCGCGTTCACAGCATATAAGAAGAAAGGGAAAGAAAAAACTAAAATGGAAAACAAAGACAGAACAGAGAGTAAAGAGCTAAAAGGTGGGGAGGGGGGAGGGGGGGGGATATGGCCAGAGCCCTGGCCCGAGAAAAGGTAGAGAGAAAGGAAGACCCCTGGCCTCAGAGATACCGCCGCAAACCAGTGGGGGGATGTAGGAGCGGGAGACACCCATGCATCACCTACTCTGCCCCCTCGCCGGGAACCCCGGGAGATGAGGCAGACATAATATCTGAGTACGCAGTCGAGTACCTGAATATCAACCATGGTTGCCAGATAGTGCAAAATTTATCCACCACGTCGGTGGCTTGGGTCAAGGTCTCCTCCATCTCGCAAACCACCGAGACCCTTTTCAGCCACTCAGCAGTGGAAGGAACCCTCTGTGATCTCCAGTAGAGCGGGATCAAAGACTTGGCCGCATTTAGCAAATGTCTCGTTAAGGAGTTTTTGTACCTCCCCAAAGAGACATTCGTGATGTGGAGCAGGCAGGAGGCCGCATTCAACACGATCTTGGTTTCGGTGATCTGCGAGACCAGAAGTCTGACCCTCTCCCAGAACGGAGCAATTCGTGGGCATTGCCACCAAATGTGGAGCAGCGTACCCACGTCTTGATGGCATCTCCAGCAGGTGGCTGGTATCTGTGGGTTCCATCTATGTATCTTGGCTGGGGTATTGTACCAGTGTGTCAACAGTTTAAATGCTGTTTCCTGCGTCTTAGTACTTATAGAGCACTTATGGGTCATAATGCATGCATACCTCCATTGTTTAGGGGAAATCCCCATCTGAAGCTCCTCCGCCCATCTCGCTCTGAGTTTATCAACGGACCTGTATTTCAAATTTTGAAGCCACGAGTAATTCAATGACGTAGTTCTCACACTTGTGTCACCCAGCTGACAAATCGACTCAAAGGTCTCTAAAGGTCTATGTAATTTGCTCCTGACAGACTTATTCCCCAGGTAGCTACGTAGTTGGAGATACTCCCAAAGGGTCATGTGTGGGAGTTGTGTATCAGTTTTAAGTACCGTCCAGTCTTTCACAGTTCCCCCCGTAATGCAGTCGCCTACCAGCAAAGGTTGAGGACGAGTCTTGGATTGGAAATGCGGGTTGTTTAGACCTGGGACGAAGTCGGGGTTATCTTTCAGTGGCGTCAGGGGACTAGGTTGTGAGGAAAAGGAAAGGTGTTTGGTCAGATTGTAGAAAAGTCTTAACGTGCTACCAGTAAGGGGGTGATGTTTGACACTGCTCGGTAAACTATTCCAAGGGATCCATGGGGCAAATTTAAGGGGAACGGGGGATAATGCTTCCTCTAGAGAGACCCAATCTTTAGCTGCCCCATGACAATGCCAATCTACGACTCTAGTCAAGTGAGTGGCCTGGTAGTAGGACCTAAAGTCTGGTATTCCCATTCCACCCTGAACTTTAGGCTTCATCAGGTATGCGAACCCAATCCTGGGCTTTTGCGAATTCCATAGAAATCTTAGGATAACGCTCCTGAGTGTAGTGAAAAAGGAAGCAGGTATCTGAAGTGGGATGGCATGCAAGAGGTAGAGCAGTCTGGGGAGGATAGTCATCTTGATTATGGCCGCACGACCAAACCAAGAGAAGTAACCCGACTGCCATCTAAGTAAGTCTTCTCTGATTTTCTTAAGGAACTCCGGGAAATTACAACCAAACATGTCTCCTAATCTAGGCGTGAGCCAAATTCCCAGATATTTCAGGGCCTTCGGTTCCCATCTGAAGGGGGAGGCAGCCACTACCCGTTTCAGCAATCGCTCAGGAAGTGAGACATTCAGGGCTTCCGACTTAGAGTAGTTTATCTTAAGATTTGAAACGTAGCTATAATTGGCAAACTCCTGCATCAAATTTGGCAAGGAGATTATAGGGTTAGATAAAAAGAAAAGAAAATCATCCGCATAGGCGGCCACTTTGTATTCTTTAGTCGACACTCTGAAGCCCTGGATGTCTGTATTAGCTCTAACCATTCTAAGAAAGGGCTCAAGGGATAAAATGAACAATAGAGGGGACAGTGGACATCCCTGTCTTGTGCCATTAGTTATCAGAACTTTATCTGAAAAGGTACCATTGATTTTTAATCGAGCCGTAGGGGACTGATATAGAGCAGAGATCCTGGCTAGCATATGTGGCCCCAGTCCTATCTTCGTGCAAGTGGCTAGCATAAAGTCCCAGGCCACGCGGTCGAAGGCCTTCTCCGCATCCGTGGACAGGAGAAGGCCCTCTATCTTCCCAGCGTAAGCCGCATTAGACAACAGCATTGCCTTGATCACGTTGTCTTTAGCCTCTCGGCCAGGCATGAAACCCACCTGATCTGGATCGATAAGATTCGACAACATGGGACTTAATCTGGAGGCCAGAATCTTTGCGTACAATTTGACGTCTAGGTTTAGTAATGAAATCGGGCGGTAGCTGGAGCACTCCGCTGGGTCTTTACCCGGTTTGTGGATCACTGTGATATAAGCCGAAAGAAAGTCTGGGGTAACCCGTCTGGGAGCGGATAATGAGTTCAACGCAGCTGTAAGTGGTGTTACTATAAGCTGAGAAAAAGTCTTATAATAGATAGAGGTGTAGCCATCAGGGCCAGGACTTTTACCCGGTTTCAGCTGCTTAATGGCGAGTTCAACCTCTGAAGACGAGAGTGGCTCCTCCAAAAGTGCAATGTCCGAGTCAGAAAGAGCAGGCATTCCACTTTTAGTTAAATATTCCTCCACCATCTGAGCCCTATCACCCCCCGGAGACCCTCCTTTGTGTTGAGGTGGTAGGTTATACAACTTTGTGTAAAAATCATGAAAATGTTGTGCTATCTCTTCCGTGGCCACATCCAGCTTACCATCATGTCTCCTGATACCCGAAATTAGGTTTCTAGCATTCTGTTCTCTCAGTGCCCTCGCGAGGAGCTTACCAGGTTTGTTCCCAGACTCATAATAGATTTTCTTTTTGAAAAATAAAAGACGCCTTGATCTAGTATCAAAGAGCTGTTGGAGGTCTTTCCTGAGATCTAGAAGCTCAGTCGCCGTGTTCGTGCTAAGAGACTGTTTATGGAGGTTTTCTAGTTGTTTGATTTTACTCGTTATGGTGACTATTTGTCCCTCCCTATCTCTTTTACGGATTGCTCCCATTCTGATAAGTTCCCCCCTCAGGGTACATTTGTGAGCCTCCCAGACCACTAGTGGATCTATACCTGGGGTGGAGTTCCGCAAGAAGAAGTCCTTGATTGAGGAGGTCAAGGTCACTAGTAAGTCAGGGTCTGTTAGTAAGGACGCATTCAGACGCCACGACTGGGAGCGTGAGGGGGGGGTAAGTCCATTCAAGGTTAATGAGATTGGCGCATGGTCAGAGAAAGACTTGAAGCCTATATGTGTCTCTGAGACTCGGGTTAAATCCCGTTGGGATATGAAGAGGTAGTCAATGCGGGAGTGTCTGTTGTGTGGAGGTGAGAAGAACGTGAAGTCTTTATCTTCAGGATGATCAAACCGCCACGTGTCAATAAGTTGTAAGCTTTGGAGTAGGGTCTTGATCCTCTTAAGGATCCTGTAAGTAATGCATGTTTTCCCATTAGAGGTGTCAACGGACGGATTGAGAGGGACATTAAAGTCGCCCCCCAGAATCAAGCAACCCGAAGTAAATCCCAGGAGCTCTTGCACTATATGATGACAGAAGGTCACATGGGACCTATTCGGGAAATAAACATTGGCCAGTGTCAGAGGCGTGTTGTTGTATAGGCCCTTCAAAAAAACAAATCTACCCTTGGGATCTATTAGCTTCTCCTGCAGGGTAAAAGGGGCGTTTTTGCTTATCAGGGTGGTAACACCCTTTGTCTTGGAGTCTTCATTGGTGGCATGATATGCTTCTGTAAAAAAGGCGTTTGTCAGACTGGGGACATGATGCGTTCTAAAGTGGGTTTCCTGCAAAAACACAAAGTGTGGTCTACATTTCGTGAGCTCCCGTAATAGCGTGGAGCGTCTCTCGGGAATATTCATACCTTTAACATTGTGTGAAATCACGAGCGGACCTCGGCCGAGGTCGGAGTAGGCCATGTTGAAGGATCAGAGCGAGATGAGCCGGAGTACGCCTACAAGACAAAACTGTCACAGTATAGTCAACAGCAGTACCCCAGAGTAAACCAAAGGCCAAAAATATTCTAAAAAAAAAAAAAAAAAAAAAAAAAAGGGGTTTAGGAAGAAGAGGAAAGAGGGAGATAAGAGAAATGGGAGATGACAGAGAGAATCAGAGAATTCCCCGATCAGGCAGAACACACTGTCCTGAATAAGGAGTAAATTAGCGCGTCCAGGTCTGAACTGGCAGCCCCGGACACACTTGGTGGGGGAAGCGGGAGGCGCCCAACCACAAGGGCCTGGACCGGACTGGGCAACAACCGTCGACCACCCCAATCCAGAAAAAGAAAAAATGTAACCGTAACACACAGCAAGGTATAGAAAAACAAATAAATGCAGTGCAACATGACACACACACACAGCCTGCATGGAAAACAATAAACTGAAATATGCTGGTCCGAACCTGAGCTCAGAACACAGCATATCCACTCAACCCAGAAAGAGAGTGCACAACTGAATCAGTGGGCAGTAAACATTTCAGGAGAGTTGATCAGTGGCAGCCCAGGGTCGCCCCCTCTTCATCTAAACATAGAGAGAAGTAGGCCCCCACCCGACCCCAATCCCCCCAGTAACCCCAGGTAGTATCACTGAAGCTTAATATCGAAAAAGAGTTCAACGTCAGTTGCATCCGGGTGTGAGAATCGACAAATAAGAGCCCACATTATAGTCGGCAACCTGGGGAAGGATGAGGGGACAGCTCCAGAGACAATGTCCCGGAAGGGGGGTGGGGAGGCGGAAAAAAGGGGGGGATAGGAATGAGGGGGGGAATGAGGGGAGGGGGGGAGGTGGGGGGAGGGGCAAGGAGGGGAGGGAAAGGGTGGGGGGGAAGAGGAGGAAAGGGAGGATGGGTAGGAGGGGAGAGGGAGGGAGGGTAGGAGGGGAGAGGGGGGAAGGGGGGGAGGAGGAGGGGGAGATGGGGGAGGGGGTACGAGACCCCCTGGTACCACTACAAGTCACATGAAGTTGTCTGCTCCCAAGTTAGCTGAGTCTAGTCAATCCAACATTCAAGCCCGGGCGAGAGCATAACTGGAATCTGTCTCAGAAATGGGTGAACTAGGAAAAATGAACATCAAACGGAGCATAGAGGGATTCGAAGGTCCTGATTTATGCTTCCACTTGTTCTCTGCGAACATCCCTTGACGATCTAGGTGTTCCAGCCAAGGAGCCCCCGGGGCGATACGGCTTCTGCTTCTTAAAGAGCCTCTTGTCTGGAGTAGAGTGAGGAGATCTTGAGGGTGATCTGTCACGGGGTGGATCCTGGAATTCTGCATACCAATCGGGCAAGGAGATTGGATCCAATCCCAAAGCTGCACAGAAGACAGGTAACTCATCAGGTTCTCGCAAAACGTGCTGTATTCCATTGAAATAGACTGTTAAGGCGAATGGGAACTTCCAGGTGTATTTCAAATCGCACTCCCGTAATTTCACCAGCAGAGGGCGCAAAGCTCTTCTGTTTCGCAGGGTGATCTGCGAGAGATCCTGAAACAATAAGATGTGGGCCCCATTAAACACAATCTGTTCAGATCTCCTGGCCTTGCGCATAATCTCCTCCTTCAGAGTGAAACTCTGAAGGCAGCAAACAATGTCACGGGGCGGCGCAGAGTCCGGGCCCTTAGGTCTAAGTGCTCTGTGAGCTCTTATGAATTCAATCTCTGTTTCTTCCTGCCGTTCAAGCACGCTATTGAATACTCTCTGTAGAGCAGGGACAATTTGGGGGGGTTCCACCGACTCTGGGATCCCTCTCACACGGACATTATTTCTCCTCCCCCTATTATCCAAGTCCTCCAAATGTCTGTTTATTTCAATAAAGTGGTGATTGTGGGATATAGTAATCTTCTCTAGCCGGCGAATCGCCTTGTCCCTGTGCTTCCCTGCAGACTCTGCTGCCGCCATTTTCTCATTCAGGGACAACAGGTTTGATTTCAGGTCCGTAATGGCGGCGGAGAACGTGGACTTAATGTCAGCCGCGATCACGGACATTGCTGCGAGCGTGACGGGCTGATCGGGGAGTGCTGAGCCCCTACCTGTGTCTTCAGGAGCAGACTGGGAATCCTCGCTGTACTCCTCCTCGAGTTGGTCCGGCGCCATTTTAGGTATCCCCACGTTGTGGCTGCGGGTCCCTGTTTGAGCTTTAAACAGGTCCGGGATGTTCCTCGAGGTGGATCCTCGCCTCGAGCGTGAGTTCGGGGTGTTGTATAGCCGCTTGCCCGGCATCTGAGGTCGTTGGGTCGGGCGGAATAGCAAATGCAGGCTGCGTGTGTGCCGGAGCTCTCCTACTGTGCGACCATGTTCGTTGCGCGCCAAGCCACGCCCCCCCGGCTCAGAAACAATTTTTTAGCAAACAGGTTTGCATCCTGAATAATGTTAGTGGCTAAACGGATGTTATCAGTAATGAGCCTATGGGGAATGAAGCCAGCCTGATATGGGGAAATCAAGGAAGAGATGGTGGATGCCAGTCTGTCAGCCAAGATCCTGCTAAATATCCTTAGATCATTATTGATAACCGATATAGGCCTATAGTTCTGGGGGAGGGTATGATTTTTGTTTGGTTTGGGTATGAGCGACATGTTCGCCATTAACATCTCAGCTGGGTAAGACCAAATTAACCACTTAACGACCGCCCACCGCCGATTTACGTCGGCAGAATGGCACGGACAGGCAGAATCACGTAGATCTACGTGATCGCCTTTGTGCAGTTGGGGGGTCCATCCGGACCCCCCTTCACTGCAGTGAGCGGCCGTTAAGTGTTCGGGAGCGATCAGGCATGAGGGGGCGGCCGCTCGATTCCGCCCCCCCCTCGCGATCGCTCCCGGCCAATGAAAATGCTTCCTCCGCCATGTGATGTAAACACAGGCTGGAGGAAGTGATGTCATCTCCCTCGCCGCGGTCTTTTCGTTCCCGGCGCCGAGCAGAGAAGAAGCAGGTTAGTGCTCCAACAGTCCACTGACACGTAGGTACACATAGGCACACAAATCACCCCCCAGTCACCCCCAGATCACCCCCCAGGTCACCCCAAAGCCCCCAATCACAGTGTCACTGATTGCAGTGATCATTTATTTTACTGATCACTGCATTTAGTGTCATCTGTGATTGTAAAAAGTTGCAGGGCAGTTAGGATTAGGCCCCTTTAGGTCCAGGGTAGCCCCCTAACCGCCCCTAATAAAGGTTTAACCCCTTGATCACCCCCCAGGTAACCCTTTCACCCCCTAACTTCAGCGTCACTAAGCGATTGTTTTTCCGATCGCTGTATTCGTGTCGCTGGTGTTTTAGATAGGCAGTTATTTTTTTTTAGGTTCGCCGCAGGTTTTTATTAGTGTCAGGTACCCCCATATATTATTTTAACCCCCTGATTGCCCCTAGAGTTAACCCTTTCACCAGTGATCGCCGTATAAGCGTCACTGGTGTCACTGGTTAGCCAGTAAGTTATCTAGTTATTTAGGTAACCCGTCAGGTTTTTATATAGCGTCGGGTACCCCCATATTTAACCTAATAAAGGTTTTAACCCCCTGATTGCCCCTAGTTAACCCTTTCACCAGTGATCACCATATAAAGGTTACAGGTGACGCTGGTTGATTAGTTTGCTTTTTATAGCATCAGGGCACCCGCCGTATATAACCCAATAAAGGTTTAACCCCCCTGATCGCCCGGCGGGTGAGATCAATTAGGTTTTAGCGCCAGAGAGGGTCTGCGTCGCCCCAGGCAGTGTTAGGTTAGTTCCAGTAACGCTAACACCCACGCGCAAAGCATACACCCCCCTTAGTGGTATAGTATCTGATCAGATCTATACTAGCATCCCCAGCGGTTTAGGGTTCCCAAAAACGCAGTGTTAGCGGGATCAGCCCAGATACCTGCTAGCGCCTGCGTTTAGCCCCTCCGCCCAGCCCAGCCCAGCCCAGCCCACCCAAGTGCAGTATCGATCGATCACTGTCACTTACCAAACACAACACACATAACTGCAGCGTTCGCAGAGACAGGCCTGATCCCTGCGATCGCTAACAGTTTTTTTGTAGCGTTTGATATATTTGCTGACGACAGTCAGGTGCTTTTTTTCCTGTGAATCTTACTAGTGTACCCCTAAATTTAGAGCCCAAAATGGCAAGACGAAGGTACACTAGTAAAGAGGCCTACGAGATTCTGAGCATGACAGATAGTGAAGAGGAGGTCACGTATCTGTCAGATTCAGGCTCAGAATATCTTCCCGTAGAAGACAGTGACGTCAGCGGCCCCACGTCAGATAGCTCTGACAACGAAGTTGAGGTCCCTGCTAAGGTCAGGTGTACCCGATCCCGATCTTCTGAGGTTGTTGAGGAGCAAGAACCGCAGGTCTCTCGTATCATGGAGCAGAGTAGTACTAGCGCCGCTATTCCTTCTGGTGAACTGGCAAGCACCAGCGGCCTAGTACAGCCTGGACGTACATTCAGCACTGCAGTAACACTTGGTGACGTGGCGAGTCCCATAAGTGCAGTTCAAGCTGGCGAGGTGGCAAGCACAAGTAGTGTCCCGCTGCCACCAAGAAGACAAAGGCAGGCCCGTCGTGCCCATACTGCCCTTCCTGCAGAATTCGCCTATCCTGATTGGGTCCCCACCACTTCTGCAGAACCCGTACTTCCCCCATTCACTGCCCAACCCGGTATTCAGGTGGAAACAGCTGATTTTATTCCAATTGATTTTTATTCGCTGTTTTTCACGGAAGATCTCTATAGATCTATTGTGGACCAGAGTAATTTATATGCTGGTCAATTTATCGCCGCTAACCCCCAGTTGCCTAAAATTGACAGAAATTGGAAACCAATTACGGTTTCCGAATTTAAGACCTTTCTGGGCCTTTCCCTCAACATGGGCACACATAAATTTCCGTCATTGCGTGCTTATTGGTCCACGCACCCAATTGACCACATGCCCGTGTTCTCTGCCTCCATGTCCAGGGCACGATACGAGCAGATTTTGCGGTTCATGCACTTCAACGACAATGAACTTTGTCGTCCACGTGGGGACCCTGAATACGACCGGCTCTATAAAATTCGGCCCCTCATAAACCACTTCAACGAACGTTTTGCAGCCTTGTTTACTCCCGATCAAGTTGTCTGCGTTGATGAGTCCCTGATTAAATTTTCTGGCCGCTTGTCTTTCAAGCAGTACCTTCCCAGCAAGCGTGCCAGATACGGGGTCAAGCTCTACAAGTTCTGTGACAGGGCAACAGGCTATGTAGTGAACTTTACGGTTTATGAGGGAAAAGACAGTCAGATTGAGTCGGTCAACTGCCCGGATTACATAGGGAGCGCTGGCAAGATAGTGTGGAACTTGGTGTCACCCTTATTCGGAAAGGGGTACCACTTGTATGTGGACAATTATTACACGAGCGTGCCACTGTTTAGTCACTTGTTTGATCATAAGATTGGAGCATGTGGCACCGTGCGACCTAATCGCCGGGGCTTTCCCCAGCGGCTTGTAGATGCCCGTCTTAGGCTGGGGGAGAGAGCCTGCTTGAAGTGTAATAACTTGCTCGCTATGAAGTGGAGGGACAATAAGAATGTTTTCCTTCTTACCTCCCTTCATGCAGACACGACAGTCCAAATTCGTACGGCGACTGGTGTTGTGGAGAAACCCCTCTGTGTCCACGAATATAACCAAAATATGGGAGGGGTGGACCTCAACGACCAGTTGATGGCGCCGTATCTAATTGACCGTAAGGCGAGACGCTGGTACAAAAAAGTGTCTCTATCATTATTCCAATTGGCTTTGCTGAACGCTCATGTGCTATACAGAGCTTCAGGCGGGACGTTATCTCTTCTAAAATTCCAGAATGAGATAGTCACAGAACTCCTGTATCCAGGCGGTTCTGCACCTCACCATCCCCAACCAAATGCAGTAAGCCGGCTGCATGAGAGGCATTATTCGTATGTCCTCCCGAGTACCCCTACCCAAAGCCACCCCCAAAAAAGATGTCGTGTCTGTAGCAAGCGCGGATTTAGGCGTGACACCCGTAGTTTTTGTCCACTCTGTCCTGACAAGCCTGGTCTTTGCCAAGGTGAATGTTTTGAACGCTACCACTCAAAAGTGACGTTTTAGCGTAGGGTACAGCATTTCACAGACAAGGACACACTTACACAGGGTCTCCCAAGATGCCATTACATTTTGAGAGACCCGAACCATTACAGTTGTAAAGTTACAAAAAAAAGTGTAAAAAAGAAAAAAAAAAACGTAAAAAACAAAACACAAAAAAAATATAAAATAAAAAAACCAAAAATAGTTGTCGTTTTATTGTTCTCTCTCTCTCTATTTTCTCTCTATTGTTCTGCTCTTTTTTACTGTATTCTATTCTGCAATGTTTTATCATGCTTGCTTTTCAGGTATGTAATTTTTTGTTTTCAGGTGCGCCATTCAACTGCAGCGCGGAATTATTTATCTTGACAGCAACAGCGTTTGCTCCCACGATACATAAAGCCGTGACTCCAGTGCTGTAAGAGGTGATTTCACCACCACAGTTAAAAAAAAGAGCATATATGCCGAAGCATGGGGGCAGCAGGGGCGGAGGAGCGATTTTGCTCCTAATGCCGCGTACATACGGTCGAAATTCCGACGGAGGCCTGCCCGTGGAAAATTCCGACCGTGTGTACGCGGCATAACTTTTTTGCGGGAGGATGCCCCCATGCTTCGGCATATATATATTTTAGGCACAGGTTGCGTTAAAACATTTTTTTATTTTTTACTAGGTTTTGTTTTGGTATTTGCTTTGCAGGTATGGCATGGTAAGGTCTTACTGTTGTACTGTAATGTTACTTTGTTTTAATGTTAACCACCATTTGCTTAGCAGGTACGCCATTCAGTTGCAGCGCGGATCTATTTATCTTGACAGCAACAGCGTTTGCTCCCACGATACATAAAGCCGTGACTCCAACGCTGTAGGAGGTGATTTCACCACCACAGTTAAAAAAAAGAGCATATATGCCGAAGCATGGGGGCAGCAGGGGCGGAGGAGCGATTTTGCTCCTAATGCCGCGTACATACGGTCGAAATTCCGACGGAGGCCTGCCCGTGGAAAATTCCGACCGTGTGTACGCGGCATAACTTTTTTGCGGGAGGATGCCCCCATGCTTCGGCATATATATATTTTAGGCACAGGTTGCGTTAAAACATTTTTTTATTTTTTACTAGGTTTTGTTTTGGTATTTGCTTTGCAGGTATGGCATGGTAAGGTCTTACTGTTGTACTGTAATGTTACTTTGTTTTAATGTTAACCACCATTTGCTTAGCAGGTACGCCATTCAGTTGCAGCGCGGATCTATTTATCTTGACAGCAACAGCGTTTGCTCCCACGATACATAACGCCGTGACTCCAACGCTGTAGGAGGTGATTTCACCACCACAGTTAAAAAAAAGAGCATATATGCCGAAGCATGGGGGCAGCAGGGGCGGAGGAGCGATTTTGCTCCTAATGCCGCGTATATACGGTCGAAATTCCAACGGAGGCTTGCCCGTGGAAAAGTCCGACCGTGTGTACGCGGCATAACCTTTTATGCTGCGTACATACGGTCGAAATTCCGACGAAGGCTTGACCGTGTGTACGCGGCATAACTTTTTTGCGGGAGGATGCCCCCATGCTTCGGCATATATGCCCATCATTAGAAGTGGGTGGATGAAGGGAGGTATTCTAATGGTGGGCATACCCACCAATCAATCTCTTTTTTTCGTTCAGCCAATAGGCTGTATGAAAAAAAAGATTACAATACATGTCCAACAAGGACCAGCAACGTACTGGTATGTTGCTGGACTTTGAATGTTTATACTAGAATGATGCCTGCGGGTTTAGGTATCATCTTGGTATCATTCTTTTCAGCCAGCGGCCGGCTTTCATGTAAAAGCAATTCTAGCAGATAATTAGCCTCTAGACTGCTTTTACAAGCAGTGGGAGGGAATGTCCCCCCCCCGGATATAAAAAGCGCCATTGGGAAATTGGGAAAGCATTTTATCACACCGATCTTGGTGTGGTCAGATGCTTTGAGGGCAGAGGAAAGATCTAGGGTCTAACCCCCCAATTTTTTTCAAAAAAAGAGTACCTGTCACTACCTATTGCTATCATAGGGGATATTTACATTCCCTGAGATAACGATAAAAATGGTAAAAAAATAAAATATGGAAGGCACAGTTTAAAAATAAAATAAAAAAGCCAAATAAATAATAAAAAAAAAAAAAAAAAAAAAAAGCACCGCTGTCCCCCCCTGCTCTTGCGCAAAGGCGAACGCAAGCGTCGGTCTAGCGTCATATGTAAACAGCAATTGCATCATGCATGTGAGGTATCACCGCGAAGGTCAGATCGAGGGCAGTCATTTTAGCAGTAGACCTCCTCTGTAAATCTAACGTGGTAACCTGTAAAGGCTTTTAAATGCTTTTAAAAATGAATGTAGTTTGTCGCCGCTGCGCGTTTGTGCGCAATTTTAAAGCATGTCGTGTTTGGTATCCATGTACTCGGCCTATGATCATCTTTTTTATTTCATCAAACATTTGGGCAATATAGTGTTTTTTAGTGCATTAAAAATAAAAAAAGTGTGTTTTTCCCCCAAAAAATGCGTTTGAAAAATCGCTGCGCAAATACTGTGTGGAAAAAAAAATGCAACACCCACTATTTTAATCTGTAGGGCATTTGCTTTAAAAAAATATATAATGTTTGGGGGTTCAACATAATTTTCTTGCAAAAAAAAAATTTTTTCATGTAAACAAAAAGTGTCAGAAAGGGCTTTGTCTTCAAGTGGTTAGAAGAGTGGATGATGTGTGACATAAGCTTCCTAATGTTGTGCATAAAATGCCAGGACAGTTCAAAACCCCCCCAAATGACCCCATTTTGTAAAGTAGACACCTCAAGCTATTTGCTGAGAGGCATGTTGAGCCCATTGAATATTTTTTTTTTTGTCCTAAGTGATTGAATAATGACCAAAAAAAAAAAAATGTACAAAAAGTTGTCACTAAATTATATATTGCTCAAACATGCCATGGGCATATGTGGAATTACACCCCAAAATACATTCTGTTGCTTCTCCTGAGTACGGGGATACCACATGTGTGGGACTTTTTGGGAGCCTAGTCGCGTACGGGACCCCAAAAACCAAGCACCGCCTTCAGGATTTCTATGGGTGTAAATTTTTGATTTCACTCCTCACTGCCTATCACAGTTTCGGAGGCCATGGAATGCCCAGATGGCACAAAACCCCCCCAAATGACCCCATTTTGGAAAGTAGACACCCCAAGCTATTTGCTGAGAGGTATGTTGAGTATTTTGCAGATCTCGCTTTTTGTCACAAAGTTTTGAAAATGTAAAAAAAGAAAAAAAAAAAAGAAAAAAAAATGTCTTTCTTAATTTTCAAAAACAAATGAGAGCTGTAAAATACTCACCATGCCTCTCAGCAAATAGCTTGGGGTGTCTACTTTCCAAAATGGGGTCATTTGTGGGGGTTTTGGGCTATTTTGACATTTTATGGCCTTCAAAACTGTGATAGGTAGTGAGGAGTGAAATCAAAAATTTATGCCCTTAGAAACCTTGAAGGTGGTGCTTGGTTTTTGGGGTCCCGTACGCGGCTAGGCTCCCAAAAAGTCCCACACATGTGGTATCCCCGTACTCAGGAGAAGCAGCAGAATGTATTTTGGGGTGTAATTTCACATATAACCATGGCATGTGTGAGCAATATATCATTTAGTGACAACTTTTTGTACATTTTTTTTTTCTTTTTGTCATTATTCAATCATTTGGGACAAAAAAAAAATATTCAATGGGCTCAACATGCCTCTCAGCAAATAGCTTGGGGTGTCTACTTTCCAAAATGGGGTCATTTGGGGGGGTTTTGTGCCATCTTGGCATTTTATGGCCTTCAAAACTGTGATAGGTAGTGAGGAGCGAAATCAAAAATGTATGCCCTTAGAAACCTTGAAGGCGGTGCTTGGTTTTTGGGGTCCCGTACGCGGCTAGGCTCCCAAAAAGTCCCACACATGTGGTATCCCCGTACTCATGAGAAGCAGCAGAATGTATTTTGGGGTGTAATTTCACATATGCCCATGGCATGTGTGAGCAATATATCATTTAGTGACAACTTTGTGCAAAAAAAAAAAAGTTTGTCATATTCCCGCAACCTGTGGCAAAATATAAAATATTCCATGGACTCAACATGCCTCTCAGCAAATAGCTTGGGGTGTCTACTTTCCAAAATGGGGTAATTTGGGGGGGTTTTGTGCTATTTTGGCATTTTATGGCCTTCGAAACTGTGATAGGTAGTGAGGAGTGAAATCAAAAATTTACGCCCTTAGAAATCCTGAAGGCGGTGCTTGGTTTTTGGGGCCCTGTACGCGGCTAGGCTCCCAAAAAGTCCCACACATGTGGTATCCCCGTACTCAGGAAAAGCAGCAGAATGTATTTTGGGGTGCAATTCCACATATAACCATGGCATGTGTGAGAAATATATCATTTAGTGACAACTTTTTGTACATTTTTTTTTTTTCTTTTTGTCATTATTCAATCATTTGGGACAAAAAAAAAATATTCAATGGGGTCAACATGCCTCTCAGCAAATAGCTTGGGGTGTCTACTTTCCAAAATGGGGTCATTTGGGGGGGTTTTGTGCCATCTTGGCATTTTATGGCCTTCAAAACTGTGATAGGTAGTGAGGAGTGAAATCAAAAATTTATGCCCTTAGAAACCTTGAAGGCGGTGCTTGGTTTTTGGGGTCCCGTACGCGGCTAGGCTCCCAAAAAGTCCCACACATGTGGTATCCCCGTACTCAGGAGAAGCAGCAGAATGTATTTTGGGGTGTAATTTCACATATGCCCATGGCATGTGTGAGCAATATATCATTTAGTGACAACTTTGTGCAAAAAAAAAAAGGTTTGTCATATTCCCGCAACTTGTGGCAAAATATAAAATATTCCATGGACTGAACATGCCTCTCAGTAAATAGCTTGGGGTGTCTACTTTCCAAAATGGGGTCATTTGGGGGGGTTTTGTGCTATTTTGGCATTTTATGGCCTTCGAAACTGTGATAGGTAGTGAGGAGTGAAATCAAAAATTTGCGCCCTTAGAAATCCTGAAGGCGGTGCTTGGTTTCCGGGGTCCCGTACGTGGCTAGGCTCCTAAAAAGTCCCACACATGTGGTATCCACGTTCTCAGGAGAAGCAGCAGAATGTATTTTGGGGTGCAATTCCACATATAACCATGGCATGTGTGAGCAATATATCATTTAATGACAACTTTTTGTAATTTTTTTTTTTTTTTTTGTCATTATTCAATCACTTGGGACAAAAAAAAAATATTCAATGGGCTCAACATGCCTCTCAGCAATTTCCTTGGGGTGTCTACTTTCCAAAATGGGGTCATTTGGGGGGGTTTTGTACTGCCCTGCCATTTTAGCACCTCAAGAAATGAGATAGGCAGTCATAAATTTAAAGCTGTGTAAATTTCAGAAAATGTACCCTAGTTTGTAAACGCTATAACTTTTGCGCAAACCAATAAATATACGCTTATTGACATTTTTTTTACTAAAGACATGTGGCTGAATACATTTTGGCCTAAATGTATGACTAAAATTGAGTTTATTCGATTCTTCTTATAACAAAAAGTAGAAAATATAATTTTTTTTCAAAATTTTCGGTCTTTTTCTGTTTATATCGCAAAAAATAAAAATCGCAGGGGCAATCAAATACCATTAAAAGAAAGCTCTATTTGTGGGAAGAAAAGGACGCAAATTTAATTTGGGTACAACATTGCATGTCCGCACAATTTACAGTTAAAGCAGCGCAGTGCCGAATCCCAAAAACAGGCCTGGTCCTAATGGCCCGAAATGGTCCGGGGCTTAAGTGGTTAAACAACTGAACCAGTCTGCCAGATAAGGAAGGGGCAAATTTCTTGTAATAGATGGCCGAGAAACCGTCAGGGCCGGGAGCCGAGCCAGATTTTAGTGATTTGATAACGTTCAAGACTTCAGCCTGCGAGATAGGTGAGTTCAGTTTGTCTACTTGGGAGGGGGAGAGTGAGGGAAGAGGGATTGAATTAAACCAGGCAGCATCCTCAGCGGAGGGCCTAGATTGGGAGGGTGCCAAAAGAGAAGAATAGAATTGATTAAAAATCTTAAAAACCTCCTGAGGATGTGACGTAGTCAGTCCTGAGTCTGTCATCAGTTTATACACATGAGTAGGCCTAGCAGACTGGTTCAGTCGTCTGGCGAACATGGTCAACGAGGCATTACTATGAAGTAAGAATCTGGCCTTTGACCATCTGAGTGCCTTCTCTGGCCTAGAGGTAAGCAAAGTATCTAGTTCCAGGCGTTTCTGATTGATCAACCTCCTGGTGGACTCCTGGTTAAGCGCAGAGGAACGTTTATATAACATATCTAAATCAGATGTGAGCTGAAGGATCCACTGTCTGTTTTCCCTATTACGGGCAGAGGCAATTTCAATGAGTCTACTCCTAAGCACAGACCACTGGGATGGGCGTCTCGGGGATGGCATTGAGGTCAAAGTATTGGTCTATGGCTCGTGATACCTCAGACTCAATAGCAAGGTCCGACAAAAGAGACTCATTTAGGCGCCAGGTGAAGGAGGTAGGGGCTAGCCCAATGAACTCAGTCTCATAGGAGGTAACTTGGTGGTCCGACCAAACACAGAGGTGTATGGATGCGGTTGTGGAGTTGGCCAGGACAATCGGAGTGACAAAATTATAATCAAGTCTGGTGTAACTGTTATGGGGGTGGGAGTAAAATGTGTACTCCCTTGCTCCAATATTATGCGCCCTCCAGGAGTCAACCAGTTGATAATCCCGCATACCTCTGGTAAGAGATCTGGGAAAAACCCTAGAGGATGTGGCCACCGAACACCTATCCAGTACAGGGTTGGCCACCAAATTAAAATCCCCACCTACAATCATGTGTGGAGATTGGTATACTGAGAGACATTCAAAAAATGATACAAAAAACAAAGCAGGGGAATAGGTTGGGGGCATAGACACTCGCAATAGTTAGTTCCCTGTTATTCAATATACCTTGTATTATAACAAACCTGCTTTCCTTGTCCCTATACACCTACCTCACATCCATAGGGAGGGAGATGTGTAGGAATATTGCTGCACCCCTGCTCTTGATAGAGTGAAGTGTGTAAAAGGAATGAGGAAAATGCCTATCGAAAAACTTGGGGTGAGAGGCTTGAGAAGCAAGAGGATTTTGGCATTTAAATTTTTATAGAAGGCGAACACCTTTTTCCGTTTAATAGGGGAGTTAAAGCCTTTTACATTGTGTGATATGCAACAAAAGACCATTATATTTTAGGATAAAGGCTATCCACAGAGTAGTGTTATCAAAATTATCAGGAGTAAGCTTACTACACAGGAGCCCGCAGTGCCGTGCAGGAGCAGTAGGGGTCACCCCCATGCAGCAAAATTAATCCATATTAGAGCAGAAATTACATAACATGACTAAAAGACTGAGCCACCAAATTGATAGTAAAACCATGAGATCATATAGGTAGTAGAACATACATATATAGGAAAAGCACCGACCTGAAAAAAGTAAAGCATAAAAAAATAATGTAGAATCTAAAATTAAATAAAATAAGAGCCAGAAAAAGTGAGATGGTTTAGGTAAAAAGGAACAACCTGAAAAAAAGAACAGACTTACGAGACACATTTGTCTCAAACCCAGCCAAAGAGCAGTTTCTGACCTCTCTCCAGAAAAATTACCGGAGGAGAGGAGCTTATCATAAGAAACAGTCATCAAGAGAGCAAACAGAAAAAAAACCACTGGTGGCTGGTGGGGGAGTTTATACAACGGCTTCGGCGGGAGAACTCCAAAATGTCCAGGCAAAACAAACAGGGATCAAAGAAAAAACTTGTGGCAGCTTCTGAAGGCACGGGGGTGCAGCCAAGCACAGCCGAACTAGGTGTTAGTCCATACCTCGGTCCCCAGTGTCTGATCCTCCTACGGTTTGGGCGAGGGGGTGGTGTGCGCCAAAGTGGAGATGGTCTAGGGGTCAGAGGGAGGCGGTGGATTGCTTCGGGATCAAGAAGGCCCAACTTGACCAGAATCTCCTGCCCTTCCAGCAGGGAGGTGGCTGTGTATGTGGAGCCATTGTGTGGGATCACTAGTTTGAAGGGGAACCCCCAGCGATAGCGAATCCGAGCCGACTGGAGAACCGAGGTGATCTCCTTTAGGCCTCAACGCCTCTCCAGGGTGGCAGGGGAGATGTCAGGATAAATCTGGATGATGTGTTTATCAAGGGTAATCCGCGGCTGGTTCCGTGCGGCTCTCAGGATCTCCTCTTTAGTCAGAAAGTCTTTCATACATAGGACAATGTCCCTAGGAGGCTTATCTGCTGGTGGTTTCGGCCTAAGGGCCCTGTGGATCCTGTCACAGGTAAAGGCTGCGGAATCACATTCTGGCAGGAGGGACTTGAAAAGCCGGATAACTGTGGGGATGAGATCCGCCTCCGTTTCAGAGACCCCCGTAGGCGCAGGTTATTGCGCCTATTACGGTTGTCGAGATCCTCGACCTGGGCCTGGATCTGTGAGAAAGCCGTAGCCAGAGAGTCATGTTCGCGGCTAAGGTCATTATAGGCTAGGGCAAGTTCATCGTGCTTGGTCTCGAGTCTGTCTGTCCTGGTGCCGAGTGCCGCAATTTCCGAGGACAGAGTCTGTAAGGTCTTATGGAGCTCCGTTTGAAATTTCGTGGCCAGCTTAGTATACATGTCCTCCAGACTGGCATCCAGGTCTGCTTTTGAAAGCGCAGTCGGGTACTCGCGGTTGTGGGCCCGGAGAAGGGGCTGGAGCTGAAGATTGTGCTCCGCCGCCGGCGCCATCTTGTTCCATGCCGTACAGTTCCCTCGTGTGAAGGAGATAGTGGGTAAGTGACTTTTGAGCAGAGCCCCGACCTTTCTTCTTAGCTGAAGGCATGCACCACTCTAATAGGACTCGAGGGGTGTTAAAAGAGCGAGGATCGTAGGTGTTAATAGCCCTCCAAGAGTCTAAATCAGCCCGGGTGGAGCGGAGCTAGTAACTCAGGCGTCCATCCCATCCGGTGCCGCGCATGCGCCCCCCAGATGAGTTGTTTATAACCACACTATAACATGTGGCTACTGAATTTCAAAACTATTACACCACACTATAGTATATGCCACACAAACTCCACAAGAAACCAAAGAATATCTACAGATGATACAGTTCCCCTGCCTCTATTAGTATCAAGTTGCCCTCCTTCAGGCTTTCATAACAATAGATGACATAACGGCAGCAGTATCACAATTGGCAACTTCTAAGGCCCCGGGTTCAGATGGGCCTCCACTTAAATTTTATGCCACTTACTCTGAAATCCTCTTTGCTAAATTACGTGATTTATATTGCTCTATCTTTGACACTGCTACTCTACCATCCTCTATGCGGGAAGCTAAAATTATAGTTATTTCTAAACCGGGTAAAGACCATCATTATTCTGACTCCTAACAACAAATCTCACTACTACAAGAAGATATTAACATCCTAGCTAAAATACATACCTCTTGTCTAAACAATGTAATTTTATTACAGATTCATCCTGACCAAATGGGCTTTATGCCAGGGAAAAACACTGCCATGAATATTAGACGTCTGTTTATGAATATACAAGTAACTCATGACGAGATTAGGACAAGGGTAGTGGTGGCATTAGATGCTGCCAAAGCCTTTGACTCCGTGGAGTGGAGTTTCCTATGGGAGTGTCTTAGGAGCTACGGCTTGGGCCACAACTTTATCAAGTGCGTTTAACTCCTATATCAAACTCAGAGGGCGCGGGTATCAGTTAATGGCTGGCTATCTGACCCATTTCCCCTGGGAAGAGGTACCCATTAGGGATGTACCCTTTCACCCTTTCTCTATGCACTAGCAGTTATACCCCTAGCTATATCTATACAAGTTAACCCCGCTATTTGTGGCTTACAGATTAGTAATTTAATTTAAAAACTCGGCTTGTACACTGATGATATGATCTTATACCAAACAGATTCAGGACCATCTCTTATAGAGGCCCTCCTAACATTAGAACGTATGGGGCTACACTCAGGCCTATGAATAATCTGGTCCAAGTCACAGATCTTACCCCTTAATCATTTTCCCCCTTCTCTCACCAACCCTCCTTTACCACTTGCTATCTTCCATTAAATACATATATAATAGATTAATTAGCTGTTATATAGGGATATACATACTCATAGTTACAGTATATCTATAAGGAAAATGGTACATCACATGCTTACTTGGATCTTTTGGGGTAGCTTCTAGAACATGCCCTCCATAGGGCCAAACCATGCAGGAGTATGGTCACCCCCCCCCCCGATAAAGACGTGATTCAACAATTTATAAAGAAGAAAGCCCCATGGGTAAAGAACTAGAGAGTGTATAGCCTTAAGTCAAAAATACATTGTTGCCTGGTATAGGAAAGGCCATCTGGTGTAAGTTACCTGGTGTTGTCCAGTGTGGCTGTGCAGTTATTAGGTGAGCTACTGCAGCTAAAGTGCCAGGGCCCCTAGGCCATCTAAATAAAAGCTGGAGGGAGGGGGAAATGCCCCTCAATTGTCGGCACGTCAGTGGAGACCTCCCACACCCCCTGGGCTTTTCAGCGCAGTGTGCCCCCCAAAGAATCGCCTGCTTTCAATTGCCTCGCAACCCATTGTGTCTACTGTGTGCTTCAACCCCCTGGTACCTTTTATCATCTATTATGGTCTTGCCCTCTAATACAAACATTTGGCTCCAGGTGATTTTTTTCTTATATGATGAAATGGGTTCCCCAGTTACTCTGGACCCCAAACTATGCTTATTAGGTTTGCTACCAGATTTAGATATAGACATCTTCCTTGCTGTATTCGAGAGACACTATACATGGCTAGAAAGACAATAGCAAAGACCTGGATGCAAGCAATACCCCCAACTTTTCAAACCTGGATGAGAGGGGTTAATGCTACACTCCCATACAAAAAGCTAATATATGAACACAGAGGATGCCCTCATAAATATTTAAAGGGGTTGTAAACCCTCACGATTTTTCACCTTAATGCATTCTATGCATTAAGGTTAAAAACCTTTTGTGCGGCAGCACCCCCCCAGACCCTCCCCACTTTATTACCTGAGCCTGATCGTTCCAGCGACAGGGAGGAGCACAGCAGCTCCATCAGCTGTCTTAGGTCCTTATTGGATAGATTGATAGCGGCAAAAGCCATTGGCTCCCGCTGCTGTCAATCAAATCCAGTGACACGGGAGCCGGGGGCGGGGCCGAGTCCTGCTGTCTGTGTCAATGGACGCAGCAGCAGGACTCGGAAGTGCACCCGCGTGAGTGCCCCCATGAAATGCGCCTCTCCAAAGGGGCACTCAAGAAGAGGAGGAGCCAGGAGCACCGAATTGGGGGGCCCCAGAAAAGGAGGCTCAGGGCCAGTCTGTGCAAAACCCTTGCACACAGGAGGTAAGTATGGTATGTTTGTTATTTAAAAAACAAAACAAAAAAAAAACAAAGCTTTAAAGGTTTGGGATAGATGGCTTTCCCATGCTGGAACATGTACTGATTAAAAGTAACTATTTACACTCTGTTAAATTCACGTTTGAGATACTATTATAGTACTGGAAAATGTATTCATCTCACCAATCGCTGAGATCTTTCTAATAATGTTTACATATCCTTCTTTGAAGGTTAGGTTTCAACTGTATTTGTTCTGATGCATTGGTTTCATGATTGGTAACGTATATTTACTTATCCTACTTTACCTCTTTTTAAGGGAATAAAGAGGTTTTATTTTCTATGACTTTATGCTTTTTGCATGTCCTGTAATTTTCATGGAATATATGTACCATGTACATTTTCTATTTTCTTTTGAATAAAGTTGTTTTTGATTTTTTTTTTTTAAATGTATGTCTTGACAAAAAAACATATTAAGAACAACCTATCTTTCTGTACTGAGCACACATTGTTGTTGAGCGAAACTATCTGTATTGCATACTTACTTTAGTCCAGCTTGGCACAGTGTAGGTATGTATATCTCATATCTGATGGGCCACAGGGAAAGCTGAACATCACTTTAGTAGTCAGTGCTACTACAGTGATAGCCTAAGAGCTGGTTCACACAGGGGCAACACGACTTCCAGCGACTTTGGGAGGCAACTTGGACACGACTTGAGCATGAATCACAGCGCGACTCCAGGCAACTTACAAGGCAACTTCAAGTTGCCTCCAGGACAGGAGACTTTCCAGTGGCCAATCAAACAATAATCAGCTCTGTAGGAGGGAGGGGGGAGGGAGGGATTTGCCTGGAAAAATGTTTTACTTCCTGGAAAGTTGCTTCAGTTAAGACAGGGGATCCAACTTGGAGGCAACTTCCTTTGAAATCAATGGGTACAAGTTGCCTCAAAGTCGGATTGAAGTCATACAGGAACCTTTTCTGAAGTCGGAGCGACTGCAGTAGTGTACATTAAAGGGACACTAAAGGTTCCCGTTTTTTTGCAAAAAAATAACAAACATGTTATACTTACCTCCACTGTGCAGCTCGTTTTGCACACAGTGGCCCCGATCCTGGTCTTCTGGGGTCCCTCTGTGGCTGTCTTGGCTCCTCCCCGCAAGGACTCCACACCTTCATGTATCATTCGGCCCCACCCCCCGGCGCGCCGCGTCATTGGATGTGATTGACAGCAGCGCCAGCCAATGGCTGCGCTGCTTTCAATCCATCCAGTGTAGCCAATCGACGGCCAGGCTGAGAACCGAGAAGGATGACAGGGACGAGCGCGGGACTTTCGAGGGGCCAGGTAAGTAAAACGGGGGCTTGGGGGGGCGGTATTGTCGGATGTTTTTTCACCTTAATGCATAGGATGCATTAAGGTGAAAAAACATGTACCTTTACAACCCCTTTAAGACAGCTCCATTCACTTCCATTACTTTTCTAAACCGCGCAACTTGGGGCGACTTGAAGTCAGATCCCAGGACGCCCCTGTGTGAACCGGCTCTTAATCTTCTGTGCCTTGCTCAGGTTCTGTACAAGTGGCTTCCTCTCTGCACACAGAACACGGGGTCGTTTGATCAGCACTGCCACCACTCATAGAGTGTCTTTTTTCAATGAATACTAGGCACATTCTGAGTGGACAATGTGAAAATTGTGACATCACCACCACTCATAGTTAGTCTGGCTGAAAAAAAAAAATCTAGTCCATCTAGTTCAACCAAAGAAGGGGAGGGGGGATTATACAATCTTATATACACAATTCTATACCCACAGTTGATCCAGAGGAAGGCAAAACAATCCAGCAAAGCATGATCCAATTTGCTTCAGCGGGGAAAATAATTCCTTCCGGATCCCCCGAGAGGCAATTGGATATTCCCTGAATCAACGTTGCCTATAAATGTTAGTACCCAGTTATATTATGTACATTTAGGAAAGAATGCAAACCTTTTTTAAAGCAATCTACTGAGCTGAACAGAACCAGCTCTGGAGGGAGTCTATAACTTTTTTTCACAGCTCTTAAGCCTCGTACACACGGCCGAGTTTCTCGTCGCAAAAAAAACATAGTTTTTCTCGACGGGTTTCTTGTCAAGCTAAAAGCGTGGTGATGTACAACACGTACGACGGCAGTATAAAGGGGAAGTTCAATTCTCATGGCGCCACCCCTTGGGCTGCTTTTGCTAATCTTGTGTTGCCGCGTGTTAGTAAAAGTTTGGGAAGAGACGATTCGCGCTTTTCAGACTTCGTGCTTTCAGTTCGTTACAGTGTGACGAATGTGCTATCTCCATTACGAATGCTAGTTTTACAAGAAGGTGCGCTCCGTCTCATACTTGAGTCTGACCATGCACAGTTTTTGAAGACTTGGAAAAGCATACACACGAACGGTTTACTCGTCCAAAAACAGTCTGACGAGAATCACGCCTAGAAAAACTGAGATTCCGACGAGAAAAAAGACCGCAGGTCGTCTTTTTTCTCGTCGAGATTTTGGACAGTTTTCTCGACGAGAAAGCATACACACGAACGGTTTTCTCGGCAAGAAAGCTCTCCCAACAGTTTTCTTGTCATTTCTTGCCGAGAAAACCAGTTGTGTGTACGCGGCTTTACTGTGAAGTAATCTTTCTGTATTTGGAGATTAAATCTCTTTTTCTCCAGACATAAAGAGTGGCCCCTTGTCCTCTGTGATGACCTTAAAGTGAATAACTCAACAACAAGTTCACTATATAGACCCCCTTATGTATTTATACATGTTAATAATATCCTCCCTTAATCTCATCTTTTCAAGAGAGAATAAATTCAGCTCCTCTAATCTTCCCTCGTAGCTGAGCTCCTCCTTGCCTCTTATCAGTTTGGCTGCCCTTCTCTGCACTTTCTCCCGTTCCCAATGTAGCACTGTCCACATAGGGCTTGCTGAGTGTTAACTTCAAATGCCTCTCTTTGGTTACCAACAGCTGGTTGCTAATAGTTCCCGCTTAGTTGCTGAAGGGTTCCCATTTTGATGCTGAGAGTTCCCACTTGGTTGCTGAGAGTTCCCACTTGGTTGCCGAGGTATTCCGACTCTGTTGCTAGGGGTTCCTGCTTGGTTGCTAGGGCTTCCCTTTGTTTGCTAGGAGTTCCTACTTGGCCCACCCTTACTCCCGATTACTTGTTACTCAATGACCAGTCCAAGGCATTTGTGTTTTTGTATTTTATTTTGTAACTTGGATGGGAAAGGGATGAGTGGGATACTCCAACTGGACTTATTCACAATGTATAAGGACAACTCTCACTTGTCAGAAATCGCATGGAAGGTATGCAAGGCTCATCCACAGTAGTGAGTGCGCGGGGAACAGATGCAGACCATCAGGTGTCACACTTGCCCAATGGAATCCTGTTACCTTAATGGTATGCTGTTAAGGCAATAACCAGCTAGGTGAGTTCCTCTAAATTAATGTAGCATATCAAGAAGGAGGTGAGATAAGAAATCTCAAAGGAATTAATCAAGGAGGAACTGCTGGGTTAAACTACAGTTATTTTATTTAACATCCACAAATGAATTCTTTATTAAATATTGAAAAATACACACGTATATCCAAAACACTATTAAAATAGACACTAGTCTGGATAAGGTGACCATCACAATCTTTCGTACCACATTCACCGCCTCCTGCAGGAGTGTTGCAAGCATCTAAATAGCCAACCCCCCTTATATTATAGAAAGTTCCACTGATTGGAAAATAAGCATATAGATTGGATTAGGGTGTGAATGTCCGTGCGAATGCAAAACACTCGAGCACTGGTCATATATGGCAATGTATAGTTAATCCAGAGCGATGGTATAAAGCAACATAGTTTATTGCTATAAACTGTGGGCAATAAATTCACCCTATGGATGTTGAGCCCAAGGGAGCAAGGTGCGGGATCTGAGTGGAAGGAGCCTAGTGACAGTTATAATAAACATACAGGGTCACAAAAAGTATACATCCCATCAGAATTGATCGGGGAAAATAAATCTCACCACACGTCATTCTGTCCCTTCACTCTTGCTTCATTCCGCTGTCCGTGTATCATGAAGCCGGCACTCAGGCAGGCACTGACAGAGTCCAAGCAGTTCCTTCAATAGGAATACAGCGTGTAGCTGTCAAATGTGTCCAATTCACACTTGGACCTGCAGGCTAGGTTCCAGGTGGTAAACCATTCCTCTGAGTCCAGGGCGGTCAGTGTATATCAGAGGTTAGCGTATCGCTCACTTGACCTCACCAGATTATTAGCAGAAGCAGTCACACTGCTTTAACCATACAGTCACATGTATGGAGGAATTAAGTCTACTTGCTCTCACTAGCAGCAGACTTGATGCACTACATTATCTTTAGGACACTCTCTAGCATCCCCTTTACTGACACCCATCCACTGACTCTTCTAGCTAAAGGGAGCGGCCCTCACTCGACAGGCCCCAAAGACACAGATCTGTACTCACAGTAGTCAGAATCAGATCCTTCCTGGTGTCTCCCTTCCAGTCAGCTCTTCAGGACCTCTAGATTCACTTCTCTCTCTCTCTCTAGGCCCCTGGGTCAACCACACAGGGCCGCACGGCCTCCTTTGTGGAGTAGAGGGCAGCCGCCTCCTCTCTCCTGGACTCTGTTCCCCAGCTCAACTAACTCTGAGCACATGTACTCTTGCTTTAAATACAGTATCCCAACATGCAATGCAGTGCTTGTCCTCTGCAAATTGTGAGGGCTTTAACAAAGCCTGTGCACTCCCTTGTCAGGTCCCCTCTCACTGTCCAATATGCCTCTCTATTGGACCAGTGAGGGACAGTCAGGACAAGCTGAGCTGCACCTGAGTACAATGAGCAGACCTAACCAATAGATCCTGCTCCCTGGTAGGCAGAAAACACTCTAAGTTTTACCTGACCATCTTCCTGGTAAGCAGAAAGATCAAAAACGATACTGTCTCCTAGCACCTACCTAGGTGTCCAAAACTAAACTGCATATTCCTCTCCACCTCATCCAGAGAAAAATGCAAGGTCTTCTATGATTGCTGGAGATGCTGAGTGTGCAAACCCCCAGTTTTCTGTGTGCAGAGGGGAAGCCACTTGGAAGGACCTGGAAGTTTGAGGATATCACTATAGAAGGGCAGACTACTACAGTGACTTGCAGCTTCCCTGGTGGCCCATCAAGTATGAGATATGCATATTTACAATGTGCCAAGCTGGACCAATGTAAGCATGCAGTACAGATAAGTCCAGCTTTAAGGGCTAAAACATGGAAAAAAAAATATTTACTGCAAAGATTCAATGAATATGTATTTTATTTTCACCTTGAAAACTTAAAGTGGTTGTAAAGGCAGAAGGTTTTTTATCTTAATTAATTCTATGCATTAAGATAAAATTTCATTCTGTGTGCAGCAGCCCCCTCTCAGCCCCCTAATACTTACCTGAGGTCCCTCTAGATCCAGAGATGTTGCAGGAGTGTCTCGGCTGCCCGGGACTCCCTTTCTCATTGGCTGAGACAGCAGTGTGGCACGATTGGCTCCCACTGCTGTCAATCAAAGTCAGTCGGCCAATGAGGACAGAAAGGGGGCGGGCCGGGCCACAGCTCAGTGTCTGAATGGACACAGGGGGCTGTGGCTTGGCTCGGGTGCCCCCAAAGCAAGCTGCTTGCTGTGGGGGCACTCAACAGGAGGGAGGGGCCAGGAGCACCAAAGAGGAACCGGAGAAGAGGAGGATCGGGGCTGTTCTGTGCAAAACCATTACACAGGGCAGGTAAGTATAACATGTTTGTTATTTTTAACAAAAAAATTAATAATGCTTTACAATCACAATCACTTTAATGGAACAGTCACATGGAATAGCCCTATAAACCAAGGAAATACTGCATGTAGACATCAACAATATTAGCATAGATGGAGGCTCAACAATGGAAGCTATAAAGTCTTTCTATTAAATTATCAATCTTCTTCCTGTAAGGCCAGTCTGGATTAGCCATGTGTGAAGCCTGGTCAAACATACTTTTCACTGGAACAGTTTCTTTGGCACCATGCCCTTCCTTTTAAAATAATCAAATTTCTTATCACTGTAATATATCTTTGGCTCTTTTAGTCTGGTTGATGTCTGTGCCATGTACTTTGTGATGGACTTCAACCCTAGCAGCCCTGTATGCACATATCCCAATGTCTTTACACAATTTGAATATGTATTTCTTATATTTTGGACAAAGCCTTTTACTTCTCCTTGGTACTTTGTTTACATTTGTTTCATGATGAGGTGGACAATGTTTGTCGCCATGCCAGATTTTTCTGTATTGCCATAATTGCACTTATGTTTTATAGGAACTCGTAACAGGAGATTAGGTTATAAATTAACTCATAAAAGAGGCTAAATTATTAAATGAAACGAGTCTCAGGTTGCATAAAGTTACAGTGCCACAAAAGTTACAGTGCAAAACATTAATCATTGTCCTGTCATATTGCCGTTGCTGAACATATTTTGTCAACAAATTCATAACAGTTGGCAGATATCACTTATTCCCCTCAGTCACTATTGAGCACGATCCTAAAGAGATATAATCCTAACACAAAACACCAAGATTTTTTTTAAATTCTTGCTGCACACTTAGATCAGAAGTGTCCACCTATTGAACTCCTCTCAGCCCTTTCTCACAATCTGGGGTACAAGCAGTGCTTGGAAAAGGTCATTCGGTGCCCAGGGCGAAGATGGCAAACTGCGCCCCCCCCCCCCCGGTGTAAAGAACGAGTCAGTGTCGGTGGCGGTTTCCGATCCCGCCTCCTGGCCGGTCTCTCAGTGAAGTTCCGCCGGCCGGGACTAGGAATCACCTGTCAAGTGCAGAGGCGACTCTAGGAACAATATATCAAAACTTGGGGGCACTAATAATTTTTACCAGAAAATCATACCACCGAAAATAAACTAAATAAGTGTGTGTGTATATATATATATATATATATATATACACACACACACACATACATACATATACATATATATATATATATATACTATATATACACAGTATATATATATACACACACACACACACACACACACATATATATATATATATATATATATATATATATATATATATGTAGCGGGTGTTTGAATTTATGTGAAGACTCTGGTGGTGTGGGGTTCCTTGGGGCCTACAGGTGGCGTTGTTGCCTTGGGCCGGAGCTGAACTCGCACCGCAAACTGTGCCTTTTTGTCCTCCCCTGGAGCTGGTACAGCGGGGCGGGGAATCCGCTGTGACGCAAAGGGAGAGGTCATAAAAGGGGCGGACGCCCTGTTTTTGGGGCAGAGAGTTGGAGGACGCGGCCGCTCCCAGGCACCTTCAGCTTGGGTGCTGGCGTTCCGGTGTTTCAGGCCTAGGCGCCCTTGGCCTAGCTGGAGCAGGGATGGAGTCCATCTCAGGCACCTTTAGCCTGGGGTGAGGTACTATGGCGGATGCCTGGGGCTCGGTGCCTTCAACTGAGTTCCGCGAGGGTGGAGGAATCCGAGGGGGCCCTAACTCCTTGGGTGCCCATGTCTGAGTTCGTGAGGACTGGCGTGCAGTAACTTCTCTGAAGAGCCCGGCGCAGCATCGCTGGTGACAGAGAGGCCTCCATTTCTCCCTTGGACGGATTTCTTCCTCTGACAGGGGCAGAGTGAGCGAAGGTAAATTCACGTTCTATATTACCTAGTCAGTGGCAGTGACTATTCACCACTGGTGACAGCACAGTGGGCAGCAGCAAGAAGGGAAATGATTGTGCCTCGATCTGTCCCCTCATTTTCCAAAGGAGAAAGATTGTTTTATTGCTTGGCAAGAAGAATAAAACTGAGTTGTACCTATTCACTGTGTGGAACTTGGGTTACTCAAGCAAAGGAGTCAGGGACGAAGGACTGGACTTGACTCTAGGACACCTACACAAAAGCCCAATCTCTGGCCTTCACCTCCCTGTTACGGAGGACATGGGCCATGGTGTGTTTCTCTCTCTCTCCCAGGTACCCCTAGACAACAGCCATATAACCACCAAAGAAAGAGAAAGAGGTGAGGCCGCTACATACACATCCCACCTTTGTGCAGCTACATCTCACTGCAGGCCATTAGTATGTCTGGAAGGCAAACAAGGAGAGGCAGACAGTCAAGAGGCAATAAAAGAGGGCAAGCATGCTCTGTGACTAGAGGCAACAGTGCTGGTCGTGGACACGGTACATCCTCATCAGCACGTGGCCGCGGGACACGCTTGTCCTTCTTTTCGGCAGCTGGCCATGTTGAGCCGCAACATGCCCAAGACTTGGTAGAGTGGATGACCAAGCCGTCCTCATCCTCCTCATCCTCTCTCACCCAGGCACAGGGTACTTTGTCTGGCAAAGCAGCTGCCAAAGCAGCCTCTTCCCTTGGCTCAATGACATCAGTCACTCCTTCCCTAGCCCCACCATGTCCTCCTAAGGAGTCCCCTGAACTGTTTGACCACAGTGTTGGGTACATGCTCCAGGAGGATACCCAGAGTTTTGAAGGCTCTGATGATGGAACCCAGCTGGAGGAAGGCAGTAACGTGAGCCCAGAGAGAGGGGGTAGTAATGTGAGCCCAGAGAGAGGGGGTAGTAATGTGAGCCCAGAGAGAGGGGGTGCCCAACAAGGACAGCTATCTGGCAGTCATGTTCCCCCAGCTGCAGCATACTGCCAGATTTTCTCCAGTGATGAGGAGGGAGGGGATGATGAGGTCACTGACTCCACGTGGGTGCCTGATAGGAGAGAGGAGGAGGAGGAGGAGGAGAAGGAGGAGGCACATCTCCAGCGAGGCATGATGCCCTCCAGGGGCCAGCATAAGGGTAGCACACCAACTGCATCACACCGCAGAGCTCCGCATGTGCAGGGCGCTGCTGTCTCTGCACGTTATTCCAAAAGTTCTTTGGTGTGGGCCTTTTTTCAGACGTGTGCAGCAGATCGCACCGTTGCCATTTGCAACATATGTCTAAAGCGTATCTCGCGTGGCCAAAACATCAGCCGCTTGGGCACCACATGCTTGACCAGACATATGTCGACCTGCCATGCAGTCTGTTGGCAAGCGTACCTAAAAGACCCACACCAAAGAATAAAGCGGACCTCTCCTTGCTTCTCATCAGCTGGGATCTCCAACCCCACTATACCTTCAGTCCTCTCTGAAACCTGCACTGAGAGGAATGAAGGTGTAGAATTAGGTGTGTCACAGCCAAGTACTTGCGGGCAATCTGCTATTGGTACACCGACGTCCGATTGTACCAGGCAAATTTTCCTGCCCCAGCTGCTGCACCACCGAAAGAAGTTTGCTCCCAGCCATCCACATGCTCAGCAGTTGAATGCTAGCTTGGCTAAATTGCTAGCACTTCAACTGCTGCCTTTTCAGTTGGTAGACTCTGCCCCCTTCCGTGAGTTTGTGGAATGTGCGGTTCCTCAGTGGCAGGTTCCCAAACGCCACTTTTTCTCACGGAAGGCGATTTCGGCTCTCTATCGGCATGTGGAAGGCAAAGTCTTGGCCTCGCTGGACAGGTCGGTCAGCGGTAAGGTGCATATTATCGCTGACTCATGGTCCAGCAGGCATGGACAGGGACGTTACTTATCTTTCACGGGGCATTGGGTGACTCTGCTGGCAGCTGGGAAGGATGCAGGACAAGGTGCAGTAGTGTTGGAGGTTGTTCTGCCACCACGCCTCCAAAATGTTACTACTGGTGATTCTGACACACCTCTCTCCTCCACCCCCTCCTCTTCTTCTTCCTCCATGGCCTCTACCTGTGCTTTGTCCTTGGAACCAGCAGTGCTCCGTAAGCGATCAAGGGGCCACGCAAGTTTGCAGGTAAAAAGATGCCATGCGGTGCTTGAGCTGGTGTGCTTGGGGGACAGGAGCCGCACTGGGTTAGTGATTCTGTCAGCTCTGCAGGGGCAGGCTCAGAGGTGGTTGACGCCATGCCAGCTTAAGCCAGGAAAGGTGTTCTGCGACAATGGCACCAACCTCCTTTCCGCCTTCCGACAGGGACAACTGACCCATGTGCCCTGTTTGGCTCACATCCTTAACTTGGTGGTGCAGCGGTTCTTGGGCAGGTACCCGGGGTTACAGGGGGTCCTGAAGCAGGCCAGGAAACTCTGTGGGCATTTCCGCCGGTCATATATTGCCAGTGCTCGTCTGGCAGAGCTGCAAAAGGATTACAACCTGTCCAAGAACCGCCTAATCTGTGACATGCCCACCAGGTGAAACTCTACGTTGGCCATGCTGCAGCGGCTGCACACACAGCAGAGGGCCATCAATGAGTATCTGTTGCAATATGGCACCAGGACAGGGTCAGGGGAGCTTGGATTTTTTTCCCCACGCCAGTGGGCCATGCTCAGGGATGCATGCACTGTCCTGGCACCATTTGAGGAGGCCACGAGGATGGTGAGCAGTGACAGTGCATGCATCAGTGACACTGTCCCTCTTGTCCACCTTTTGGAGCACACGCTGCGTGGAATAATGGATAGGGCACTTGAGGCAGAACAGAGGCAGGAAGAGGAGGACTTCCTTACCTCAGTGTTCCTGCTGGCCCGGCTATCACAAAGGAAGAGGAGGAGGAGGATTGTGTCAGCATGGAGGTTGAGACTAGCACTCAGCATCAGCAGCAGTCTTCAAGGGATCAATTACAGTCCCAAGACACCCATGGACTTGTACGTGGCTGGGAGGAGGTGGCTGTGGATCATGTCATCCTGAGTGAACCAGAGGACTCCGGACCGAATGCCTCAGCAAACCTACGCTGCATGGCCTCCCTGATCCTGCAAAGCCTGCGGAAGGATCCTCATATTCGTGCAATCAAGGAGAGGGATCATTACTGGCTGGCAACCCTCCTTGATCCATGTTACAAGGCTAAGGTTGCGGACCTTATCTTGCCGTCGCAGAGGGAGCAGAGGATGAAGCATCTTCAGGAGACCTTGCAGAAAGGTCTGTGCAACACGTTCCCAGAGACTGGGAGGTTACAACTTCCTGGTCCTGGACAATGTGTTGCTGAGGTTTCGGTCAGTCAAAGAAGGAGCTGTGGAAAAGGTGGCCGTCTGACCGATGCGGTCAGACAATTTTTTAGTACGCAGCCCCAAGGTATGATCGGTTCCAACAACCATCGCCAGCGCCAGACTTGGACACCTTTCCCACCAAAAATCCTCTGGGTTACTGGGTCTTGAGGATGGATCACTGGCCAGAGCTTGCACAGTACGCAATTGAGCTACTGGCTTGTCCTTCATCCAGCGTTCTTTCGGAACGCACATTCAGTGCTGCTGGAGGCTTTGTAACCGATCACAGGGTGCGCCTGTCCACCGACTCGGTCGATCGACTGACCTTCATAAAAATGAATCAGTCTTGGATGACCACCAGCTACCAAGCACCTGATGCTGATGTAACCGAATATTTTTTTTTTAAATGTCAGATCCCTTCAAAACTGCCTATGCTGATGCTGAGTGACTATCCTGTTATGCTAAGTGACTATCCTCTTCCTCCTCGATGATCTTGCTGATAGCTTGTAAGAACATTTTTGGTTCTGGGCACCGCCACCAGTGGCTAAGGCCCAATTTTTCAGCCCCTATTTAATAGGGGCGTGTATTTAAAATTTTTGATGCAATGCTTGGCAGCAGGGCTCATTCCTGCGCTCCTAATAGAGTATCTGTGAGGGTTTGCAGTGTTGTGGCACCAGTGCCTAAGGCCCAATTTTTCTGCCCCTGTTTAACAGGGGCATGTAATTAAAAAATTTGATGCAATACTTTGAAGCAGGGCTCATTGCTGTGCTCCAAGTACAGTATCTGTGAGGGGTTGCAGTGTTGTGGCACCAGTGCCTAAGGCCCAATTTTTATGCCCCTGTTTAACAGGGGCGTGTAATTAAAATTTTTGATGCAATACTTTGCAGCAGGGCTCATTGCTGTGCTCCAAGTACAGTATCTGTGAGGGGTTGCAGTGTTGTGGCACCAGTGCCTAAGGCCCAATTTTTATGCCCCTGTTTAACAGGGGCATGTAATTACAATTTTTGATGCAATACTTTGCAGCAGGGCTCATTGCTGTGCTCCAAGTACAGTATCTGTGAGGGGTTGCAGTGTTGTGGCACCAGTGCCTAAGCCCAATTTTTCAGCCCCTGTTCAACAGGGGCATGTAATTACAATTCTTGATCTAATAATCCACAGCAGGGCCCATTCCTGCGCCCACCAAGATTAACTGTGAGGGCTTACAGTGTTGTGGCAACACCACCACCACCAAAGGCCCAATTTTTCTGCCCCTGTTCAACAGGGGCATGTAATTACAATTCTTGATCTAATATTTCACAGCTGGGCCCATTCCTGTGCCCACCAAGAGTAACTGTGAGGGCTTACAGTGTTGTGGCACCAGCACCACCACCACTGCCTAAGGCCCAATTTTTCTGCCCCTGTTTAACAGGGGCATGTAATTACAATTCTTGATATAATATTTCACAGCAGGGCCTGTTCCAGTGCCCACCAAGAGTAACTGTGAGGGCTTACAGTGTTCTGGTACCACCAACACCTAAGGCCCAAATTTCTGCAGAGTATATAGGGCAGGCCCCTACTTTCAAACATCCAACTTACAAACTACTCCTACTTACAAACAGGGGGAGACAACAGGAAGTGAGGGGAAATCTACCCCTAGGAAGGGAAATTCTCTCCTGTAAGAGTTAATATGGGAAAAAGGTGTCTCCTCTCCACCGATGCTTTATCACCATCCTTGTTTCCCTAAAAAACCCACATTTTCTAAATCCAATTGTCATTGGGACAGAAAGTGAGGTGAAATCTTGTGAACAGGGTCACAGGCAGCAAAACAAATGTTACAGGGGTGAGAACCCTTCCCTATGTTTTCCAAAAAGCTTAAAAATATATTTTTTGGCTGGAGCTACACTTACAAAATGTACCTGTTCCAAATTACAAACAGATTCTACTTAAGAACAAACCCACAGTCCCTGTCTTGTTTGCACCGCCTGTATACTGCTGTTCAGAGTATATAGGGCCTTTTTTTAATTTGGGTGCGGGGTTCATCTTAATATCCATACAAGACCCCAAGGGTCTTGTATGGATTTTCATCCATATTGCCGGGACCAGACATTACATTAAAGCCTCAAACAGTTTTAAATGACTTTTTTTCCTTTTAGAAATGTCATTTTGTGCAGGGACAGTTCCAAACACCAGAAACACATGCCACTTCACAGGCATACTATAGACACCCCCCAGGTACGATATTTAAAGGAATATTTCACTTTTTTTTTTCACTTTAAGCATCATTAAAATCACTGCTCCCGAAATAACTGGCATTTAAAAAAAAAAAATTGCATTGATATGTGTCCCCTGGGGCAGGACCCGGGTCCCCAAACCCTTTTTAGGACAATAACTTGCATATTAGCCGTTATAATTAGCACTTTTGATTTCAAACGTTCGAGTCCATTGTATTTAATAGGGTTATAAAGTTTGCGCAAACTTTTGGTCCGTTCGCAGATTCTGGTGCAAACCGAACCGGGGTGTGTTCGGCTCATCCCTACCAGCATGATAATGACCCCAAACACACCTCCAAGACGACCACTGCCTTGCTAAAGAAGCTGAGGGTAATGGTGATGGACTGGCCAAGCATGTCTCCAGACCTAAACCCTATTGAGCATCATCAGTGGGGCATCTTCAAACTGAAGGTGGAAGAGCACAAGATCTCTAACATCTACCAGCTCCATGATGTCGTCATGGAGGAGTGGAAGAGAACTCCAGTCACAACCTGTGAAGCTCTGGTGAACTCCATACCCAAGAGGGTTAAGTCAGTGCTGAAAAATAATGGTGGCCACACAAAATATTGACATTTTCACTTAGGGGTGTACTCCCTTTTGTTGCCAATGGTTTAGACATTAATGGCTGTGTGTTGAGTTATTTTGAGGGTACAGCAAATATACAAGCTGTACACTCCCTACTTTACATTGTAGAAAAGTGTAATTTCTTTAGTGTTGTCACATGAAAAGATATAATAAAATATTTACAAAAATGTGAGGCGTTTACTCACTTTTGTGAGATACTGTATGTTCAAAAACACTTCGTAAATTGCAAAGGGAAATTTTACTTAGGGAAGACTAGGAGGCAAATTTACGATCATGTACGTGCCATTAATACAGGAAATATCATGTTACGTCAGTCATTGGATAGGATACATTCAATTCTTAGGAGAGGTGGCTGGAAAAAAATTTTTTTGCAATTTGAACTAAGATGGATATATGAATTGCAAGTAGTCACCCCCCAGCTTTGAATGAGGCAATTCATTTAGCCCATTTTTATACAGTTTTGTATCAAGAAAGCCTGAAACTTAGTATGATCTTCTATTGTTTTCCCTGGTAGTCTTATCATAATCTGTTGCTTTATTAAATACATTTTTTGATTTACTGACATGGTAATTTTTTGGTGACAAATTATGTTGTTTATTATATATTGTAATTGCATGTTAGAGAATCTGTATTGTTTAACCATGTCTGTGTTTTGATTCATTGCCTTTATGTGTTAGTGTGAGCCATCCGATCCCACCCTCCAGGGTGAACACCCGGCAAGCTACAGCCATTCTATTGTGATTGGTTGTTTTGGTTCCTAAGTGGTTGCCTTTGCCTGGGAGTTTGATTTAAGCTATTGGCTGTGTAGATTGCTGGGCTTTATGTCCTTTGTCATGCTGGAGTTAAAATGCAGTTGCCCGCACCACTTCCAGGACAGCGCCGGGTTGGTTCTGCACATGTGCAGAGTTTAGTAGCCCAATGACGTCACTTGCAAATTCGCAGTTTGGCTAGTGTGGCGATGCCTGGATCTGTGCTACAGTGTGGCGTGGTCCGATACCCAAAAGTGGTGGGAGATACCAGAGGTGAAGGGCAGTGTCTTCTTTATACAACCACATTATTGGATATTGTTGGGGGCATTTTTTACCACATTCTGATTGGTTATCTTTGAGAAAGTGGGCCTGTAATTGATGTCTCGCATAGGATATATAATTGGCAGAGAGTAAGGGTGTGCTTATTGCTTGGTGTTTTTTTCCTGGGTGGCCTGGTCATGTGTCTCCTTTTAGTAAGACATAATTAGGGATGAGCTGAACACCCCCCGGTTCGGTTCGCACCAGAACATGAGAACAGACAAAAAACTTGTGAGAATACCGTTAAAGTCTATGGGACACAAATGTGAAAAAATCAAAAGTGTTCATTTTAAAGGCTTATATGCAAGTTATTGCCATAAAAATTGTTTGGGGACCCGGGTACTGCCCCAAGGGACATGTATCAATCCAGAACAATGTTTATTAAACAGCCGTTTTTTCAATAGCAGTGATTTTAATAATGCTTAAAGTGAAACAATGAAATATTCCTTTTAATATATCGTACCTGGGGGTAATATATTGTGCCTTAGTCTGCTTGTAAAGTAGCGCTTCTTTCCCATGTTTATAACAGTACCGCAGCAAAATGACATTTCTAAAGGAAAAAATGTCATTTAAAATTGCAATGTACTGCGGGATCCCAGCAATATACATAAAAAAATCATTTAAAAAAACTGCGTGGGTTTCCCCCCCAGTCCACACCAGGCCCTTCGGGTCTGGTATGGATATTATGGACATGTATGGACATTTTTTTTAAATGGCGTGGGGGTCCTCCCAAAATCCATACCAGGCCCTTTAGGTCTGGCATGGATTTTAAGGGGAACCCCGCACCAAAATTTTAATAAAAAATGGTGTGGGGACCCCCCCAAAATCCATACCAGACCCTTATCCAAGCATGCAACCTGGCAGGCCACTGGAAAAGGGTGGGCAAGCGTGACCCCCCCTTCTGAACCGTACCAGGCCACATGCCCACATGGGGAGACAGTTTTTGACAATTTGTTTATTAAAAAAAAAAAGTGTCCCGCGATGTCCTTCCATTTACAATCACAGGGCCCGGACCCGAAAAATAGAAAAAAAAACCTCTGCCTCGATGGGAGGCGTCTCGCCGACTGCTGTCTTTTCGCAGTGAGAAAGCTGTTTTATATGCAAGGGCAGGGCAACCCAGTGACGTAACAGGATGACCCAGTTACGTCACTGAGTGGCCCAAACCCCTTGCCTATATAACAGCTGTCACAGTCAAGAGACAGCAGTCGGCAGGACGCATCCCATCGAGGCAGAGTTTTTTCTTTCTTCAATTTTTCGGGTCCGTTGGCGCCATGAAGATGAATGGACATCACGGTACACTTTTTTTTTCTTTTTTAACCACTTTAGCCACGGAAGAATTTACCCCCTTCCCGACCAGAGCACTTTGAGATTCGGCACTGCGTTGCTTTAACTGACAATTGCGCGGTCGTGCGATGTTGCACCCAAATAAAATTGACGTCCATTTTTTCCCACAATAGAGCTTTCTTTTGGTGATATTTGATCACCTCTACAGTTTTTATTTTCTGCGCTATGAACAAAAAATTATAATATTTTTGGTTAAAAAAATTGCAATAAGCGTATATTGATTGGTTTGCGCAAAAGTTATAACTTCTACAAAATAGGGGATACTTTTATGGCATTTTTATTATAATTTTTTTTTTTATTAGTAATGGCGGCGATCAGCGATTTTTATCGTGACTGCAACATTTTGGTGGACACGTCGGACACTTTTAACACTATTTTGGGACCATTGTCATTTATACAGCGATCAGTACTATAAAAATGCACTGATTACTGTATAAATGACACTGGCAGGGAAGGGGTTAAACACTAGGGGGCAATGAAGGGGTTAAGTGGGTCCTAGGGAGTGATTCTAACTGTGTGGGGGCTGTTCTGCCTAGTGACATGACAGTGATCACTGCTCCCGATGACAGGGAGCAGTAAATCACTGTCCTGTCACTAGGCAGAATAGGGAAATGCCTTGTTTACATAGGCATCTCCCCGTTCTGCAGCTCCGTAACACGTTCGCGGGACACCGGCGGACATAGAGTCCACGGGTCCCGCAGGCACGCACACGCTCGCACGGCGGCAATTTCAAAGCAACGTACAGGTACATTGCTTTGCGCAGCCGTGCCATTCTGCCGACGTATATAGTCGTGAGGCAGTCGGCAAGCGGTTAATAAAGGACTGTGTATTGTGGTTTTTACTTTTTGATACTTTTTTTGGTGAATGGGTAGAGGTACGACGTACCCCATACCCATTCACTTGGGGGGCGGGATCTTGTCAAAGGGGGCTTCCAGATTCCGATATTCCCCCCGCCCACAGACCCCCACAACCATTGGGCAAGGGTTGTGGGGATGAGGCCCTTGTCCCCATCAACACCCTCCCTTTGTTGAGGGCATGTCGCCTGATACAGTTCAGGAGGGGAGGGAGCTCTCTCGTCCCCCCTTTTCCTGCAGTCTGCCAGGTTGCATGCTCGGATAAGGGTCTGGTATGGATTTTGGGGGGGACCCCACGCCAATTTTTTTTAATTTTGCCGTGGAGTTCCCCTTGAAAACTATACCAGACCCAAAGGGCCTGGTATGGACTGGGGGGGGGGGGGCATGCCCTTTATTTTTTTCTTAATTCTGCCATAGGGTTCCCCTTAACCATTTCAATACACTGTGTTATTTATTGTACACTGCACTATATACCCTGCACTGTACTCTGAACTGCAGTGTATATACTATACGGACTGCACTATATACTCTGAACTGCAGTATATATACTATATACAGTCATGGCCGAAATTGTTGGCATCCCAGAAATTTTTCCAGAAAATCAAGTATTTCTCACAGAAAAGTATTGCAGTAACACATGTTTTGCTATAAACATGGTTATTCCCTTCGTGTGTGTAGCGGGGTCCTCAATTTAGGGGTAGTGTTTGAGTGGTAGTTATGCTCAAACACCTAAATTGTTAGGACATTATCAACCATTTTGTCTGCAGGAAGAGAATCAGTGTACCATTCTTTGTGGCCTGCAGGTGGCGCTGCCATAGTGGGCCAGGGTTGAACCGCTGATACAGTGCTGTGCCTTGTGTGTCCCCTCTCGGCAACCATACAGTGGGAGTGGTCGGCCTGCTGTGTATGCTGGGAGAGGATATAAAATGGGCAGACGCTGCCTGTAGGGGGTCGGTCGTCGGGAGTCCTACTCCCAGGGAGTGTGTGTTCCTGTCCGCCCTGGGCACCTTTGGCCCAGGGGCGGTGGTCGGTGAATCAGTCCCAGGCACCTTTAGCCCTGGGGCTGCAACTAAAGGCCTTGGGCCCATGCGGATCGGGTGGTTGTGTGTCGGAAGGAGCTTGAAGATGCCGTCTACTCAAAAGAGACCTTTGATAAAAGATGGAAGCTCCTAATCTTGCCTGATCCAAAGTTTTATTTGTGAGAGACTGAACTCTCCTGGAGTTCAGGAACTTTTCCCTTGCAAATTGGGGTAGTCTACTCAGCTGGAGAGCAGGGGAGCTGTTGATGTTTTTCTCTCTGCTCACAGTATAACAAAGACAGAGACTTTGGGGTAGAAGTAGTTTAGGGACAGATTACCTTCAAGGAAAGAAAAAAGTTGTTTTTTTGGGACAAGTGTCTTGACGGTGGCACTTCCACTAGGTGGCGGTGTTGCTTAGGTTTGAACTACATTTAAAAGTGTTTTACTTTTTAGAAGGAAAGGATTTTTCCCTCGGGGAGAGTCTTTTCTCTTCTAATGTACATAGAAGGTTAGGATGTCTGATTTGTTGGTTTGATGTGAGTTTTTCTCCCTCTGCAGGTGGATACCAAGCGGCCACTGAGAATGGGTGGGTTTAGCTATTGCAGGAGGGGAGGGAAATGTAAATGATAAAAAAAAAAAAATTGCTTTAAAATATGTGACATTTGAGAATGGGATGTACACATTTGTTTTCTGCTATTCTTCCTTCATCACTTCAATTTAACTCTCTTTCCCCATGTTCAGGTTTCGGCACAAACAAACATTTTTCCAAATAGTTTTTTTTGTACATAGTGTGACAGCAGGAAGGCAAAGTCACCTGGTTGCATCCAGGGGGGTAGATATATTTCGCCCAGATTCAGGCTTTACGCCGACTTATACAACTAGGTGGAGAGTTGTATAAGGCTAGTGGGCTCATGGATGACTCATACCTCTAGGGAGAGTGTGGGGCGTCGTGCAGACAGAGATGAGGAGACCAGCTGAACCTTGTCAGCTCATTTAGGCCTCTATAAGAACTCCCAGCTTCATTAGATGTTAGCTCATGCCTGGAACCAGACCTGTGTGGACTGTCTAGGGAGAGTGAACCCCTGTGCGGTGAGACAAAGCCTGTGTGGCTATTTGCTTGGACATTTAAAACCAGGGACTTAGGGACTAGGACAGCACTAGGCTGATCCCAGTTGTTAGTTAGGAAACCTGTATGTTTAGTCAGAGGTCAAGTTGACCAGGATTTATTTTGTTTATGTTTCTTTTGCTTTGCTGTGTTTTGTCACTGTAAATAGAAAATAAACCGCACCTTTTTGATTTTGAAAACCACAACCTCCGTTTGCTGGGCCTGTTTTTGTGTGGGGAGCCCATCTCGGGGGTCACACACACCCGCTGCCGAGCTAACCCCCTCACAGTTGGTGGAGAACCAGTGGCAGTTTTTTTTTTTAAGCCAGCATGGAGGAGATACTGAAGCAGCTGGCTCTAGCAAATGCCAATCAACAGCAGACAAATGCAGGTTTGCAAAAGAACTTCGCAGCCCAGCAGCAAGCTCATCAACAGAGCCTTGCAGCCCAGCAGCAGACAAACGCAACTTTGCAACAGAGTCTGGAGGCTCAGCAACAAGCCCAGCAGCAATCTGAGGCCCGCTTCATAGACCTGTTGCAGAAGCAAGAGCAGAGACTACAACAACAGATGGAAGCAGTAATGCAGCAACGTCCGCAGACCAGTGAGGAAAGCCATCCCACTAATACCGCGTCCTTTGGGGTGAGTCGTTTATTGACAAAAATGACTGGAGAGGATGATCCAGAGGTATTTTTGACCACATTTGAAAGGACCGCTGAAAGAGAAAAGTGGCCTGAGGAGCAGTGGGCTGGACTGGTGGCTCCTCTGTTAACTGGTGAATCGCAGAAAGCTTACTATGACCTAGAGCCTAACCAAGCAAAAGACTATGTGATGCTAAAAGCTGAAATATTGGCAAGGCTGGGTGTCACCCAGGCTGTCCGGGCTCAGCGTGTGCATAACTGGACTTTCCAGCTTGGAAAACCCCCCAGGTCTCAAATGTATGATCTCATTCACCTGAGCAGAAAGTGGCTACAGCCAGAGACTTTGTCCGCACCAAAGTTTGTGGAACGTGTTGTAATGGATCGGTTTTTGAGAGCTCTTCCTACTGCCATCCAAAAGTGGGTAAGCCATGGAGACCCAGAGACGGCCGATGGTCTTGTGGATCGTGTGGAGAAATACTTGGCTACAGAGAACCTGACGGCCTCTTCCAGAGACACTCGGACTTTCCACCCTAAGACCAGACCATCCCCAGGGGCGGATAAGAGGATTCCAAGGGGTGAGGGTGGAGAGAGTGAGAGGGTGGGAGCTCTATCCCAAGTTTGGCGAGAACAGCCTGGGAAATCAGCGGCTCAAGAGGCCGCAAGAAGGATCGTTTGCTACCGCTGCCGGCAAGCGGGACATATTGCAGCCAATTGCCCGGTTGTGGAGGAACCCATGCAGTGTGACTTTCTGACGGGCAGACGTCAGTCGCTGTGTGCGACAGTCGCATGCACTGCCATTCGAGGAACTGAGAAACATTTATGCAAAATGTGTGTTAATGGTAGAAATGTTGTGGTATTGTTGGATTCAGGTAGCCTTGTGACCCTGATAAAGGCTGAGTTAGTTAAAACAGAGGTCTCTGGGAATAGCAAGGTAGCTGTTATTTGTGTGCATGGGGACACCCGAGAGTATCCAGTGACTACAGTGTGTTTCGAGACCCCCAAAGGTACCCTCTCTCATCCAGTGGGCTTAGTATCTCAGTTACCGCATGACGCCATTGTGGGAAGGGATTTTCCGAAGTTCTGGGAACTGTGGGATGATCCTGAGCCCCCCACTGGTGCCCCTATGTACCAGGAATGTGATAGCCAGAACTCCCCTGAGAGTGGTGAGGACTCTCCGGAATTTCCCTTATCAGTATTGGCAGGGGAGACTCAAGAAACTGGAGAGGAGCCCACCTCCTCAGACGAAAACCTACCGTCTGTGGAGTTTTCTGATCTTGAGGTTCACAGGGAAAACTTTGCCACAGAACAGTTGAAAGACCCCGCCCTAATAAAGGCACGGGAAAACGTAGTGAAAATAGATGGCGAGTTAGTGAACCCAGATAATACCTGCACTTACCCATACTTCAGCGTAGAGAAGGACCTACTGTATCGGGTGGCAAAAAGGGCAGAAGAAACCGTTGAGCAGCTTGTGGTGCCCAAACCTTACAGGAAGTTGGTGTTGGAGTTGGCCCATGGGCACATTCTTGGAGGTCATCTGGGGACAGAGAAAACCCGAGAGAGGGTATTACAGAGATTCTATTGGCCGGGGGTGATGAAGGACATAGAAAATTATTGTTCCTCCTGCCCTGTGTGTCAGAGGTCGGCCCCGATGCCACATTTCCGTAGCCCGCTGGTCCCTCTACCCATCATTGAGGTCCCGTTTGAGAGGATCGCCATGGATTTGGTAGGTCCTATAATCAAGTCCGCTAGGGGGCACCAGTACATATTAGTTATAATGGACTATGCCACCCGTTATCCAGAAGCGATCCCTCTCCGAAATACCTCGGCCAAAACCATAGCCAAAGAGCTATCTCTTGTGTTTAGCCGGGTGGGTATTTGTAAAGAACTGCTTACGGACCAAGGTACACCCTTTATGTCCCGGGTTATGAAGGAGCTGTGTAAATTGTTCAAAGTGACGCAATTACGTACATCTGTGTATCACCCCCAAACCGATGGGCTGGTTGAAAGGTTCAACAAAACCCTAAAACAAATGTTGAAGAAAGTGGTGGATAGAGATGGAAAGGATTGGGACTGTCTACTTCCTTATCTGATGTTTGCTATTAGGGAGGTGCCCCAATCCTCTACGGGATTCTCCCCCTTTGAGTTACTGTATGGGAGACACCCAAGAGGGCTGTTGGATATTGCCAAGGAAACTTGGGAAAGTGAGAGTTCTCCCCACAGGAGTGTGATTGAGCATGTCGCCCTGATGCAAGACTGAATTGCACAGGTAATGCCCATCGTGAAGGAACATTTGGCCCAAGCGCAATTAGCACAGCAGAGAGTGTACAACCGTGGAGCCAAGACCCGTACCTTTTCCCCGGGGGATAGGATACTGGTACTTGTCCCTACGGTTGAAAGTAAATTCCTTGCCAAATGGCAAGGCCCCTACGAGATAATGGAAAAAGTGAGCGAAGTGAATTACAAGGTCAGACAACCAGGAAGGCGAAAGCCCGAACAGATCTATCACGTTAATCTGTTGAAAGCCTGGAGGGATAGAGAGTCCCTAGTCGCAGACACTTGGTCACCAGCTCAAACTGGTTGCGTGATTCCTGAGGTTGGAATAGCAGCCACCTTGTCACAACCCCAACAACAGGAGGTTAAGGAGTTTGTGCTTCGCAACAAGGAGGTATTCTCTGAGCTGCCGGGACAAACATCTGGGGTAGAGCATGACATCATTACCCCGCCCGGTGAAAGGGTGAAGTTAAAACCCTATCGGATCCCAGAGGCCCGACGGGAGGCAATACGGGAGGAAGTACAGAAAATGCTGAACTTAGGGGTGATAGAGGAGTCCCAAAGTGATTGGTCTAGTCCCATTGTGTTGGTGCCTAAACCGGATGGGAGCTGGCGATTTTGTAACGATTTTCGTCAGTTGAACAAAGTTACAAAATTTGACACCTACCCCATGCCACGTATAGATGAGTTGATCGACCGGCTGGGAACAGCCCGATACATGACGACTCTTGACCTCACAAAAGGGTATTGGCAAATCCCCCTGGCCAAGTCGGCCAAAGAGAAAACCGCATTTGTAACCCCAGACGGGGCGTTCCAATATAAAAGAATGCCGTTCGGGTTACAGAATGCGCCGGCCACATTCCAGCGGAAAATGGACCAGATGCTGAGGCCCCATCGGAAGTATGCTGCGGCTTACCTGGATGACATAATTGTCCATAGCACAGATTGGGCCTCACATCTGCCAAAAGTGCAAGCAGTCCTGGACTCTGTTCGGGAAGCGGGGTTTACGGCTAACCCCAAGAAGTGTACCATTGGGCAGGAGGAGGCCAAATATCTTGGGTACACCATTGGGAGGGGAGTAATAAAACCCCAACTCAACAAAGTCGAGGCCATCCAGAGTTGGCCACGTCCCAACAGCAAGAAGCAGGTACGAGCCTTTCTGGGAATCGCTGGGTATTATCGGCGATTCATTCCCCACTTTGCTTCTAAGGCTGTGCCCCTAACCAACCTGACGAAGGGGAAAGGGTTGGTCATGATTAAATGGACCCCCGAGGCTGAGGCAGCATTCCAATTCTTGAAACAAGCCTTATGTAGCCAGCCAGTGTTGTACTCACCCGACTTCTCTAAAGACTTTGTCGTACAAAGTGATGCGTCAGATGTGGGGTTAGGAGCAGTATTGTCCCAGGTCTGGAACGGGGAAGAGCACCCAGTCATTTACCTCAGCAGGAAGTTGAAGTCCCATGAGGTAAATTACGCCACCGTTGAAAAGGAGTGTTTAGCGGTGAAGTGGGCTCTAGATTCCCTTCGGTACTACCTGCTAGGTAGGCACTTTGACATGGTTACGGATCACGCTCCGTTAAAGTGGATGGCTCAAAACAAGGAAACAAATAGAAGAGTGAATAGGTGGTTCCTGGCCCTCCAGGAATTCAACTTCACAGTAAAGCATCGCCCTGGCGTTCAAATGGGGAATGTGGATGCTTTGTCTCGAGTACATGAATGCCTGATTGCTGGTGTTCCAACCCCGAGGTTAAAACAAGAGGGGGGGGTATGTGACAGCAGGAAGGTAAAGTCACCTGGTTGCATCCAGGGGGGTTGATATATTTCGCCCAGATTCAGGCTTTACGCCGACTTATACAACTAGGTGGAGAGTTGTATAAGGCTAGTGGGCTCATGGATGACTCATACCTCTAGGGAGAGTGTGGGGCGTCGTGCAGACAGAGATGAGGAGACCAGCTGAACCTTGTCAGCTCATTTAGGCCTCTATAAGAACTCCCAGCTTCATTAGATGTTAGCTCATGCCTGGAACCAGACCTGTGTGGACTGTCTAGGGAGAGTGAACCCCTGTGCGGTGAGACAAAGCCTGTGTGGCTATTTGCTTGGACATTTAAAACCAGGGACTTAGGGACTAGGACAGCACTAGGCTGATCCCAGTTGTTAGTTAGGAAACCTGTATGTTTAGTCAGAGGTCAAGTTGACCAGGATTTATTTTGTTTATGTTTCTTTTGCTTTGCTGTGTTTTGTCACTGTAAATAGAAAATAAACCGCACCTTTTTGATTTTGAAAACCACAACCTCCGTTTGCTGGGCCTGTTTTTGTGTGGGGAGCCCATCTCGGGGGTCACACACACCCGCTGCCGAGCTAACCCCCTCACAATAGTTTCTGGAATAGGTCTATGTTGACTCAGGCTTGAGAGGCATAGGTTTGCTCCAGACACTGGGGACAGTGTCTATTTTAGTGGGGGGGAGTGTGTAGCGTGGTCCTCAATTTAGGGGTAGTGTTTGAGTGGTAGTTATGCTCAAACACTTAAATTGTTAGGACATTATCGACCATTTTGTCTGCAGGAAGAGTATCGGTGTTCCGTTCCCTGTGGCCTGCAGGTGGCGCTGCCATAGTGGGCCAGGGTTGAACCACTGATACAGTGCTGTGACTTGTGTGTCCCCTCTCGGCAACCATACAGTGGGAATGGTCTGCCTGCTGTGTATGCTGGGAGAGGATATAAAAGGGGCAGACTCTGCCTGTAGGGGGTCGGTCGTCGGGAGTCCTACTCCCAGGGAGTGTGTGTTCCTGACAGCCCTGGGAACCTTAGGCCCAGGGGCGGTGGTTGGTGAATCAGTCCCAGGCACCTTTAGCCCTGGGGCTGCAACTAAAGGCCTTGGGCCCAGCACCTTTGGCTGGGGCCCATCAAGGATCAAGGAATCTCAGGGTGCCGCTTTACGAGGGGACCCGCATCTTAGACGAGGAGGCCAGGGGAGGACCGTTCCAAGGGACTGGTGAGAAGTCACAGTGAAGGAAGGGGCCCGGTAACTCTCTGGAGGGATGTCTTCTCCTTACAAAGAGGCCAAGCTTTGAAAACTAAGTTCACCAGGTCTGTGGCAGAGACCAAGTTTACAAGGTCTGTGGCAGAGACCAAGTGCACCAGTTTGTGTAGTGATTGTGCGGTTAGTTCGAGTACCATTTTGGCCGCTAGTCCCTATCTAGGGAGACTATCCAAATGGGCTAAGTCTGCTTGAGAAGCCAAGCAGTGAAGTGTATTACGTTTGTGCCTGGACCTCTCCCACACCTAATGCTGTCCTGTTCTCTCTCCAACCTTTCCTACCAGAGACTGTCTTTTAAGAGAAATAAACTCTACGTTGGAGTTACAGCTGGTGTGGACATTGAAGTCATTGGGGGAAATAGAGACTTGTCTTTATTGACTATAGAGATAAGAACCATTCTCTGGAGAATCTGGCTGTGGAGACCCATCACAACACCGCTCAACCTCTTCACACAGGAGGGTACGGGCATATAGAGCTGGGTGTGCCCTTTCTTCCTGCGAGGAGCCAAAGACAAGGAGGAGAGGGTGGTAAGCGCTATACGTGTATTGGAACAAACCAAAAACAGGGAGGAAAAAAAGCAAATTGGACATAATGTCACACAAAACTCCAAAATAGGCTGGTCAAAATTCTTGGCACCCTTAACTTAATATTTGGTTGCACACCTTTTAGAAAAAATAACTGAAATCAGTCGCTTCCTATAACCATCAATAAGCTTCTTACACCTCTCACCCAGAATTTTGGACCAATCTTCCTTTGCAAACTGCTCCAGGTCTCTCTTGTTGGGAGGGCACCTTTTCCCAACAGCAATTTTAAGATCTCTCCATGGGTGTTCGATGGGATTTAGATCTGGACTCGTTGCTGGCCACTTTAGAACTCTCCAGCGCTTTGTTGCCATCCATTTCTGGGTGCTTTTTGACGTATGTTTGGGGTCATTGTCCTGCTGGAAGACCCAAGATCTCGGACGCAAACACAGCTTTCTGACATTGGGCTCTACAGTGCGACCCAAAATCCTTTAGTAATTCTCAGATTTTATGATGCCTTGCACACATTTCAAGGCACCCAGTGCCAGAGGCAGAAAAACAACCCCAAAACATAATTGAACCTCCACCATATTTCACTGTAGGTACTGTGTTCTTTTCTTTGTAGGCCTCATTCCGTTTTCGGTAAACAGTAGAATGATGTGCTTTACCAAAAAGCTCTATCTTGGTCTCATCTGTCCACAAAATGTTTTCCCAGAAGGATTTTGGCTTACTCAAGTACATTTTGGCAAACTGTAGTCTTGCTTTTTTATGTCTCTGTGTCAGCAGTGGGGTCCTCCGGGGTCTCCTGCCATAGCGTTTCATTTCATTTACATGTCGATGGATAGTTTGTGCTGACAGCTTGAATTTCTTTGGAACTTGTTTGGGGCTGCTTATCCACCATCCGGACTATCCTGCGTTGCAACCTTTCATCAATTTTTCTCTTCCGTCCACGCCCAGAGAGATTAGCTACAGTGCCATGGGTTGAAAACTTATTGATAATGTTGCGCACTGTGGACAAAGGCAAATCTAGATCTCTGGAGATGGACTTGTAACCTTGCGATTGTTGATATTTTTCCACAATTTTGGTTCTCAAGTCCTAAGACAGTTCTCTTCTCCTCTTTCTGTTGTCCATGCATCTTTGGAAGTGTGTAGATCACTGGGATCCTACACACTGATGGGGCTAGGTATCTCTTCTCTTTGGAATTCAACGCATTTATCTGGAACCCCCATTCCACAAGAGCCTCAAGCTGTATTTTATACGCCTCCGTGGGGTCAGAAACCAACCTTTTATATGTTATTCTGTCGTTTAGCAAATCAGTTAGTTGTTTCTGGTAGAAATCTTTATCCATCAGAACCACCCCACCCCCTTTATCTGCCGGGGGTATAATGATGTTTTTGTTCTTTTCCAGAGATTTTATTCCCTCCTTTATATAGCCTGGATTCACATTCCTTTTCTCGGGAAGTTCTTCAATATCCCTGAGAACCAACTGCTTGAACACTTCTATAAAGTGGTTGCTTGAGTTTTGAGGATTGAATATCGACTTATTCTTTAGACCACTATCAACTTAGGGGTAGAGTCATGATGTGCCCTCTGTTGATTGAACATTATGGGGAACATCCGTCAACACTTGATTAGCTGCACAGGTGCTGTAGTATATCCGAAAGCCACTAATTTGAATGAGGAGTATAAAGGGAGGGTTTTTCTGTGATGTAGCCAATCCCATGATTAAGTATCAATTACGAAACATGTCGGGGTGTGGCTACACGGCAGGCTATTGACAATCTGATCAAGCGTGTGTGGAGTGCCGTGTGTTACAGACTTTATTATCAGCCACCTTTGGAAACGGCATTCGCAAGTGGAGAGGACAGGTAGAGAGTGGTTTATATACTATTTTGTGACCTGTGCTGATCCTGGGTCCGCCGTGACCATCATTCGTTGGTTGTGACAGTGTGAAGTTAATGCTGTGGATTCAGTTGCAGTGTGATTTTGGCTTACTTTTACTGGTTATCATGTGAGTGCAATATTTGAAGATTTTGTAGTACCAATAAAACTGACTTTGCAGTATTACACTATCCTTTGCATTTATTTTTGCATTTATGTGGAGCCTGTTTGAGGATCACTGCATCGGATGTGGAACCAATCCACCTAGTTGAGAGGTGCTGTCTGCTCATTTGCCAAAACACGAGAGTGTAAGGCATTGCATTGCATTGCGGTGAGTGTCCTATCTGAAGGGGGTTTGACTCACTTGAACACTGTGGTGTGGTGGAAAAGAAGAAGATTTTGGCTTACTTTTACTGGTTATCATGTGAGTGCAATATTTGAAGATTTTGTAGTACCAATAAAACTGACTTTGCAGTATTACACTATCCTTTGCATTTATTTTTGCATTTATGTGGAGCCTGTTTGAGGATCACTGCATCGGATGTGGAACCAATCCACCTAGTTGAGAGGTGCTGTCTGCTCATTTGCCAAAACACGAGAGTGTAAGGCATTGCATTGCGGTGAGTGTCCTATCTGAAGGGGGTTTGACTCACTTGAACACTGTGGTGTGGTGGAAAAGAAGAAGATTATCATCTAATTTTGAACACTATCACTATACACTTATATGGACTTTATTTGTGCTGTCACTCTATACACATTTTTTGGAATTTTTCTTTATGCCTTTTGTTCATTTTTAAGATTTAAGTATATTTCACTATTACTTTTTTCACAGTTTTTACCAATATAATTGTTATATTCACTTAGCGCCACTTATAGTTTGTGATTTTTATATTGCCCACACCTGTTACTTGCCCCTGGTGAGTTTAAGGCTGGGTTCATACTGGTCCGACAAACGCTCCGACATTGGGAGCTCATGTCGCATGACGTGTGAAAATCAATGTTTCCCTATGAGAGCTGTCTTAACTGGTCCGACACAAGTCGGCCCGACTTTGAAAATGCTCGTGCACTACTTTGGTCCGACTTTGATCCTACTTCAGCCCATTGAATATCATTGAAGTCGGATCAAATTAGGATCCTTGTCCTAACCATCCGACATGGTGATTACAGCAGCAGTAAAAGGAATTTATCTCACCCTGGGATTGTTTTGATTGGTCAAAGGACAAGTTAGACTAGCACAAAGTCGGATCAAAGTAGTATCCTGTTCATGAAAGTCGGATGGATGTCGGACCAATGTAGGATCAATGTAGGACTGATGTCGCAGAGCAAAGTAGGATGAAAGTTGTATGACTGTCGTGTCGTACCAGTGTGAACCCAGCCTAAAGGAGAATCACATACTTGAAACAATCTTATATATCCACAATTTTGAAAGGGTGACAAGAATTTTGACCAGCCCATTTTTGGAGTTTTGTGTGACATTATGTCCAATTTGCTTTTTTTCCTCCCTTTTTTTGTTTTGTTCCAATACACACAAAGGGAATAAACATGTGTATAGCAAAACATGTGTTACTGCAATACTTTTCTGTGAGAAATACTTGATTTTTTGGAAAAATGTCCGGGGTGCCAACAATTTCGGCTATGACTGTATATACTATACGGACTGCACTATATTCTCTGCAGAAAAATTGGTCCTTTAGTGGTGGTGGTGCCACAACACTGTAACCCCTCACAGTTAATTTCGTTGGGCGCAGGAACGGGCCTTGCTGTTAAATATAATTTCAAAAATTGTAATTGCATGCCCCTGTTAAACAGGAGCAGAAAAATTGGGCCTCGGGCATTAGTGGTGCCCTAAACCAAAAATATTGTTGGAAGCTAGCATCATCATGATCCAGGAGGAATAGGATAGGCAGCATAGGCAGTCTTCAAGGGATCCCAGATACATAGCAAATCCAATCAGTTACATCAGCATCAGGTGCTTGATAGCTTCTGATCCAGGACTGATTCATTTTTATAAATGTGAGCCTATCAACGGAGTCTGTGGACAGGCGCACGCTTTGGTCCATTACAAACCCTCCAGCAGCACTGAATGTGCGTTCAGAAAGCACGTTGGATGCAGGACAGGCCAGTAGCTTGATTGCATATTGAGCAAGTTCTGGCCAGTGGTCCATCCTCAAGACCCAGTAACCCAGTTACTCCGGCTGAGTACCTCACCCCAGACTGAAGATGTCTGGGATGGAACACAAACTCCTCGTGTACAGGCCGAGGGCGCCTGAACACCGAACACGGACAGCAGCCCTCAGGCTGAAGGTGCCTGGGACTCGGCCCTCGTGGCGAAGATGTCCACCCCCTGTATACCCTCTCCCAGCATGCACAGCGGGTTCCCAGCCCCACAGTACAGCTGCTGCGAGAAGTCACAAAGGGTACGGCACTGCAGTAGTGGTTTAATCTCTGCTCAGAGCGACAGCGCCACCTACTGAGCCGCAGGGAACTGTGCACCACTGATGACCTCACCCGAACAGAATACAGCCCTATTCTTCCAATCAGTGCATCTGAGTCATGCTACCACCCAGATGCTTCCCCTAAATAGTACATGCCCGCGACAAATATATTGAATTGTATTTTTATCATATTTAATACAAAAACATACAGTATTTGATGTGTAAGTACTGTATGTTATAGGGATAAGTGAAGTGATTTTGGCAAAAAATATAATTTTTCCTGTCAGCAAAATCTTACAAAATGGTAAACTTTCACATTTTTATATTGAGCTGCTAAGGCAAAATGTAAGCAAAGTAAAATTGACTTTACTTAGAGGGTATGGTGTTTGTGTTTGTGCACAGCAATTTGAAGCATGTGATGTTGTTTCCCAAGTTGAGGAAGGGAGTAATGTGAGCCTAGAAAGAGGGGGTGCCCAAGAAGGACAAGAAACTGGCAGTCATGTTCTCCCAGCTGCAGCATACTGCCAAGTTTGCTCCAGTGATGAGGAGGGAGGAGATGATGAGGTCACTGACTGTATTTGGGTGCCTGACAGAAGAGAGGAGGAACGTGAGGAGGAGGAGGCACAACTCCAATGAGGCAGGATGTCCTCCAGGGGGCAGCTTAAGAGCAGCCACCCTATTGCATCACACCGCAGAGCTCCGCAGGTGCAGGGAGCTGCTGACTCCCAGCTGACTTTTAAAAGTTCCTTGGTGTGGGCCTTTTTTCGACACGTGTGCAGCAGATCGCACCGTTGCTGATTGCAACCTATGTCTGAAGCAGATCAAGCGTGGCCAGAACAGCAGCCGCTTGGGCACCACATGCTTGACCAGACATATGAAGACCATATTGATTGGGGGGAGATGAAGCCATTAGCCAGCAGATACAGGGCAAGTTACCATTTTTACCAATCACATCCCGGTAATTTTGAAAAAAATTGGAAAAGGGGTGCCCCTGGGATTGTGTGGATTGGAGTAAATTGGCAGACATGCTGCCCAAGTTCATGGAGATTGCGTACCAAACCTTGAGGTGTTAGTTTTGGACAGGGTCCACCGCAGCCCCCGCGGAGGTGACCTTAACAAGCACCTTCTTCAAAGGGAGCTGAGATGGATCTCGATCCTCAACGCCACCTCACCCCCTGGCTTGAACCAGGCAATTAACTTTAAACCCTTCCTACCAGGTTTTACATCTGCGAAGTTTGATAGGGATCTGCTAAACTGAGCTCAACAATTTGTTTATACCGTGTTTGTGTGTTGTTTTTTTTTATTTTTATTTTATTTATTTTTTTTTATTTTTTTTTTGAATGGAAAATAAATAAATATGTATGAACTATGCCAGCTGTATAACATGTGTACTAATGTTTCTGATGTATGCCGGTTAGATATTTATGTAAAAACTAAAAAATCCTTTTTAAACAAGATTGGATCTATTTGGTGGAACTTTACCTGATGATTCGCCCACTGGAGATTAGTGCCTAGTTATTACATTGTTGATTACTGTTTATTATTTAGAAATTAATCAAATGACAATTGTACCCTGCACTTTTTGACATATTGGAGCCCGGGGATTTGGGGACCACCCATTGGGCCCACTGACGCTCCCCAGCACAAAAACAGCCCCCGGTTGTTTTAATAATAGGGGGCTGACTGCTCATACTTGAGCAAATGGACGGTTATGTGCATATGAATAAATTTCTCTCCCTGTCCCAAGAATTACATACATATGGGACGGAGGGTATTCATGTTACACGGTTTACTACCCATGGGGTGTTGGATTAGTCAATTTTTCCCCATTCCTCCGATGGCGCCGTTTGGCGCAGCACATACAATTGTGCTGCCTTTGCGCTGACCTTTTTGGGTCTGGTGCGGGCAACGGAGTGATTTTCTTTTAGCACTTCCGCCCTTTTCGTTGTGCTGGCGGTCGGGTCGACGTCTGACGTCACCGCGCCGGCGTCGTGGACGTCTTTCACGTCTGCGTGGGTGCGCGATGACGCCGGACGCCGCCGGGATCGAGGGCGGCCTCTGTATGCGATGCCTGTCCTATAAGAACCTCTCTTTTCATTTACAATACGCAGTTAATTGGGTTTCTACCCGGACGCATAGTCTAGCCCTGTTGTGGCCTCCCACGCTCTACCCCATTGGTTGAATTCCTCCCTTTTGCAGCTTTACCTTTGGCGCCATTTGAGCTGATTGGCTGCAACACCAGCGACAGCTCTATAAAAAGTCCCACCTGACTTGGCCAATTGCCGCACAGCCAGAGTGTGGATGTCTTTGCGCCACATTGACAGGTACTAAGCTTCTTTTTAAACACTTCATCAGAGTTATGGGATGCCTGGTTACAGGGCTGGTCTGCGATCTAGAAACTATAATCCATGTATGTATGTTTTTACAGAGAGGCCGTGGCAGTCTGTCCGCTGCAATTTGAGGCTTCCCTGTGAGCTTTGAGGGGCGTTTTTGGTGTTGGTCCTCTTATACATTTCCCCGTGGCTCTGTCATCTTGTCTGCAGTGTCTCTTTGGCCGCTGCATTGTCTTTATGCGACCATTAAACCCGCACCATATCCGTTTGGGCTCTATATCACCGGGACAATTCCTCCAAACGGCTGATGTTTATATTACCATTGGAAATGTATGTATGCAACACTATTTGATATAGATGTACTGTATCGTATAGACATACAATTATACGATGTATATATACATTCATGTATTCTTAAATGAACTTTCATGTATATTTATTCTTCCTTTTTTTTTTTTTTTTTTTTCCTTTGTCTCTCTCCCCTCCCCCTTTCTTCTTTTCCTCTCTCATTGTTTATTTTATTTTTTATTTTCTCTTTGCAACAATGTCTATCTTCTAGCTGCCCACATATGGGAGAAATTCAAAATAATGTAATCATGCCAGTACACTGTTGTGTATTATACAGCTATCACATACTATGTTGTTTTTTTCTCTTATATAGAGACTAAATTGTCTTCAAACTATTGCATGAACCTTGAAGAAGGAAATAATGGAGGCTATCACAGATATAGCTCGAGTATCCGAAACATGTCGGTTGTGTCACCACTAGCTATATGACTTATATGTCTCAAGTAGTAAGGTGTCCTCATGCAATTGTTCTTCAATGACTGTATATGTCTGTTCCTCTTTTTGATTTTAAACCATTTTTGATATATATGTGTATTATGTAAAATAAAATTCTTTATATTTTTCTATATATACTTGGTGGCAATCCATAATTTACTCCAATCCACACAATCCCAGGGGCACCCCTTTTCCAATTTTTTTCAGACATATGAAGACCTGCCATGGAGTCCATTGGCAACATACTTCTCCTTGCTCCTCATCTGGGATCTCAAACCCTACTATACCTCCAGTCCTCTCAAAACCTGCACTGAGAGTAATGAAGGTATAGCAATAGGTGTCACAAGTGCTTGCAGCCAATCTGCTAGCAGTACACCACCAGTTGATTTCAGCAGGCAAATTTCCCTACCCCAGTTGCTAAACTGTAAAAACAAATTCAGTCCCAGCCATCCACATGCTCAGCGTCTAAATGCTAGCTTGGCCAAATTGATAGCACTGCAACTGCTGCCTTTTCAGCTGGTAGACTCTGCCCCCTTTTGTGAATTTGTGGAATGTGCTTTACCAGAGTGGCAGGTTCCAAAATTGCATTTCTTTTCACGTAAGGCCTTTCCGGCTCTCTAATGTCATGCGGAAGGCAATGTTTTGGCCTTGTTGGACAGGGCGATCAGCAGTAAGGTTCATATTACCGCTTACTCATGGTCCAGCAGGCCTTTTCTGCAAAATCCTCCTCTGATGGTTGTATGCGACAATGTCACCAACCTTCTCTCCACCCTCCGACAGGGACACTTGACCCATGTACCATGTTTGGCACACGTCCTGAATTTGGTGGTTCAGCGTTTCTTGACCAGGTACCCAGGCTTACAAGATCTCCTGAGGCAGGCCAGAAATGTCTGTGGTCATATCCATCAGTCATACAATGCCAGTGCTCGGCTGGTTGACATTCAAAGGGAATGCAACCTACCCACCAACCGCCTCATTTGTGACATGCCCACAAGGTGTAACTCAACATTGTCAATGCCACAGCGGCTGCACACATAGCAGAGGGCCATCAATGAGTACCTGTGTGAGTATGGCACCAGGACAGGGTAAGAGGGGCTTGGCTTCTTTTCACCACGCCAGTGGCTACTGATAAAGAATAGGGATGAGCCGAACACCCCCCGGTTCGGTTCGCACCAGAACCTGCGAACGGACCGAAACTTTGCGCGAACTATCGAACCCCGTTAAAGTCTATGGGACTCGAACGTTCGGAATCAAAAGTGATCATTTTAAAGGTTAATATGCAAGTTATTGTCCTAAAAAGGGTTTGGGGACCCGGGTCCTGCCCCAGGGGACATGTATCAATGCAAAAAAAAGTTTTAAAAACGGCCGTTTTTTCAGGAGCAGTGATTTTAATGATGCATAAAGTGAAAAGAAAAAAGTGAAATATTCCTTTAAATATCGTACCTGGGGGGGGGGTGTCTATAGCATGCCTGTGAAGTGGCACGTGTTACCCGTGTTTAGAACTGTCCCTGCACAAACTGTGCAAAGGACACTAAAGCTAAATACTGCAGCTCCCTGTCTGTATTTGTATCAGAACACCAGCAATTGTATTCAGGTAAGCTTTTGGTGCACACTGTGCAAAGGACACAGTACACTAAGTGAAACACTGCAGCTAGCACAATCACCTGCCTGCCTGTCAGTATAGAGAATAATAGGAACGGATCTAGCTAAATTGAATACAGTGTGTAAATATATATACACAACACCTAGGATGCATATACTGTATATCCTCTACACACTGTAACTGCCTGCTCTATCTAACTCAAATCAAATTACACTGTCTCTCTCTCTGTCTGTCTTTTAACCAACGCCGCAACACACTACACAAGGCCGCCAAGCCGGTGGCCTTATATAGTGTGGGGCGTGTACCTACTCCTCTGAGCCATGATTGGCCAAAGCCACCCTGCCTTTGGCCAATTACGGCTCTCTGTACTTACGGCGCTGTGATTGGCCAAGCATGCGGGTCATAGTGCATCTGGAAAAAATATAGCTGTGCTGCAATATACTAGTGAATAACGGTGAAATTAAATAATAAATGTAAATCGAATAATGCATTGATCAAAAGATGGAAACAATCAAAGCTGTAATAAGTCCTCTTAAGTCCGAAAGGTAGCTGAACACAACATGAAATCAGCAATTATGCTCCTTCGTGTGTCCCTATCACTGCATTCAATATGTGAAAAAAAGCAGTGAGTTGCACTCCATAGGTAACACAGTTCTGATAGCAATCCTTCAATATGTTGATCAACGGTGACTTTAAACAAATATACACCCAAGAAAAAGTGATGAGATGTTATAGAAAGGAGTCCTCCACCCAAGGCTGCTGTTAGAAATCATGGGGCCCCATACAGACTACCTGACAGGGCCCCATTTAATCCCGCCCTCAACCCCACCCCAGGCCCCTCCCCTGACCCCACCTCTGCAGATTTGTCACCATTTACATATGCACATACAATCATTATGGCTTATCAGTACAGGGGGACAGAGGCAGTTTATTTTTTTTCAATTTTATTTTATTAACAAAAAATGTTTACACTGTCTCTTTCATTTTTTTGTATATCTTTTTTTTTTGCTATCAGAAGTAATGAACAACATCCCTAGTGATAGCATGGGGAAGTGACAGGTCCCCTTAATGGAGAGATCTGGGGTCTATTAGACCCCATATCTATCCTCTGGCCTCCAAAGCATCTGATCAAACCCAGATCGGTTTGATCAGTTGCTTGTTCAAGCCGGTAATTGCTCCTGGTTTCTGACAGCACACAGTGGGAGGAAGGACATCAGCTCCACTCACTGTGTCCCAGGAACTGGATGCTGCTGCTCACAGGACCCGATTGCATGGGAGAGCCCAGTAAAGGTGGTGGCGGGATGGTGGTGGAACCCCCTTCCACTGACTGTAAAAGTAATCTAGGGCTTCTGATGCCGCGTACACACGATCATTTTTCACGTCGTTAAAAATGCCATTTTTAAAATTGGGCATTAAAAACGATCGTGTGTAGGCTCCAGAGCATTTTTAACTACGTGAAAAATGGCCTAAAAAAAATGAGAACCTGCTCTATTTTTTCACGTCGTTTTTCACGTCGTTTTTTTTTAACGACGTGAAAAATGGTAGTGTGTATGCTTTTACGAGGGGAAAAAAAACTTGCATTTTCAGAATCAAGTATGAGACGGGAGCGCTCGTTCTGGTAAAACTAGCGTTCGTAATGGAGATAGCACATTCATCACGCTGTAACAGACTGAAAAGCACGAGTCTGAAAAGTGCGAATCGCCGCTCAACAAACATTACTAACATGAAGGGTGGCACCATTCAAACGGAACTTCCCCTTTATAGTCCTGTCGTACGTGTTGTACGTTACTGCGCTTTGCTCGAGCGTTTTTTTTAATGAACGTGTGTATGCAAGACAGGCTTGAGAGGAAACAAGAAAAATCACGTCGAGAAAAACTTTGTTTTTGAAAATGACATTAAAAACGATCATGTGTACGCGGCATTAGCCACTAAAATTACTTTTTACTTTGTGCAGAATCGCTGGGGGTAAAAAATTATATCTTGCTCATAGCTATAGCGATGATCAAGATATCACCCTTACAATCCAGCAATGTACCAGTACGTCGCTGGACAGGAAGTGGTTAAAGGGAAGTGGTTGGGGGGCATATGTTTACTGCCTCCCAAATGCAAGTTTAAAGCAGTATCTCAGTGCGTCTTCACCAGCATTATGAACATCACGCAGGCAGCACAGTCCGCATGTGTTCTGTCATGGATCTGTCAGTGTCAAATGGCTTTTGGGTTCTGACTTTGGCTGTACTGTGTGTTACAAACTATAACCCAGTACAGCCATAACAAAGTAAGCACCCAACAGTAATATGACACACTGTGACAGATCCATTACAGAGCACATGCTGACTGTGCTGCCTGCGTAAGTATCATAATTCTAAATAAACATACTGTAACTTGCCATGCTGTGTGTAAGTGATACACAGTGAGGATTCTATCCTTTGTCTCCACTCATTGTGTGCTCTGCAGCCACGGTGCCCGGGTTCTTGCTCCCTTGTCAGCCACAGAGCCGCCTGTTGCCTCACATCAGTCTCAGCAGTCGGCACATGAGGAGTTGAGGACGGGAGGCGGAGCGGAGCATCGTAGTATCACTCCGCCAGGGAAGGCAGTGAGCAGCAGCGGCCGGGACTAATTAAAAAGTAGGGCAATGTGCGGTGCGGTTTTATGTTCATCTGCCCGAAAAACAAGAAATAGTCCCACCACTGCGCTCACCTCCTGGGCCCCTCTGATGACCTGATGGGGCCCAGGAAAATGTAATTACACCCCCTTCCCTAAGCAAGTAGTAGCAGGGGACAGGGGTGAAGCTTAGAAAGCTCTTTTTTTTAATAGACAGAAATTAACTGTAAAGTTGCCTGGGCCCCTCTGTGGAGCTGCTGGTGTCCGGGCCCAGTACAACAGGGCTGCCTGTACTGCCCTATCAGCGGCCCTGCCTCCACCTCTTATATCAAATCTGCTTACCGACTACATAGATCTCTTGTCAGGAGATCACAACATCCTGTGGCTCATTACCCCAGCCCTGGGTCTCTGAATGGTAAACCGCAAAACTTCCTGTCTCCTCCACGTTTGGAATCCTCAGTATTTCTCCCAAGTGAATGATCCCCATGAAAATATAAAGGCTGCCATAGTGTAATACTGTATGGATATTTATTATATAAAACAAAGATGTACACTTACAGTTAAATTGTAATTAAAAAGCATGTCTATAAAATTCCAAGCCGGCCGGCTCTCTCTATCCGCCCGTCATTCTAGGACTGTAGCGTTGTATCGTGGTGACATCAGCACACCGCTCCTCCCTATGCCGTTTTGTCACAGATGACGTCGTCCAGGGGCATAGTGCATGCTTGGCCAATCATCAGCCAGCAATGCACTGCGATGCCGCAGTGAATTATGGGCTGTGAGGCGCCACTCGAATTTGGCGCGAACGCCCCATAATGTTCGAAATTCGGCAAACGGCTGAACAGACGATGTTCGAGTCAAACATGGGTTTGACTCAAACTCGAAGCTCATCCCTAATAACGGATGTATGCACTGTCCTGTCACCATTTGAGGAGGCTACAAAGATGGTGAGCAGTGGCAATGCTTGCATCAGTGACACTGTCCCTCTAGTCTTCCTGCTGGAGCACACGCTTTGTGGAATCATGGACAGGGCACTTTAGTTAGAACAGCGGGAGGAAGAGGAGGACTTCCATTTCCTCTCAAGGCCCCCTTTATCCAGATAGCATTCCTGCAGGACCACCAAACACACAGGAAGAAGAGGAGGGGGAGAAGGATTGTGTTAGCATGGATGTAGAGCAGGGGTCTCAAACTGGCGACCCTCCAGCTGTTGTGAAACTACAAGTCCCATGAGGCATTGCAAGGCTGACAGTTACAAGCATGACTCCCACAGGCAAAGGCATGATGGGACTTGTAGTTTTGCAGCAGCTGGAGGTCCACCCGTTTGAGACCCCTGATGTAGAGGATAACACACAGTAGCCTTCAAGGGATGGTTTTCAGTCCCCAGTAAACCAAGGAGTTGTACGTGGCTGTGAGGAGGTAGTTACGAATAATGTGATCCTTAGTGACCCAGAGAACTCAGAATCAAATGCCTCTGCAAACTTACGTTGCATGACCTCCCTGATTCTGCCTGCGAAAGGACCCTAGGATTTGTGGTATCAAGGAGAGGGATCATTACTGGCTGACAACCCTTCTTGATCCATGTTACAAGGGTAAAGTTATAGAACTCATCCTGCCTTCGCAGAGAGAGCAGAGGATGAAACATCTTCAGGAATCCTTGAAGAAAAGTTTGTGTAATGCCTTTCCAGACCCTGGGAGGTTACCATTTCCTGGTGCTGGACAACGTGTTGCTGAGGCTTCGTTCATTCAGAGGAAGAGCGGTGGAGAAGGTGGCCGGCTGACAGATGCCTTCAGACAATTTTTCAGTCCTCAGCGCCAAGGTCTGATAGGTTCATGCAACCATCGCCAGCGTCTGCATTATATGGTGCAGGAATATCTAGGGGCAAGAGCAGACTTGGAGACCTTTCCAACAGAGCATCAACTGGGTGGCCGGAGGCCTGGGGTCCAGTATCTTCCGCTGGGTCCCGCGAGGGAGGGATCGTCCTAAGGTGCCCCGGGTGTTGGGCACCTGAATCCAGAGCGTAAGGGTACGGAGAGGGGACCCTTTTTGAAGCTGGTGCAACATGTTGCCAGTGTCGGGTGGACCTCCGGAGACCGCTCGGATGGATATCTTTCTCCAACAAGGGCCTATTCATACAGGAAGGTAATTCATGTTCTGTGACCGGTGGCAGCGGTACATCTAGTCAATTCAGGTCGGTGGCAGAGACCTGCTATTAGGCCTGTGGCAGGGGCCTCAACAGTTCACCCGGTCGGTGGCAGCGACCAAACTCACGGTCTGTGGCAGCCAAAGAGGGAATAGGAGAGTTCATTGTGCCTGGGCCTACTCGTATCCACACCCTGTTTGTTCGTTTAAAAGTTCAACTGATACTGTTCATATGTGAAGAAGAATAAAGGAGTGTTGGACTTTTTATGGTGTGGGGCTCTATTACTGACAGTCAAACCTGCCCTCTGCAGGAGGGCCAGAGGCTCCATCCAGAACACAGGACTCGGAGGTAAAATAGTGTTGGCCTTCACCTCTACACCTTAGAGTAGGGTGACCAGACGTCCCCGGTTTCCGGGGACAGTCCCCGGACTGAGGACACTGTCCCCGGAGGAAGTTTGTCCCCGGTTTTGTCCCCGCTTTGCAGTTCCAGGGACGTCTGGTCACCAGATATCCTAAGTCTCCCGCGAGGTGCGGCAATGTTCCGCATTTGGGCTGCAGCTCCCTGACACACACCAGTTGAAGCCACCCTAACTAATCACTGGTTGCTAGGGCCGCCCAGCTTGGCGTCTAACAACGAGTGACGTCACACACACACAGAGACTCGCAGAGTGAGGCCGGGTCAAGAGCGAGGCTGTGTCAGTGTTGCCCTGGCTCCACCCACCTTTTCCTCTTCTCCGGCTCCCGCGGTCCGCCACCCGGCGGCCTAATGCAGATACAGGCAAGGTCTCTGGCCGGGAAAAGAGAATGATCGTGGAGCCATGGGAATGATGGCAGCGGCATCTGCACTGGCCACCTCTCTCCCCGGGGAGATACAGTCTCAGCGTCGTCCTCAGTCTACATTCCTGCCATGGAGGACAGGCGGTGCTGAACTTAGAGAGCTGGAGACGGTGCACTGCAGCATGGACTGGTCAGACTCTGTGCAGCACAGCAGCAGGTCAGTGTGTGATCGCCAGGCCAGCTGTTTAGCATGTCACACTGCTTAAATGTATACCAAGCACCAGGTGCTATTCCTAACCTATATCTAATTACCCTGATTTTTTTCTATATACACTGAGTGCACACTGATATCTGTACACTGAGTGACAGATATCAGTGTCAGAGGTACTAGCATTCTGTGTACAGATGTCAGGGTTATATATAGGGAATAGCACTCAGTGTACAGATATCCAGGGGCGGACTGACCGTTTTTTCTGCGTGACCGTTTGGGCACCCTGGCACTGCTCAAGAGTCCAGGGAACAGTGGCGGTGCGTTCATAAGGTAGCATGGACGCCGCCCCCTCTCTCCAGCCACCCCCTCTATGACCAATGGATAGATTCATGCATTGCATGAATCTATCCATGGCCACCACTGCCACCCCCCATTCAGGCGCCCGGCCCTCTTTTTGGGCGCCGGGCGCCTGAATTACAGCGGCGGGGGTGTTTTTGAAGCACCTAAATAGAGCCACAGGCTCTAATAGGCTTCAAAATAAGTGAACCCAGGTGTGTTAGGAAAGCAAATGAATATTCGCTTTCCTAACACTGAACCGCCTCTCCACCAATCAGGTGTTGGGTCTGTTACCCGTCACCTGATTGGCAGAAACAACAGGCACCGCTATTGGACGCCTATCAGGAGGAGAGGACGAGAGATGAGGATGGGAGAAGACGCATGAAAGACCCCGCTCGTCACCGTCACCCGCTGCCCCACCAAGACAGGGTAAGTGCCGGGCAGACGGCGACCAGGCGGGGGGGTCACACTGGCGGCATTCAATGGCACAGTGGCAGCATTTGATTTGCACACTGGCAGCATTTGATGGGGCACAGTGGCAGCATTTGATGGGGCACAGTGGCAGCATTTGATGGGCACACTGGCAGCATTTGATGGCACAGTGGAAGCATTTGATGGGCACACTGGAAGCATTTGATGGGCACACTGGAAGCATTTGATGGGCACTGTGGCAGCGTTTGATGGCACGGTGGCAGCATTTGATGGCACAGTGGCAGCGTTTGATGGCACGGTGGCAGCGTTTGATGGGCACAATTGATGTTTTTTTTCCCTGAATTTTTCAGTTTGTTTGTGCCCCCCAAAAAAATTTGAGCACCAGCCACCACTGGTCCGGGACCAGTAGGGGCCCCATGAAAGGCTCCTGTCCCAGGCTTCACTCACCCTTGGAGGGATCAGTCTGCACAGCTGAGGACAGTGTATACGCTTGGAGTGCACAGGTCCTCCACAGGTGAGGGAGCTTGCCCACAGTCCTATGCTGCTCTGCTCATGTTCCATCCTCTCCAAGCCTGAACCAAACACGCAGCAGCCCAGTCTGGGCTCCGCTTCCCCTCCTGTCTTTTTCTTTCTCTATCTGACTTGGGACTACGTGGCAGGGGAAAGCCTCTTCTATGCCTGAGCTGGGGGCACAACCCCAGGACCCAGCCTAATCCCTAGGGCCACACAGCACTGCCCACTACCAACAACGACTGAGCACTGCACTCCACAGTAAGTGCCCCACCACTGAGAATACCCATTTCCCATCCCTCTCTCTCTCTCTCACCCCTTCCCCTCTCTTACCCCCTCTCTATTTCACCCCCCTTTCTCCCTTTTTCTTCCCCCTCTCTCTCTCCCTCTCTTTCTTCCCCCTCTCTCTCAACCTCCTCCCTCTCTCACCCCCTCTCTCTTTCACTCCCCCTCTCTCTCTCCTCTCTATCACCTTCCCTCTCTCTCACCCCCCTCTCTATCACCCTCCCCCTCTCTCTCTCCATCCACCACACTCTCTGAGCCCCTCTCTCTCTCTCAGCCCCCCATCTTTCTGTCAGTCCCCCCCTGTCTCTCAGCCCTCCCTCTCTCTCAGTCCCACTTCTCTCTCTCTCAGCCCCCCTACCTGTGTCAAGCAGAAACACTGCATATACTGACTCCTACCACCATGACCATTTCAAATTACTGTGCAATAAGTGTTCATGTTGGTTAGAGTGTTCCTTTAAAATCTCTTAGAAGAAGTAAACCTCTGTATACTGATTCCATTTCATTTGATCATCCTCTAGTTGTGTTAAATTGAGTTTGCAACCTCCTTGAAATTAGTTTTTGCAGGTTAGGATGTCTGGGTCATCCATCTCTATATTTGCCAGGTCTGTGAAATATCCAGTGCAGCGGCGTTCCCCCCACCCTCCGTTAAGTCCTGCTGGGGTTTGGTCTGTCTCGGACGGGGAAGGGCGAGCACCACTGGATTATACAGAGTGGGGATCTCCCGCTGTCAGACAAAGTCCCGCCTCCTTAGCCGACTCCTATGATAGGCAGCACACTGGTGACGTCTATCATAGGAGGTGGGACTTCGTCTGAGGACAGCGGCCGCACGGGGTAAACAGGAGATCCCCACTCTACATAATCTGACTCCTCTCCTCTAGGTAAGGCTGATTGGCACTGAGCAGGCTGAGTTGATGGGCACTGAGCAGGCTGAGCTGATGGGCACTGAGCAGGCTGAGCTGATGGACACTGAGCAGGCTGAGCTGATGGGCACTGAGCAGGCTGATCTGATGGGCACTGAGCAGGCTGATCTGATGGGCACTGAGCAGGCTGATCTGATGGGCACTGAACAGGCTGATCTGATGGGCACTGAACAGGCTGATCTGATTGGCACTGAACAGGCTGATCTGATTGGCACTGAAAAGGCTGATCTGATTGGCACTGAACAGGCTGCATTGATTGGCACTGAACAGGCTGCGCTGATTGGCACTGAACAGCCTGTTCAGTGCGCTGGTTGGCACTGAACAGGCTGCGCTGGTTGGCACTGAACAGGCTGAGCTGATTGGCACTGAGCAGGCTGAGCTGATTGGCACTGAGCAGGCTGAACTGATTGGCACTGAACAGGCTGCATTGATGGGCACTGAACAGGCTGCATTGATGGGCACTGAACGGGCTGCATTGATGGGCACTGAACGGGCTGCATTGATGGGCACTGAACGAGCTGATCTGATGGGCACTGAACAAGCTGATCTGATAGGCACTGAACAGGCTGATCTGATGGGCACTGAACAGGTTGCATTGATGGGCACTGAACAGGCTGCATTGATGTATATAGAAAATATATAGAGCAAACCTTTAAGTATAAATGCATTACTCAATGGCACCTACATCCCAATAATGTATGTATATAGAAAAGCCTTATTAGTAGTGTTGAGCGAACCCGAACTGTAAAGTTCGGGTCCGTACCGAACTTTAGCTTTTTCCCGAACCCGAACCTGGACTTTGCGCAAAAGTCCGGGTTCGGGTTCGGGAATCTAATTACGCAGTTAGAAATGCTTCAGGGGCCAGCCAATCACCTTTTGATTAGCTGGTGTGCCCTTAGAAGCCATCATAGCCATGCCTACTAATGGCATGGCTGTGATTGGTCAGTGCAACATGTGACCCAGCTTCTATATAAGCTAGAGGCACACAGCACACACGTCACTCTGCTTCAGAATAGATAGGGAGAGGATCTAGTCTGCTGCTGCTGCTTTTAGGGAGAGATAGAAAAATACATGAGTAAGGCCTCGTACACACGGCCGATTTTCTCGGCAAGAACCAGCAAGAAACTTGCTGGCAGAGAGGTCTTGCCGAGTAAATCGGTCGTGTGTACGCGGCTATCGGGTTTCTCGCCGAGAAAACCGACAAGAAACCTCGACGAGAAAATAGAGAACCTGCTCTCTATTTTCTCGTCGAGATTCTCCTCGGCATGTTTCTCGACGAGAAAAGTGAGTGTGTGTACACTTACCTGTCCTCCCGGAAGCCCGCGCATGTTCGAAATGAATTTGACGCATGCGCGGTAGCTTCCTAAGCATACGTAGGGTATACCAAGATGGCGGCGACGGCATCGAATGTGACGAGCGCATGCTCGTCGTAGTCGATGACGTCACCGCGTACGCTCCATTCAAAGAACCGCGGGTTCTTTGAAACGAGCGTGTGTACAGTCGGCCGGGACAAGTTTCTTGTCCAAGAATCTCGTCGAAAAAAACGACATGTTTTTTTCAATGAGAATCTCGGCCGTGTGTACGAGGGCTTAGTCCTGATTCTGGAATCTGAGGCAAAAGATAGAGAGACAGTGTAGTGTAGGGCCAGGTTCCTGTTTTTTGCTTTTAGGGAGAGAGATATATTATATAGGAATAGGAGTCCAGATTCAGAGATATAACTCAGCGATCTGCATAGGTTTACCTGTTTGTGTTGCAGTGCAGTCTTTTTACACTGCTATGAGCCCAGTGTCAGAGAAAATCTACCTTTTATCTGCAAGCTCAGTGCACCAGCACTGCATATATTACGTTGAGAGATACACCGTTTCCATACTGTGGGTGTATTCTGCTCTTGGAAAAAGATCCATTTAGGACAAAAAAAAAAGGCACTTTATTGTGCTCTTTTCCAAAAGACCCATTGGGCAAAAAAAATAAAAAATTTCCATTTTATTTTGCTCGTGCAAAAAAAGACCCGTTTAGGGCAAAAAATAAATAAATAAAAAATTTGCACTTTAATGTACGCTTGCAAAAAGAGCCATTTAGGGCCACAAAAAATATTTTGCAGTGTGTTATACATATGTGGAGGTGTGTGAAATAAACAATTTCTAAATAGTTTTCTTCTACTGTGCTATACTAAAAAAACAACATTTTTTTTAAATAGCATTTTCTGCAGTTCTGTAGCTGTGCGATTCAGCGGTTACGTACTGTGGGTGTATTGTGCTCTTCCAAAAAACACCATTTAGGGCCACAAAAAATATTTTGCAGTGTGTTATACATATGTGGAGGTGTGTGAAATAAACAATTTATATATAGTTTTCTTCTACTGTGCTATACTAAAAAAAAACATTTTTTTTTAATAGCATTTTCTGCAGTTCTGTAGCTGTGCGATTCAGCGGTTACGTACTGTGGGTGTGTTCTGCGCTTCCAAAAACACCCATTTAGGGCAAGATCCTAAATTTGGAAAATATGAGGAGAAGGTCAAAGGGACGTGGTGGCCCCGGTTGTGGTGCTGCTGGTGGAGCTCCTGTTGCAGGGAGAGGACGTGGTGGATCTGTGCCAGATACACGCACAAGTGAAACACCTTCCTCAGGTGCGAGTAGGCGACCGAGCCTGTGGCGGTATTTTGTCGCGCCTAATGAGGCTGTACGAATGTTTAGGCCAGGACAAGTACAGGCGATAGTAGATTGGGTTGCTGACAGTGCCTCGGGTTCCTTCACATTGTCTCCCACCCACTCTTCTGATGAAAGATCAGAGTTGGCACCTGAAACCCATGTCCATCAGTCTTTCACCTCACCCCCTTGCAAATCAGCCAAGCAGTCTGAGCCCCAGATCATGCAGCAGTCTCTTCTGCTTTTCGATGACTCTGTTAGCAGGGTTTCCCAGGGCCATCCACCTAGCCCTGCCCCAGAAGTGGAAGAGATTGAGTGCACCGATGCCCAACCACTTATGTTTCATGATGAGTACATGGGAGGACCATCGCAGCACGTCTCGGATGATGACGAAACACAGGTGCCAACTGCTGCTGCTTTCGCAATTGTGCAGACAGACAAGGAGGGCATGGGTGAAGACTGGGTGGAAGATGATGTGGAGGACGATGAGGTCCTCGACCCCACATGGAATCAACGTTATGCAGGATGATTCTCACCTCTACTGTAGGTAGAGGCAAGTCCTTTAATTCCCAGTAAAGTCAATGTCCACTCCAGCTGAAATTACAACTCTTATTCTCTCATGGCAAAATAAACTCTACTCGGATAGAAAAGGTTAGAGCAAAGAAACAGGACAGCTTAAGGTGTGGAGGAGGTCCAGGCACAAATGTAGCACATTCACTTCACTGCTTAGGTTTCTCAAACAGTTTTAGGTGCACGGTCTCTGCCACAGACCTTGAGGTTGGTCTCTGCCACAGACCGGGTGTACAAGGCCCCTGCCACGGACCTGGAGAACTTTGGTCTCTGCCACAGACCAGGGTGTATAAGGCCCCTGCCACGGGCCGGGTGAATAAGGCCTCTGATACAGTCAAAATGACCTTGAGCTTCTCCTTCTACGAACCTAGCCCATATCAAGGGGAAGACATCTCTCCAGGGAGTCAACAGACCCTTCCTTCACCGTGACTCCCGCATCGGTCCATCAGAATGATCCTCCCTTCCCTGGAACATGGTCCCCTACACGAGGCGGCACCCTAAGACTCCTGGACCCTTAGCGGACTCCAGACGAAGGCTCTGGATTCCAGGCTTTACTCCCGCACCTAGGCCTCCATACCAAGGGCAGCAGGAACTCCAGGATAGTACCTCACCCCGGGCTAAAGGTACCCGAGATGGAACAGGAACACATGCACCCAGGCCGAAGGCACCTGGGCGTGGACCCCACTGGACATCAGCCCCCAGGCCAAAGGTCTGCCCCTTTTATATGCTCTCCCGGCATGCACAGCAGGTTCTCCGCCCCGCTGTACTACTGCCAAGAGGGGACACAAAAGGCACAGCACTGTATCTGCGGTTCCACCCTAGCCTACCATGGCAGCGCCACCTGTAGGCCGCAGGGAACTGCACACCAATACTGTCCCCCGAGGACAAAATGGTCCATGAATCCTACAGAATTAGGGTGTTTGAGCCTATTTACCACTCAAACACTTCCCTTAAATTTAGCACCCCGCTACATTTTTATTTCAAAGTATTTTATTTTCCCACTAGCTTATCCATTAAATTGAATAATTTATTCCAGAAAGGGCGTATTCTGGGGCATTCCCACCATATGTGTGGCATCGTGCCGTTGAGTTTCTGAGGTTCTTAATGACTTCCCGTACCTCTTCTGCTGAAAAGGGGGCCTCCAGCATATTTTTTATTTTTTTTAATGTTATTTTAAGTTATTTTTCTATCCATATTTGTTTGCAGAGCACTTGCCATGCTCTTAACAACATTTTGCTGCCATTTGCAGCCCTCTAGCCCTTTCCATTACTTTTTTAGAGCCTTTTTAGTCCTTAGAAGTCCGGGTCCCCATTGACTTCAATGGGGTTCGGGTTCGGGTTCGGGTTAAAGTTCGGTCCCGAACCCGAACTTTTTTCCGAAGTTCGGCCGAACCCGTCGAACCCGAACATCCAGGTGTCCGCTCAACTCTACTTATTAGGCCTGGTGTGTGGGACTTTAGAGGTGCTCATTGAGAATATTAACGTAGTAAAGGAGTAGAAAAAATAGGAAACAAAAAAGTACTTATAAAAGGGTCTATATTTAACACATGATTTACATGGTATAAAAACAAACAGGGGAAAAAAATACAACGCAGTGTATTCATTCCTTATACGTCACAAATTGATAGTCCTACATGTTTCGCAAAATTTATGCTTCTTCAGGGACGCACGTGACTTTAATTTATCTAAAAAGAAATATATATGTTTAGGAAAATATAAACAACAAGGGTTGTATATAATTGCATTATCATATTCAAAATTTATTATAAACAACAATATAAGAAGAGAACAAATACTTCACAGTAGAGACGTGCATATAATACCTCAGAGTTCCTGTGGATCCTCATACAGATAAAATGGTGACACCTGATAATAATCAGGGGGCACCAGATAATGAAGCTGGCACGTCTGTATGCAGCTGTGCACACGCAGATGGTGGCGAGAAACAAGACAGGTGTCCTGGGTAGGGAGTAAGGCAAGATGTCAATGAGGTTGTAAGGATTTATGTGTATGTGTAAGAGATGGAAAAACAAAGAAAATATATAGATAAATAAATACATATGATTTGGTGGTAAACATTAACTCACAATCGATTTATGGCATTTTATGTCTAACATCAAAAGAGATGGTATATATACTAAATATGCTTACTTTTCTGAGAGATGTGGATGATATGACCTGGGAGCCTAAAGAGCGCCTGACAACAGGTACTTAAATTTTTGTTATTGGTATATCTAAGCGGAGATATGGTCTGTAAACAGAGATTTTATATATATGTAGCGGCCTCCTCACTCCCCTCTTTTCTCAGCTCGTCTGTCTCTTGTCTAGGGGTACCTTAGAGGGGAGAGAGCGGGGATACCATGCCTAGCCTTCACCGCAGGTGTTAGTGCAGCTTGAGCAAAGTTCCTTCTTTACCTTCGGGTCAGTGTTATGCACCTGGAGTCTCCCCAGAGAGTTACCTTGAACGATGTCTGCCAGAAAATGAGCCCCACACCATTAAAGTCCAACACTCCTTTATTCTTCTCAAGTGAACACAATCAGTTGAACTCCCTTGGAGGACAGAACAGAAAAGGAGGTGTGGATGCGAGTAGGCCCAGACACAATGAACTCTCCACTTTCCTTCCTGAAAGTGGGTTGCGGTCTCTGAGCGAGGAAGAATTTCCTTCCAGGCGGTCTCCGATGGGAGGCTCACTTGTCACTGGCAATCTGCTGCACCCGGTCTTCAAGTGAGGAGCTCCCCCCGGTCCATTACGCCTTCCGGATTCGGGTTCCCAATCCCTGGGTTCCCTAGGATCTCCTTCCCTCGCGGAACTCAGTGTGGGGCACTGAGCTCCAGACCTCCATCCGAGTACCTCACCCCAGGCTAAAGGTGCCTGGGATGGAACACGACCTCCGAACGTCCTCTAGGCCTAGACCCGCCTAGAGAACCGACACGAACCACCGCCCTCAGGCTGAAGGTGCCTGGGACTCGACCCCGTCACAAAGATGGCCGGCCCCTTTATACCCTCTCCCAGCAAGCACGGCGGGTTCCCCGCCCCACCATACCGCTGCCGAGGGAGGACAAAAAGGAGGCATGGCACAAAGCAATGATTCAACCCCAGCCCAGGGCGACAGCTCCACCCGCTGGGCCGCAGGGAATTACACATCACTGGTGTCTCTGCCAGTTTAAATTACACCCGGAAAAGTACATACCCGCTACACTTATAAAGTACTATTAATGTTACATGTAAGAGTATCGAACATCAGTAGGGGATATATTAATAAATAAAATACCTGTGATTATATGCACCCAATTATGGTGTCCAATGACCATGGTGTGTTATAAAAAATGAATGTTGGCACTGTATGCAGATACCCCGCTGTGAAGATCTAGGTATACAGATGGGTAGACTGATCAGGAGCTATGACCTAAAGAGATCAAACCTGCTTAATATTGATGAATTGCAAAGCACTCCCCAATGTATGGCATTGACATAGCTATCTTACCTGTGCAACGTCAGCGCAACAGTTAGGCTCCCAGGGCAGGCCCCATGACGGCCATAGTGTCCACATCCAGTCTTTTATATCCCATCATGTGATGGAATAAGTGCGCCGCAAACGACGTGAGAACGTCGGCGGCGTGAGTGCGGGCGCTGGGTGATGACGTGGCAGTGGAAGATTCCACCGTGTGTGTGGCTCGCCTTGCGCACGCACCTGTCAACACAGTATTGACGCATAGCGTCAATACGTCAGACCGCAAGGCTGCCGCTGTGTGCTGGACAGCGCATGCGCCGGGCTTGGCCAACCGAACATCACAGAGAGTCGGACAATCATAACATCCATGCCTTCGCGTGGATTCAGCAAATGCTGATGACTGCCCCCTAGCGCCCGCATGGGGCACTGTGAATTGTTCTCGCTCTGCGTGTGCACTGGGTGCACGGGACCGAACATGACAGATGAATTGCTGGGAATACATTCCTCTCAAAGGGAGGAATGGGTCCCAGATGACAGTGTGTTATGGTGTATATGTGAGTTGTGGTATTGTTTACATACCCTACCATGATTGGAGGCATGATTGAAATAGAAGAATCCAAAGGATCCGAGGCATGAATCGGGTCTCTTAATAGAAATGAAAATAAATATATCATTAAACATGGAACAAACAATTCATATTTGTCTACCCGAGGGATTCATACTCAGGAGGCAGCATTACATATCATATCTAAAGTAAAGAATTTTAAGCATGCATTGCATTATAGCGATTTTATACTTGTATTAATGTACACATTCTTTGGTAATTCCATACAGATTACACCTGCCAGTATATATGTTGGATTAATGGGAATCACAGAGGATCCCAATAACTGGCCCTGAATGGGCTCAGCTGGCTGGCTGGTGTGGTGACGCAAAAATGATGTGGGGATAAGGAATTGAAGAGCAATCGCGGCGACCGGTGGAGCGGTGTGTCAGTCTGACACACCGCTACACTGATCTCGGTAAAAAGCCTCCGGTGGAGGCTTTTTACCACATGATCAGCCGTGTCCAATCACGGCTGATCAGGATGTAAACAGGAAGAGCCGTTGATCGGCTCTTCCTCACTCGCGTCTGACAGACGCGAGTAGAGGAGAGACGATCGGCGTCTCTCCTGACAGGCGGGGTTCGCGCTGATTGTTTATCAGCGCAGCCCCCCCTCGGATACCCACACTGGACCACCAGGGAAGCCCCCCAGGACCACCAGGGAACCCCAAAGCATGTGGATGGCCAGGTAAGTACCCCATGGCCATCCACATGTAAAATTGCTCAAAAAACATATGCCAATCAGTGCCCACAAATGGGCACTGACTGGCACACCACAATGTGCAATGCCCAGCAGTGCCACCTACAAGTGTCAACAGTGCCACCTACCAGTGTCCATCAGTGCCACCTATCAGTGCCCATCCATGCCCATCTGTGCCCATAAGTGCCCACCTATCAGTGCCCGTCTGTGCCACCTATCAGTGCCACCCATAAGCGCTCATCAGTGCCGCCTATAAGTGCACATCAGTGCCGCCTATGAGTGCCCATTAGTGCTGCCTATGAGTGCCCATCAGTGCCGCATACCAGTGCCACATATCAGTGCCCATCAGTGCCGCCTATCAGTGCCCATCAGTGCCACCTCATCAGTGCCACCTCATTGGTGCCACCTCATCGGTGCCCATTAGTGTCACCTTATCAGTGCCCTTCAGTGCCGCCTTATCAGTGCCCGTCATTGAAGTAGAAAAGGTACTTATTTACAAAAAAAAATTGACAGAAACAAAGAAAAACTTAGTTTTTTAAAAAATGTTCGCTCTTTTTTTATTTGTTGTGCAAAAAATAAAAATCGCAGATGCGATCAAATACCACCGAAAGAAAGCTCTATTTGTGGGAACAAAATGATAAAAAAATTGTTTGGGTACAGTGTTGCATGACCGCGCAATTGTCATTCAAATTGTGACAGCGCTGAAAGCTCAAAATTGGCTTGGGCAGGAAAGTGTATAAGTGCATGGTATTGAAGTGGTTAAGCAGGTTTGATCTTTAGGTCATACCTCCTGATCAGTCTACCCATCTGTATACCTAGATCTTCACAGCGGGGTATCTGCATACGGTGCCAGCATTCGTTTTTTATAACACACCATGGTCATTGGACACCATAATTGGGTGCATATAATCACAGGTATTTTATTTATTAATATATCCCCTACTGATGTTCGATACTCTTACATGTAACATTAATAGTACTTTATATATATAAAATCTCTGTTTACAGACCATATCTCCGCTTAGATATACCAATAACAAAAATTTAAGTACCTGTTGTCAGGCGCTCTTTAGGCTCCCAGGTCATCCACATCGCTCAGAAAAGTAAGCATATTTAGTATATATACCATCTCTTTTGATGTTAGACATAAAATGCCATAAATTGATTGTGAGTTAATGTTTACCACCAAATCATATGTATTTATTTATCTATATATTTTCTTTGTTTTTCCATCTCTTACACATACACATAAATCCTTACAACCTCATTGACATCTTGCCTTACTCCCTACCCAGGACACCTGTCTTGTTTCTCGCCACCATCTGCGTGTGCACAGCTGCATACAGACGTGCCAGCTTCATTATCTGGTGCCCCCTGATTATTATCAGGTGTCACCATTTTATCTGTATGAGGATCCACAGGAACTCCGAGGTATTATATGCACGTCTCTACTGTGAAGTATTTGTTCTCTTCTTATATTGTTGTTTATAATAAATTTTGAATATGATAATGCAATTATATACAACCCTTGTTGTTTATATTTTCCTAAACATATATATTTATTTTTAGATAAATTAAAGTCACGTGCGTCCCTGAAGAAGCATAAATTTTGCGAAACATGTAGGACTATCAATTTGTGACGTATAAGGAATGAATACACTGCGTTGTATTTTTTTCCCCTGTTTGTTTTTATACCATGTAAATCATGTATTAAATATAGACCCTTTTATAAGTACTTTTTTGTTTCCTATTTTTTCTACTCCTTTACTATGTTAATATTCTCAATGAGCACCTCTAAAGTCCCACACACCAGGCCTAATAAGGCTTTTCTATAGGCTGCATTGATGGGCACTGAGCAGGCTGCATTGATGGGCACTGAACAGGCTGAGCTGATTGGCACTGAACAGGCTGAGCTGATTGGCACTGAACAGGCTGAGCTGATTGGCACTGAGCAGGCTGAGCTGATTGGCACTGAGCAGGCTGAGCTGATTGGCACTGAACAAGCTGCATTGATGGGCACTGAACAGGCTGCATTGATGGGCACTGAACAGGCTGTTTTGATTGGCACTGAGCGGGCTGTTTTGATTGGCACTGAGCGGGCTGCATTGATGGGCACTGAATGGGCTGCATTGATGGGCACTGAACAAGCTGATTTGATGGGCACTGAACAAGCTGATTTGATGGTTACTGAACAAGCTGATTTGATGGTTACTGAACAGGCTGCATTGATGAGCACTGAACAGGCTGCACTAAACAGGCAGCATTGATCTGCACTGAACAGGCTGCATTGATGTGCACTGAACAAGCTGAGCTGATGGGCACTGAACAGGCTACATTAATGAGCACTGGTGAGTATAATACACTCTTCAACTGTGCTTTAAAATGCATGGTTTTCCTTTTTGTGAACCAGAAAATAATGATGTTATGCGGTTGGGCCGGTATAATAAGGCTATGGGGCTGGTATGAAATTATTTCCAGAAATAACGTATATATATCATACGATCATTCCTTAAACACATACCAGATACACTGCATATATCATTTGAGGAAAATATGCTTATAAAATAGTTTACTATTTGCCAATAAAAAAAAAAAAATGTCCCCGGATTTCATTTTAAAAATCTGGTCACCTTACCTTAGAGGACATGGGCCGTAGTGAACCTCATCCTCTTCCCGCATACCCCTAGACAAGCAAGCCATTTTATTTACAAAAAGGGGACGGAGGGTGAGGCCGCTACATATTCAATATATTTTTATTTTGTTGCAATTGGTTAGAAAGTGTGGCCTTTAAAGAGATGACATAAAAAAATAAATGTAGATGTATTTGTTACTGCAATAATGACTCTTTTACTGAATGCATTGTGAGATGAGGCAAGTTAAAACATGACAGAAACCTGTACTGAAACAGAACAAAAGAGTGTCAATGGTGCTGGCTTTGTCATCCCCTCTGTTTATTACAAATCCTATCCCAAACTAGGAAAACATCCAAGAAATTAAGTTTTGTGAAGGTTGAGGTCTCAGGTTTTAGTGCCCCACAGACTACACCTGCCTAGAATTCCTCTCTATTGTTTTGTGGATATTTTTGAAAAAAATAGTTTTTTTGTGTTTTAAGCACCTCTACACTTTAGGCATGACTTTGCTTGTAATACAATGTTTTTACATTTTATCATCTGTTTAATTCTAAAGCCAGGGCCAGTATAATAACCAAGGCAAAATCACAAAGCACAATACATACAGAGAAAGTAATACTCTTGCATTTCCATGTCAACTGTGGCTAAGGCTGTGTGTACAGTGGGGAATGGTATAAGAGTACCTTCTATATACATTTATAAGTAAGACAATTCTTTTTTTTTTTTTTTATTTAAAGTGTTACTAAACCCAGGAGGACCCTGTATTCACTATGTCTGGTCTCTCACAGTACACAGAACACGGAAATGCAATTATTTTAGTAAATATAAACTGCTAAATTCCTTTTCTCATCAGCAATATATAGCAGTCTTGTGACTTCTATCAGCGTCTTGTTTAAAGCTTGTAGGAGGAGTTTTTATTCTCCACTGACTGTCCTATGAGGCTGCAGGACCCCTGACCCTCTGTCTGGACAGTGCTCATTGGCCCTGTGCTGATTACATGCACCCTCCCAAGGAAAAAAAACCTCTCTAGAAATACACACCAAACTGAGCATGTGCAGAGTGATCCCAAAGGCTTTGTCTTATCAGGAGATGGATTTTGGACAGTGGAAGAAGGGGAGGATCAGAGAACACAGGATCAAATAGCCTTTTTACACAATGCAGAGGATTAACCCCTTAGGTTTCACAGTTAAGTATATCAAGCATGCGTTACTGCATATACAAAAAACTAATGTCTATGTAAAATTAATTTGTGGTCCAGGCCCAGTCCATAGGAGGGTTCCTCTATCCAGTGGGCCCTGATTTTTGGTCCCTACCACTAGACAGGTAAACCATACAGCCACCAATCCACCCCTCTGACAGAACTTCTGTTACCAGCCAACACTGCCCCCTGTCCTGAACTGGCCACTTCTCCTTCCTTTTTTTTTTTTTTAACTTGTCACTCTGCATTACCCAGAATGTTAACATGAAGAGTTAAATTTTTTCCCAATTCCTATTTGCTGGAGGGTTTAACTCAGTACACTCCTTCTGACAGTTTTATTTCAGCATGGCTACGCAACTGTTTATCATATGGTCAGTATTCTTTAAGTATTAGGCAGGATTTGGGTTATGCTGTGGTGTTTTATACCCCTGGCTTGTAGTAGTTTCCATCTGATGGTATTCTGACTTGTTACAATCCCGTTTCAGGAGCCGGGCAAGGGGGTACCCCAGTAAGATTTAACACTACATCTCTCTGTGTATGATCCTTCTCAGTCCCATGACCAATCTCCAACAGCAACTAACTCTTGGCCCAACCTCTTCCTGCATATGACTTTTAGAAAAAAATTCTTCCACCTATTTTTATACAAAATTTGCTCTCATCATAAAAGAGGACTGTGGACCACTGAGCAACAGACCTGGTCTGTTTTTCTTTAGCCCAGGTAAGACGCTTCTGACATTGTTTGTTGTTCAGGAGTGGCTTGACAAGAGGAATACGACATTTGAAGCCCATGTCCAGGATCCGTCTGTGTGTGGTGGCTCTTGATGCACTGACTCCAGCCTCGGTCCACTCCTTGTAAAAGTCCCCAACACTTTTGAATGGCCTTTTCCTGACAATCCTCTCCAGGCTGCGGTCATCCCTGCTGCTTGTGCATCTTTTTCTTCCACACTTTTCCCTTCCACTAACTTTCTATTAATGTGCTTTGATACAGCACTTTGGGAACATCCAACTTCTTTTGCAATTACCTTTTGAGGCTTTCCCTCCTTATGGAGGGTGTCAATGATGGTTCTCTGCACAACTGTCAGGTCAGCAGTCTTTCCCATGATTGTGATTCCTACTGAACCAGACTGAGAGACCATTTAAAGGCTCAGGAACCCTTTGCAGGTGTTCTGGCTTAATTAGCTGATTAGAATGGGACACTTTGAGCCTAGAATATTGCACCTTTTCACAATATTCTAATTTTCTGAGATTGTGGATTTGGGGTTTTCATGAGCTGTAAGCCATAATCATCACAATTCTGACAAATCTCAGCTTGAACTATCTTGCTTTGCATGTAATGAGTCTATCTCATATATTAGTTTCACCTTTTAAGTTGCATTAGTGAAATAAATGAACTTTTGCATGATATTCAAATTTTTCGAGTTTAACCTGTATATATTTATATCTATATATATAGAAATAGCTTGATAGATATATATTGATACAAGATGTGAATGCATGGGCAGTATGGATAAAAGTAAAAGAAAATTAAATTAAAAAATAAAAATAAATGCTGCGATGATGACATGACTAAACAAAGGGAAATAAAAATGATGTACTAGTAAGAGATAGATTAAAAAAAATCATATATGTGCTTGTAAGTCTGCTTTTAAAGTCTTTCAATTATATATATATATATATATATATATATATATATATGTGTGTAGCGGGGTCCCCTTTAAGCCTCCCAGGACTACCTTACCCAGAACCCCTTTCGGCAATGTTTCCACCCCAGAGACTCATGGGAGGGGTTATAAAAGGAGGAGGCGAGGCTGGGCTTGGCCTCTTTGGGACACGAGACTTCAAGGGAGAGATCCTCCTGTGGTGCAAGGCCTGAAGCCTGGGGCCTTGCGCTGCTACCCAAAGAGCCTTCCACCCCATCGCGAGCCTGGGTGGCATCTGACTCGGTTTTCTTCAATTGCTGCTGAGCCGGAGACCAGACCGCTGCAGACGCTGTGTGTGGAGGCACAGCGGGTGGAAGTTCCCGGACTTGGATTGCGTCCGGAGGGGTGAACGAGCACTTGCTCAATCCACAAATACTGTATACCATTGTTAGGCCTACAGACTGCCGTGGCCCACCAGATCCTATTTTAGTTCTTTTTCCCCACTGGAGATTCATAGCAGAACTGAGTCAAACTAATCTCTAGGGGAGTGTACTGTGTTGGCATTTTTACCCCCCCCCCCTTTGGATTACAAATGTGTTCCTGAAATGTGCACCACCATTTAAAGACTTGCATGCAAAGAATTTTACCCCCTCCTAGAGACTGAGTTGTATGGTCAGGCCTGGCCATCTAGGTAGTTTATTTAGTTGCTGCGCCATGGGGCGCATAGTGAAGTACTGTTACACATGACGCGTGTGCGCCATATCTTAATAGTTATAGTGTGACTATTGCTGCAGGGCTCTGCAGATAGATTCATATGATCTGTTATCACTGTTGATTTTATTGCCAGTAGAAAGTAAATTTGTTATTCTTCTATCACTGCATTGGTGTTTGAATTTAATCATAGAGCATAAGAGATACACATCTTACCCTAGACTAACTGTGCCAGTAGGGGGTCGAGTAAATTGCCGGGGGTTGGCGGAGCTGTTTTCAGGGCCCAAACTAAATCTGCGGCCCTCTTAGCTGAAGGTATCGCTACACGTGGGAGTTCTCGTCCGGGATCCTGATACAGCAAGAGAAGACCCCAGAGGTACCGGCATGGACCCACAAACAGTAAAAGCGTGGTGTGAAACATCCAGAGCAGACCCGGACACGTCGGTAGTCATCAGCCTCCCGGGAGAGGAGTGGTCGACAGAGACGGTAGAGCAGCTAATGGTGTCCGTGTCCCCAGATTATACACCGAGGGTGACAGAGATAAAACCAGACCCAGATACCTCGTATCAGTATGCACTAGTGGAGTACTGGGGCGGGATGCCAGAGATTTTCAAGCACAACTGTGTGCGGACGCCAGACAACAGAACCTATAGGTTAACGCACGCCATGACCATAAAGAAGGAGCCATCACCAACGGGATCACCGCAAGGGGCAACCCGTGTCTTGTCTGAAAGAAGAGACAGGGTGACGCCTCCGGCGGCACCTGCACCCGTCACGGCCATATCACCAGAGCTGATAAATGCCATAGGGGATCTACTAACCAAATGTCAGAAGACAAGCACGATACATGTGGAGACTAGCTACCGGAGACTCAAGATATTCTCGGGGAAGCTCCCTGTCCCTGCAGGGGAAGAGGATTTTGATACTTGGGTGGAGCAGGCATTACAAGCAGTAGAGGCATGGGAGGTGCCTGAAGCGCAGAAGAGGCAACGAGTGATAGAAAGCCTAAAAGGCGCAGCAGCAGAAGCAGTGAAAAGTTTTCGGTTTGGGAATGCAGACTGCACGGCTCAAGACTGTCTAGCCATGCTACAGGAAGAGTTCGGTCAGTTAGAAAAGGTGACAGAGATGGTCTACCAATTTGAACATACTTTCCAACAGCCGAAGGAGAAACTTTCAGAGTATGTTAGGAGACTGAACAGGTTGCTGTGCAAGATTGTGTTGAAGAAGGGAATAAAGCCCCAAGATACAGATGCGGCAAGAATGAAGCAAGTCTTAAAGGGAGCGTTGCGCTCGGATCCAGTCTGGCTGCACCTGAAAACCTTGGGAGGAGGAACGTCACTGACTTACTCTGATTTGATAAAAATCATCAGAGATGAGGAGGCACTACAACAGGACCAGCAAATGATTAAGACAAATGTTGCCCCCGCACAGGTGTTAGTCAATCCAGTAATGACCCCTGAAAGAGACTCAGAGGTAGACACTTTAAAATCACAAATGTCCAAGGTGTTAGAGATGTTGTCCTCTCTGATAGCAAAAGACCCAGAAGGCCCCAGGAAAGAAGTACCAAGGAAGGAACTATTCCCAATTTCCTCAGCACCCGCATCTTTACAAGAATGGGGAGATATAGTCTGCTTTAACTGTGGAGGAATTGGCCATATTTCAGCCACATGTTCCAGTCCCAAGAAGAAGAAAACAGATAACTGCAAGCTGGCGGGAAACTCCAGAGGGCCCCGGTGAAGGAGTCAACCGGGTGCCCATCATCTTCAGTGAGCTCCAAGCTGAATGCGAAGCAGAAGAAATACAATATTCCTCAGCAGAGATACACCCCAGAGAAAGGGGGCAAGACCCCTCAGAAGGGGCACAGCATTCCCCAGAGGGGATGCACGCCTAAGAAAAACAATAATATCCCTCAGCGGGTCTGTACACCCATTAAAAGGAGGGAAATCAATGCATACCAGGCCCAAGAAAGACTAAAGACCGAGAGGGAAGAGGACGACTCAGGGCCCAGGAAGCCGGGAGAGTCAGTCAGAGATCAGTGGAACCAGAAGTGAGAAGAGGCCTTCCAGGCATTGAAGAAGAGCCTAACCACTGCCCCAGTCTTGGCCTACGCAGACCCAACCAAACCCTATGAACTACATGTAGATGCTAGTCATGACGGTCTGGGAGGAGTACTTTACCAAGAACACGAAGGACAACTGCGGCCTGTTGCCTATGTGAGCAGGAGCCTGACCCCCTCTGAAAAAAACGACCCCACTCACAAGCTGGAGTTCCTGGCCCTTAAGTGGGCGGTAGTAGACAAGCTCAAAGACTACCTGTATGGGGCGGAGTTCACTGTGAAGACCAACAACAACCCCCTTACCTACCTTTTCACCACAGCAAAGCTGGACGCCACTGGACATAGGTGGCTGGCCGCACTGTCTGGATTCAATTTCAGCCTGAAGTACAGGCCAGGGGCTGGAAATCGAGATTCAGACGCTTTGTCCAGGAGATCTCATGCCTCCACCAGTGACATAGAAGACTGGACTCAAGTGGCACCTGACGGGGTGCGGGCCCTTTGTCAAGGGGCTGAATTACAAGCCAGGGGAGGCTCAAGGGCGGAAGAAATAGGAGTTACCATGGTAGGAGTCCCCAAACAATACTGTGGAGTAACCCAATTGGAGGAAGACAATCTGCCGAAACTGTCCAAGAAGGAACTGAGATGTGACCTATTAGAAGACCCTATGGGGAAATTGGTTCTGGAAGCCCTGGAGAATCAGGATTTAAATAGACTCCTGCGCCACTCCTCAAAGGAAGCTCGCCTGTTGAGGAAAGAGTGGGACAGGTTGCAGGTGCATCAGGGAGTGGTCTACCGAAGGGGCCCCTCTGATGACCTGGAAGATAAATGGCAATTGTTTCTTCCGGAAAAACATCGAGAGACTGTTCTGATTGCCCTACATGACAATCACGGCCACCTAGGGGCGGAAAGGACCTTTCAACTCATCAGAAGTCGGTTCTATTGGCCCTGCATGAGGGCAGAAGTAGCAGAGTACTGCCATTCCTGTGCACGCTGCATCCGGAGGAAGACTTTACCCCATCAAGCTGCCCCAATGGGCCATCTACAAAGTCAAGGCCCAATGGATCTGGTATGCATTGATTTCCTCTGCCTCGAACCTGACCTGAGTGGACTAGGAAATGTTCTGGTGATAACCGATCATTTCACCCGGTATGCCCAAGCTTTCCCAATCAAGGACCAGAAGGCTTCCACAGTAGCCAAGGTACTCATGGAGAAGTATTTTGTCCATTATGGGCTGCCACAGCAACTCCATTCAGATCAAAGAAGGGACTTTGAGAGTCGGCTGATCCGAAAACTACTGGATTCGTTAGGAATCAAGAAAACCAGAACCACACTTTATCACCCACAGGGAGATGCTCAGCCGGAGAGGTTTAACCGAATCCTGCTCAACATGTTGGGAACTCTGGATAGTGAGAAGAAACAACATTGGAGCAAACACATAGCAGCTATAGTACACGCTTACAACTGCACCACCAGTGATGCTACAGGCTACTCCCCATATCAACTCATGTTTGGGAGAGAAGCAAGGTTACCTGTGGACCTGGCCTTTGGCACCTCTTTAGACCATTCCTCAGCCACATCCCACAAAGGATATGTGGACAGGCTCAGACACAGCCTGAAAGTAGCCTATGAACAAGCTCAAGCGGCCTCAGATCAAAGGGGAGCTCGAAACAAAAGAAACTTTGACTTGAAGGTCCGGTGCAAGACCTGCAGCCCGGGGACCGAGTACTGCTACGCAATCTGGGGGTCCCTGGAAAACACAAACTTGCAGACAGATGGAGATCTGAACCCTATGTCATCTGTAGGAAGCTGCCGGGCCTACCTGTCTACAAGTTGAAGCCAGAAGGAAAGGTAGGACCACTGAAGACGTGGCATCGAAACCACCTGCTCCCACTTGCTGAAGCAGTCAGGATACCTCCAGTGAGGGACTCCCCTGAACCAGTCTCTATTCTGGATACTCCCAGGCCAAACACCCGGTCTCAGACCTCTCGGGCTGAAGATGGAGAGGCCTCTGAACTTAGTGGAGAAGAAGGAAGAGAACTTGACTGGCTGTGGCCTTCCCCAACTCCAGGAACTTCTGCTATAGATCTTCCAACCACTGAAGACACTATAGATGGACAACTGAATGCAGAAGCCACTGAGTTCATCCCATCTAGTCCTTCATCAGATTAGTGGGAAGATGCCTGTGATACTTACTCTGAAAAGGACCTTAGGGACTCTATGTATCCCTCGGCTCCTGAAGCAGATGTTACAGAGCCTGCCGTGTCGCCCGAGCCTGCTACAGAAGAAGAGCCTGTGGCGCCAGAGCCAGAAACCCCAAGAGAGCAAAGGGCTCGAAGAGTCATAAGGCCTCCCAAAAAGTTGACTTACCCACAAATGGGGAAGAGCTCAGAAGATTCTGTGGTCACTGCCAGGAGGAGTGTAGAGAATCTGGATCCCTCCACTGTTCATTGGGTGGAGGGCAACCCCTACTCACTCTCTGGCACAGTTAGGCAGGTCACTTATGATAGTGTGACCTGTGGGCAAGGGAATTTAACACCTTTGTTTTGGTGGGAATTCCCTATGCCAACATCATACGCAATGTTGTCTAGGGTTGTACGCAATGTATGCTAGAATTATCTTTGGGGACCAAAGAGTTTAAGTGGGGGGAGTGTGTAGCTGGGTCCCCTTTAAGACTCCCAGGACTACCTTACCCAGAACCCCTTTCGGCAATGTTTCCACCCCAAAGACTCATGGGAGGGGTTATAAAAGGAGGAGGCGAGGCTGGGCTCGGCCTCTTTGGGACACGAGACTTCAAGGGAGAGATCCTCCTGTGCGGATCCACTGTGGTGCAAGGCCTGAAGCCTGGGGCCTTGTGCTGCTACCCAAAGAGCCTTCCACCCCATTGCGAGCCTAAGTGGCATCTGACTCGGTTTTCTTCAATTGCTGCTGAGCCGGAGACCAGACCGCTGCAGACGCTGTGTGTGGAGACACAGCGGGTGGAAGTTCCTGGACTTGGATCGCGTCCGGAGGGGTGAGCGAGCACTTGCTCAATCCACAAATACTGTATACCATTGTTAGGCCTACAGACTGCCATGGTCCACCAGTTCCTATTTTAGTTCTTTTTCCCCACTGGAGATTCATAGCAGAACTGAGTCAAACGAATCTCTAGGGGAGTGTACTGTGTTGGCATTTTTACCCCCCCCTGGATTACAAATGTGTTCCTGAAATGTGCACCACCATTTAAAGACTTGCATGCAAAGAATTTTACCCCCTCCCAGAGACTGAGTTATATGGTCAAGACTGGCCATCTAGGTAGTTTATTTAGTTGCTACGCCATAGGGCGCATAGTGAAGTACTGTTACACGTGACGCGTGTGCGCCATATCTTAATAGTTATAGTGTGACTATTGCTGCAGGGCTCTGTAGATAGATTCATATGATCTGTTATCACTGTTGATTTTATTGCCAGTAGAAAGTAAATTTGTTATTCTTCTATCACTGCATTGGTGTTTGAATTTAATCATAGAGCATAAGAGATACACATATTGCCCTAGACTAACTGTGCCAGTAGGGGGTCGAGTAAATTGCCGGGGGTTGGCGGAGCTGTTTTCAGGGCCCAAACTAAATCTGCGGCCCTCTTAGCTGAAGGTATCGCTACATATATATAATATACCGTATATACCGTATATACTCGAGTATAAGCCAAGTTTTTCAGCACATTTTTTGTGTGCTGAAAATGCCCCCCTCGGCTTATACTCGAGTCTGTGTCCATCTTCAAACTTGTGCGCCTGATCCCGGCCAGCCGTAGGTCTCCTGGACCCCATACTTGGCACACATGTAGCTTCCTCTACATGTGTGCAAAGTTTGTTGTCCGGGGGACATACGACCGGGGAGCACCGATTTTTCAAACTCGGGTACCCCTTCTATAGACTCCCATGTTAAACGTCAGTCTAGTCACACAGCGCCGGAGATCAGGTAGGGAGATTGGGCACAGTGAGGCATGGACACAGTGAGGCATGGGCACAGTAAGGCACAGTGAGGCATGGCCACAGTGAGGCACAGTGAGGCAGGCACATGGACACAGTGAGGCAAATTGAGGCACAGTGAGGCATGCAGATGGACACCCTAGACTTATACTAGAGTCAATACATTTTCCAATTTTTTTGTGGTAAAATTATGTGCCTCGGCTTTTATTCGGGTCGGCTTATACTCGAGTGTGTGTGTATATATATATATATATATATATATATATATATATATATATTGTGACAGCAGGCAGGTAAAATCACCAGGTTGCATCCAGGATGTAAGGTATATATGTCCTAGATTCAGGCTTTATGACGATTTATACCACTAGGGGGAGTGCTGGGAGTCTGGCAGGGGAAGAGTTAATGAGCCCAGCTGAAGTAAGTGGGCTCATTGGGGACTCTACAAGAACTCCCAGCATGCTAAGGGAGATGCTCCAACCTGGAACCAGATCTGTGTGGATAGTCTGGGGAGTGTGATCTCTGTGCGGTGAGCCAAAGCCTGTGTGGTTATTGCTAAGAACTTCTAAAAGCAGGGAGCTAGGGACTGGGACAGCACAAGGCTGTACCCAGTTGTTAGTTAGGGACACCAACGTGTGTAGTGAGCGGTCAAGTTGACCAGGATTTATTTTCCTGTTTCTTTTGTTTTTGCTGTATTTTTTTGTCTGTATATAGTTCAAATAAAACCACACCCTTTTGTTTTCTCCTACCACTGTCTGCTGGGCCTGTTTTTGTGTGTTGAACCCATCCAGGGGGTCACACACACCTGCTGCTGAGTTAACCCCCTCACAATATATATAATTTAAAGACTTTAAAAGCAGACTTACAAGCACATATATGATTTATTTATTTTTTTAATCTATCTCTTACTTTCCCTTTGTTTAGTCATGTCATTATCGCAGCATTTATTAATATTTTTTAATGTAAACTAGTTATCTTTGATCCATACTGCCCATGCATTCACATCTTGTATCAATATATATCTATCGAGCTATTTCCATATAGATAGATATAAATATATATATATATATATAGATATATCTATATAGAGATCAAGATAGATATAACTATAGATATAGATACATCTATATATATATCTCGATCTATATAAAAGTCACTATTTTGAGCAATGGAAAGTTACTAAAAGGAAAGTAACCAAGGTTGGACTTTAAAGGCAAGGAAACAATAGAGATTACAAAAAATATATATTTTATTAGAGCGAAAAAAAAGTCTTACAAATACAGTGTTCAAGAATTAAAACCATACAAAAAAGTACACAGTATTGATTCAATCCCTTGTACGTCTACGCATTTCGCCACGAGGCTTCTTCAGGACGAACAAAGTAGCAAGAGCAGAAAAACAAGTCTCACTATCTGAAATGAGATATGTTTAAATTATAGACCAAGCATTAAAAAAAAGTTACATTACAAAAATACATTACATTCTTACAACTTTAAAAAACATATGCTCTAATGTCCCATGGGCATCCGACTAACTGACCAGCACATAGATACCTTGGAATGGACAGGATCTAGTGTATAAACATCCGAATATCGGGAAATCTATGTACAAACAGGAAACTTCCACAAGAAGTAGCAATAACACCGTGTATGTCTGAAGAAACGAAAGAGAGAAAAAAACACAAAAAATTACATATATATATATATATATATATATATATATATATATATATATATAAAGAAAACAGAGTATCATTTAATTTATTAATGCAAATCCCCACCTGTTTATAGGCTAAGTATGGACATGCAGTTGCTTCCAGTGTGGAAGGTATCCACTTATGGGAAAAACCATCAATTAGGCAGCAATAAGCATATCACTAATATTTCTGAAAATATGAACAGAAGAAAAAAAGATGGTAACACATGAGTCCCATAAAGTATGAATAAAAAAATATATGTTAACCACTTAAGTCCCGGACCATTTTGGCTGGTTAAAGACCAGGCCCCTTTTTGCGATTCGGCACTGCGTTGCTTTAACTGACAATTGCGAAGTCGTGCGACGTGGCTCCCAAACAAAATTGATGTCTTTTTTTTCCCACAAATAGAGCTTTCTTTTGGTGGTATTTGATCACCTCTGCGTTTTTTTTTTTTGCGCTATAAACAAAAATAGAGCAAAAATTTTGAAAAAAATGCTATATTTTTTACTTTTTGCTATAATAAATATCCCCAAAAAATATATAAAAACATTTTTTTTCCTCGATTTAGGCCGATACGTATTCTTCTACATATTTTTGGTAAAAAAATAAATCGCAAGAAGAAAAAAAGATGGCAACACATGTGTCCCATAAAGTATGAATAAAAAAATATATGTTAAAGGAAAACAATACCTACTGGAAAAGTTATGCATATATCACATAATGGGGGCAAACATCCCAGATCCAAGGCGCTCGAGGTACACAGACGTCAAACAAGACAGCCAGCAATCCAATGAGGAAATGGTGAGGTACAATGAGAACCCGCCTTGTAAAAAATCCAGATAGAGTCTGAGGAGATACATGGTGAAAGAGCCACTAGTAAAGATGGTAAAAGTTATAAATGGAGACGCGTGAAAACAAAGAGTTTACTTACAGATGTCGCTAGACGTGTCTGGTATGCCCCCAGGAGACAGCCTACTGCTGTGCACAAAGCCGGGATCAGAATGCAGCATTTAAATAGGTGTACGGGTGCGGAAAATAGCGGTGCGCGAAATAGCGGTGCGCGAGAGTACGGCGTAAGCTTGTGACGTCACAGCCCAGCGCCGAGTGAAGCATGTAAACATGCTGACGTGTGCAGCGAAGACCGCGCATATGTCCAATAGACAGGACAAACTATGAGAGCGCGCAGGCGCCCTGGGCAGTAATAGAAATACAGCCCCACACAAAGCACACGAGCAAATGCCCGTAAGCAACCACCGGACCGAAAGCAAGCCAGTCTCAATATGCAAACAAGAAACGGCCACAAAGGGCCACACAGCAGATGATACCCGAGAAAACCACAAGAGGGCAGAGCCACCTATATGGATAAAGAAAGTATCTCAAGGAAGATATGTGTAGGACATAGTCGGATTGTACAAAGAGCAATGAGCACATGCCAAAGATAGTTAAAAGATTAAAGAACAATGAAAAATTATACTTGTATTCATGCATATTTGGTAAATTAGATAACTATTCATAGAGTCAAAATAAATATATCTCAGTACATTGTAAGATGTAAACATAAATTACCTTCCAGTCCCATAATGTATCGTGGCTTATTAGAGGCCAGGGTGTTATAACACATATATATATATATATATATATATATATATATCTCCCCATGGGAAATGAATAGGTTACAGTCCTATCAACAGAGGATTAAAAACAGTAAAAATGAAAAGTTCAGAACGGGCAAACAATAAACAATGCACATACAGTGGGATAAACTAAGACTACATAAGAAGGTAGAACCATGGATCAGAAAAGGCCTAATCAGATTCACAGAAAAGGCTTAAAGCTGAACATATCATTAAGGCCTGGGTAAGTTGTCGCCCGAAGGTTATATATCCATTGGGTCTCACGTTGTAAGACCTTTTGGTCAAAGTTTCCTGCCCCGGGGGTCCTCATAGACCCTATCAAGGGTGGCAAATTTGAAAACCTGGGGTTCATACTTAACACTTCCATTGGCCACCATGTGGCATTCAAACTTAAGTAGTTCACTAGTCCAGTAGTTCCTTCCGTTTGACTCCGATTTGGAGCTTTGTTTGGCTCCGCCTCCTCAGCTCCCTGGTGAGACAGTCGCTGCCGCCGTTTGAGCTTCACCCCCGCTGTCTTTTGGCAATGTCCAGTGGTGAGTATGGGGTTTTCCATATTCAAGCCCCCCCCCCCCCTGTGCCTTCATATCATGCTTTATACTATATCACTCTCATTTTAGGTACACTACGTGCATCTACCCCTGAAGAGCGAGCCAAGCCTCGCGAAACGCATCGGGTTACTTTTGATGCCTATGTGTTTACATAATTATTGTCAGATACTCGTAATATCATTTTACCTAATTTATATTGGTCTTGTATTTTGTATGAATTGGCCCATGTTCATGACATCAATGTATGTACTGCTTTTTACTTGAATAAATATACACTGCAATTATTCCTGCGATTTTTTTTTATTTTTTTTTATTGGCTTAACAGTGCTCACCTCACTCAAAGTCCCAAGGGCGAATCTCTCTTTCTTTCATAAGTAGTCCACTAGTGGCATAATAGACATAGTCCTTTATTTGTTTCCAAAATGGCCTAATAGTCTTCCTGACGTAGAATGATCCACATCGGCAGAATATGATGAAAATTACTCCTTTGGTTTGACACGTAATATGGTGTCTCAGGGAGTAAATATGGCCATTGGGAAGGGGTATTGAAGGTCCCTCAATTAGTAACTCACAAAAATCACAGTGACCACATTTGAAAAGCCCTAAAGGTTCATGGGACTTAGCTTCTGTTTTTAAGGAATTTGCTTTGTACTAAGCGATCCCTGAGGGATCTTGATCGACAAAAAGTAATTTCGGGCTTTATAGTAATTACGGGGTCTGCTGATAGAATGTGCCAGTGTCTTTGAATAATGGATCAAATTTTTGCATGTTGGTCCGAATAGGTGGTAATAAATCTTACTAAATTTGAGGTTGGCCTTTTAGGAACTCTAAAGAGGATAGTACTTCTAGGTTTGGCTTGGGCTTTTTTTAAAAGCCTTCTTGAGACAATTTTTGCTATACCCTCTAGTAGATAAGCATTCATATAAAAGGTCTGCCTCTTGTTTGAAGTTGTCATCGTTGGAACAGTTGCGCCTTAGGCGAAAATAGTAGGATTTTTAAAACAGCTTACCTGTAAAATCCTTTTCTTGGAGTACATCACGGGACACAGAGCAGCATAGTCATTACTATGTGGGTTATATAGAATTACCTTCAGGTGCTGGCACTGGCAACTTCCAAAACAGGAAGTACCCTCCCCTATATAAGCCCCTCCCATCCGGGAGTACCTCAGTTTTGTAGCAAAGCAATACGTGTCCCCAAAAGAGGGGTGGGAGCTCTGTGTCCCGTGATGTACTCCAAGAAAAGGATTTTACAGGTAAGCTGTTTTAAAAATCCTACTTTCTTGTTCATACATCACGGGACACAGAGCAGCATAGTCATTACTATGTGGGACGTCCCAAAGCAATGCCACATGAGGGGGGGGGATACACCATACATAAGCTGGGCGCCATCAGGCATGAGGATCTTTTGCGGCCTGCAACACACTGCGCCCAAAGGCGACATCCTCCTGACTTCTAACGTCCACCTGGTAGAACCTAGTAAACGTGTGTACTGGAGACCATGTTGCGGCCTTACAGATTTGAGCCAGGGAGGCCTGGTGATGCACTGCCCATGAAGTTCCAACTGCTCTCGTGGAGTGCGCCCTAACTTTGAACGGAGGCGGTCTACTTCTCAAGCCATAGGCTTGTATTATGACCTGTCGAATCCACTTGGCTAAAGTAGATTTTGATGCTGCCTGACCCTTTCTGGGGCCTTCCGGCAGAACAAACAAAGAATCCGTTCTACGAATCTGAGCAGTGGCTTTTAGATAAGCTTTAACTGCTCTTACTACATCCAAAGAATGCAATAACTTTTCCTCTACCGAGCTTGGTTTGGGGAAAAAAGAAGGAAGAACCACATCCTGGTTCAAGTGAAACCTCGATACCACCTTAGGAAGAAAGGCTGGGTGAGGACGTAATACTACTCTGTCCTTATGGATAACCAGATATGGCTCTTTACAGGACATGGCGGCTAATTCCGACACTCTTCTAGCCGAGCATATGGCTACTAAAAATATCAATTTCCTGGTGAGTAGAACCAAGGAAATGTGCCGCAAAGGTTCAAATGGCTGCTTCTGCAGAACCGACAGAACCAAATTTAGATCCCATGGGCATATGGGAGCCTTAATCGGTGGAATAATACGAGTCACACCTTGCATAAAGGATTTGACAAGTGAATGCATAGCCAGGGGCCTTTGAAATAGTATTGACAAGGCCGAAACCTGGCCCTTGATAGTACTTAAGGCAAACTTCCTGTCTACAGCCCACTGCAGGAAGTCCAGAATTCTGCCTATAACGTACTTACGTGGATGCCATTTTCTGGCCTCGCACCAAGTGATGTACGCCTTCCAAACTCTATAGTAGATCTGCCTGGATACAGGCTTCCTGGCATTGATTATAGTTGATACCACAGAGTTAGAGAGACCACTCTTCTTTAGGATGTGGGATTCAATAGCCAGGCCGTTAAACTTAGAGTTAGTAAGGAAGGGTGGTATATCGGTCCTTGCGAAAGCAGGTCTGGACGACGTGGAAGGGTCCAAGGACTCCCCACAGACATTTTGATGATCTCCGCGTACCAGGCCCTTCGGGGCCACGCTGGAGCCACCAGGATCACCGGCTTCTTCTCCAACCTGACTCTGCGAAGGAGTCGAGGCAACAATTGTAGCGGAGGGAATGCATATATCAGTCTGAACTGATCCCAAGGGAACACCAGAGCATCCGAGCCGCAAGCGAGGGGATCCCTTGTCCGGGAGACAAATCTGTCCACCTTTGCGTTGAATCTGGATGCTAGCAGATCTACATCCGGTGTTCCCCGCCGCTGACATATTGCTCGGAAGACCTCGGGATGAAGGGACCATTCCCCTGGGCATAACTGTTGGCGACTCAGAAAGTCCGCCTTCCAATTCTCCACCCCTGGAATGAAGACAGCTGATATACATGGGACATGCTTTTCTGCCCATTCCAGGATGTGACTTACTTCCCTCTGGGCTGCACGACTCCTGGTGCCTCCCTGATGATTGATATATGCCACTGCTGTGGCATTGTCTGATTGAATTCTGACAGGGGACCCTTGGAGTCTGGATGTCCAGGCTACTAGGGCGTACCGGGCTGCTCGTATCTCTAAGAGATTGATGGGCAGGGTTTTTACTACATTTGACCATCTGCCCTGGAGAGACCATTGCTCCAGTACTGCCCCCCAGCCTATAAGGCTGGCATCTGTAGTGACCACCTTCCAAGATATCGGGCTGAAGGGTTTTCCCTTCTGGAGATTCTGGGGGATCAACCACCAGCAGAGACTCTTCCGAACGGAAGGGGACAAAGCCATCGGGAAGTCTAGAGCCTGAACTTTTCCGTTCCAGGCTGACAATATGGCCCTTTGTAAATTCCTTGAGTGGAATTGGGCGTATGGCACAGCTTCGAATGATGCTACCATCTTTCCTAGCAGCCTCATGCCCAGGCGTATGGACGGCTGTCTTTTTGCACAAAGCAGACGGACCAAGGCCCTCAAAGAGGATACCTTGTCTAGAGGTAAGAAAATCTTCCTCTGGTCTGAATCCAGCCGTAGCCCTAGATATACCAGGTTTTTCACTGGCTGTAGGGCTGACTTGTCCAGGTTGATGACCCAACCGTGAGACTCTAGATACTTGATTGTATCGACAATTACCACTTCTAGCTTGGCAACTGAGTGGTCCATCAACAACAGGTCGTCTAGGTATGCCATTATCGTTACACCCCGTGTTCTTAGATCGGCCAACAGTGGGGCCAGAATTTTTGTGAACACTCGTGGTGCTGTGGCCAGACCGAATGGTAAGGCTCTGAACTGAAAATGGCGCCCTTCTACTGCAAAGCGTAGGAATTTTTGATGACCTGGAAAGATGGGAACATGCAAGTAAGCATCTTTGATGTCGATCGAGGCTAACCATTCCTCCCCTTCTAGGGCAGCGGTGACCGATCGGATCGACTCCATCCGGAAAGACCGGACGTTTAGAAATTTGTTTAGACTCTTTAGGTCCAATATGGGTCTTATGTCCCCGTTTGGCTTCGGGACTGTGAAAAGGTTTGAGTAGAAACCCAACCCCCACTCTTCCATAGGAACCTCCATAATTACTCCTTGGAGCAATAGTTGTTCTAACGCCAATAGGAGAGACCCTCTTTTCAGAGGGTCTCTTGGCATGCCTGACCACATAAAATGGGACGGAGGAGACTCTTTTAACTCCAACTTGTATCCCAGAGTTACTGCGGAGAGCACCCATCTGTCTTTGATCGTCTCCCGCCAGGTCTCTGCGAACAACTGAAGTCTTCCCCCCACCCGTTTGAGTGGGGGCAGCCTTTCATAGGCTTGACTTGGAGGCTGGTTTAGTACCTCTTCGGATCCAGGGCTTTTTATTACCCTGTGGCTGTCCCTGATTTTTACCTCCTGAGTTTGACCGAGGAGGCCGTCGGAACTGCTTAGTAGCAGACGTCGCAGGGATAGGAGAGGTAGTCCTCTTAAAAGATGGACCCCTAGACCTCTTTTTACTCGGTAAGAGAGTACTTTTACCACTGGAAATCTTCTGGATATACTTATCCAGGTCTTCGCCAAAAAGGCGTTCCCCATGAAATGGGAAGCTAACTAAGAGCTTCTTACAGGGAGCTTCAGCAGACCAGTTTTTGAGCCACAGAAGCCTACGCATATGTACCAAAGACAGCGTGAGGCGGGAGGCCTGATGGATAGAATCCTTGATGGCGTCAACCGCAAAGCATAATGCTCTAGGCAGATCAGCCAGAGCCTGGGCCTGCTGGTCTGGCAAATCCCTCAGGACCATTTTCATTTGATCCTTTAAAGCTTGGCAGACCCCAATAGCTGCCACTGCTGGCTGTGTAACAGCCCCTGCTGTGGAAAAAGCAGATTTTAATAAAGATTCCAATTTTTTATCCACTGGATCTTTGAACATTTGAACCTTATCTACTGGACATGTCAGTGATTTGTTCACAGAAGAGATGGCTGCATCCACCGTAGGAACATTCCATCTCTGGGTGAACTTTTCCTCCATGGGATAGATCACCGGAAACCTTTTAGGCGGAACAAATAGTTTATCAGGATGTTCCCAGTCCTGGTATATAAGTCCTTCCAATAATGGATGTATTGGAAAGGAGCAATTAACCTGGGGAGCTTTTAGCGACCCCAATGAGGAGACAGCAGTAGTTGATGGTTCAACAAGAGGCATTTTAAATGCAGATCGAACCATGTCAGTTAGGGTCTGGACCCACAATCTTTCAGTCTGTGATGCTGAAAATGGTTCATCTACTGTCGATTCCTCAAAAACAGAGCTAACCTCCTCCTGATCCCCTTCAGGTAGGTCGGTCCCTTCCTGGGACTGTTGCTCTGCCAACAGGCACTCTAATGGAGGTGATGGAGATCTGGCGCGCTTTCTTTCCTGTAGAGAAGAAGCGATCAATGCTGCCAATCTCTGCTCCAATCCCTCCAGAGTTGAGGAAAAAACCTCCTCTGTTATATATGCAGGAGCAGGTGGACTGAGGACAGCCGCAGTACCTGGCACTCCCGGGGGTTCCTTATGGGTATTAACCTCTGATTTCTCAGGGGAGGAGGGTGCAGATGACTGCTCCAGATCCTCAGAGCCCGATGGAGACCCCCTACACTTCCTGAGAGGTATATCTCGGAGTTTTTTAGGCGGCATATTCCTTAGTTCAAAGCTGAGGTATTCCAGCCGCAATACACCCCTTACTGAAATAGTCTAATGCAATTTGCTGCTATGTACATCAGTGGGTGTCTACTAATGCGTCTTTCTGGGGATGCCTGTATCAACCGCCCGCTGTAAGCCCCTATACCATGCTACCAGCTCCTTTTCATGCTCTGTGTCCATAGCAAGCAGCGTGGACTGAGTCCTTTTATCTTGCTGGGACGCCCGCACATGCGCAGAAGCGCTGGGCGCACAGAGCGCGTCATCCGCCAGGCTCCGCCCCCTTTTTTGAAGCTAAACCTTATAAAAGGAAAGCATGTGTGCGCGCGCGCGCGTGCACGTGTGCGCTCTTGGCGCCATGTAGGAAGAGGAGCCAGGGTCCCTGTTTCACCAGGACTCGGGGATGGAAGGAAACTACTTGGCAGCATGACAGAGGAATGCAGATTTCCTGATAGAGAGCTCACTCATCTGCCTGGACTTTCACCATGGAAGGAATAGTCCCAAGAAAAAAGACGTTCCACAGCGGCCTCTAGTGGACAAACACAGGTACCGCACCTTTGTCTTTTTTTTTTTTTTTAAAAACCTCCTTTATGAAAAAACATTTCCAGGTTTACAGTTTTTTTAAAACTTCCCTTATGAAAAAACATTTCTAGGATTTCTTAGGCATATACAGCTATTAGCGGGAATACCCTTTAGGTAACAGGCAGAAAGACATATTAGGCTTGGGGGTCCCCTCAATAGAACCAAGTTCCTGAGGGGCCCCCACTTACCTTTTCCCCGCCGCAGGACTTTGTTTGGTCCACAGAAGCCCAAACTTCACCTCTCACGGCAGGCATTGTACTAGACCTTCAGGGACCGGGTTCCCAAGGATTCCACTCCCCTGGACCTGTATAGCACCCTGCACAGATAGCCTCTTGGTTTTGGGTATGACCAGAGCTCTGGATCCCAGGGTCCAGCCCTCCTAAGAGAGGCATTACAGGCAAAACCCTGCTCTTCTCTGCAAGGCCCGGGTACCGACCGTTTAGCTATGAAGCTTTTTTGGTCGGATCCGGAATAGCTTGCTAAGGCCCAGAGAACCTGTACACAAGCCCAGATGAATACATGTTAACCTTGGCCAACACCTTAGACACTGGCAAAAAACTGAGGTACTCCCGGATGGGAGGGGCTTATATAGGGGAGGGTACTTCCTGTTTTGGAAGTTGCCAGTGCCAGCACCTGAAGGTAATTCTATATAACCCACATAGTAATGACTATGCTGCTCTGTGTCCCGTGATGTATGAACAAGAAATTGCCCAAACTGAATACTCCGAATTAATGAGTGGGGGTGGGCACTTGCGGCATGCAGAATAGTATTCCCTGCCGTAGGATTGCGGTAGAGTGATGTCTCTATCATTCCATCTTTGGTGATGGAGATAGATATATGCAAATATGCAATCCTGGTAGGACTTGCATAGTGAATTTCAAATTATAGTCGTTCTGACTCAGTATCTGCATAAACTTGTGTAGTGTCTTGTGTGACCCCGCCCATAATAACAATATATCATCGATATATTGGAACCATCCCAAAACAAAAGAAAAAAGATCACAGCATTCCTCATTGGAGAACAAATCCCGCTCCAACCCCCCCAGGTACAGGTTTGCGTAGGAAGGTGCACAGCACATACCCATTGTGACTCCCTGTACCTGGAGGAAGTGGGACTCGTCGAAAGAAAATACGTTTTTGGTCAAAATGTGAGCCAGTAGGTGTAGAACAAACCTATTAAGGTCAGTGGATTTAGGGCCTCTTTCCCTCAAAAATTGCCCAATGACCTCCATTCCGCATTCATGCGGGATGGACGAATATAGGGCTTTGACATCGATAGAAACTAGGAGACAACCAGGAGGGACACTCAGGCCATCCAGATTTCTCAAGAGGTCTGGAGTGTCCTGGATGTATGAAGGCAGTGTGGTGACATGTGGGCGTAGGTATTCGTCCACAAACTTGCTGGCTCTTTCTGTTTTGGATCCTATACCGGATACTATAGGGCAGCCTGTGGGGTTTTTGAGGTTCTTATGGGTATTAGGAAGTGAGTAGAAAGTTGGGGTTCTAGGGTGTGGAACCTGTATACCCTCAAAGATCTCCTTGTGATCAAGCCATCGGCAAAGGCAGATTGATTGGTGTCATTGTATTGTTGATTAAACTTCACAATAATATCTTCCGATATAGGTTTATACCATGCTCGATTTTTGAGAATGTCCCAACACATATTTCTATAGTAAAGTTCGTTCATGACCACCACATTTCCGCCCTTGTCCGAGGGCTTGATCACCAGGTGAGAGTTTTTACTGAGGTTATCCAAAGCCAATCTCTGTGCTCGATTAAGATTTTGGTTGACAGACTTTAACAGAGTAGATGATTCAACATCCCTTATGGTTTGGGTCAAAAAGGCCCAAATATTGAAATTTGTGTGTAGGGATGGAAATTGGGTGGATTTTTTCTTTACTGCTTCACTGAGGGATTTATTATCATTTTGGTATTGCAGCGTTTGAACCCGTTGACCTACTACTTCCTCCGTTTCAGGAATGGCTTCCTGTATTTCTGTTCCCTCACTCTCATCCAAAAGAAGGACAAGATTTTTGAGAGCCCTAAAGTCCGCCACAGGGAAATCCTTCCAGATCTCCTGGTGGGAAATATCAGCTTGTTTTGTGCACTGCAGCTATCATTGTCGAACATAAATTTGTAAGTGAGTTTTCTTGTGAAAAGGTAGAGATCTTTAATGCCCTCAAATCTATTGGATGATGCATTAGGACAGAAACTATGGCCAAAACTCTATATCTCTGATTCCACCATACTCAAAGAATAAGATGACAATTTAATCACCTCCAGTCTATGAGGGTTTTCATGTTCTTCACGGTTGACTAGATTAGCTACAGTTAGAGCATCCTGAGACATTTGTTGGGTAATGGAAGAGGGACCAGGGGAGATAACAGCATCGACAGTAGTATCAAACAAAACGTGTTTATTGAGCACAAAAGGTATTTGCACATACATGGTTCAGAGCAAAGCAAATACAAAAGATCTGCCAATTTCAGCTTACATAGCATCAACATAATGTACAAAACAGTCTGAAAGAACAATGGCAACCTATTCTCCACTGCAAATAACTAAACACTCCTTTTATCCCCCATACATGTACAGTGGGGCAAAAAAGTATTTAGTCAGCCACCAATTGTGCAAGTTCTCCCACTTAAAAATGATGAGAGAGGCCTGTAATTGTCATCATAGGTATACCTCAACTAGAGAGACAAAATGTGGAAACAAATCCAGACAATCACATTGTCTGATTTGGAAATATTTTTTTTTGCAAATTATGGTGTAAAATAAGTATTTGGTCAATATGAAAAGTTCATCTGAATACTTTGTTATATATCCTTTGTTGGCAATGACAGAGGTCAAACGTTTTCTGTAAGTCTTCACAAGGTTGTCACACACTGTTGCTGGTATGTTGGCCCATTCCTCCATGCAGATCTCCTCTAGAGCAGTAATGTTTTGGGGCTGTCGCTGGGCAACACAGACTTTCAACTCCCTTCAAAGGTTTTCTATGGGGTTGAGATAACAAAGTATTGAGATGAACTTTTGATATTGACCAAATGCTTATTTTACACCATAATTTGCAAAAAAAAATATTTTCAGAACAGACAATGTGATTGTCTGGATTTGTTTTCACATTTTGTCTCTCATAGTTGAGGTATACCTATGATGACAATTACAGGCCTCTCTCATCTTTTTAAGTGAGAGAACTTGCACAATTGGTGGCTGACTAAATACTTTTTTGCCCCACTGTATATACAAACGTGGAGATAAGAACAGAAACTAGAACAATCGGTCCAGTAGTGGCACATTTAATACGAGGAAAGTATTGGTCTATACGTCATCTCTTAAAGTCTTTCTGGATCGCTCCAGCTACAGCTGTGCTACTTTTTTTATTCATACTTTATGGGACTCATGTGTTGTCATCTTTTTTTCTTCTGATCATATTTTCAGAAATATTAGTGATATGCTTATTGCTCCCTAATTGATGGTTTTTCCCATAAGTGGACACCTTCCACACTGGAAGCAACTGCATGTCCATACTTAGCTTATAAACAGGGGGATTTACATTTATATATGAAATGATACTCTGTTTTCTTTATATATATATATATATATATATATATATATATATATATATATATATATGTGTTTTTTCTCTCTTTCGTTTCTTCAGACATACATGGTGTTATTGCTACTTCTTGTGTAAGTTTCCCATTTGTACATAGATTTCCGGATATTCGGATGTTTATACACTAGATCCTGTCCATTCCAAGGTATCTATGTGCTGGTCAGTTAGTCGGATGCCCATGGGACATAAGAGCATATGCTTTTTAAAGTTGTAAGAATGTAATGTATTTTTGTAATGTAACTTTTTTTTAATGCTTGGTCTATAATTTAAACATATCTCATTTCAGATAGTGAGACTTGTTTTTCTGCTCTTGCTACTTTGTTCGTCCTGAAAAAGCCTCACGGCGAAAGGCGTAGACGTACAAGGGATTGAATCAATACTGTGTACTTTTTTGTATGGTTTTAATTCTTGAACACTGTATTTGTAAGACTTTTTTTTCGCTCTAATAAAATATATATTTTTTGTAATCTCTTTTGTTTCCTTGCCTTTAAAGTCCGACCTTGGTTACTTCCCTTTTAGTAACTTTCCATGTTCCCCTCTACAATATACGGATGTGGCATTGCGAGTGCTCCTCTCCATTTCTTCATTATTTTGGGTGGCAAACACCAATTCCCACGTTTCATTGCACTCGTAGGGTGACGAGTTTATCTCAGGACTCCACCCCCTCTCTTTTCCCTTTTTTTGTCTAAAACTTGACATTTATAACACTTTATTTTTCTTGTTTACATTTATTATTATTTTTTAGTGGGACTGTACCAATGGCGAACTTTACAGGAAACAATTGGGAAGGTTTCATGATGGGCATTAAACAAACATGTTCCTCTGCTAAAACTAACAATGTGGAATTTGAAATTGTATACCAAAAGCTCCTGCAAACCTTTGAATGAAAATCTAGCCTTTTTTGGCATATCAGGTATTTTGAACAATACATCATGGAGGATCTGAACCCAAAGGGCCTAAGGGTTCAGGTGTTTTCAAATATTTGAGCACTTCACCCAGATTTTAAAGCCAGATGGGAGCAGAACCTCCAATCATGTTCCAAAGAAATGATGGAACTAATGGTAGAGTATTGCATGCAGGAACTTAAATTAGTGGACTGCGAAATCAAAAGGATCTATGATGAAAACGCAGTAACCCTCAACAGTTCTGACTTTGGAGTATTTGATTTGCGATTAAAGGAACATATTCAGAGTTTTACTAAAGATTTACTTTTGAAAAAAGAAGATAAACTATCACGTGACAAATACGCCTATAACTGGCCACTTAACAATGGCCAAATGGGGGGGGGGGGGGCGTAAACCTGTAGGTCCTTATAAAAATGCCAGAAGATCTAATGACAAAGCGAATGATTCTGATTCCTCTGCCAATTCTTATGCTTCACAGAATTCCAGAACAGGTGACCGAGGACGACAGAGGGGCCGAGGCTCAAGAATAAGACCTCAAAATGGTGGTTGGTATCAGACTGGCACTGAAAGTAAAAGACGAATAGTAAATGATGCCAATTTGACAGTAGGTAATAATCAAACTGATATATTACGTAGAGACTCTACCTCAACGACAAACCAATGGATCTCGATGTTCCCCAATCCAACACTGGGTGTCTCTTCTGATGCTTTGTCTGTCCCCTCTTCTTCATCCTTGACCCCTAGGATCAAACTCGACATTCGACAACAGATTTTAGAATCGGCTCAATCTCTCACGAGACCAAGTAGCACAGCTGTAGCTGGAGCGATCCAGAAAGACTTTAAGAGATGACGTATAGACCAATTCTTTCCTCGTATTAAATGTGCCACTACTGTCAATGCTGTTATCTCCCCTGGTCCCTCTTCCATTACCCAACAAATGTCTCAGGATGCACTACCTGTAGCTAATCTAGTCAACAGTGAAGAACATGAAAACCCTCATAGATTGGAGGTGATTAACTTGTCATCTTATTCTTTGAGTATGGCGGAATCAGAGTTATTGAGTTTTGGCCTTAGTTTCTGTCCTAATGCATCATCCAATAGATTTGAGAGCATTAAAGATCTTTAACTTTTCGCAACAAAACTCACTTACAAATTTATGTTCGACAATGATAGCTGCACAAAACAAGCTGATATTTCCCACCAGGAGATCTGGAAGGATTTCACTGTGGCGGACTTTCAGGCTCTCAAAAATCTTGTCCTTCTCTTGGATGAGAGTGAGGGAACAGAAATACAGGAAGCCATTCCTGAAACGGAGGAAGTAGTAGGTCAACGGGTTCAAACGCTGCAATACCAAAACAATCCACCCAATTTCCATCCCTACACACAAATTTCAATATTTGGGCCTTTTTGACCCAAACCATAAGGGATGTTGAATCATCTACTCTGTTAAAGTCGGTAAACCAAAATCTTAATCGAGCACAGAGATTGGCTTTGGATAACCTCAGTAAAAACTCTCACCTGGTGATCAAGCCCTCGGACAAGGACGGAAATGTGGTGGTCATGAACGAACTTCACTATAGAAATATGTGTTGGGACATTCTCAAAAATCGAGCATGGTATAAACCTATATCGGAAGATATTATTGTGAAGTTCAATCAACAATACAATGACACCATTCAATCCACCTTTGCCAACGGCTTTATCACCAGGGAGATCTTTGAGGGTATTCAGGTTCCATACCCTAGAACCCCAACTTTCTAAAACCCATTAGAACCTCAAAAACCCCCAGGATGCCCTATAGTATCCGGTATAGGATCCAAAACAGAAAGAGCCAGCAAGTTTGTGGATGAATACATACGCCCACATGTCACCACACTGCCTTCATACATTCAGGACACTCCAGACCTCTTGAGAAATCTGGATGGCCTGAGTGTACCTCCTGGTTGTCTCCTAGTTTCTATCAATGTCAAAGCCCTATATTCGTCCATCCCGCATGAACGCGGAATGGAGGTTATTGCGCAATTTTTGAGGGAAAGAGGCCCTAAATCCACTGACCTTAATAGGTTTTGGCTCACATTTTGACCAAAAACATATTTTCCTTCGACGGGTCCCACTTCCTCCAGGTACAGGGAGTCGCAATGGGTACGTGCTGTGCAACTTCCTACACGAACCTGTACCTGGGAAGTGGGAGCAGGATTTGTTCTCCAATGAGGAATGCTGTGATCTTTTTTCTTTTGTTTTGGGATGGTTCTGATATATCGATAGTAAGTTGTTATTATGGGCGGGGTCACACAAGGCACTACACGAGTTTATGCGGATACTGAGTCAGAACAACTATAATTTGAAATTCACTATGCAATCAAGTCCTACCAGAATTGCATATTAGGATATATCTATCTCCATCACCAAAGATGGAATGATAGAGACATCACTCTACCGCAAACCTATGGCAGGGAATACTATTCTGCATGCCGCAAGTGCCCACCCTCACTCATTAATTCGGAGTATTCCGTTTGGGCAATATTTGCGCCTAAGGCGCAACTGTTCCAACGATGACAACTTCAAACAAGAGGCAGACCTTTTATATGAATGCTTATCTACTAGAGGGTATAGCAAAAATTGTCTCAAGAAGGCTTTTAAAAAAAGCCCAAGCCAAACCTAGAAGTACTATCCTCTCTAGAGTTCCTAAAAGGTCAACCTCAAATTTAGTAAGATTTATTACCACCTATTCGGACCAACATGCAAAAATTTTATCCATTATTCAAAGACACTGGCACATTCTATCAGCAGACCTCGTAATTACTATATTTATATAGGCATAAAGCCAAAATTACTTTTCGTTGATCAGGATCCCTCAGGGATCGCTTATAACAAAGCAAATACTGTAAAACAGAAGCTAAGTCCCATGAACCTTTAGGGCTTTTCAAATGTGGTCACTGTGATTTTTGTGAGTTACTAATTGACGGACCTTCAATACCCCTTCCCAATGGCCATATTCACTCCCTGAGACACCATATTACGTGTCAAACCAAAGGAGTAATTTACATCATATTCTGCCGATGTGGATCATTCTACATCGGGAAGACTATTAGGCCATTTTGGAAACGAATAAAGAACCATGTCTATTATGCCACTAGTGGACTACTTAACACTACCATTGGCCACCATGTGGCATTCAAACATAAGTATGAACCCCAGGTTTTCAAATTTGCCGCCCTTGATATGGTCTATGAGGACCCCCGGGGCGGTAACTTTGACCAAAAGGTCTTACAACGTGAGACCCAGTGCATATATATGCTTCAGGCGACAACTTACCCAGGCTTAATGATATGTTCAGCTTTAAGCCTTTTCTGTGAATCTGATTAGGCCTTTTCTGATCCATGGTTCTACCTTCTTATGTAGTCTTAGTTTATCCCACTGTATGTGCATTGTTTATTGTTTGCCCGTTCTGAACTTTTCATTTTTCCTGTTTTTAATCCTCCGTTGATGATAGGACTGTAACCTATTAATTTCCCATGGATATATATATATATATATATATATATATATATATATATATATATATATATATATATATGTTATAACACCCTGGCCTCTAATAAGCCACGATACATTATGGGACTGGAAGGTAATTTTTGTATACAGCTTACAATGTACTGAGATATATTTATTTGGACTCTATGAATACAGGCATACCCCACTTTAAGTACACTCACTTTACATACACTCACGAGTAAGGACATACCCGCGAGTGTATGTAAAGTACCTCACAAGTACTGTACATACATTTTGCAGCCGCAGTTGAAGGAGTTGAAGCTCCGAGAGCATAGCCTGCCCTGTTCCAGTGTGCCTCTGACACCCCCACTACAGCCCCTGACACCCCCACTACAGCTCTTGACACCCCAACTACAGCCCCTGACCCCCCACTACACCCTAGAAGTGAAAAAAGGTATTGTTTCACTTTAAGTACATTTTCGCTTTACATACATGCTCTGGTCCCATTGTGTACTTAAAAGTGGGGTATGCCTGTAGTTATCTAATTTACTCTACAATAGAATGCTGCTTTAGCACCAAATTTGAGCCAAATATGCATGAATACAAGTATAATTTTTCAGTTTTCTTTATTCTTTTAACTATCCTTGGCATGTGCTCATTGCTCTTTGTACAATCCGACTATGTCCTACACATATCTTCCTTGAGATACTTTCTTTATCCATATAGGTGGCTCTGCCCTCTTGTGGTTTTCTCGGGTATCATCTGCTGTGTGGCCCTTTGTGGCCGTTTCTTGTTTGCATATTGAGACTGGCTTGGTCTCGGTCCGGTGGTTGCTTACGGGCATTTGCTTGTGTGCTTTGTGTGGGGCTGTTTTTCTATTACTGCCCAGGGCGCCTGCGGCCTCTCATAGTTTGTCCTGTCTGTTGGACGCATGCGCGGTCTTCACCGCACACGTCAGCATGTTTACATGCTGTACTCTGCGCTGGGCTGTGACGTCACAAGCCTACGCCGTACTCTCACGCATCGCCGTTTCCAGCGCCCGTAAACCTATTTAAATGCCACATTCTGATCCCGGCTTTGTCCACAGCAGTAGGCTGTCTCCTGGGGGCATACCAGGCACTTCTAGCGACATCTGTAAGTACACTCTTTGTTTTCACGCGTCTCCATTTATAACTTTTACCGTCTTTACTAGTGGCTCTTTCACCATGTATCTCCTCAGACTCTATCTGGATTTATTACAGGGTGGGTTCTCATTGTACCGCACCATTTCCTCATTGGATTGCTGGCTGTCTTGTTTGACGTCTGTGTACCTCGAGCGCCTTGTATCTGGGATGTCTGCCCCCATTATGTGATATATGCATACCTTTTCCAGTAGGTATTCTGTTTTTCTTTAACCGCTTAAGGACCGCCCACTGTATATATACGTCAGCAGAATGGCATGGACAGGCATAATCACGTACCTGTACATGGCCCTTTAAATGCCTGCTCTGGGGGAGCGCTCTCGACCCTGCCGCCTTCCCTGTGAGTCAGGCCGCGGGTCCCACGGACTCAATCGCCGCGGGAATCACCGCAATCATCTCACGGAGGTATAGAGCAGGGAGATGCTTGTGTAAACAAGCATCTCCCCGCTCTGACTAGTGACAATGACACTGATCTCGGCTCCGTGTACTCGGAGCGAAGATCAGTGTCATGTGACACAGAGCCCAACCCCCCCTCACTTAACGTAACCCTTTCAGCGCCACCTAATGGTTAACCCCTTCACTTCCAGTGTCATTTTCACAGTAACCAGTGCATTTTATCGCACTGATCGCTGTGAAAATGACAATGAAATGAAAGTCCCAAAAATGTGTCAAAAGTGTCTGATGTTTCCGCCATAATGTCGCAGTCACGAAAAAAATCACTGATCGCCACCATTACTAGTAAAAAAATTTTTTTTATAAAAATGCCATAAAACTATCCCCTATTTTGTAAACGCTATAACTTTTGCGCAAACCAATCAATAAACGGCGATTGCGATTTTTTCTTTACCAAAAAAATGTAAAAGAATACGTATCGGCCTAAACTGAGGAAAAAAAAATGTCTTTATATATTTTTTGGGGATATTTATTATAGCAAAAAGTAAAAAATATTGCATTTTTTTCAAAATTGTCGCTCTGTTTTTGTTTATAGCGCAAAAAATAAAAACCGCAGAGGTGATCAAATACCACCAAAATAAAGCTCTATTTGTGGGAAAAAAAGCACGTCAATTTTGTTTGGGAGCCACGTCGCACGACCGTGCAATTGTCAGTTAAAGCGACGCAGTGCCGAATCGCAAAAAGGGGCCTGGTCTTTAACCAGCCAAAATGGTCCGGGGCTTAAGTGGTTAACATATATTTTTTTATTCATACTTTATGGGACTCATGTGTTACCATGTAATTTTTTTGTGTTTTTTCTCTCTTTCGTTTCTTCAGACATACATGGTGTTATTGCTACTTCTTGTGGAAGTTTCCTGTTTGTACATAGATTTCCCGATATTCAGATGTTTATACACTAGATCCTGTTCATTCCAAGGTATCTATGTGCTGGTCAGTTAGTCGGATGCCCATGGGACATTAGAGCATATGCTTTTTAAAGTTGTAAGAATGTAATGTATTTTTGTAATGTAACTTTTTTTAATGCTTGGTCTATAATTTAAACATATCTCATTTCAGATAGTGAGACTTGTTTTTCTGCTCTTGCTACTTTGTTCGTCCTGAAGAAGCCTCACGGCGAAACGCGTAGACGTACAAGGGATTGAATCAATACTGTGTACTTTTTTGTATGGTTTTAATTCTTTTTTTTGCTCTAATAAAATATATATTTTTTGTAATCTCTATTGTTTCCTTGCCTTTAAAGTCCGACCTTGGTTACTTCCCTTTTAGTAACTTTCCATGTTCCCCTCTACAATATACGCATTGTGAGTGCTTCTCTCCACTTTTTCATTATTTTGAGCAATGCAATAACATTATTTTTGGGAAATAAAATAACATCTTACCTTTGCTTCTCTCTTCCAGCAATGTGCTCACTCTCCTTGTATCTCTGTTTAATTTATCATCGTTGCCATCACAACGGGGAGGGCACTTCCGACGCCGACGCCCGTTGTGATGGCAACGCTTGAAGTGTACAGCGCTGCAAGCCGTTAATACTGCGCATGCAAGAGAACGGGCGGTGCATGCTGGTCGCTCAGCTGCACATTTTCCCCGGAAGATAGTGCTTGTGGGCTTCACATGCCCACAAGCAATATGGAAAATGCCAGCAAGGCAAAAGTTATATTTGTTTGTGAAATCAGCAATCTAACGGCGATCAATACGTAAAACGTGAGTAATATCACCATGTTTAATAAAAAAACGATATTCATGGAAAAAATTAAAAATTCAACAGTGGGAACTCGGCTTTAACCATTTCCCAACCCATGTACGTATAAACATATGTCCTTGGGAAGTGGTGTTGATATCTCAGTCATGGCTGCAGACAAGATCCATATATCATTTATTAGATTTGGTGATTCTGTACATTGTAAAAGTGATCCAAATCACTTTTAGAAGCAGGGAAATGGGGCTCCTCCTCCCGCCGCAGTCCGACATCTTTATTGGGCTACCACTGTGGAGCCTGGTAGCAATGTGACTGGTCATATCAGATGCACTGCACAGAGTGAAAGGAACTTCCATTGTTCCTCCCCCTCTGTGACATCAGAAACAGGAAGTGAAGAGGATTTTGTCAGTACTGATTTCATTTTGTTTGTTTATAATCTGCTAACAGCTTGTAAAGCATCTGATCAAACCAATCTCAGTTTGATCAGATGCTTTGGAGGGCAAAGAGAGATTTGGGGGTCTAATTTTGTACGTTTGTCCACTGACAAAGAAATGATCAGTCTATAATTTTAATGGTAGGTTTATTTTAACAGTGAGAGACAGAAGAACAACAAAAATATAAAAAAACACATTTCAAAAAAAGTATAAATTGATTTGCATTTTAATGAGGTAAATAAGTATTTGATCTCCTACCAATCAGCAAGACTTCTGGCTCCCAGGTGTCTTCTATACAGGTAAGGAGCACTCTCCTAAAGGGAGTGCTCCTAATCTCAGCTTGTTACCTGTATAAAAGACACCTGTCCACAGAAGCAATTAATCAATAAGATTCCAATCTCTCCACCATGGCCAAGACAAAAGAGCTGTCCAAGGATGTCAGGAACAAGATTGTAGACCTACACAAGGCTGGAATGGGCTACAAGACCATCACCAAGCTTAGTGAGAGGGTGACAACCAGTGTTGCCAACCCCCTGAAGTGAAATTTACTGGCAAGGATGCCAAAATTTCTGTACGGCACCAATTTCTTACTGGCAAAAATAATGAAGATTACTGGCAGAGCCGCATTTTTTACTGAGGCTGCAAAAAAGTACCTAAAATTACGTTTTTTAGTACTAAACAGTGCAAATATCAATATTTCAACTATAAACACACAGCTAATGCTAATATCAATGTGTTTAAGTTAAACAAAAGTAAAAAAACATATTTCTCAATTCACATGAAGGTTAGGATACTATAACCCAGCCAGCACAGAGTTCCCTCTTACATCAGAGTCTGCAGGATGCCCCCTTACAGTGCAAGGGAACTCTTATGTAAAGGGGAACGCTGCAGATCATGATGTAAGGGGGAACTCTGATGTGGAGGGGGGCTCTGGTGAATAGAGACCACCTTCCACAGAGTGAATACACTAAGGTAAGGGGGGGTACTAATATAAGGGGGAAACCTTTATATCAGTGCCCCCTTACATTATTGTATTCATTCACCTCCTTACATCAGTGACCCCCCCCCTCAGAATGGCCTGACGGCGCTGTCACTTACCTCCTCTCGGGTGCACAGTGTGGGGCTCAGTCAGACGGCTCCAGCTTGGTGGCTCTGATCTCCTCTTCCCAGTCCACACGTCTGTTTCTTCATGGGCCGTAACCCCCATCCCGGCGGCACTCCCACTCTTGACTCCTTTCTAGGATCCCCTCAGAGACTATAGACATGACAAGAGATGGTCAGAGGCTGCGGACACACGATACAGGAGGGGGACAGAGACTGCAGACACACTACAGGAGGGGGACAGAGGCTGCGGACACACTACAGGAGGGGGACAGAGGCTGCGGACACACTACAGGAGGGGGACAGAGGCTGCGGACACACTACAGGAGGGGGACAGAGGCTGCGGACACACTACAGGAGGGGGACAGAGGCTGCGGACACACTACAGGAGGGGGACAGAGGCTGCGGACACACTACAGGAGAGGGAAAGGGGCTGCAGACACACTACAGGAGGGGGACAGAGGCTGCGGACACACTACAGGAGGGGGACAGAGGCTGCGGACACACTACAGGAGGGGGGACAGAGGCTGCGGACACACTACAGGAGGGGGGACAGAGGCTGCGGACATACTACAGGAGGGGGACAGAGGCTGCGGACACACTACAGGAGGGGGGACAGAGGCTGCGGACATACTACAGGAGGGGGACAGAGGGTGCGGACATACTACAGGAGGGGGACAGAGGCTGCGGACACACTACAGGAGGGGGGACAGAGGCTGCGGACATACTACAGGAGGGGGACAGAGGCTGCGGACATACTACAGGAGGTGCCGGTGGAGACAGGCTGTGAACATGATGGTGCCCTCCTCACCCCCTCACAGTAGCCTCCTCCTCTGTCCACCACCATATTACTTCTGCACATCAGTGTGCTGTGTCCTCCTCCTGTGCCCCTTTCACCACTCCACAGGTCAGGGCAGCACTGTGCTGCCCTGACCTGTGAAGAGGTGAAAGGGACACAGGAACCAGAGGAGGATACAGCACACTGATGACGCTGTCCCCTTGTATCCCCCCTGTTTCACTGACCTTGAGTCCGTCCTCCTCACCCCTGGCTGGGCCCTGTCAGTGCTCCGCTCCGAGTCCTCCACCGACCACCTATGATGAGTGCATGGCATGCACTCACTGCAGGACGGTGTCCCGCCACTGCCGCCAGCCACTGTGGCCTTTTCAAAAATGGCGCCAGCGGCGCCATCACGTTACTGCGTGTGCGCCGCCCGGCCGAGTTCCGAATGCGCTCGCGGCCATCTTTTTTATGGGCACCAGTGCCCATAAACGGACTTTTACGTACAGCCCGAAAAAGGGGTTAAATCGCGGGCTGTACGTAAATCTACGTACGGTTGGCAACACTGGTGACAACAGTGCGATTATTTTGCTCATGGAAGAAAGACAAAATAACTGTCAATATCCCTCGGTCTGGAGCTCCATGCAAGATCTCACCTCGTGGCGTTTCAATGATCATGAGATCAGTGAGGAATCAGCCCAGAACTACACAGGAGAATCTTGTCAATGATATCTCAAGGTAGGTGGGACCATAGTCAGCAAGAAAACAATTGGTAACACACTACGCCGCGAAGGACTGAAATCCTGCAGCACCAGCAAGGTTCCCCTGCTCAAGAAAGCACATGTACAGTCCTGTCTGAAGTTTTCTATTGAACATCTGAATGATTCTGAAGAGAACTGGGTGAAAGTGTTGTGGTCATATGAGACCAAAATTAAGCTCTTTGGCATCAACTCCAGTCACTGTGTTTGGAGTAGGAGGAATTCTGCCTATGAACCCAAGAACACCATCCCCACCGTCAAACATGGAGGTGGAAACATTATGCTTTGGGCATGTTTTTCTGCTAAGGGGACAGGACAACGTCACTGAATCAAAGGCAGGGGGCCATGAACCGTCAAATCTTGGACGAGAATCTACTTCGCCTCAGCCAGGGCATTGAAAATGGGTCATGGATGGTTAATACAGCATTACAATGAACCAAAACACATGGCCAAGGCAACAAAGGAGTGGCTCAAGAAGAAGCACATTACGGTCCTGGAGTGGCCTAGCCCAGCTTAATATATGTGGAGGGAGCTGAAGGTTCCAGTTACCAAACGTCAGCCTTGAAACCTTAATGACTTGGAGAGGATCTGCAAAGAGGAGTGGGAAAAAATCCCTCCTGAGATGTGTGCAAAACTGGTGGCCAACTACAAGAAACGTCTGACCGCTGTGATTTCTAGGGATGAGCCCGATGTTCGAGTCGAACGTAAGTTCGACTCGAACATCGGGGGGTTGCCGAACAGCGAACATTATGCAGTGTTTGCGGGAAATTCGAAAGCCGCGGAACACTGTTAAATTCTATGGGGCACTAACATGAAAAACCAAAAGTGCTCATTTTAAAGGTTTATATGCATGGTATTGTCATAAAAAGTGTTTGGGGAGCAGTGATTTTAATAATGCTTAAAGTGAAACAATAAAAATGAAATATTCTGTTAAATATCATGCCTGGGGGTGTCTATAGTATGCCTGTAAAGTGGCGCAGTTTTCCCGTGTTTAGAACAGTCCCGCAGCAAAATTTAATTTCTAAAGGAAAAAGTATTTTAAAACTGGTGGTTCATAGCACAGTTCAGCAGATGAGGGCATGGAAGAGGAAAAGGAGGGGGTGGAGCTGGCAAATCTTGCATCATCACCACCAGCTGTATGGAGACGTGGCGGCAAAGCAAGTTGCAGGACTGAGCCCTGTTCTGCATCCTTCTGAGTTGCAAGCAGAGTTATGTGTCAGCAGTAACGTGGACCTTGTGGCTGACTGCCTTGCCCAACGATGCCACAACATTGCCTTCCACGTGATGGTACAGAGCTGGAATGGCCTTACCTGCAAAGAAATAGTGACTGGGAACCTTCCATTGTGGTACATCACATTCTGCAAATTCACAGAAGGGGGCAGAATCCATCAGACGGAAAGGCAGGTGTTGTAAAGCCAACAGCTTTGACAAGCTTGCATTTAGATGCTGGGCATGTGGCTGGCAGTGACTGTATTTTATTTTTGGCTGCAACAGCTGGGGCCAAAATATTTGCCTGCTATAGTCTACAGCTGGTTGTGTATAGAAATGTAACAGAGAAGAGGAAATGTGTACTTAGATGCACTTTAATCAATGGAAAGTGGTGTTTGGTGCACTTTAACTTGCGTACTCACTACACAGACACTCCACTGACACACTTCAATATAGTAAAACTGCACTGATGCACTTCAATATACTGCAGTAAAGCTGCACTGATGCACTTCAATATACTGCAGTAAAATTGCACCGATGCACTTCAATATACTGCAGTAATCGTGCACTAACGTAGTCAGGGCTGGCCCAAGACATTGTGCTGCCTGGGCCCAAGAATGAAATGCTGCCCCCCCCCCCCCAAAAAAAAATCCTATGCCCATCCAGCAAAGAGACGTTTCCATAAAGCAAAGAGACAGCCCAATATATTCAGCAAGAGACATCCCATATATTCAGCAAAGAGACATGCCCCTTCTAGGGTGACCACGCATTTTGCAGGTCTGTCCCGGGCACATTCATTCCAGGACAAAACAGTGTCCCGGAATGAAACTGACACAGCCACCCCCCTAGGCCAATCTGATGCCCCCAAAAAAGGCTGCCACATCACCTCTTTACTCACTGACAGTACTTGTCCTGGCCGGGAATGCCTGGAGGAGCACAATCCCCGCCCCCTGCATGTGATTGGAGAAATCATAAATCCCACCTCTTGTGTCCAATCACTGTGCTGTGATTTGTTACAGAACAAGCTGATGTTTGGGAAGGGGGGGGGGTGTCCGTGAATAGTAGTTTAAAAATGTGGTCACCCTAGCTCCTTCCTGCAAAGAGTATTGTGTAGCACCACAAAAGCTCCCCCCTTTCTCTCCACTGCCACCGACCAGCTACGCTCTGATCCCAGCTCAGTGATGCAACATGCTGCAACAACAGCGCTGCATTGACCACATTTCCAAACTGCCATTCAGGGATACCGCCCTTCCTTCCCAAAAAAAGATGAGGGGGGGGGGGTGTAGTCTCGCTGACAGGGAATTTGGCAGCGGGTGATTTGTCGGGCGAATGGCTGGTGTTAGCACTTAAATCATCCTAACATTATGATTGATATGGTGTCAGGATGATCAAATCACATTATTTCTATTACTACATTGTAATATATAATGAAATAGTTTAACTCACCATAATGCAGAATCAGTGGAAACCCTGAGCTTGTCGTTTGCCACCGTTGCCTGCCACCAGATGCAGCTGTGCCACTTGCCACCCATAGCCTGCCACAACATGCAGCCTGTCACTTGTCACCAATGCCTGTCACCAGATGCAGCCTGTCACTTGTTACCAATGCATGTCACCAGATGCAGCCTGTCACTTGTCACCAATGCCTGTCACCAGATGCAGCCTGTCACTTGTCACCATTGCCTGTCACCAGATGCAGCCTGTCACTTGTCACCAATGCCTGTCACCAGATGCAGCCTGTCACTTGTTACCAATGCCTGTCACCAGATGCAGCCTGGCACTTGTTACCAATGCCTGTCACCAGATGCAGCCTGTCACTTGTCACCAATGCCTGTCACCAGATGCAGCCTGTCACTTGTCACCAATGCCTGTCACCAGATGCAGCCTGTCACTTGTTACCAATGCCTGTCACCAGATGCAGCCTGTCACTTGTTACCAATGCCTGTCACCAGATGCAGCCTGTCACTTGTCACCAATGCCTGTCACCAGATGCAGCCTGTCACTTGTCACCGATGCCTGTCACCAGATGCAGCATGTCACTTGTCACTGATGCCTGTCAACAGATGCAGCCTGTCACTTGTCACCATTGCCTGTCACCAGATGCAGCCTGTCACTTGTCACCGATGCCTGTCACCAGATGCAGCCTGTCACTTGTCACCATTGCCTGTCACCAGATGCAGCCTGTCACTTGTCACCGATGCCTGTCACCAGATGCAGCCTGTCACTTGTCACCGATGCCTGTCACCTCATGCAGCCTGTCACTTGTCACCGATGCCTGTCACCAGATGCAGCCTGTCACTTGTCACCATTGCCTGTCACCAGATGCAGCCTGTCACTTGTCACTGATGCCTGTCAACAGATGCAGCCTGTCACTTGTCACCATTGCCTGTCACCAGATGCAGCCTGTCACTTGTCACCATTGCCTGTCACCAGATGCAGCCTGTCACTTGTCACTGATGCCTGTCAACAGATGCAGCCTGTCACTTGTCACCAATGTCTGTCACCAGATGCAGCGTGTCACTTGTCACCAATGCCTGTCACCAGATGCAGCCTGTCACTTGTCACCATTGACTGTCACCAGATGCAGCCTGTCACTTGTCACCAATGCCTGTCACCAGATGCAGCCTGTCACTTGTCACCATTGACTGTCACCAGATGCAGCCTGTCACTTGTCACCATTGACTGTCACCAGATGCAGCCTGTCACTTGTCACCATTGCTTGTCACCAGATGCAGCCTGTCACTTGTCACCAATGCCTGTCACCAGATGCAGCCTGTCACTTGTCACCAATGTCTGTCACCAGATGCAGCGTGTCACTTGTCACCAATGCCTGTCACCAGATGCAGCCTTTCACTTGTCACCATTGACTGTCACCAGATGCAGCCTGTCACTTGTCACCGATGCCTGTCACCAGATGCAGCCTGTCACTTGTCACCGATGCCTGTCACCAGATGCAGCCTGTCACTTGTCACCAGATGCAGCCTGTCACTTGTTATCATTGCCTGTCACCAGATGCAGCGTGTCACTTGTCACCGATGCCTGTCACCAGATGCAGCCTGTCACTTGTCACCGATGCCTGTCACCAGATGCAGCCTGTCACTTGTCACCGATGCCTGTCACCAGATGCAGCCTGTCACTTGTCACCGATGCCTGTCACCAGATGCAGCCTGTCACTTGTCATCGATGCCTGTCACCAGATGCAGCCTGACACTTGTCACTGATGCCTGTCACCAGATGCAGCCTGTCACTCAGCCTGGCTCTCTCTCCCTCCCCTTCAGATGGGCATGCTGCGGGCTGCAGTTTCCCCCCTAGAATTGCAATGGGCCAGCCATTTGCACTACATATCCCATAATCCTCTTTTCTCCTTTTAAGTTTTTTTCCCTGGCCAATGGGAGGAAAAGGGGGAAGAAACATAGCGGTGGCTGTCCTGGGAACAGCAGCATGAGGAGGAGAAGGAGGGGGGAGAAGAGCCCACAGCTGCTCTCTCTCCACACACACACAGCCGCTCCGATCTCATGCTGTTACATACAGGGAGGAGGTGGGTGGAGCTAGCGGAGGAGGAGGAAGTGAAATACTCTCTGCAATGTATGATGGGCCTCTCTCTCCTTACGTCACTGGTTGCTAGACACAAAGCGGTCCGCGGCTAGCAACCAGTTTGGGCAGTGAAGCAGGGGCCGCTGGAGAGACCCTTGAAGTGGGTCTTGCCACTGCGGCCAGTGAGTCGTGACAGCAGCGCCGGCGATGCAGTACAGTATGACAATGCACACTAGATGGAGGGAAACCCAGGTCCTCAGGCAGTGCGCCCCTGTTGCCGCCCCTCTTAAAGTGCCGCCTGGGACCATGGTCCCATCAGGTCCCATGGTAGGGCCGGCCCTGAACGTAGTTCAATATACTGCAGTAAACATGCACTAACGCTTGTCAATATACTGCAGACAAGGTGCACTAACGCACGACAATATACTGCAGTAAACATACATTAACGCGTGACAATATACTGCAGTAAACATGCACTTAAAGTACCTCAATATACTGCAGTAAACATGCACTAACGCACGTCAATATACTGCAGTAAACGTGCACTAACGTACCTCAATATACTGCAGTAAACGTGCACTAACGTACCTCAATATACTGCAGTACACATGCACTAACGTACCTCAATATACTGCAGTATACCTACACTAACGTAGCTCAATATACTGCAGTATACCTACACTAATGCACGTCAATATACTGCAGTAAACATGCACTTATGCATGTCCCTATACTGTAGTAAATGTGCACTAATGCACCTTAATATACTGCCGTAAATGTGCACTAACGCAACCTTAACATACTGCACTAAAGTGCATTAATGCAGTTCAATATATTGCAGTAAATGTGCACTAACACATGCCAATATACTGCAGTAAAAGTGCACTAACGCACTTCAATATACTGATGCAAAAGTGCATTAGGGCACTTTAATATACTGCAGTAAAATTGCACTAACGCATCTCAATATACTGCAGTACACGTGCACTAATGCACCTCAATATACTGCAGTAAACGTGCACTAACGCACGTCAATATACCTCAATATACGGCAGTAAATGTGCACTAACGCACGTCAGTATACTGCAGTAAACGTACACTAATGCATGCCACTATACTGCAGTAAACATGCTCTAATGCACCTCAATATACTGCAGTAAATGTGCACTGACGCACCTTAACATACTGCACTACACGTGCATTAACACAGTTCAATATACTGCAGTAATTGTGCACTAACGTCAAGATATTGCAGTAAAGATGCACTAACGCACGGCAATATATTGCAGTAAACGTGCACTAACACACCTCAATATACTGCAGTAAGCGTGCACTAGCACACATCAATATACTGTAGAAAATGTGCATGAACGCACCTAAATATACCGCAGTAAACATGCACTAACGCAGCCTCAATATACTGCAGTGTATATGCACTAATGCAGTTAAATACAGTGCAGTAAACATGCTGTAATGCACATCACTATACTGCAGCAAATGTGCACTAACGCACCTAAATATACTGCAGTAAATGTGCACTGACGCAGTTCAATATACTGCAGCAAACGTGCACTAATGTACCTCCAGAATACTGCAGTAAACTTGTACTAACGCACCCTAAATACTGCAGTAAACCTGCCCTGAAACACTAAACTGACATTAAAGTAAAAATGAATGGTCTCACTACATTCACACTGGACTATGACTATATTCACACCAAATTGACACTCTACACTCACAACAGAATCACAATAGCACACTACTATAGCACACTAACTTGCTAATAGCAATGAATCGAGCCCTGTTCTATCTAGCTCCACTCCAATATCACACTGCAAATGGCTGCTGTGGGAAGGACCCTGTTATAGAAGGTGGTGGGTCTATGAGCAATGAGCCATGATTGGGCACAGTCATTGTTGCTTTCTCCAGTCATGGCTCTGACAGTGTTCTGTGCCTTGATTGGGAAAATCCTTCATTGCTTCAGCCAATCAGGGCTTCCAATGCACTGTGCGGAGTGCAGTGCATTGTGGGGCGCTCTGTGGGCCGAACAATTGGTCAAACACCACAACAATTCAGGTGTTCGTTGAATGGGCAAACAGCCAATGTTTGACCCGAATTCACGCTTGGGCCGAACCGTTCAACCAACACTATTATTAATCATAACTGCAAGCTCAGTATTGAAAAATGTGTGGAAGTTGGTTTGATCACCTCTACTTATTCTCAGAGGACAGATCATATTTTTTGTTTATCTGCAGTACAGTTATTATTGTCCCCTCTCTTTGGGTGTGTCCTATGGTGTTTGTTTGCCGCAGGTGGCATGTTACACAAAAAGTCTTATGCAAAGTTCCTCAAACAGATGTTTAGCTTCTGTATAAAGATGTTCCAAAGGCAATCTGTCCCTCTTTTTTACTTGTGTTTATCTGAGTGTGTACATTGGATGATTCTACAGTCAAATGGTTTTCAGAGGATGCTAGTTAAACAGACATAGTTGTGCTTGGCGCCATGCATTCGGTATGTGCTTTCTAAAACAAAGCTGCTGCGAGATGAGAGAATCAGACTAAGCATGTCTATTGTTGGGTGTGTTTATGTTGAATGGTCGTCTTTCCCCTCCAAATATGCAATGGATTTTTTCTATTCATACCTTTTAAACATAATGCATATGCCATTAAACATATATAACTTTACATAGTTCACCTTCTATTGTATGTATAAGTGTATCTATTCATCAGAGGATTTTGACATGGAACATGGCCCATGAAAGTGTTATATTATTTGTGTATCAGTTCCACTATGGTGCCTGCTTCTTCAGAAATAACTTGCATATAAATTCATTCACTGGATCATTACAACTTCTATATTAGTTCTGGGTAGCAGGCATGAATGCTGCCATGGTCAAAAATCCATACCAGACCCTTTATCAGAGCATGCAACCTGGCAGGCTGCAGGTAAAGAGGGGGGGATGAAAGAGCACCCCCCCCCTCCTGAACCGTACTAGGCCACATGCCCTCAACATGTAGATGTGGACAAGGGCCTCATCCCCACAACCCTTGCCCGGTGGTTGTGGGGGTCTGCAGGTGGGGGGCTTATCGGAATCTGGAAGGCCCCTTTAACAAAGGGGACCCCCAGATCCTGCCCCCCATGTGAATTGGTAAGGGGTGCATTGTACCCCTACCATTTCACAAAGAAAGTGTAAAAAATAAAAAAAAAACACACAGACACCGTTGGGATAATTCCTTTATTAAAAAAAAAAAAAAAAAAAATAAAACAAAGATTCCAGTGGTGGTAATCCACTCTCGGTCTCCACTCCAATGCTGTTGGTATCCTGCAATGGATGATCTCCTCTCCAGGTCCAGGCTCCAGCGATGAGATGTCCAGCGCAGCGAGGAACAGCATCCTGTCTCCACCGGAGACACCCCGGGAATAACGTCGCGGCAGCCTGACAGGTCTCGTATGTAGCTGAGGATGGGGCCACCCGTCACGTGACCCCGTCCCCCTCTGACGCAAGGGGAAACCCGGGCTTACCTAGTGTCATGCGGGTGACCCCGCCCCCTCTGATGCAACGGGGAACCTGCGTTATATCAGAGGGGGGCGGGGTCACCCGCACTTCACTGGGAAAGCCCGGGTTTCCCCTTGCGTCAGAGGGGGATGGGGTCACGTGACGGGTGGCCCCATCCTCAGCTACATACAAGACCTGACAGGCTGCCACAACGTTATTCTCGGGGTGTCTCCGGTGGAGAAAGGATGCTGTTCCTCGCTGTACTGAACATCTCATCGCTGGAGTCTGGACCTGGAGAGGAGATCATCCATCGCAGGATACCGACAGCGTTGGAGTGGAGACCGAGAGTGGATTACCACCGCTGGAATCTTTTTTTTTATTTAATTTTTTTTATTTTTAATAAAGGACTTATCCCAACGGTGTCTGTGTGTTTTTTTAAAAAATTTTTACACTTTCTTTGTGAAATGGTAGGGGTACCAATGTACACCTTACCCCCTTACCAATTCACATGGGGGGGCGGGATCTGGGGGTCCCCTTTGGTAAAGGGGTCTTCCAGATTCCGATAAGCCCCCCGCCCGCAGACCCCCACAACCACTGGGCAAGGATCCTTGTCCCCATCAACATGGGGACATGGTGCTTTGAGGGGTCACAGACCCCCAAAGCATCCTCCCCATGTTGAGGGCATGTGGCCTGGTACGGTTCAGGAGGGGGGGCGCTCTCTCGTCCCCCCCTCTTTTCCAGCGGCCTGCCAGGTTGCGTGCTCAGGATAAAGGGTCTGGTATGGATTTTTTGGGGTGAACTGCACGTCATTTTTTTTTTCATTTGGCGCGGAGTTCCCCTTAAAATCCATACCAGACCTGAAGGGTCTGGTATGGATATTTGGGGGGAACCCCATGTCATTTTTTTTTATTTGATACAGGGTTCCTCTTAATATCCATAGCAGACTTGAAGGGCCTGGTAATTGAATTTGGGGGGACCCCCACGTATTTATTTATTTTTATCAATGATTTTCAATGACTTTTTTCTGTATTGCCGGGAGCCGACAATTCATTACAGCCGCGAGTATTTTTAAATGACTTTTTTTCCTTCAGAAATTACATTTTGTGCAGGGACAGTTCTAAGCACGGGAAACAAGCGCTACTTTACAGGCATACTATACACACGCCCTAGGTACGAAGTTTAAAGGAATATTTCACTTTTATTGTTTTCACTTTAAGCATTATTAAAATCACTGCTCCCGCCATTTTTAAAACTTTTATTTGCATTGATACATGTCCCCTGGGGCAGGACCTGGGTCCCCAAACACTTTTTATGACAATAACTTGCATATAAGCCTTTAAAATTAGCACTTTAGATTTCTCCCATAGACTTTTACAGGGTGTTAAGCGGCTTTTTAAATTTGCCGCGAACACCCCAAATTGTTCGCTGTTCGGCGAAATGGCGAACAGGCAATGTTCGAGTCGAACATGAGTTTGACTCTGACTTGAAGCTTATCCTTAGTAGTGAATGGTTAAAAACTCCTGCCAGTTTCTCTCTTTTTTTTTTGGCACTATTTTGAAGAATTGTCTGAACTTCCTGCTCTGTGGACACAATGGGTATTGAGAGAAAAACTCTCTAAGGTAGGAGATATCCCCTCTTGGGCTATTTTTGCCAGAATAAGTGTCTCCATTGGAAGAAATCCCCTATGATTTTGTTTCTGTGACAGCTCAAGATTTTGGATGTCATATCACTTTCCGTTTCAGTGATAATGGTTAACAGGACAAATAGGAAAGAAGAATCACTCTAACAAGGACACATACATCAATGGGTTTTTACCATTCTACACTTTATCCTAATCTAAGAAAAAAAAACATTTTGGCTTTGTGTACACCTGCAATTGCAACAGAAAAGTGTCAGGAGTGTCCAGTGCTCCTGCTCCTTATTCCAGCATCCGGGTTTTGGCTGTGGCACTCTCCGTGTCTGTCTGTATAACTGCAAGGTGATTAATTGTGGCCAGTCTCTAAGTGGAGACCAAACCTGATTTAAGCCAGCCAAGCCTGCAGTCTCATGCTTGTGATAGCGTGTGTAATACCTGATCAAGCTACCCGTTTGTCTTTCCTGCTCTACTAGATTGGATTACCTCATTGGCGGCCTTGGATCCGATGTCGACTATTCTCTAAACTCTGCCTGCCTTTGGATTTCAGATCTTGACCCTGACTATTCTGAACCTTTCCTATCTGCCAACCGCAAGTACCTGTTTGCTTTGCTCAGTTTGCGTATGCCCTGGTGTGGTAGCCAGGCACTATAGCATTGTGTTTAAGTCCTGGGGGCAACCAAGTACTAGGGGGCCTGCTTGCCTTATGGGAAAGGGGACTGCTAAAGGGGAAGAACACAGAAGCCAGCTATAGTGTCTGATCACCTGTGTTAGGGGGTAAGCGTGACAGAAAGCTATGACATTGCCTATTACGTTGCCCACTATTCAGAAATTAGCTCACTTATAAATGTATTTACTTGACAATTACAACTTCTATATTAGTTCTGGATTGTTGAGATGAACACTGCCATGGCCAGCCCCCAGCCAACAATGAGAAAGGAGGAGGGTGGACCAGCAAACCAGTCCCATAAAACCTTTTTACACTTTAGAAACATTCAGTGCAAAACAAATAATCTCATCTTGGTTTAAGAATAACAGTTCAGACCTGATGGCAATGGCAAAGCATACCCGACAAAATGTTCAATGGCCTATGTGATCCAGTATTCTTAGCACAACATTTGTTGCCAAAATCGGAACCTGGAATGTACATAAGTGTATTCATGTGCAAAACTCGCATCCATGAAATGAGATGGTCTGGAAATGGTAATATCAGTATTGACTCTGGCCACAAAGAATGTATTTTCGCAGTGTCATCCTAATACTGAACAAGGAGGCATCCTGTGTTCTGATGGGACGAAAGTCTGTGACCGATCATATCGTCATGCTAAGGTGACAGTTTACAAGGGTATTTACCTACTGAAGATGCAAAAGAAAATGAGAAAGTAAGCTTGATCTGTTGCAAAAAAACCTTCTCATTGGCGATTTTAATGCTCACATTACCAACAACCTCCAAGGTTTAGAGCAGGGATATGCAATTAGCGGACCTCCAGCTGTTTCAAAACTACAAGTCCCATCATGCCTCTGCCTCTGGGTGTCATGCTTGCTGCTGTCAGAGTCTCGCTATGCCTCATGGGACTTGTAGTTTGGCAACAGCTGGAGGTCCGCTAATTGCATATCCCTGGTTTAGAGGATACACTTGTCACCTATGGATCACCAAAAAAACTGAATAGCAACAGGGAGTCCCTACTGCTCTTCTGTAAAATGAACAATATCTACATTGGAAATACATACTTTCTACATAAAGCCATCTACAAGAAGACCTGGAGATCACCAGATGGAGTTACAAATAATGAAAACGATTTGCATCAATAAACGTCCAGCACTGCTATAAGTGAAGGTGCACCATGGAGAAGAGATTGGGTTGGATTACCATCTTCTATGGTTCTCCTTTAAGATTCTGTCACGTACCTTGTGACAGAGCCTGACGTGTAGAGTGAGACCTCCTCATACAGCCCCGGCTCAAGGGCCACTGGAGTTGCGACAGTGGCCATGAGAGCGTGGTGAGGTAAGATTGCCTGCAAGATTTTCTGTTGGCCGCAGAGGTGATTGGCAAGTACATCACCAGAGCTGGGCTGGATGGCAGCAGGAACAATAGATGCAGACACACACAGTGGATGCAGGACCGGGGTCACCAGGCACCCTGCAGAGCAGGACAGACTGATAACTGGATGCAGGGTCAGACAAGCCGGGTCAGCAACGGATGATCAGAGACAAGCATAAACGGCAGGCAGAGAATAATCAATGTGCAGGCAGATGTTGGCAACAGGATATCAGGCAGGTGAGAAATATGACAAAGTCTAAAGGCAGGCCAAGGTCAGGATATGTGGAGAGCAAGCGTTGTCAGGATAAGCTGGGTCAAACACAGGAATTGAGCAGAGATCACAGGTACAGGTATACAGTACAGGTAAAGCTGCAGAACAGACAGCACTGCAGTAGTGCAGCTGCTGTTCTTTTAAAGGCCCATTGGCGCCAAGCAAGGTTAGCAAGCGCGTACGCAGCGCACACGCACACGGCTTGGCAGGCACCCATAGGAACATCTGCCCTGCTACAGTGCATTCCTGACAGATTCATTTCAAATCGAAACAAGATCAACAGCCCATCCATACAAAAAGGAGAAGTTGAAGACACCTGGAACAGTGTCATAATGATTCCAACTTAACCTGAGAAATATGTTTCAAACTGCTACAAGATGTTGCTGACACTGTAGACTTATGGGCCTGCTTCAAACTAGCACGGTGAAACCTGCGTTGCATCAGAGGGGGGCGGGGGTCACCCGCACGTCACTGGTAAAGCCCGGGTTTCTCCTTGCGTCAGAGGGGGACGGGGTCACTTGACGGGTAGCCCCGCCCTCAGCTACATAAGAGCTGACACTGGCTGAAGCCGCGTCATTCCCGGGGTGTCTCCGCTCTGGTGAAGAGAGGATCGTGTGCTGTTCCTGGTTGCTGGAGCCTGAAGAGATCATCCATCGCAGGATACCAACATCGCTGGAGTGGAGATCGAGAGTGGATTACCACCGCTGGAGTCTTTTTTTTTATTCTTTCTTTTTTTTAATAAAGGACTTTTCCCAACTGTGTCTGTGTGTTTTTTTTTTGTTTGTTTTTTTACACTTTCTGTGTGAAATGGTAGGGGTACAATGTACCCTGTTACCAATTCACATAGGGGGGGCGGGATCTGGAGGTCCCCTTTGTTAAAGGGGTTTTCCAGATTCCGATAAGCCCCCCGCCCGCAGACCCCCACAACCACCGGGCAAGGGTTGTGGGGATGAGGCCCTTGTCCCCATCAACATGGGGACATCCTCCCCATGTTGAAGGCATGTGGCCTGGTACGGTTCAGGAGGGGGGGCGCTCTCTCGTCCCCCCCTCTTTTCCTGCGGCCTGCCAGGTTGCGTGCTGGGATAAGGGTCTTATATGGATTTTTGGGGGGAACCCCACGCCATTTTTTTTTTTTTATTTGGCGCGGAGTTCCCCTTAAAATCCATACCAGACCTGAAGGGCCTGGTAATTAATTTTGGGGGGACCCCCACACATTTTTTTTTTTATCAATGACTTTCAATGACTTTTCTCTGTATTGCTGGGAACGGCAATTCATTACAGCCGCAAGTACTTTTTAAATTACTTTTTTTCCTTCAGAAATGACATTTTGTGCAGAGACTGTTCTAAGCATGGGAAACATGCGCTGCTTTACAGGCATACTATATACACACCCCAGGTGTTTTAAGGAATATTTCACTTTTATTGTTTCACTTTAAGCATTATTAAAATCACTGCTCCCGAAAAAACGTCAGTTTTTAAAACTTTTTTTTTGCATTGATACATGTCCCCTGGGGCAGGACCCGGATCCCCAAACACTTTTTGACAATAACTTGCATATAAGCCTTTAAAATTAGCACTTTAGATTTCTCCCATAGACTTTTACAGTGTGTTCCGCGGCTTTTCGAATTTACCGCGAACACCCAAAATTGTTCGCTGTTCGCCGAACAGGTAATGTTCGAGTCGAACATGAGTTTGACTCGAACTCGAAGCTCATCCCTAATCAAGAGTTACAAACCAGGCTCTTTCAGGCATATCAATGCCATCCAGAGCTCAGATAAAGTCACTGGTGTCCTGGATAGTGATGAGCCGAACACCCCCGGGTTCGGTTCGCACCAGAACCCGCGAACGGACCGAAAGTTCGTACGAACATTAGAACCCTATTAAATACAATGGATGCGAACGTTCGAATTCTAAAGTGCTAATTATAACGACTATTATGCATGTTATTGTCCTAAAAAGGGTTTGGGAACCCGGGTTCTGCACCAGGGGACATGTATCAATGCAAAAAGAAGTTTTAAAAACGGTAGTTTTTCGGGAGCAGTCATTTTAATGATGCATAAAGTGAAAAAAAAAGTCAAATATTCCTTTAAATATCGTACCTGGGGGGTGTCTAAAGTATGCCTGTGAAGTGCCACGTGTTTCCCGTGTTTAGAACTGTCCCTGCACAAAATGACACTTCTAAAGGAAAAAAAAGCCATTTAAAACTGCTTGCGGCTTTAATGTAATGTCTGGTCCCGGTAATATGGATGAAAATCTTTAAGAAAAATGGCATAGCTACCCCATGACCCCCCCCCCCCACCCCAGCCCATTACCAGCCCCTTTGGGTCTTGTATGAATATTAAGGGGAACACCGCACACAAAATAAAAAAGGCCCTATATACTCTGAACAGCCGTATACAGGCGGTGCATACAAGACAGGGACTGTAGGTTTGTTCTTATGTAGAATGTGTTTGTAATTTTGAACAGGTACATTGTTTAAGTGTAGCTCCAGCCCAAAAATCTATTTTTAAACTTTTTGGAAAACATAGGTAAGGGTTATCACCCCTGTAACATTTGTTTTGCTGTCTGTGCCCCTGTTCAGAACATTTCACCTCACTTTCCGTCCCAATGACAACTGTTTTTGAAATGTGGTGTTTTTCTTGAAACAAGGATTGGTGATAAAGCATCAGTACAGAGGAGACACCTTTCTCCCATATTAATTCTTACAGGAGAGAATTTTCCTTCCTAGGGGTAGATTTCCTCTCACTTCCTGTTGTCTTCTTGCGTTTGCAAGTAGGAGTCGTTTGTAAGTTGGATGTTTGAAAGTAGGGACCTGCCGTATATACTCTGCAGAAATAGGCCCCTTAGTTGTTGGTGTTGGCACAACACTGTAAGCACTCACAGTTACTCTTGGTTGGTGCTGGAACGCCCTGCTGTCAACTATTATATCAGGAATTGTAATTACATATAATTGTTGAACAGTGGTAGTAAAAATTGGGCCTTTGATGGTGGTGCTGGTGCCACAACACTGTAAGCCCTGACAGTTACTCTTGGTGGGTGCAGCAATGGGCCCTGCTGTGAATTATTAGATCAAGAATTGTAATTGCATGCCCCTGTTGAACAGGGGCTGAAAAATTGGGCCTTTTGTGGTGGTGGTGGTGGTGGTGGTGTTGCCACAACACTGTAAGCCCTCAGAGTTACTCTTGGTGGGTGCAGGAATGGGCCCTGCTGTGAATTATTAGATCAAGAATTGTAATTACATGCCCCTTTTGAACAGGGGCTGAAAAATTGGGCCTTTCGTGGTGGTGGTGGTGGTGGCGTTGCCACAACACTGTAAGCCCTCAGAGTTACTCTTGGTGGGTGCAGCAATGGGCCCTGCTGTGAATTATTAGATCAAGAATTGTAATTACATGCCCCTGTTGAACAGGGGCTGAAAAATTGGGCCTTAGGCACTGGTGGCACAACACTACAACCCCTCACAGATACTGTACTTGGAGCACAGCAATGAGCCCTGTTGCAAAGTATTGCTTCAAAAATTGTAATGACACGCCCCTGTTAAACAGGGGCTGAAAAATTGGGCCTTAGGCACTGGTGCCACAACACTCCAACCCCTCACAGATACTGTACTTGGAGCACAGCAATGAGCCCTGTTGCAAAGTATTGCTTCAAAAATTGTAATTACACGCCCCTGTTAAACAGGGGCTGAAAAATTGGGCCTTAGCCACTGGTGGCGGCACCCATAAACAAAAATGATCTTCCAAGCTATCATCATCAATCGTATCATTGAGGACTCGGAGGAGGAGGATAGCCAGTCAACATAACAGCACAGGCACTCAGCATCAGCATCAGTCTTGAAGGGATGTGACATGTTAAAATCAATTAGTCTGTTATATCAGCATCAGGTGTGTGGTAGCTGGTGGTGATCCAAGACTGGTTCATCTTGATGAAAGTCAGTCGATCAACCGAGTCGGTGGACAGGCGCACCCTGTGATCCGTGACAAATCCTCCAGCAGCACTGAATGTGCGTTCCGAAAGAACGCTGGATGCAGGACAGGCCAGTAGCTCAATTGCATACTGTGCAAGCTCTGGCCAGTGATCCATCCTCAAGACCCAGTAAGCCAGAGGATTTTCGGTGGGGAAGGTGTCCAAGTCTGACCTTGCCCCTAGATATTCCTGCACCATGTTTATCAGACGCTGGCGATGGTTGCTGGAACCGATCATACTTTGGGGCTGCGGACTAAAGAATTGTCTGAACGCATCGGTCAGACGGCCACCTTCCCCACCGCTCCTTCTTTGACTGGCCGAAGCCTCAGCAACTCGTTCTCCAGGACCAGGAGTTTGTAACCTCCCAGTCTCTGGGAACGCGTTGCACAGACCTTTCTGCAAGGCCTCCCGGAGTTGTCTAATCCTCTGCTCCCTCTGCGACGGTAACATAAGGTCCGCAACCTTACCCTTGTACCGTGGATCAAGGAGAGTGGCCAGCCAGTAATGGTCCCTCTCCTTGATCCGAAGAATACGAGGATCCTTCCGCGGACTTTGCAGGATCAGGGAGGCCATGCAGCGTAGGTTAGCTGAGGCATTCGGTCCGGAGTCCTCTGGGTCACTAAGGACGACATGATCCGCAGCCACCTCCTCCCAGCCACGTACAAGTCCACTGGTTTCTTGGGACTGTAAATCATCCCTAAAAGACTGCTGCTGATGATGCTGAGTGCCAGCCTCCACCTCCATGCTGACACAATCCTCCTCCTCCTCCTCTTCCTGTGCGATGGGTGGGACAGAAGGAACACTGTCTGGGTAAAGGGGGCCTTGAGAGGCAAGGAAGTCCTCCTCTTCCTGCCTCTGTTCTACCTCAAGTGCCCTGTCCATTATTCCACGCAGCGTGTGCTCCAACAGGTGGACAAGAGGTACAGTGTCACTGATGCATGCACTGTCACTGCTCACCATCCTCGTGGCCTCCTCAAATGGTGCCAGGACAGTGCATGCATCCCTGATCATGCCCCACTGGCGTGGAGAAAAAAAACCAAGCTCCCCTGACCCTGTCCTGGTGCCGTAGTCGCACAGGTACTCATTGATGGCCCTCTGCTGCGTGTGCAGCCGCTGCAGCATGGCCAACGTTGAGTTCCACCTGGTGGGCATGTCACATATAAGGCGGTTCTTGGGCAGGTTCAACTCCTTTTGCAGCTCAGCCAGGCGAGCACTGGCATTATAAGATCTGCGGAAATGCACACAGACTTTCCTGGCCTGCCTCAGGACATCCTGTAAGCCCGGGTACCTGCCCAAGAACCGCTGCACCACTAGGTTAAGGACGTGAGCCACACAGGGCACATGGGTCAGTTGTCCCTGTCGGAGGGCGGAGAGGAGGTTGGTGCCATTGTCGCAAACCACCATTCCTGGCTTAAGCTGGCGTGGCGTCAACCACCTCTCGGCCTGGCCCTGCAGAGCAGACAGGACCTCTGCCCCAGTGTGGCTTCTGTCCCCCAAACACACCAGCGCAAGCACGGCATGGCATCTTTTTGCCTGCGTACTTGCGTAGCCCCTTGAACGGCTACGGAGCACCGCTGGTTCAGAGGACAAAGCACAGGAAGAGGCCATGGAGGAAGAAGAAGAGGAGGGGGTGGAGGAGAGAGGTGTGTCACAACCAGTAGTAGCATTTTGGAGGCGTGGTGGTGGAACAACCTCCAACACTACTGCACCTTGTCCTGCATCCTTCCCAGCTGCCAAAAGAGTGACCCAATGGGCCGTGAAAGAAAGGTAACGTCCCTGTCCATGCCTGCTGGACCATGAGTCAGCGGTAATATGCACCTTACCGCTGACCGCCCTGTCCAGCGAGGCCAAGACATTGCCTTCCACATGCCGGTAGAGAGCCGGAATAGCCTTCCGTGAGAAAAAGTGGTGTTTGGGAACCTGCCACTGAGGAACCGCACATTGCACAAACTCACGGAGGGGGGCCGAGTCTACCAACTGAAAAGGCAGCAGTTGAAGCGCTAGCAATTTAGCCAAGCTAGCATTCAACCGCTGGGCATGTGGATGGCTGGGAGTGAACTTCTTTCGACGGTCCAGCAGCTGGGGCAGGGAAATTTGCCTGCTAGAATCGGACGTCGGTGTACTGCTAGCAGAGTGGCCGCAAGTACTTGGCTGTGACACACCTAATTCTACACCTTCATTCCTCTCAGTGCATGTTTCAGAGAGGACTGAAGTTATAGTGGGGTTGGAGATCCCAGCTGATGCGGTGCAAGGAGAGGTCCGCTTTGTTCTTTGGTGTGGGTCTTTGAGGTAGGCTTGCCAACGAGCTGCATGGCAGGTCAACATATGTCTGGTCAGGCATGTGGTACCCAAGCGGCTGATGTTTTGGCCACGCGATATACACTTGAGACATATGTTGCAAACAGCAGCTGTGCGATCTGATGCACTAGCCTCAAAAAAGGCCCACACCAAAGAACTTTTTGAATGACGGGCAGAGGCAGCGCCCTGCACAGGCGGAGCTCTGCGGTGTGATTCCGTCGGTGTAATGCCCTTACGCTGGCCACCAAAGGGCATCCTGCCTCGTTGGAGATGTGCCTCCTCCTCATCCTCCTCCTCCTCCTCTCTCCTATTAGGCACCCACGTGGAGTCAGTGACCTCATCATCCCCTCCCTCCTCATCACTGGAGCCAATCTGGCAGTATGCTGCAGCTGCTGGAACATGACTGCCAGATTGGTGTCCTTCTTGAGCATCCCCTCTGTCTGCTCTCACGCTACTGCCTTCCTGTAGCTGGGTTTCATCATCAGACCCTTCGAAACGCTGGGCATCCTCCTGGAGCATGTACCCAACACTGTGCTCAAACAGTTCGGGGGACTCCTCAGGAGGAGGACATGGTGGGTCTAGGGAAGGAGTGACTGATGATGAGTCTGACATTGATACCAGGGAAGAGGACGCTTTGGCAGCTGCTTTGCCAGTACCCTGAGCCTGGGTGAGAGAGGATGAGGAGGAGGAGGAGGGCTTGGTCATCCACTCTACCAAGTCTTCGGCATGATGTGGCTCAACATGTCCAGCTGCCGAAAAGAAGGACAAGCGTGTCCCATGGCCATGTGCTGATGACAATGCACCGCGTCCACGACCAGCACTGTTGCCCCCAGACACAGAGCCTGCTTGCCCTCTTTTATTGCCTCCTGACTGTCTGCCTCTCCTTGTTTGCCTTCCAGACATTCTAATGGATGGCCTGCAGGGAGATGGGAAAAAAGCAATAAGGGCTACCTTCAGGTGTCCTTCTCTGTCCCTTTACTTAAGGATTTCTAAATATGGTTGAGGATGATTGCTTTCGCACAGAATAGCACAATGACAATTTCCCTGACTGTCCAAAAAACAAGGATTTCAAAGATGGTTGATGAGGAATGCTTTAGCACAGTATAGCACAATGAGAATTTCCCTCACTGTCCTTCCCTGTCCCTACAAACAAGGATTAGCACAGTAAAACACACTGACACTCTCCCTACCTATAGTTTTCTGTCCCTATAAAAAATGTTTTTTTAAAGATGGTTGATGATGAATGCTTTAGCACAGTATAGCACAATGAGAATTTCCCTCACTGTCCTTCCCTGTCCCTACAAACAAGGATTAGCACAGTAAAACACACTGACACTCTCCCTACCTATAGTTTTCTGTCCCTATAAAAAATGTTTTTTTAAAGATGGTTGATGATGAATGCTTTAGCACAGTATAGCACAATGAGAATTTCCCTCACTGTCCTTCCCTGTCCCTACAAACAAGGATTAGCACAGTAAAACACACTGACACTCTCCCTACCTATAGTTTTCTGTCCCTATAAAAAATGTTTTTTTAAAGATGGTTGATGATGAATGCTTTAGCACAGTATAGCACAATGAGAATTTCCCTCACTGTCCTTCCCTGTCCCTACAAACAAGGATTAGCACAGTAAAACACACTGACACTCTCCCTACCTATAGTTTTCTGTCCCTATAAAAAATGTTTTTTTAAAGATGGTTGATGATGAATGCTTTAGCACAGTATAGCACAATGAGAATTTCCCTCACTGTCCTTCCCTGTCCCTACAAACAAGGATTAGCACAGTAAAACACACTGACACTCTCCCTACCTATAGTTTTCTGTCCCTATAAAAAATGTTTTTTTAAAGATGGTTGATGATGAATGCTTTAGCACAGTATAGCACAATGAGAATTTCCCTCACTGTCCTTCCCTGTCCCTACAAACAAGGATTAGCACAGTAAAACACACTGACACTCTCTCGACCTATAGTTTTCTGTCCCTATAAAAAATGTTTTTTTAAAGATGGTTGATGATGAATGCTTTAGCACAGTATAGCACAATGAGGATTTCCCTCACTGTCCTTCCCTGTCCCTACAAACAAGGATTAGCACAGTAAAACACACTGACACTCTCCCTACCTATAGTTTTCTGTCCCTATAAAAAATGTTTTTTTAAAGATGGTTGATGATGAATGTTTTAGCACAGTATAGCACAATGAGAATTTCCCTCACTGTCCTTCCCTGTCCCTACAAACAAGGATTAGCACAGTAAAACACACTGACACTCTCCCTACCTATAGTTTTCTGTCCCTATAAAAAATGTTTTTTTAAAGATGGTTGATGATGAATGCTTTAGCACAGTATAGCACAATGAGAATTTCCCTCACTGTCCTTCCCTGTCCCTACAAACAAGGATTAGCACAGTAAAACACACTGACACTCTCCCTACCTATAGTTTTCTGTCCCTATAAAAAATGTTTTTTTAAAGATGGTTGATGATGAATGCTTTAGCACAGTATAGCACAATGAGAATTTCCCTCACTGTCCTTCCCTGTCCCTACAAACAAGGATTAGCACAGTAAAACACACTGACACTCTCCCTACCTATAGTTTTCTGTCCCTATAAAAAATGTTTTTTTAAAGATGGTTGATGATGAATGCTTTAGCACAGTATAGCACAATGAGAATTTCCCTCACTGTCCTTCCCTGTCCCTACAAACAAGGATTAGCACAGTAAAACACACTGACACTCTCTCGACCTATAGTTTTCTGTCCCTATAAAAAATGTTTTTTTAAAGATGGTTGATGATGAATGCTTTAGCACAGTATAGCACAATGAGGATTTCCCTCACTGTCCTTCCCTGTCCCTACAAACAAGGATTAGCACAGTAAAACACACTGACACTCTCCCTACCTATAGTTTTCTGTCCCTATAAAAAATGTTTTTTTAAAGATGGTTGATGATGAATGTTTTAGCACAGTATAGCACAATGAGAATTTCCCTCACTGTCCTTCCCTGTCCCTACAAACAAGGATTAGCACAGTAAAACACACTGACACTCTCCCTACCTATAGTTTTCTGTCCCTATAAAAAATGTTTTTTTAAAGATGGTTGATGATGAATGCTTTAGCACAGTATAGCACAATGAGAATTTCCCTCACTGTCCTTCCCTGTCCCTACAAACAAGGATTAGCACAGTAAAACACACTGACACTCTCCCTACCTATAGTTTTCTGTCCCTATAAAAAATGTTTTTTTAAAGATGGTTGATGATGAATGCTTTAGCACAGTATAGCACAATGAGAATTTCCCTCACTGTCCTTCCCTGTCCCTACAAACAAGGATTAGCACAGTAAAACACACTGACACTCTCCCTACCTATAGTTTTCTGTCCCTATAAAAAATGTTTTTTTAAAGATGGTTGATGATGAATGCTTTAGCACAGTATAGCACAATGAGAATTTCCCTCACTGTCCTTCCCTGTCCCTACAAACAAGGATTACCACAGTAAAACACACTGACACTCTCCCTACCTATAGTTTTCTGTCCCTATAAAAAATTTTTTTTTAAAGATGGTTGATGATGAATGCTTTAGCACAGTATAGCACAATGAGAATTTCCCTCACTGTCCTTCCCTGTCCCTACAAACAAGGATTAGCACAGTAAAACACACTGACACTCTCCCTACCTATAGTTTTCTGTCCCTATAAAAAATGTTTTTTTAAAGATGGTTGATGATGAATGCTTTAGCACAGTATAGCACAATGAGAATTTCCCTCACTGTCCTTCCCTGTCCCTACAAACAAGGATTAGCACAGTAAAACACACTGACACTCTCCCTACCTATAGTTTTCTGTCCCTATAAAAAATGTTTTTTTAAAGATGGTTGATGATGAATGCTTTAGCACAGTATAGCACAATGAGAATTTCCCTCACTGTCCTTCCCTGTCCCTACAAACAAGGATTAGCACAGTAAAACACACTGACACTCTCCCTACCTATAGTTTTCTGTCCCTATAAAAAATGTTTTTTTAAAGATGGTTGATGATGAATGCTTTAGCACAGTATAGCACAATGAGAATTTCCCTCACTGTCCTTCCCTGTCCCTACAAACAAGGATTAACACAGTAAAACACACTGACACTCTCCCTACCTATAGTTTTCTGTCCCTATAAAAAATGTTTTTTTAAAGATGGTTGATGATGAATGCTTTAGCACAGTATAGCACAATGAGAATTTCCCTCACTGTCCTTCCCTGTCCCTACAAACAAGGATTAGCACAGTAAAACACACTGACACTCTCCCTACCTATAGTTTTCTGTCCCTATAAAAAATGTTTTTTTAAAGATGGTTGATGATGAATGCTTTAGCACAGTATAGCACAATGAGAATTTCCCTCACTGTCCTTCCCTGTCCCTACAAACAAGGATTAGCACAGTAAAACACACTGACACTCTCCCTACCTATAGTTTTCTGTCCCTATAAAAAATGTTTTTTTAAAGATGGTTGATGATGAATGCTTTAGCACAGTATAGCACAATGAGAATTTCCCTCACTGTCCTTCCCTGTCCCTACAAACAAGGATTAGCACAGTAAAACACACTGACACTCTCCCTACCTATCCTTCTCTTTCCCTAAACTAAAGGAATCCAGGTTAAGCAAGAAAAAAAAATGTCACTGTCCCTGCCTATGCTTCTCTTTCCCTGCTCCGGAACACACTACACTAGGCCACCGTGCTGGCGGCCTTTTATAGTGTGGGGCGTGTACTAAACACCCTCAGCAATAATTGGCCACAGGCATCCTGCCTGTGGCCAATCATTGCTCTCCTCGCTGCCGGCGCTGTGATTGGCCAAGCATGCGGGGTCACAGTGCATGCTTGGCCAATCACAGCGCCTGGATGACACTGCGATGGCGTAGTGCATTGTGGGCCGCGAATTAGGCGCGAACGGCCCAAATCATTCGTTGTTCGGCGAACGATCGAACAGCCGATGTTCGAGTCGAACGTATGTTCGACTCGAACACCGAGCTCATCCCTAGTCCTGGATATGAGAGGTGAGTGCCTTAACATGAGGTCTCAAGTAATCGCCAACTAGTTGACTGGAAGGTTCATTTAGGCACCCATTTCCCGACCCTATGGGTCTCCCCGGGGGTTCTATCATGCGTTTGTAGATTTTAGGCAGCGCGTAGATCGTCAGAGTTTTTGGGGTTCTAACATCTAGGAATTCAAATGTTTTTTTATCAATGGTACCTTTTAGAAAAGCCTCATTAATGATGCCTCTAAATTTATTGGTCATTCTTTCCAAATAGATCTCAAGTATCCTTCTATGGTTGTCCAGTATGTTCAAAACCATTTTCTCATACTGGGCAACCTCCATTACCATGATATTTCCACCCTTGTCTGAGGGTTTTATCACCAGACTCGAGTTCCTTTTTAATTCATTCAAGGCCAAATCTTGCATTGGGCTAAGGTTCGGGTTTGCTGAACTTTTCCACTAAGTACTTTGGATCTCATGAACTACCTGCTAAGTGAAGGCCCAAATATTGGGATTCACTTGGAGAAGGGGAAATGCTTGTGATATTGGTTTGTATAGTCTGGGTGGGGGAAAGCAGGGCTCAATCAAGGGACCCCCTCCCCCGGAGAGACAACAAACAACTTAATCATCCTCCAACTGGAGTGTATCCCCCGATGGGTTACTCTCCTCCCAAAGGTCCATCAAGTCATTAATTGCTTTTAAATCTTCCATTGAGAAATTTTCCTATATCTCACTAGGGGGACTCAGTACTGTATCCTTTTTATTTGCAAATATTGTTTTATACATGAACTTCCGTGTTAAAAGATGGACATCTTTAATTAATTCAAATTTATCAATCATTTGGGTCGGACAAAAGGTTAAGCCCAACAAAAATACCTCAATTTGATCCTTTGTTTGAACTTGTGATGAAAAATTAATTACTTCTAATTTGTCTGATTTGGCAAGGCTTTGGTCACCAATGTTTTGATCTTCTAACCTTTTTTGGCTTCCACCATGACCGGGGAAAAAAAAAAGGTGCTGTATGTAGGTCAATCCCTCCCAAGGATGGACAATGCTTACTCACCTTTGAACTGTGGCCATTTACCCTGTTGTAAGTGAGGCTCAATATCTTTTTATAAGGGTCAATCCCTTGGGATAGATCAAAATGTATTTTTGATCTTCCCTGTTTATATCTTTGATACTTTGATACTGAGCTAAGAACCAGTGGCAAATTGAAACGAAGAAGTGCTCAGATGGCACAAGTACCTTGAAATTTGCTATCACTAGATGAAGTCTACATATGGAAAAAGATTTGAATATTGATCAATCGATTTGCTAAACTTCTACAGTGTAACTGTAGGGCAATTTTTCTTCCCTCACTCTTGTGGCACAGACGTACCCCATTGGACCTCTTGGTGGGTCTTGGGGATTATTTGGAACCGTGACCATTTTGAAAGGTGGTAATGTTTTAAAAAAAAGGTCCTACAAAAGCTCCAGAAGAAGCCACGTCTGTGGTGAAACATGTAGAGGCAACCATTCTTTTGTATTGTGACCATTGGGCCGCTCTTTGCCCTAATTGTACAAGCAGTTTTATATTGTTTATGTATTAATACATTTTCTATTTTTTGTATATTTGATTTCTGATTTTTTTTGCACCTCAAAACTCCACTCTTTGCCCTTTGGGCTTATATTCTCTTGTTAAATTTCTTGAACAACTCTTCACTTGTTAACAATTACCAATGTCCAGGTTTTCTTATAACCTGGACTCAAAATTCTAGATCTACGGGCAACTTCTTCTTGCTCAAAATGCTGAATGTCAGTACAATACCAATAGGACCTCAAATACTGTCCCATAGGGATGTTTCTGACTGTTTACTGCTGTAGGTTTCCTAAATAGTTTTGTGTTCACTGTGCCACCTGGGCCCAATTGAATGGCAAGGTCCAAAAACATAACAGCATGTTCATCACAGAAACTTGCAAATTTTAAGTTATAATGATTCTCATGTAGGTTACTCACAAATGCTGAAGCCTCTTCCCTAGTGCCTGTCCAAAAAAAGAGAACATCATCGATGTACCTGTACCAAGACAGTATCATGATAAATGTTAGCATAAACTGGGGAACAATTTGTGCTCATCGCTGTGCCCTGTGCTTGAAAAAATAGTTGTCCAGTAAAACTAAACTTATTGTTTGTCAAAAGAAATTCCAAAAGCTTTTAAGATAAAAACACTATGGGGTTTATTTACTAAAACTGGAGAGCGCAAAATCTGGTGCAGCTGTGCATGGTACCCAATCATCTTCTAACTTCAGCTTGTTCAATTAAGCTTTAAAAATAATATAACCTGGAAGCTAATTGGTTTCTATGCTAAGCTGCACTCTCGCATTTCAGTAAATCAACCTCTATTTATGGTTCTTAACAACCATATCTTTTTAACAGTTCAATTAATTCTAGATGATGTGGGTGTAAGGGAACAAGCCAGAGGATAGTTGCCCGTGAGCCTGGCACATTGTCCAATTACCAATATGGCCGTGCCCGCACGAATGCACACACACATATTGCAAACGCACGTTCGCCATGGTGAACAAGTGTGCGTGCCAGTGCACACCATGTACGTCAGATCCTGGCACCCTCGTTCCTTTAAAAGAGTGACTGTGGCACATGGACATTGCTGATTGGCCTTCAGCTTCCTGCTCCTTGTTCCTGTGTTTGCTTATGATTCTGATCACCTGTTACCAACCTGGCTTGCCCTTGGATACCTTTTGTCTCTCTGCCAGCTCTGACCCCGGATTGCTCACGGATCTGTTCTTGTCTCCTGTCCTGTGTATGACCTCAGCTTGCCTGACCACATGTTTGATCTCCAGTCTGCTGACCACTGGCTTACTGACCTGGCGCCTGGTGCCTACCTGCTGTACCCAGCCTGCTGCACTTTCCATTTTAACCTGCTTCCTGCTGTGTTCAGCCTGCACAACCTTCAGCTCTCTCGAGTCCTACTGCTCACCTTATCTGGAATTCACCTGCAAAGGGATCTCAGCATCTACATTTCTCATCAGTGGCAGAGCTGGCTATCCCTGCTTCTCTGTGCTTTGTGTTCCCTGTTACCACTTTCAAGGACACCGAGCACTTGCAAGGAGAGCCCTTTCTGCATTTTGGCTTCAGGACCAGGTACATGACAGTGTAATAGAGGAATAAAAGGCCTCAATGTCCAGTGTAAGTAACAAGGTGTGTTCAGAAATCACAATTTCCTGTAATAGAGTAAGCAAATGTGATGCAACCCTCACATAAGAAACAAATTCAACACAAAGGGTTATAAGGTTCAATCAAAATACTTGCTGATATGTTCTGTAAGAGAACCCTGTCCCATACCTCCCAACATTTTGAAATGGGAATGAGGGACACCTACTAGCAAATGTATGTAGGCATAGGACACGCCTCCTGTCACACCCCCTTAAAGGAGAATTAACCAGAAATAGAGGTTCTGTAAATACACAAGGGCTTTTTTTTACCACTACTGTTCCTTTTTTATAGAAATATGGTACAGTTTCCCCAATGGGGCTTTGGACAGCAATGAAGTAAAGTCAAAAAAGTGTAGAATGTATAGCAAAAGGGTAAATTTATTTAGAGATAAACAGATGTCATAATGTAGTTATATAACAACATATAAAAATATATAAAAACTGGTCAAATAGTACAGTACGTATTCCACAGTATAGCATATAAGCAAGATTAAACAAAATTGTACGCATTGTTACATATCGAGATGCTAAAAGGTGTAGGGTACCCAACGCGTTTCGACCTATCATCTTCAGGGGAAAATTGGCTCTATAAGACACATTAAATATCTTGAGAATTTCAAAACATATCATAAATCCCATTATAGGTCTAAAATGGCGATCTATTTACCTCTAAAAAGTGGAATGAGTAATCCCATGGGCAGAAATGTTAAAAGCCGTTGAGTGATCCGGAGGGCCTCATGGTTGCCCCCACCTCCACAGAATGGATGGGCCCAACCCGAGGGGCTTGAAAGGAGCCACACTGGTGATGCCTTCCAGGGGACGGAAGAGTCGGCACCTGCAACGAATACCCAATCAATGACCATATGTTGAATACAGGGAATTAGCACACTAGCAAGCACACTAGCAAGAGTATCAATTAGGCTATAAATATTTAAGTATGTGAACTAACTGCAATCATATTTGTCAATATGTACTCATCAAGGTGTCCTAAGGTCCCATGAATATGATTGACCAATATGGTGTGGATAGGACAATTTAATGATATATAGTGATAGGGGGAATATAATTTTATAATGAGGTTAGAAGGTTTATATGATGTTATAAGTGATTGTAATGATGGGATATGCATATATTAAGAACTGCCCCTAAGAGGCAGTTGGGTGGTGAGATGTGCTGGTGATAGTGAAATTTAAGTGTTTGGATAGAATGAAATAATGTCAGCCCGCTAAATGCAGGCTGAGGTATAGAGACAATTCGAAAAAAATGTATATGTGGTGTCTGCTGACTAGTGTTGACATAAAAGTGAAAAAGAAAACAAACAATCAAAAAAAATTCAATCAAAAAAGAGTGTAATCAACAGAAAACCGACTATAGGAATGTAGGAGTGTTTATGTAATGTCGTCATTTACCTTGTACCATAATGTAACTCGTGTGAGTTGGAAGTTGTATATTGTATAAGCCTAACTGCAATTAAGCAAGAGAGGTGGAGACTCAGAACCGTGAGAGGATATGTGCAGTACCTTCCATCCTGGTCTGCGTGGAATAATGGTTTGATTCACAGGCAGCTGGTCATTGATATATGCCTGGGGGTATGGCAATTAAGGTAAACGAGCGTAGGTGATACGTCCATCCCCCCTCCCTCCGGAGCTATAGCATCCAGGCCGCTAGGTGAGCGGCACACGTGTGGCTCCCTCGGCGTCCCGGAAGGCTGCTGCCCCGGCCACTGCCGTAATCTCTGCCGCAAATCGCTAGACGTCATGGTGGCGCGCACATGCCGAGCTAACTCGCACATGCGCACTTCACCGTGGACGGTCCGGAGGTGATCAAGGGACGCCGCCGGCAGGGTAGAGCTAGCTTCGGCGGATGAGGGGTGACCACTCATCTGCCAACCAAAGCATAGAGGGGGGGACGCGGCGGTATCCACATCCCCTCCACCTTGCCGGGAATCCGCAGAGGGCCGGGATCCACCCCCATGGGGGCGACAGGTGCAACAGAGGCCCACCATGACCCACAACGGCTATATGTCTATAATGTTATAGACCAATATGTCTCTATTGCTGTCCAAAGCCCCATTGGGGAAACTGTTCCATATTTCTATATTATATTGTTTCGGAGTGTGCAGCGCATACATCTCTCCCATATGTGTTTTTCCTATACTATATATTTTGGGTGGTTAAACACCCCTCTTCCCCCCCATGACACATGAGAGATATACAACAGGAGCTGTGTGTTGTTCTTAAAGTCCTCTTTACCCTTGCATGCCAATCTTTTCATTTCAATTATGACAAATATTTAAGGGTGAAAAATTGTTAACCTCATGTTTTGGCAACACCCCTTTAAGAGCCCATTCACACAGGGGCAACACGACTTCCAGCGCGATTTTATGAGGCAACTCAGACATGACTTGAGAATGAATCACAGTGCGACCTGGAGCTATTTACAAGGCAACTCCAAGTTGCCTGCAGGACAGGAGACATTCCAGTGGCCAATCAAACAAGAATCAGCTCTGTGGGAGGGAGGGGGAGGGAGAGGTTTGCCTGATAAATGTATGTTTTCTTCCTGGAGAGTTGCTCCTATTAAGACAGTGAGAGGCGACTCCCATTGAAATGAATGGTTACAGGTCGCCTAGGAGTCGGATTGAAGTAGTACAGGGACCTTTTTTGAAGTCGGAGCGACTGCAGTATTGTGCATGAGGACGGCTCCATTAACTTACATTGATTTCTTCAGCCAGCGTGACCTGAGGCGACTAGGGGCAACCTGGGGCGATTTGGAGTCGGATCCAAAGACGCCCCTGTGTGATTGGGCTCTAAATGGGGGAACAGATTGAAACTGTATCTTTCCCCTCCCTATGCATCAAGATAAATCTATTTTAGATTCCTGTATTGCAGCATGTTCAAATATTTAACTAATATTTGTCATTGAACTATCACACAGCTCCTGTATAAACGTAAAAATTAATATAATAAATATTGTTATTGCATTTATTATGATTTAATGTAACAAACTACACAATGCACAACTGTTATGGTTGATGTCAGCATACTTTGTATACATTATAGACATATGGCCGTTGTGGGTCACGGTGGGCCTCTGTTGCACCTGTCGCCCCCATGGGGGTGGATCCCGGCCCTCTGCGGCTTCCCAGCAGGGTGGGGGGATGTGGATACCGCTGCGTTCCCCCCCTCTATGCTTTGGTTGGCGGATGAGTGGTCACCCCTCGTCCGCCGATGCTAGCTCCACCCTGCCGGTGGCATCCCTTGAACACCTCCGGACCGTCCACGGAGAAGTGCGCATGTGCGAGTTAGCTCGGCGTGTCCACGGCACAGTGACGTCTCGCGATTTGCGGCGGAGATGACGGCAGTGGCCGGGGCAGCAGCCTTCCGGGACGCCGAGGGAGTCACACGTGGGCCGCTCACCTAGTGGCCTGGACGCTATAGCTCCGGGGGGAGGGGGGAGGTAGGTATCACCTGTGCTTGTTTACCTTAATTGTCAAACCCCCAGGCATATAGCAATGACCAGCTGCCTGTGAATCAAACCATGATTCCACGCAGACTAGGACGAACAGTACTGCACACATCCTCTCTCGGTTCCGAGTCTCCACCTCTCTTGCTTAATTGCAGTTAGGTTTATACAATATACAACTTCCAACTCACAAGAGTTACATTGTGGTACAAGGTAAATTACAACATTACATAAACACTCCTACATTCCTATAGTCGGTTTTGGGTTAATTACACTCTTTTTTGATTGAATTTTTTTTCATTGTTTGTTTTCTTTTTCACTTTTATGTTAACACTATTCGGCAGACACCACATATACATTTTTTCAAATTGTCTCTATACCTCATCCTGCATTTAGCGGGCTGACATTATTTCATTCTATCCAACCAACAATTTAATTTCACTATCACCAGCACATCTCACCACTAGAGTTGAGCGGACACCTGGATGTTCGGGTTCGACGGGTTCGGCCGAACTTCGGAAAAAAGTTTGGGTTCGGGACCAAACTTTAACCCGAACCCGGACCCGAACCCGAACCCCATTGAAGTCAATGGGGACCCGGACTTCTAAGGACTAAAAAGGCTCTACAAAAGTAATGGAAAGGGCTAGAGGGCTGCAAATGGCAGCAAAATGTTGTTAAGAGCATGGCAAGTGCTCTGCAAACAAATGTGGATAGGGAAATAACTTAAAATAACATAAAAAAAATTTAAAATAAAAATAATAATCTTGACCTAGGAGGACGAGGTCCATATGGAGTAGGAGGTTGAGGTGGCGGTGGATGTGGCTGTGTAGGTGGAAGCGGCGGTGGAGGAGGACGAGGTAGCCAACACTGGTTCAAAAATACAACAATGGCTGGGTAAGGCCGGTGATGTGTCGAATTCTGTCCCCCGTCAAATAGTGTCCACCCTGTACTGCGCTTGCTCAGTATGTAGGACAAGGGGATTTCGAAAATCTCCCAAGACGAACGGCGCCTGCGTGGTGAGTTCAGGTGAAGGCCACACCATCCGTGGTTCAAGTCGAGCCAAGTGAGGCCGTGCCCGAAGCGTGGCGATCGAACCGAGCCCGTGAGGGGCCCTGTTACTATGTGCTACCGTATGTCCACTTGGATGGTGGGGCTTGAACCTGCACTCACAGCGCAGGCGCCGTTCATCTTCGGAGATTTTGTGAATCTCCTTGTCCTCTGTACTGCACAAGCGCTGCGCCTTCGCAGTATGGGCCGGACACAATCCGATGGCCGGACAGTTTTTGTCACAACACCGGTATACATGTCTATTCTGCACAAGGTACGGACAAGTCCTGTGGGATCCATGCCTGGTTCATTTTAATGAACGTGAGCTTGTCCACATTGGCTCTGGACAGGCGGCTGCGCTTGTCTGTGATAACGCCCCCTGCCGTGCTAAATACACGCTCAGATAATACACTGGCTGCAGGGCAGGCCAGCACCTCCAAGGCATAAAGGGCAAGCTCAGGCCATGTGCCCAATTTGGAGACCCAGAAGTTAAAGGGGGCAGACCCGTCATCCAATGCGTGTAGGCCTGTGGACACATACTGCTCAACCATGTTGGTGAAATGCTGCCTCCTGCTAAGACGTTCCATCTCAGCTGGTGGTGCTGGTTGTTGTGGCGTGCTGACAAAGCTTTTCCACATTTCAGCCATGCTAACCCTGCCTTCTGAGGTGCTGCCGGTGCCCCGGCTGCGTTGGCGACCTCTTCCTCCTCCTCTGCCTTCGCCTTGTGCTTCCACCGTACGCCCGCTGTCAGGTGGGAATGCCACCAGCAGCGCGTCTACCAGCGTGCGCTTGTACTCGCGCATCTTACGATCCCGCTCCAGTGAGGGAATTAAGGACGGTACGTTGTCCTTGTAACGGGAATCCAGCAGGGTGGCCACCTAGTAATCAGCACCAGTTAAAATGTGGGCAACTCGGCGGTCATTGCGGAAACACTGCAGCATGTAATCGCTCATGTGTGCCAGGCTGCCCAGAGGCAAAGAAAAGCTGTCCTCTGTGGGAGGTGTATCGTCTGTGTCCTCTGTATCCCCCCAGCCATGCACCAGTGATGGCCACGAGCTGGTCTGGGTGCCACCCTGCTGTGAAAATGGCTCCTCCTCCTCCTCCTCCTCCTCCATCTCCTCCTCCACCTCGTCATCCTCCAGAACTGTGCCCTTTCTACCGGACAATTGTGTACCTGGCGTTTGTTGGTGCAGGAACCCACCCTCGTTGCCACTTGTGAAAGACTGCCCTGAAATCCTTTGAAATGATCCCGCTTCCTCCTCCTCCTCCTCATCCTCCTGTGCCACATCCTCTTCCATCATCGCCTGAAGCGTTTTTTCAAGGAGGCATAGAACTGGGATAGTAACGCTAAGAACGGCGTCATTGGCACTGGACATGTTGGTGGAGTACTCGAAACAGTGCAACAAGGCACACAGGTCTCGCATGGAGGCCCAGTTATTGGTGGTGAAGTGGTGCTGTTCCGCAGAGCGACTCACGTGTGATTGCTGCAGCTGAAACTCCACTATCGCCTGCTGCTGCTCGCACAGTCTGGCCAGCATGTGCAAGGTGGAGTTCCACCTTGTGGGCACGTCACATATGAGGCGGTGAGTGGGAAGGCCGAAGTTGTGCTCAGGTTGAGAACGTTTATGCCTCGCTTCAGGCTCTGATTGCACAGCCTGCAAACCACTCGTGTCTTGTCATCAGCACATTGTGTGAAGAACTGCCATGCTAGGGAACTCCTTGGACCTGGCTTTGGTGTGCTCGGTCCCTTGCTGCGTTGGGCAGTAGCAGACATACTGTCTAGTGGACGGACGCTCCGCTTTTGCACCCTGCTCCCTCTTCTGCTGTGCTGGTGGCTCTGTGCGACCACCGCCTCTTCCTCCAAACTACACTGGTCACCTGCATAACGTTCATTCCATGTGGGGTCGAGGACCTCATCGTCCTCCACATCATCTTCCACCCAGTCTTCACCCCTGCCCTCCTTGTCTGTCTGCACAATTGCGAAAGCAGCAGCAGTTGGCACCTGTGTTTCGTCATCATCCGAGACGTACTGCGATGGTCCTCCCATGTACTCATCATGAAACATAAGTGGTTGGGCATCGGTGCACTCAATCTCTTCCACTTCTGGGGCAGGGCTAGGTGGATGGCCCTGGGAAACCCTGCTAACAGAGTCATCGAAAAGCAGAAGAGACTGCTGCATGATTTGGGGCTCAGACTGCTTGGCTGATTTGCAAGGGAGTGAGGTGAAAGACTGATGGACATGGGTTTCAGGTGCCAACTCAGGTGCGACAATGTGAAGGAACCCGAGGCACTGTCAGCAACCCAATCTACTATCGCCTGTACTTGTCCTGGCCTAAACATTCGTAGAGCCTCATTAGGCGCGACAAAATACCGCTGCAGGCTCGGTCGCCTACTCACACCTGAGGAAGGTGTTTCACTTGTGCGTGTATCTGGCACAGATCCACCACGTCCTCTCCCTGCAACAGGAGCTCCACCAGCAGCACCACGACCGGGGCCACCACGTCCCTTTGACCTTCTCCTCATATTTTCCAAATTTAGGATGTTGCCCTAAATGGGTGTTTTTGGAAGAGCAGAACACACCCACAGTACGTAACCGCTGAATCGCACAGCTACAGAACTGCAGAAAATGCTATTCAAAAAAATTTTGTTTTTTTAGTATAGCACAGTAGAAGAAAACTATTTAGAAATTGTTTATTTCACACACCTCCAAATATGTATAACACACTGCAAACTATTTTTTGTGCCCCTAAAAGGCGTTTTTTCGAAGAGCAGAACACACCCACAGTACGTAACCGCTGAATCGCACAGCTACAGAACTGCAGAAAATGCTATTCAAAAAAATGTTTTTTTTTTAGTATAGCACAGTAGAAGAAAACTATTTAGAAATTGTTTATTTCACACACCTCCAAATATATATAACACACTGCAAACAATTTTTTGTGCCCCTAAAAGGCGTTTTTTCGAAGAGCAGAACACACCCACAGTACGTAACCGCTGAATCGCACAGCTACAGAACTGCAGAAAATGCTATTCAAAAAAAATGTTGTTTTTTTAGTATAGCACAGTAGAAGAAAACTATTTAGAAATTGTTTATTTCACACACCTCCAAATATGTATAACACACTGCAAACAATTTTTTGTGCCCCTAAAAGGCGTTTTTTCGAAGAGCAGAACACACCCACAGTACCTAACCTCTGAATCGCACAGCTACAGAACTGCAGAAAATGCTATTCAAAAAAAAATTTGTTTTTTTAGTATAGCACAGTAGAAGAAAACTATTTAGAAATTGTTTATTTCACACACCTCCAAATATGTATAACACACTGCAAACTATTTTTTGTGCCCCTAAACTGCGTTTTTTGGAAGAGCAGAACACACCCACAGTACGTAACCGCTGAATCGCACAGCTACAGAACTGCAGAAAATGCTATTCAAAAAAAAATGTGTTTTTTTAGTATAGCACAGTAGAAGAAAACTATTTAGAAATTGTTTATTTCACACACCTCCAAATATGTATAACACACTGCAAACTATTTTTTGTGCCCCTAAAAGGCGTTTTTTCGAAGAGCAGAACACACCCACAGTACGTAACCACTGAATCGCACAGCTACAGAACTGCAGAAAATGCTATTAAAAAAAAATGGTTTTTTTTAGTATAGCACAGTAGAAGATAACTATTTAGAAATTGTTTATTTCACACACCTCCAAATATGTATAACACACTGCAAACTATTTTTTGTGTCCCTAAAAGGCGTTTTTTGGAAGAGCAGAACACACCCACAGTACGTAACCGCTGAATCGCACAGATACAGAACTGCAGAAAATGCTATTCAAAAAAATGTTGTTTTTTTAGTATAGCACAGTAGGAGAAAACTATAAAGAAATTGTTCATTTCACACACCTCCACATATGTATAACACACTGCAAACTATTTTTTGTGGCCCTGAATGGCTCTTTTTGCAAGCGTACATTAAAGTGCAAATTTTTTTTCTTTTTTTCTTGCCCTAAACGGGTCTTTTTTTGCACGAGCAAAATAAAATGCAAATTTTTTATTTTTTTTGCCTGGGCTCATGGCAGTGTAAAAAGACTGCACTGCAACACAAACAGGTAAACCTATGCAGATCGCTGATTTTAATCTCTGAATCTGGACTCCTATATAATATTCTCTCTCCCTGAAAGCACCAACACAGGAACCTGGCCCTACACTACACTATCTCTCTATCTTTTCCCTCAGATTGCAGAATCAGGACTACCTCATGTATTTTTCTATCTCTCCCTAAAAGCAGCAGCAGCAGACTAGATCCTCTCCCTATCTATTCTGAAGCAGAGTGACGTGTGTGCTGTGTGCCTCTAGCTTATATAGAAGCTGGGTCACATGTTGCACTGACCAATCACAGCCATGCCATTAGTAGGCATGGCTATGATGGCCTCTAAGGGCACACCAGCTAATCAAAAGGTGATTGGCTGGCCCCTGAAGCATTTCTAAATGCGTAATTAGATTGCCGAACCCGAACCCGGACTTTTGCGCAAAGTCCGGGTTCGGGTTCGGGTTCGGGAAAAAGCTAAAGTTCAGTACAGACCCGAACTTTACAGTTCGAGTTCGCTCAACACTACTCACCACCCAACTGCCTCTTGGGGGCAGTTCTTAATATATGCATATCCCATCCTTACAATCACTTATAACATAATATAAACCTTCTAAGCACATTATAAAATTATATTCCCCCTATCACTATATATCATTAAATTTTCCTATTCACACCATATTGGTCAATCATATTCATGGGACCTTAGGACACCTTGATGAGTACATATTGACAAATATGATTGCAGTTAGTCCACATACTTAAATATTTATAGCCTAATTGATACTCTTGCTTGTGTGCAAAGAGTTAATCTATTTAATTCCCTGTATTCAACATATGGTCATTGATTGGGTATTGTTTGCAGGTGACGACTCTTCCGTCCCCTGGAAGGCGTCACCGGTGTGGCCCCTTGCAAGCCCCTCGGGTTGGGCCCATCCATTCTGGGGATGTGGGGGCAACCATGAGGATCTCCGCATCACTCAATGGCTTTTAACATTTCTGCTCATGGGATTACTCATTCCACTTTTTAGCGCTAAATATATCGCCATTTTAGACCTATAATGAGATTTATGTTGATATGTTTTGAAATTCTGAAGATATTTAATGTGTCTTATAGAGCCAACTTTCTCCCTGAAGATGACCGTTCATAGGTCGAAACGCGTCGGAGATCCTACATCTTTTAGCATCTCAATATGTAACAATGCGTACAATTTATTGTAATCTTGCTATTTGTCCAGTTTTTATATGTTGTTATTTAACTACATTATGACATCTGTTTGTCTCTGAATAAATGTACCCTTTTGCTCTCCATTCTACACTTTTTTGACCCTGCTACATTGCTGTCCAAAGCCCCATTCTGGAAACTGTTCCATATTTCTATATTATATTGTTTCGAGGTGTGCAGCGCATACATCTCTCCCATATGTGTTTTTCCTATACTGTTCCTTTATATTGGCTTTTAAAATTTACAAATGCAGCAATTTAGAAATTGGATGAAAGGTTTAGCACTGGGAAACACTTTTTGAAAGATAAAAAGTGCATTTTATATACAACTTTCTAGATCAGAACAAAATGAGGGATAAATGAGGAAGAAAGACGGACAGTCCCTGGAAATCAGGGACAGTTGGGAGCTATGCCCTGTCCTGAAATTATAGGACTACCTGGGGGATCTAGTGTAGATTTATATATTTTAGGCAGTGTGTAAAACACCAGTTTTCGCAGATGTTTTGCAGATGTTTTTCACCTCTACGGTGAACACAATGTGCCTTATTTACTGCAATTCCTGTATTAAAAGAATATCAACATTTGTAGTGTTAATTGTGTATAAGCAATACTAGCAAAAATCAAACTTTTATCTTGAATTCATCCTTAAAAATTACTTCCTGGTACATGACAGCTTTGTAACTCTGACATGATGAAGAAAATCCATGCCTCTACCAGGGTGGTTGCCTCCACAAAGAGATAACGGGGTTGATGATTTACTAAAACTGGACAGTGCAAAATCTGCTGCAGCTGTGCATGGTAACGAATCGGCTTCTAACTTGGTTTCTATGAAGCATTGCACCAGATTTTGCACTCTCCAGTTTTAGTAAATCAACCCCACAGTGGAAACAAGGCATGGTAAGTCAATTATTGGGAAACATCAGTCCTTCACCCTCTGTCTGCCTTTGTTGAGGACAACTTCCAAAGTTCCGTACCTCTTTAGGGCTGGCACCACACATCATTGTGTTGCAGTAACACACGTGGGGGTGATTTACTATAAACAGTGCGCTGCGCCGGTTCATACCTTAATAGGTGCGCCGGATAAATCCTTCATTGAGCGCAGGCACCGGCGGCGCACTGCTATAGTAAATAAAAATTTGAGTGGCGCTCTATTCAAAATGAATGGTTCCCTATGGGAGCCCATTGATTTGAATAGAGGTCGCCCAGGAAGTCGGATGAAGACGATCCGACTCGCGGGGCGACTCGGGTGCCGGCTGACACAAGGACAGAGCGACTTTGCGAGGCAACTTGGACACGCCGCTCAAGTCGTGTCCTAGAGGCGACTACCTGGCCGAGAATGTCTCCAGCGCGATGCCATCGCACTGGTTCTCGGCGACAGGGTACTGCAAGCCTCGCACTTGCTGTCCCCTGTGTTTGGTATGAATCATGAAGGGGAAATCCACGCCAAATTTTAATTAAAAAAATGGCATGGGTTCCCCTCCAGGAGCATACCAGGCCCTTAGGTCTGGTATGGATTTTAAGGGAAACCCCCTACGCCAAAAAACGGCGTGGGGGTCCCCCCCAAAATCCATACCAGACCCTTATCCGAGCACGCAGCCCGGCAGGTCAGGAAAGGGGGGCGAGCGTGCCCCCCCTCCTGAACCGTACCAGGCCGCATGCCCTCAACATGGGGGTTGGGGGTTTTGGGGCAGGGGGCGCCCTGCGCCCCCACCACCCCAAAGCACCCTGCCCCCATGTTGATGGGGAGAAGGGCCTCTTCCCGACAACCCTGGCCGTTGGTTGTCGAGGTCTGCGGGCGGCTGGCTTTTCGGAATCCGGGAGCCCCCTTTAATAAGGGGGCCCCCAGATCCCGGCCCCCCCACCCTATGTGAATGAGTATGGGGTACATCATACCCCTACCCATTCACCTGGTGACAAAAAAAGTCAATAAAAAACACAACACAGGTTTTTAAAGTAATTTATTAGGCAGCTCCAGGGGTCTTCTTCCGACTTCGGGGGTCTTTCTGCCGGGCGCCCCGCTATCTTCTTCCAGCTCTTTTGCTAGCGGGGTCCCGGTCTTCATCGTCGTCTTCTTCCGACTTCGGGGGTCTTTCTGCCGGGCGCCCCACTATCTTCTTCCAGCTCTTTTGCTAGCGGGGTCCCGGTCTTCATCGTCATCTTCTTCTGACTTTGGGGGTCTCTTGTTCTGTTCTCCTGTGTCGTCTCCGCGCTCTCCGGTTCTTCTCCCGCTCTCCGGTGCCTTCTCTATGATCTCCGGTTCTTTCTGCCTTCTGCCGGGCGCCCCGCTATCTTCTTCCAGCTCTTTTGCTAGCAGGGTCCCGGTCTTCATCATCGTCTTCTTCCCTCTTCTCTCCGTCCGATGTTGCCTCGTCGCTGTCCGCCGCTACAATGCTCTGTCCGCGGAGCGCACTCACTTATATTGGCATGGGGCGTGGTCACCGGGTGATGCCATCCGCTGACCCCGCCCCCGTAATGACGTCACAGTCCCGGGGAATGATGGGACTGTGACGATACGGGGGCGGGGTCAGCGAGTGGCATCACCCAGTGACCACGCCCCATGCCAATATAAGTGGGTGCGCTCTGCCCACACAGCATTGTAGCGGCGGACAGCGACAAGGCAACATCGGGCGGAGAGAAGAGGGAAGAAGACGACGATGAAGACCGGGACCCCGCTAGCAAAAGAGCTGGAAGAAGATAGCGGGGCGTCCAGCAGAAGGCAGAAAGAACCGGAGATCGGGGAGAAGAACCGGAGAGCGCGGAGACGACACCGGAGAACAGGACAAGAGACCCCCCGAAGTCGGAAGAAGACGACGATGAAGACCAGGGCCCCCGCTAGCAAAAGAGCTGGAAGAAGATAGCGGGGCGCCTGGCAGAAAGACCCCCGAAGTCGGAAGAAGACGTTGATGAAGACCGGGACCCCGCTAGCAAAAGAGCTGGAAGAAGATAGTGGGGCGCCCGGCAGAAAGACCCCCGAACTCGGAAGAAGACGACGATGAAGACCGGGACCCCGCTAGCAAAAGAGCTGGAAGAAGATAGCGGGGCGCCCGGCAGAAAGACCCCCGAAGTCAGAAGAAGACCCCGGAGCTGCCTAATAAATTACTTTAAAAACCTGTGTTGTGTTTTTTATTGACTTTTTTTGCCACCAGGTGAATGGGTAGGGGTACGATGTACCCCATACTCATTCACATAGGGTGGGGGGCTGGTATCTGGGGTCCTGGATTCCGATAAGCCCCTGCCCGCAGACCCCGACAACCAACAGCCAGGGTTGTCGGGAAGAGGCCCTTGTCCCCATCAACATGGGGACATCCTCCTCATGTTGAGGGCATGTGGCCTGGTATGGTTCAGGAGGGAGGGGGGCCGCTCTCTCGTCCCCCCTCTTTTCCTGTTGCCTACCAGGTTGCGTGCTCGGATAAAGGGTCTGGTGTGGATTTTTAGGGGGACCCCCACGCTATTTTTTTTTACGGTTGGCACGGGGTTCCCCTTAAAATCCATACCAGACCTTAAGGGCCTGGTATGGATCTTGGGGGAACCCCCACGCCATTTTTTTTCATTTTGGTGGGGGGGGGTCCCCTTTGAATCCATACTAGACCCAAGGGCCTGGTATTGACCTGGTTAAAAAAAAAATTGCCGCAAAATCCCGGTACTTGCGTTTTGGATGCGGGTCCATTGAATTATATTACATCCAAAACACTGTTTTTGGCCTGGAAAAAAAATCTGCAGTTGCGTTTAACCTCGTTTTCACAAAGCCTAAAAATGCCTTCAGACGCCAAAGATTTCCACGTTTCAGACGCGGTACCGGCGTTTAGCCGTATTTTAGTTTAGAAGCGTTTTTAAAGGTGACCTATTTTTTTACATTGATAAACTCAAAAATGATGGCAAATGAAGAAAAACCATTAAAAAAATATATATATATATATATATAAAAAAAATGAAATTGCTTCTATTGCATTGTGGACAATCCACAACTTGGGGCAGGTGATGTGGCAAGTGGACAATCCACAACTTGGGGCAGGTGATGTGGCAAGTGGACAATCCACAACTTGGGGCAGGTGACGTGGCAAGTGGACAATCCACAACTTGGGGCAGCTGACGTGGCAAGTGGACAATCCACAACTTGTGGCAAGTGATGTGGCAAGTGACACGCTAAATACAACTACACTGCTCTCTCAGCTGCTGATACTCACTCTGGTCTCACAAAATAGCTGAAATGGTTAATAATACTGTTTTTGGAGCTTAGGGCGGCTCCTTATGATGTTTCCTAACTAAACGCATATAGACGCAAATGTGGTAAAATGCGGCATGCAAACGCCACAAAGCTCGCCTTTCTAAACGCCGCTTTCAACCTTAGTTCTGAACACTTTTCACCAGCGTCCGTGTACATGGGGCCTAAAAATGCCTATGCCATTTACAGCTCAAAAACGCCATGGTGGCCATGAGGCCATAGGCTAACATGGAGAGACGTTTTTAAGCTGCAAAAAACGCTCAAACAAGCGGCTGGAAAAACGTCCATGTGCATGTAGCCTTATATTAACCACTTGCGCACCGGCCACTTAAACCCCCTTCCTGCCCAGACCAATTGTCAAATCTCAGCGCTGATGCACTTTGAATGACAATTGCGCGCTCATACAACACTGTAACCCAATGAAAATTTATTATTTTTTGGCACACAAATAGAGCTTTCTTTTGGTGCTATTTGATCACCTCTGCGTTTTTTTTTTTATATATAAATACAAAAGACCGACTTAAAAAAAAAAAATTGGATATTTTAACCACTTCAGCACTGGGCCTTTTCTGGCACTTCTCTCCTTCATGTAAAAATCATAAATTTATGGCTATAAAATTACTTCAAAACCCCAAACATTATATATGTTTTTTTTAGCAGACACCCTAGGGAATAAAATGGCGGTCATTGCAAATTTTTATCTCACTCGGTATTTGCGCAATAAATTTGCAAACGCCTTTTTTTTGGGGAAAAAAAATGGTTTCATGAATTAAAAAAAATTACAAAACAGTAAAGTTAGCCAAATTTTTGGGGATAATGTGAAAGATGTTGTTATGCTGAGTAAATAGATAACTAACATGTCACGCTTTAAAATTGCGCACACTCATGGAATGACACTAAACTTCAGTACTTAAAAATCTCCCTAGGCGATGCTTAAATCTTTTTTACACGTTACCATTTTCGCATTACAGAGGAGGTCTAGTTCTAGAATTGTTGCACTCGTTCTAACGCACGCAGCAATACCTTACATGTGTGGTTTGAACGGCCTTTACATATGTGGGCGGGACTTACGTGTGTGTTCGCTTCTGAGCGTGAGCTACCGGGGACATGGGCGTTTTTTTTTTGTTTTGTTTTTTTGTTTTTTACTTTTTTGTATTTCTTACTCTTTTTTTTACTTTTTTGTTTTTTTGATCACTTTTATTCCTATTACAAGGAATGTAAACATCCCTTGTAATAGGAATCTATTGTGACAGGTCCTCTTTATGGAGAGATGCAGGGTCAATAAGACCCCACATCTCTCCTCCAGGCTGGAAAGCATGAGATCGGTCAAAAAAATTCACCGATCTCATGCTGACAGCCGAGATCACGGCTTTGTTACATACGGCAACACGGCGTGATGTCATAACGTCGCGCCCGGGCCTCCGACGGTCATAGAGATGACTGGTGACCATCTGGTCACCAGTCATCTCTATGCTTCCCATCCGGCGCCGGCCAATTTGTTCTCCGAGCCCCAGATGGCACGGGAGAGCCCGGAGAAGCACCAGATGGCGGCGGGAAGGGGGGGCGTCCCCTCCCGCCGCCTATAAGAAAGATCAAGCAGCGGAACTGCCGCTATTATCATTTCTATCGTGCACAGAATCGCCGGCTGAAAAGAATGATATCTGAATGATGCCTGCAACCGCAGGCATCATTCAGATGTCACCGCACAAAGCCAAGGACGTCATTTGACGGTGGGCGGTAGGAAAGTGGTTAATATTTCGAAAATTTTGAAAAAAGGTAATTTTTCTCCTTCATTGATGTACACTGATGAGACTGCACTGATGGGCTGCACTGATGGGCACCAAGAGGTGGCATTGCTAGTTGGCACTGGTGGGCATTGAGAAGTGGCACTGCTAGGTGGCAATGATAGTTGGCAGTGATGGGCACTGATAGGCAGCACTGCTAGGTGGCACTGATTGGCACCAGTGGTGGGCATTGATAGGTGGCGCTGGCAGGGACTACTGATTGTCACAGATGACGCAGAATTGCCTCTTCCTTTTCAGGCCCGATGTCCCTTGCACATAAGCCAGTGCCTTTTTTTATGCTCACGCTGTCAGCACAAGGAGAAAACAAAAACCATTACCCAGCTTTTGTTTACATCACGTGATCAGCTGTCATTGGCTGACAGCTGATCACATGGTAAAGGGCAGGGATCGGCCCCTTACTCGGATCTGTCATCACCCGAGTCTCAGTGACTCGGTGACCATAGCGCGCGCGAAGGGGAGGACGTCTATTGACGGACTCCCGGGAATTGAGGAATGTGCTGTGGCCGTCGATCAGTTATAGCGCTGATCTCAAGTGATTAAAGAGGGTCTAAATGGGCCATTGACATGCATCACAATTCAACTTAGGAATGTGTCTTTGCAAAGTTAAACTAAATGAAATCCTTTCTTATTTTTGCTTGGGGATAGAGTTAAGAGGGATTAGAAGTCTAGACAGTTTTTGGGGATGTCTACACCCCTGATAAGGTGAAGACAACTCCCAAATTTGGGCACTTTATCCTTCCAAATAATTCACTTCCTGTCGCATAGCCACACAGGAAGTTAGGGGAAATCCCTACCAATGTCTTTCCTTGGGGACACACAGGCACACAGGTCAATCTAAATACTTTCCCCATTATGTACATTGCACTCCAGCATTTTGCGGGTTACACCCCAAATTATTAGGTATTTTGGACTTTGGGGTTTATTTACTAAAGGCAAATCTACTTTGCACTACAAGTGCACTTACTGTATATCCGAGGGGGACATGCAAGCAAACAAAAAAAACACCATCTTTGCTTTTACATGATTGGATGTTACAATCACCAGTGCTTCCCCTCAGATTTTCAGCAGCTACACTTTTACTGCAGAGTGGATTTGTCTTTACTAAACCCCAAACTATCCAATGATTTGGGGTGTACACAACAAAGTGCTAGAGTGCAATTTGCTTAATGGGGACACTAGTTAGATTGATCTGTGTGTTCCCAAGAAAAGACATTGGTAGGGTTTTACCTTCACTTCCTGTTTAGCTGTGTGACAGGAAGTGAAGCCAATTTTATTAAAAAGGGACACAAAGCCCAACCTAAAAAAAAACAAAAAACAAGTAGGGATTCTAACACTTACTTGGTTTCCCTCAAAATGCCCACAATTAGAATCATATTGCCTTGAGCTATTTTTAAGTGCAGTGCTCTAAATCAGTGCTTCTCAAATACCCCCAAGAGGCCATGTTTGCAGGTTTTCCTTCATCTTGCACATGTGCTTTAAATCACAGTCAATGGTTTTGTATTTTGGACAGCAATTCTCGATAAGATAAATTCACAAAACATGTCCTGTTGGGGGTACTTGATGACTGAGGCTGAGAACCACTGCAGTAAAAAGGAAAAATTAATACTTACCACTCTGTATTTTTAATTTCCTGGTGATTATCCATGGCAGCACACAATACATGCATATGCTAGCATGAAGGCACCAGGGTAGACAAATCACACCTGTTTTGTTTTGACATGCCAATCAGCTGTCACATTTGTTGCAAAGAAAACACAAAACAAACCTCAAAACTTTGCATCAAATTTTATTGGTCAACAAAACAAAGGGAAGCCAAAATAAAAAACAGGGTCAATTTGAAACAGTCACAGATTCACAACATCTTGAGAAAGTTTTCGCAAAATAATGCAGCACAGACAATTAAATCAAAGTGAACAAACAACACACATTAACAACATCAAAATTATTTCAGGGGAACCTTTCCCCCACACAAAAAAATACAATCCACAAAAGTAAAACAAACACCTGTTTTGCAAAGACATAACAAATAAAATACATGTGTTACAAACTCGATAAGGACACCAAAATGTACATTTTGCCAGACACACACACTTGCCTCTTTTCAGGGCAAGGTAGAGAATGCTATCTGTGAGCTTTATATAACATAGGTTTGTGTGCTAATGAGGCAATTGAAAACACATGCACAGTCCATGAAACACCCAAAATGCAAGTTCACCCAATGTAGAGACTGAACTTCAAAGTAGGCACACCTGTTAAGGATGTCCTTCAATTACTAACCCATAAAAACACTCTCTGAGCATGCCCAGAAATATCCAGTTGCTGTTCACACACAAAAATCACCCAAAAAAATCTAACTGCCTGGGCATGCTCAGAACAACACAAATGCAGCTGGCAGAAAATACCCCCCCCCCTGTCCAAAATTAAGCACATCATCCAGCATGCTACAAAATTAGAGATGGGACAACCCCCCCCCCCCCCCACCAGCAAATACCATTGCAGTCTATGGGAACTGACTTGGTAATTTTGCTAGTCCCCACTTGGCTGGCTTTTCTTCTAGTTATTGGCCTTAAAATGGGGGCCCAGGTCCCACCCTAAGGGACATATATCAATGTCACCAATTTGGACAACACCAAAAACAAAACAAGGAGAAGTGCCTTTAAATATGCCAAATTGCTTAAGGGCCCTTTCACACCACATGCAGTCCATTGCGTTTTTTATGCATCAAAAATGCATGGAAAGTTGGTTATATGGTTCTAATCCGCAGTGTTTGTTCCAGTGCGTTCCAGTTCCACAAAAAAAGTAGAACATGCTGCATTTTACCTGCACTTGACTGTACTGGAACGCAGCGAAACGCGGCATAAACGCACTGGAACGCACAGGAACACACCTAAATGCACCAAAAACGCACTGGAACACACTTGTCTTTATCTATGGTTAATAAAAAAGAGGGGTGGAAAAAAAGCACTGGACTGCATCAAAAACGTACCAAAAATGCACTGGAACGCATCAAAAACGTGCATGCAAAAAAGCACCTGGAACGCATCCGGATTGCGTTTCTATGGTGTGAACTGGCCCTAGTTCACACCATAGAAACGCAGTCTGGGTGCGTTCCAGGTGCTTTTCTGCATGCTCATTTTTGACACGTTCCAGTGCATTTTTCATGCGTTTTTGATGCAGTTCAGTGTTTTTTCTCCCTCTTTTCACTTAGGACAAGTGTGTTGCAGTGCGTCTTTGGTGCATTTAGGTGCGTTCCGGTGCGTTTTCGGTACGTTCCGTTGCGTTTTTGATGTGTTTTACTTGTGGTCCAGTACAGTTCTGTACCTAAAAAATGCAGCATGACCAATTTTTTTTTCCTTTCTGAATCGCACTGGAACGGACTGCAGTGGTGTGAACTATGCCATTGGCATTAATGTGATCAACTTTCTTTGCGTTTTTCATGCATCAAAAAAACGCACTGCACTGCATCCGGTGTGAACTGGCCCTAAATATCATACCCAGGGGGTGTCTATAGTATGCCTGTAAAGTAGCGTATGTTTTCCATGTTTATAACAGTTCAAGAGCAAAATGACATTTCTAAGGTAAAATAATAGTCATTTAAAAGTACTCGTGTCTGTAATGAATTGCTGGTTCCCGTCAATACAGATAAAAGACATTAAAAGTCTTTGAAAAAAAAAATGCGTGGGGGTCCCCCAAATTCCATTACCAGGCCCTTCAGGTCTGGTATGGATATTAAGGGGAACTCCGAGCCAAATTTAAAAAAATAAAATGGCGTGGGGTTTACCACAAAATCCGTACCAGGCCCTTCAGGTCTGGTATGGATTTTAAGGGGACCCCCGCGCCAAACTTAAAAAAAAATAGCGTGGGGGTCCCCCTAAAAATCCACACCAAACCCTTATCCGAGCACGCAACCTGGCAGGCCGCAGGAAAAGAGGGGGAGACGAGAGAGCGCCCCCCTCCCTCCTGAACCATACCAGGCCACATGCCCTCAACATGGGGAGGATGTCCCCATGTTGATGGGGACAAGGGCCTCATCCCCACAACCCTTGCCCGGTGGTTGTGGGGGTCTGCGAGCGGGGGGCTTATCGGAATCTGGAAGACCCCTTTAACAAATGGGACTCCCAGATCCCGGCCCCCCCTGTGTGAAATGGTAATGGGGTACAAATGTACCCCTACCATTTCACAAAGAAAGTGTCAAAAATTTTAAAAATGACAATAGCCAGTTTTTGACAATTCCTTTATTAATGTCTTCTCCTTTCTTCCATCTTCTTCCATCTTCTTCTTCCATCTTCTTCCACCTTCTTCTTCCAGCTTTTTCTTTTCTCCATTCGGGTTTCATCCTCCATCTTGTTCTTCATCTTCCTCTTCATCTTCATCTTCATCTTCCTTCTTCCTTCGGTGTTCTCGTCCGCATCTTGCTCCGGCTTCTTGTTCCCCTTCTTCTTTCTCCGGCCGCTCCGTTTGAATTGGAGGTTCCCGCTGTGTGACGCTTCAGTTCTTCAGTTCTCCTCTTGGTCCGCTGCCACCCAGTGACCCCGCCCCCCTCTGATGCACATGGATTTCACAGGGACTTCCCCGTGGTGTCAGAGGGGGGCGGAGCCACCGGGTGGCTGCAGACCCAGAGGAGAACTGAAGAACTGAAGCGTCACACAGTGGGAACCTCCAATTTAAATGGAGCGGCCGAAGAAAGAAGAAGGGGAACAAGAAGCCGGAGCAAGATGCGGACGAGAACACCGAAGGAAGAAAGAAGATGAAGATGAAGATGAAGGAGAAGATGGAGGAAGAAACCCGAATGGAGAAAAGAAGAAGATGGAAGAAGAAGATGGAAGAAAGGAGAAGACATCAATAAAGGAATTGTCAAAAACCGGCTATTGTCATTTTTAAAAAAAAATACACTTTCTTTGTGAAATGGTAGGGGTACAATGTACCCCATTACCATTTCACACGGGGGGGGCGGGATCTGGGGGTCCCCTTTGTTAAAGGGGTCTTCCAGATTCCGATAAGCTCCCCGCCCGCAGACCCCCACAACCACCGGGCAAGGGTTGTGGGGATGAGGCCCTTGTCCCCGTCAACTGGTCTGGTGTGGATTTTTGGGGGGACTCCACGCCATTTTTAAAAAAAAAATTTGGTTGGAGTTCCCCTTAAAATCCATACCAGATCTGAAGGGCCTGGTATGTATATTTGGGGGAACCGCACGCATTTTTTTTTTAAATTTGCGGCAGGGTTCCCCTTAATATCCATTCCAGACCTGAAGGGCCTGGTAATTTAATTTGGGGGGACCCCACGCTTTTTATTTTATTTTTATCAAAGACTTTCAATGACTTTTCTCTATATTGCCGGGAGCCGACAATTCATTACAGCCGCGGGTGCTTTTAAATGCCTTTTTTTTTTTCCTTTAGAAATTTCATTTTGCTGGCGCACTGGCAAGTTCAGAGCTGCGCCTGTTCAACTTATGCAAATTGATTTACGTGACTTGACATTTACTAAGATTTTGCCGGCGCGTTTGAACAAGTAAAATTCTCGCGCTGAGCTCAAAAAAACCTCTCGCAGTTCTAAATGTACTTGCCGGCGCAGCGGGCTGGTTCTGAAAAAGTTACTTTCTCATTCTATTTTGGGCATATTTGTTATTTGGGCAGGTGTCACTACACTTCTTCACATCACCCCCATTATATTGGCACTTCCAGCTTCTTTATATTTAGATTTTAAGATGCCGTGCGCCAGGTCCATAGTGGCGCACTGATCGCCTCCTCCCGTCCGCCGACAACACTATAGTAAATGGGAAATAGAGCTGCGCTACCGGCGCTAATGTTTTGTAAATACCAAAACAGCTGTTGCGCACGCAGATGCGCCGATACTCATGGCGCAATCATTTCGTAAATCAGCCCCATAGTGTGTTGTGTGCTATTCAATTGGATTGGCTACCCCACACACTACAGCAACACACCTACAATGAATCACAACACACATTACTGTATATTAGTACAGTACATTACTGTATTACTGAGTGTTGTGGTACACTTTGTTGGTGAAAATTGTGCTGGGGCATTTTCTGGTCCATTGTTGTACATTGGGGTGCAACAATGTACAGTACCATGTATTAAGTGTATTATGTGCGAGTTAATGTGTCACATAATGCATGTTAATGTACCAGAGCAGAAAGGTCTGAATGGGACCACGTAACAAACAAGCATACATGCTTCAAAAGAAGAAGGCATGAATCTGGATTTATTACACAGTATTTTTCTGTAGTAAAACATATTTCATGTATTAATACTGATTTCTAGGCTTGTGCAATTCGTTTCGTAACGAATTGAAATTCGTCCGAATTTAGCAACTTTCGGACATTCGGAAGCATTCGAATTTCCGAACAAAGCAATTACGAATAAGACCGAATCCGAAATAAATTATACCGCAAATAGCGAATGCCCGAATGTCTTCGGCATAATTCGTTATGAAAAAGTTACGAATGTACGAATCCATACGAAGCACAATAACACTCACTCTGCTCTGCTCTCTGCTTCTCCCACACCGTGCTGAACTCCCTCTCAAAATGGTGTACAGGGGCGGAGGTTATAGCCGCATGTAAAAAACGAAAGTAAAATACGAGATTTCGAATCCATTCGAAGCACAATAACACTCTGCTCTGCTCTCTGCTTCTCCCTCACCGTGCTGAACCCTCTCAAAATGGTGTACAGGGGCGGAGGCTATAGCCGCATGTTAAAAACGAAAGTAAAATACGAGATTTCGAATCGTTACAAATAACCGCAATGTATTTAGAAAAGTACAAATCCATTCGAAGCACATTAGGCATAATAGGCAGCGTCGTTGTGAGAGAGACACGGAAAATTACGAATCAACGAACCCAAAAAAAGTTACGAAAGTAGGAGTTGTGTCCAGAATCAACGAAAAACAACGTACTCTACCGAAAGTACGAACCCGAAAAAAGTTACGAAAGTAGGAGTTGTGTCCAGAATCAACGAAAAACAACGTACTCTACCGAAAGTACGACTTATAAAGCAACAAAAAATTCAACGAAAAATGTCGCTTGCAAAAATACGAATGAGTCCGAACACGAAAAATCCCGTCTAGCAAAATTACGAATGATTACGAATCAACAGGACCGGAAAGAAACGAACCGAAACGGAACAAATTTTTCCGTTGTGCACAAGTCTACTGATTTCAAAGCAGCTCATGTTTAGCGTTGTATTGCCTGTAGGACATTTAAAAAAATGCTTGCATGGTGTATTTTATTTCCATTACTGTGCTTTAGTCAGGTTCATTGAAATGAACAGAAAACTATGGAAACCATGGATCACAAATTAATTACCTATAAACTTTGTTTACCAGGTACTCCAGTCATTGTAACTAACATTTTTATATGCAACAATGATAAAACTATAAGAATCGATTATGCCTCCGGAACACCCTATGCTCTCTGCCCACCCCCCCACCTTTCCTTACACTTATTATCTTCTTCTTTTTTTTTCTCTCTTCTTTATTTCTCTTAATATCATTTCATAAGGTACCTAACAGCAACAGGTGATATGGAATATATTTAACCACCTCAATACTGGGCACTTAAACCCCCTTCCTGCCCAGGCCATTTTTCAGCTTTCAGCGCTGTCACATTTTGAATGGCAATTGCGCGGTCATGCTACACTGTAACCATGTGAAATATTTTTAATTTTCTTCACACAAATATAGATTTCTTTTGGTGGTATTTAATCACTCCTAGGTTTTTTTTCATTTTTTCCCCCTCAAAAAAATACTACCAAAAATTTTGAAAAAAAAAGGGTTTTCTTAGTTTCTGTCAGTAAATTTTGCAAAGAAGTAATTTTTCTCCTTCACTGATGGGCGCTGATGAGGCAGCACTGATGGGCACTGATGAGGTGGCACTTATAGGCACTGATGAGGTGCCACTTATGGGCACTGATTAGGTGGCACTGATGAGGAGGCACGAATATGCCGCACTTATGGGCACTGATAGGTGGCACTGATATGTAGCACTGATAGGCGGCACTGATGGGTGGCACTGGTGGCACTGGACACAGATAGGTGGCACTGGTGGGCACAGATAGGCAGCACTGGTGGGCACAGATAGGTGGCAATGTTGGGCATTTATGGGTGGCATTGATGGGCAGCAACGATGAGCATTGATGAGCAGCACTAATAGCCAGCACTGACTGGCATCACTTGTGGGCACTGATTGCTGGCACTTTTGGGCACAGATTGGTGGCAATTGTGGGCACTGGTTGGCACTGATTGCTGGCAGTGGGGGGCACTTAATAGTAATCAGGGCACTGATGATCAGTGCCCTGATTAAATACCTAGCTGTCCCCTGTGAGGAGATGCCACTGATCGGCTCTCATCTCCTCACACTCTGTCAGTATGAAGTGAGGAGAGCCGATTACCGGCATCTCCATGTTTACATGTGATCGGCTGTGGTTGGTCATAGCCGATCACATGGTTAAAGAGACGTGGCTCTTTACACAGATCGGGGTCGCGCCATGTCCTTGTTTTTTTTATGGTTGAACTGGATGGACTTGTGTCTTTTTTCAACCTGACTAACTATGTAACTATGTGTAGCACTACCCCCCGTAGGAGCTGCTGGTTAGTTTTAGGTCTACGCTCTGCCAATCAACCCCAGAAGTTTGGCTCGAACCCTCCCTTGGCACAACTGGACAACACATGATTGTGAAGCCCACTGGTAGTTGGGTACCACAATGATATCATACAGTAATGATAATATAGTGAAATATTTTTACCTTATGCTGGCAAACTGTAACAGACAAGATTCCATGCACGTGTAGTTAACCAAGGATAAAGTGTTTACTTGGTAAAAGAAAGATAAAGCAAAGTTAAACAATGACAGTTGACTTCAAACAGGGCCCTGTAAGAGTCAATGGCATGGAATTTAATCACAGGTTTTAAACAATATAAGCTGAAGTCAGACCTAAGTAAGCACGCAGTGGAGGGATTTCCCCAATGCAATAAGATCAGCACTGGAGTACCTCTCCACCAAGCCTCACCCAGCTCTCAGTAATAACAATGACTGTACCAACTAGCATAAACAGTTATTGTATATAAGTAGATGCGTCTATGTGCTCTTTGGCTCCCTCTAGCGGGCAACCTCTATATACGTGTCCCACTGCTTTAGTTCAAACAAACAAACTGAGTCCTGTAAGTGTTCCTTCCGGTTAAGAGTAGTCTTCGCTATCTTTAGTTGGTGCACATGAATAATTTGTAATCCAACTGGTATGAAGAAAACTAACATTCACAGTATATATATTGTGCTGGCGGCACAAGCGCCAATCCTTTTAATGCACATTTGTAAACGAACCAGGCAGAGGAACCCCCCACCAAGCTTTGGAGAGGAGGTTGTCCTGCCTACAGGCCACCTGAACTGGTACGGCCTAGCCAGATGTGCCAGGGGGTGAGCTAGGATTGTCCCCCACCAAATTTGTGGTGGAATGACCAGGCGTCTCAATTGTCCTTTATGAAGTGAGAATGGCTTCCTCAGAGCATTCACCCAGTTGATCGTAAGTCAGTCTTTTGGGAGGGTGAATGACTCTTCTCTCTCTCTGTTCCTTAGGTGTCACTGTCGCAGGAGAATTAAATTCTGCCATCTCGGGTATTTCTTCTGTTGCTCCCTCTATTTGTTCGAGCACATTGAACTCTATTTCTTCTGGAGCATCCAGTTCTCCTTCTGAAAGTGATGAGACCTCTTCAGAGTCCCCAATTGGCAGGGAATCCAAATCATCCTCTAATTCCTCAGAGAGCATACCATGAGGCACAAACTAAGGAGCCCCTGGCAGGTGAGTTCCACTGTCAGACACTTCAGGTGGGGATAGATGAGAGGTCGCAGGTTCTGGTAGTTGTGATGACCATAGCCAGTCTGGTTCCATCCCTTCATCCTCAGAGTCTTCATCTTCCACATCTTGAGATGTTAACTGAGATCTGGTAACTGGTCGGGACCCTCGAGAGGTTGAGGGGGTCACTTGTGAATCTGATGCGGGAGATAGGCGAACTGCTTCAGAGAGGGGCAATAGGTGATTACGGTGCCAAGTCTTTACTGGGCCTACACTTCCTTCTGGCCTAATCTGATACACTGGGATGCCTGGTAACTGCTTACGGATGACATATGGCTGTGACTTCCAGCGGTCAGCCAACTTGTGCTTTCCGGGGATACCCAGATTTGTTAGCAGCATTCTATCCCCTGGCTGTAAGTCCTGTATTCTGACCTTGAGATCAAAGTTTCTCTTATTTCTCAGCCCTCTCTGATCTGAAGTAGCTTGGGCTTTCTCATAGGCCATCTTCAAACTCCTCCGCAAGCGATCTACATACCCCTTATGGGAAGTTGCTGACGTATGGTCGAGGGATATCCAAAAGGCCAGGCCCACTGGTAGTCTAGCTTCCCGCTCAAACATCAAACGATAGGGGGAGTATCCTGTAGAATCGTTTGCAGTATTATTGTAGACATGCACAATGGCAGCTACATGTTTACTCCAGTGCTGTTTCTTCTCTGTGCTTAGAGTTCCCAACATGTCTAAAAGGGTTTGGTTGAAACGTTCAGGTTGAGCATCCCCCTGGGGGTGATATGGAGTAGTTCTGGACTTTTTTATGCCCAACAAATCTAACAGCTTCTTCATAAGGTTACTTTCAAAGTCTCTTCCTTTATCTGAGTGAATTCGTTGGGGCAAACCAAGAACTTCTCCACTAAGACTTTTGCCACTGTCGAAGCTTGCTGATCTTTCATGGGGAATGCTTGAGCATATCTGGTGAAATGATCCGTCACTACTAGAATGTTCCCCTGCCCACTCAGATCAGGCTCCAGGCAAATGAAATCAATGCACACCAGCTCCATGGGTCCCTTACTCTGAAGATGGCCCATTGGGGCGGCTCGATGAGGCAGGGTCTTCCTCTGGATACAGCGGGCACAAGAGTGACAGTAACCTTCAACTTCAGCCCGCATGCAGGGCCAGTAGAATCTATCTCTTACTAGATGGAAGGTTCTTTCAGGTCCCAGATGACCATGATTGTCATGGAGAGCAGTCAGGACTGACTCTCTGTGCTTCCTGGGCAGGAACATTTGCCACTTCTCTTCCAGACCATCAGAGGGGCCCCTTTGGTAGACCACCCCTTGATGTAACTGTAACCGGTCCCACTCTCGGTGCATCAGTCGAGCCTCTTTTGGGGAGTCTGTGAGAAGCATATCAGGGCATTGGTCCTCCAGAGCCTTCAATACCAATCTTCCAAGGGGGTCTTCCAACTGATCCCTCCTCAAATCCTTCTTTGACAGCCTGGGCAGGCCTTCTTCCATCACTTGGGTTACACTGCAGTAACATTTGGGCACACCAGCAGCCGAATCCCCAATCTCTTCGGCCCTGGACCCTCCTCCGACCTGAAGTTCAGCTCCCTGATATAAGGCTCGCACTCCTTCTGGGGTCAGCTGGGTCCATCCCTTGGTGGGGTCACTGAGACCATGAGGCCTTCTGGATAGGGCGTCTGCATCTTTGTTTCCAACTCCTGGTTGGTATTTCAGGCTGAAGGTGAACCCTGAAAGGGCAGCCAACCACCTATGTCCTGTGGCATCCAGTTTGGCGGTGGTGAGGAGGTAGGTGAGTGGATTGTTGTCCGTCTTGACCACGAATTCAGCCCCATAGAGATAGTCTCTTAACTTGTCCACTACAGCCCATTTTAAGGCCAGGAATTCAAGCTTGTGTGTGGGGTAATTCTTTTCAGCAGGGACCAGACTCCGACTTACATAGGCAACAGGCCGCAGGTGACCATTGTGTTCTTGATAGAGCACCCCGCCTAGTCCATCTCGACTGGCATCCACATGTAATTCGTAGGGCTTTGTAGTGTCTGCATAGGCCAAGACAGGGGCAGTGGTTAGGTTTTTCTTTAACTGGATGAATTCCTCTTCACACTTGTCGGTCTATTGGTCCTGGATGGACTCTTTAGGTTTCCTAGGTCCCATGGTGGGTTTCACAGGTTTGATTTGTTCTGGGACATTATCCTCACCTTTACTCCTCAGTAATTCATTGAGGGGATGGGCAATCTTGGCAAACCCCTCTACAAATCTCTGATAGTAGGAGCAGAACCCCAGGAATGACCGAAGTTCGGTTAAATTGGTAGGTCTCGGCCAAGAGGTGACGGCATCCAGCTTCTCAGGGCCTGTGGCTATCCCTTCGGCTGATACGATGTGGCCCAGGTAGTGAACTGAGGGCTGATAGAATTGGCACTTCTCTAATGAAAGCTTCAGGCCTTCTTCATGGAGCCTCTTCAGAACTTTCTCCAATCATTCTTTGTGCTCTTCTAGAGTCCTGCCGAATACTATGATGTCGTCCAGGTACACCAGTACTTCAATTAAATTCATATCTCCCACAGTTTTCTCACTGGGGTGATGAAAGCTGTTTTCTCTTTATCCTCTGGGTGCATGGGGATTTGGTAGTATCCACTCTTTAGATCCATCACACTGAACCACTTGGCCCCTGACAGACTCTGCAGGGCATCTTCTATCCGGGGGGTGGTGTACTGATCAGGAATAGTTCTTCTGTTCAGTGTCCAGTAGTCTATACACAGCCTCAGCGACCCATTCTTCTTTCGGACTACCACTATTGGAGAAGCGTAGGGGCGTCTGGACTCCCTGATAATTCCTGTTCTCTTGAGTTCTGCTAATTGCTCACGTAGGTCTTCCAGGTCACCCAGGGGAACCCGTCGAACTCTCTCTCTGAACGGTTTGTCCTCCTGCAAGCAAATCTTGTGGGTGGCACTCTTCGCACATCCCACATCAAATTCATTTTTGGAGAATACCATCTGCCATCGAGCGAGTTGGGCCTTGACTCTCTCTCTCCACTCCGGCGGGAGGGCGGTGTCTTCTGAACAGAGTTTCTCTACTGTGACTTCACCCCCCTCTGCCTTCTTCAAGTCAGATGGGGCAACTGGGGTGGCTGGGTTCACCTGGCCCAACAGTAGGGATGAGCTTCGTGTTCGAGTCGAACATACGTTCGACTCGAACATTGGCTGTTCGATCGTTCGACGAAGATCGAACGATTTGGGCCGTTCGCGCCAAATTCGAGTGACGCGAACGGCCCACAATGCACTACGCCATCGCAGTGTCATCCAGGCGCTGTGATTGGCCAAGCATGCACTGTGACCCCGCATGCTTGGCCAATCACAGCGCCGGCAGCGAGGAGAGCAATGATTGGCCACAGGCAGGATGCCTGTGGCCAATTATTGCTGAGGGTGTTTAGTACACGCCCCACACTATAAAAGGCCGCCAGCACGGCGGCCTAGTGTAGTGTGTTCCGGAGCAGGGATAGAGTAGCATAGGCAGGGACAGTGACTGTTATTTCTTTCTTGCTTAACCTGGATTCCTTTAGTTTAGGGAAAGAGAAGGATAGGTAGGGAGAGTGTCAGTGTGTTTTGTGCTTCTGCTATAGTGTGCTTAAAAAAAACATTTATTCTAGGGACAGAAAACTCTAGGTAGGGACAGTGTCAGTTTCTTTCACTCTGCAAGTCCTTGTTTCCAGGGACCTGTAAGGACAGTGAGTTAATTGTCCTTGTGCTATATTGTGCTTAAAAAAAACATTTATTCTAGGGACAGAAAACTCTAGGTAGGGACAGTGTCAGTTTCTTTCACTCTGCAAGTCCTTGTTTCCAGGGACCTGTAAGGACAGTGAGTTAATTGTCCTTGTGCTATATTGTGATTAAAAAAAACATTTATTCTAGGGACAGAAAACTGTAGGTAGGGAGAGTGTTTTTTTTCTTTCACTCTGCAAGTCCTTGTTTCCAGGGACCTGTAAGGACAGTGAGTTAATTGTCCTTGTGCTATATTGTGCTTAAAAAAAAACATTTATTCTAGGGACAGAAAACTCTAGGTAGGGACAGTGTCAGTTTCTTTCACTCTGCAAGTCCTTGTTTCCAGGGACCTGTAAGGACAGTGAGTTAATTTTCCTTGTGCTATATTGTGATTAAAAAAAACATTTATTCTAGGGACAGAAAACTCTAGGTAGGGACAGTGTCAGTTTCTTTCACTCTGCAAGTCCTTGTTTCCAGGGACCTGTAAGGACAGTGAGTTAATTTTCCTTGTGCTATATTGTGATTAAAAAAAACATTTTTTCTAGGGACAGAAAACTGTAGGTAGGGAGAGTGTTTTTTTTCTTTCACTCTGCAAGTCCTTGTTTCCAGGGACCTGTAAGGACAGTGAGTTAATTTTCCTTGTGCTATATTGTGCTTAAAAAAAACATTTTTTCTAGGGACAGAAAACTGTAGGTAGGGAGAGTGTTTTTTTTCTTTCACTCTGCAAGTCCTTGTTTCCAGGGACCTGTAAGGACAGTGAGTTAATTTTCCTTGTGCTATATTGTGCTTAAAAAAAACATTTATTCTAGGGACAGAAAACTCTAGGTAGGGACAGTGTCAGTTTCTTTCACTCTGCAAGTCCTTGTTTCCAGGGACCTGTAAGGACAGTGAGTTAATTTTCCTTGTGCTATATTGTGCTTAAAAAAAACATTTATTCTAGGGACAGAAAACTCTAGGTAGGGACAGTGTCAGTTTCTTTCACTCTGCAAGTCCTTGTTTCCAGGGACCTGTAAGGACAGTGAGTTAATTGTCCTTGTGCTATATTGTGCTTAAAAAAAACATTTATTCTAGGGACAGAAAACTCTAGGTAGGGACAGTGTCAGTTTCTTTCACTCTGCAAGTCCTTGTTTCCAGGGACCTGTAAGGACAGTGAGTTAATTGTCCTTGTGCTATATTGTGCTTAAAAAAAACATTTATTCTAGGGACAGAAAACTCTAGGTAGGGACAGTGTCAGTTTCTTTCACTCTGCAAGTCCTTGTTTCCAGGGACCTGTAAGGACAGTGAGTTAATTTTCCTTGTGCTATATTGTGATTAAAAAAACCATTTTTTCTAGGGACAGAAAACTGTAGGTAGGGAGAGTGTTTTTTTTCTTTCACTCTGCAAGTCCTTGTTTCCAGGGACCTGTAAGGACAGTGAGTTAATTTTCCTTGTGCTATATTGTGATTAAAAAAAACATTTTTTCTAGGGACAGAAAACTGTAGGTAGGGAGAGTGTTTTTTTTCTTTCACTCTGCAAGTCCTTGTTTCCAGGGACCTGTAAGGACAGTGAGTTAATTGTCCTTGTGCTATATTGTGCTTAAAAAAAACATTTTTTCTAGGGACAGAAAACTCTAGGTAGGGAGAGTGTTTTTTTTTTTTCACTCTGCAAGTCCTTGTTTACAGGGACCTGTAAGGACAGTGAGTTAATTGTCCTTGTGCTATATTGTGCTTAAAAAAAACATTTATTCTAGGGACAGAAAACTCTAGGTAGGGACAGTGTCAGTTTCTTTCACTCTGCAAGTCCTTGTTTCCAGGGACCTGTAAGGACAGTGAGTTAATTTTCCTTGTGCTATATTGTGCTTAAAAAAAACATTTATTCTAGGGACAGAAAACTCTAGGTAGGGACAGTGTCAGTTTCTTTCACTCTGCAAGTCCTTGTTTCCAGGGACCTGTAAGGACAGTGAGTTAATTTTCCTTGTGCTATATTGTGATTAAAAAAAACATTTTTTCTAGGGACAGAAAACTGTAGGTAGGGAGAGTGTTTTTTTTTCTTTCACTCTGCAAGTCCTTGTTTCCAGGGACCTGTAAGGACAGTGAGTTAATTTTCCTTGTGCTATATTGTGATTAAAAAAAACATTTTTTCTAGGGACAGAAAACTGTAGGTAGGGAGAGTGTTTTTTTTCTTTCACTCTGCAAGTCCTTGTTTCCAGGGACCTGTAAGGACAGTGAGTTAATTTTCCTTGTGCTATATTGTGCTTAAAAAAAACATTTTTTCTAGGGACAGAAAACTGTAGGTAGGGAGAGTGTTTTTTTTCTTTCACTCTGCAAGTCCTTGTTTCCAGGGACCTGTAAGGACAGTGAGTTAATTTTCCTTGTGCTATATTGTGATTAAAAAAAACATTTATTCTAGGGACAGAAAACTCTAGGTAGGGACAGTGTCAGTTTCTTTCACTCTGCAAGTCCTTGTTTCCAGGGACCTGTAAGGACAGTGAGTTAATTTTCCTTGTGCTATATTGTGATTAAAAAAAACATTTTTTCTAGGGACAGAAAACTGTAGGTAGGGAGAGTGTTTTTTTTCTTTCACTCTGCAAGTCCTTGTTTCCAGGGACCTGTAAGGACAGTGAGTTAATTTTCCTTGTGCTATATTGTGCTTAAAAAAAACATTTTTTCTAGGGACAGAAAACTGTAGGTAGGGAGAGTGTTTTTTTTCTTTCACTCTGCAAGTCCTTGTTTCCAGGGACCTGTAAGGACAGTGAGTTAATTTTCCTTGTGCTATATTGTGATTAAAAAAAACATTTATTCTAGGGACAGAAAACTCTAGGTAGGGACAGTGTCAGTTTCTTTCACTCTGCAAGTCCTTGTTTCCAGGGACCTGTAAGGACAGTGAGTTAATTTTCCTTGTGCTATATTGTGATTAAAAAAAACATTTTTTCTAGGGACAGAAAACTGTAGGTAGGGAGAGTGTTTTTTTTCTTTCACTCTGCAAGTCCTTGTTTCCAGGGACCTGTAAGGACAGTGAGTTAATTTTCCTTGTGCTATATTGTGCTTAAAAAAAACATTTTTTCTAGGGACAGAAAACTGTAGGTAGGGAGAGTGTTTTTTTTCTTTCACTCTGCAAGTCCTTGTTTCCAGGGACCTGTAAGGACAGTGAGTTAATTTTCCTTGTGCTATATTGTGATTAAAAAAAACATTTATTCTAGGGACAGAAAACTCTAGGTAGGGACAGTGTCAGTTTCTTTCACTCTGCAAGTCCTTGTTTCCAGGGACCTGTAAGGACAGTGAGTTAATTTTCCTTGTGCTATATTGTGATTAAAAAAAACATTTTTTCTAGGGACAGAAAACTGTAGGTAGGGAGAGTGTTTTTTTTCTTTCACTCTGCAAGTCCTTGTTTCCAGGGACCTGTAAGGACAGTGAGTTAATTTTCCTTGTGCTATATTGTGCTTAAAAAAAACATTTTTTCTAGGGACAGAAAACTGTAGGTAGGGAGAGTGTTTTTTTTCTTTCACTCTGCAAGTCCTTGTTTCCAGGGACCTGTAAGGACAGTGAGTTAATTTTCCTTGTGCTATATTGTGATTAAAAAAAACATTTATTCTAGGGACAGAAAACTCTAGGTAGGGACAGTGTCAGTTTCTTTCACTCTGCAAGTCCTTGTTTCCAGGGACCTGTAAGGACAGTGAGTTAATTTTCCTTGTGCTATATTGTGATTAAAAAAAACATTTTTTCTAGGGACAGAAAACTGTAGGTAGGGAGAGTGTTTTTTTTCTTTCACTCTGCAAGTCCTTGTTTCCAGGGACCTGTAAGGACAGTGAGTTAATTTTCCTTGTGCTATATTGTGCTTAAAAAAAACATTTTTTCTAGGGACAGAAAACTGTAGGTAGGGAGAGTGTTTTTTTTCTTTCACTCTGCAAGTCCTTGTTTCCAGGGACCTGTAAGGACAGTGAGTTAATTTTCCTTGTGCTATATTGTGATTAAAAAAAACATTTATTCTAGGGACAGAAAACTCTAGGTAGGGACAGTGTCAGTTTCTTTCACTCTGCAAGTCCTTGTTTCCAGGGACCTGTAAGGACAGTGAGTTAATTTTCCTTGTGCTATATTGTGATTAAAAAAAACATTTTTTCTAGGGACAGAAAACTGTAGGTAGGGAGAGTGTTTTTTTTCTTTCACTCTGCAAGTCCTTGTTTCCAGGGACCTGTAAGGACAGTGAGTTAATTTTCCTTGTGCTATATTGTGCTTAAAAAAAACATTTTTTCTAGGGACAGAAAACTGTAGGTAGGGACAGTGTCAGTTTCTTTCACTCTGCAAGTCCTTGTTTCCAGGGACCTGTAAGGACAGTGAGTTAATTTTCCTTGTGCTATATTGTGCTTAAAAAAAACATTTATTCTAGGGACAGAAAACTCTAGGTAGGGACAGTGTCAGTTTCTTTCACTCTGCAAGTCCTTGTTTCCAGGGACCTGGAGAGACATTGAGTGAATTGTCCTTGTGCTATATTGTGATTAAAAAAAACATTTATTCTAGGGACAGAAAACTCTAGGTAGGGACAGTGTCAGTTTCTTTCACTGTGAAAGTCCTTGTTTCAAGGGACAGAGAAGGACACCTGAAGGTAGCCCTTATTGCTTTTTTCCCATCTCCCTGCAGGCCATCTATTAGAATGTCTGGAAGGCAAACAAGGAGAGGCAGACAGTCAGGAGGCAATAAAAGAGGGCAAGCAGGCTCTGTGTCTGGGGGCAACAGTGCTGGTCGTGGACGCGGTGCATTGTCATCAGCACATGGCCATGGGACACGCTTGTCCTTCTTTTCGGCAGCTGGACATGTTGAGCCACATCATGCCGAAGACTTGGTAGAGTGGATGACCAAGCCCTCCTCCTCCTCCTCATCCTCTCTCACCCAGGCTCAGGGTACTGGAAAAGCAGCTGCCAAAGCGTCGTCTTCCCTGGTATCAATGTCAGACAAATCATCAGTCACTCCTTCCCTAGACCCACCATGTCCTCCTCCTGAGGAGTCCCCCGAACTGTTTCAGCACAGTGTTGGGTACATGCTCCAGGAGGATGCCCAGCGTTTCGAAGGGTCTGATGATGAAACCCAGCTAGAGGAAGGCAGTAGCGTGAGAGCAGACAGAGGGGATGCTCAAGAAGGACACCAATCTGGCAGTCATGTTCCAGCAGCTGCAGCATACTGCCAGATTGGCTCCAGTGATGAGGAGGGAGGGGATGATGAGGTCAATGACTCCACGTGGGTGCCTAATAGGAGAGAGGAGGAGGATGAGGAGGAGGCACATCTCCAACGAGGCAGGATGCCCTTTGGTGGCCAGCGTAAGGGCAGTACACCGACGGAATCACACCGCAGAGCTCCGCCTGTGCAGGGCGCTGCCTCTGCCCGTCATTCAAAAAGTTCTTTGGTGTGGGCCTTTTTTGAGGCTAGTGCATCAGATCGCACAGCTGCTGTTTGCAACATATGTCTCAAGCGTATATCGCGTGGCCAAAACATCAGCCGCTTGGGTACCACATGCCTGACCAGACATATGTTGACCTGCCATGCAGCTCGTTGGCAAGCCTACCTCAAAGACCCACACCAAAGAACAAAGCGGACCTCTCCTTGCACCGCATCAGCTGGGATCTCCAACCCCACTATAACTTCAGTCCTCTCTGAAACATGCACTGAGAGGAATGAAGGTGTAGAATTAGGTGTGTCACAGCCAAGTACTTGCGCCCACTCTGCTAGCAGTACACCGACGTCCGATTCTAGCAGGCAAATTTCCCTGCCCCAGCTGCTGGACCGTCGAAAGAAGTTCACTCCCAGCCATCCACATGCCCAGCGGTTGAATGCTAGCTTGGCTAAATTGCTAGCGCTTCAACTGCTGCCTTTTCAGTTGGTAGACTCGGCCCCCTTCCGTGAGTTTGTGCAATGTGCGGTTCCTCAGTGGCAGGTTCCCAAACGCCACTTTTTCTCACGGAAGGCTATTCCGGCTCTCTACCGGCATGTGGAAGGCAATGTCTTGGCCTCGCTGGACAGGGCGGTCAGCGGTAAGGTGCATATTACCGCTGACTCATGGTCCAGCAGGCATGGACAGGGACGTTACCTTTCTTTCACGGCCCATTGGGTCACTCTTTTGGCAGCTGGGAAGGATTCAGGACAAGGTGCAGTAGTGTTGGAGGTTGTCCCACCGCCACGCCTCCAAAATGCTACTACTGGTTGTGACACACCTCTCTCCTCCACCCCCTCCTCTTCTTCTTCCTCCATGGCCTCTTCCTGTGGTTTGTCCTATGAACCAGCGGTGCTCCGTAGCCGTTCACGGGGCTACGCAAGTACGCAGGCAAAAAGATGCCATGCCGTGCTTGCGCTGGTGTGTTTGGGGGACAGAAGCCACACTGGGGCAGAGGTCCTGTCTGCTCTGCAGGGCCAGGCCGAGAGGTGGTTGACGCCACGCCAGCTTAAGCCAGGAATGGTGGTTTGCGACAATGGCACCAACCTCCTCTCCGCCCTCCGACAGGGACAACTGACCCATGTGCCCTGTGTGGCTCACGTCCTTAACCTGGTGGTGCAGCGCTTCTTGGGCAGGTACCCGGGCTTACAGGATGTCCTGAGGCAGGCCAGGAAAGTCTGTGTGCATTTCCGCAGATCTTATAATGCCAGTGCTCGCCTGGCTGAGCTGCAAAAGGAGTTGAACCTGCCCAAGAACCGCCTTATATGTGACATGCCCACCAGGTGGAACTCAACGTTGGCCATGCTGCAGCGGCTGCACACGCAGCAGAGGGCCATCAATGAGTACCTGTGCGACTACGGCACCAGGACAGGGTCAGGGGAGCTTGGTTTTTTTTCTCCACGCCAGTGGGGCATGATCAGGGATGCATGCACTGTCCTGGCACCATTTGAGGAGGCCACGAGGATGGTGAGCAGTGACAGTGCATGCATCAGTGACACTGTACCTCTTGTCCACCTGTTGGAGCACACGCTGCGTGGAATAATGGACAGGGCACTTGAGGCAGAACAGAGGCAGGAAGAGGAGGACTTCCTTGCCTCTCAAGGCCCCCTTTACCCAGACAGTGTTCCTTCTGTCCCACCCATCGCACAGGAAGAGGAGGAGGAGGAGGAGGAGGAGGAGGAGGAGGAGGATTGTGTCAGCATGGAGGTGGAGGCTGGCACTCAGCATCATCAGCAGCAGTCTTTTAGGGATGATTTACAGTCCCAAGAAACCAGTGGACTTGTACGTGGCTGGGAGGAGGTGGCTGCGGATCATGTCGTCCTTAGTGACCCAGAGGACTCCGGAGCGAATGCCTCAGCAAACCTACGCTGCATGGCCTCCCTGATCCTGCAAAGTCTGCGGAAGGATCCTCGTATTCTTCGGATCAAGGAGAGGGACCATTACTGGCTGGCCACTCTCCTTGATCCACGGTACAAGGGTAAGGTTGCGGACCTTATGTTACCGTCGCAGAGGGAGCAGAGGATGAGACAACTCCGGGAGGCCTTGCAGAAAGGTCTGTGCAACGCGTTCCCAGAGACTGGGAGGTTGCAAACTCCTGGTCCTGGACAACGAGTTGCTGAGGCTTCGGCCAGTCAAAGAAGGAGCGGTGGGGAAGGTGGCCGTCTGACCGATGCGTTCAGACAATTCTTTAGTCCGCAGCCCCAAAGTATGATCGGTTCCAGCAACCATCGCCAGCGTCTGATAAACATGGTGCAGGAATATCTAGGGGCAAGGTCAGACTTGGACACCTTCCCCACCGAAAATCCTCTGGCTTACTGGGTCTTGAGGATGGATCACTGGCCAGAGCTTGCACAGTATGCAATTGAGCTACTGGCCTGTCCTGCATCCAGCGTTCTTTCGGAACGCACATTCAGTGCTGCTGGAGGATTTGTCACGGATCACAGGGTGCGCCTGTCCACCGACTCGGTTGATCGACTGACTTTCATCAAGATGAACCAGTCTTGGATCACCACCAGCTACCACACACCTGATGCTGATATAACAGACTAATTGATTTTAAAATGTCACATCCCTTCAAGACTGATGCTGATGCTGAGTGCCTGTGCTGTTATGTTGACTGGCTATCCTCCTCCTCCGAGTCCTCAATGGTACGATTGATGATGATAGCTTGGAAGATCATTTTTGTTTATGGGTGCCGCCACCAGTGCCTAACGCCCAATTTTTCAGCCCCTGTTTAACAGTGGCGTGTAATTACAATTTTTGAAGCAATACTTTGCAACAGGGCTCATTGCTGTGCTCCAAGTACAGTATCTGTGAGGAGTTGCAGTGTTGTGCCACCAGTGCCTAAGGCCCAATTTTTCAGCCCCTGTTTAACAGGGGCGTGTCATTACAATTTTTGAAGCAATACTTTGCAACAGGGCTCATTGCTGTGCTCCAAGTACAGTATCTGTGAAGGGTTGCAGTGTTGTGCCACCAGTGCCTAAGGCCCAATTTTTCAGCCCCTGTTCAACAGGGGCATGTAATTACAATTCTTGATCTAATAATTCACAGCAGGGCCCATTGCTGCACCCACCAAGAGTAACTGTCAGGGCTTACAGTGTTGTGGCACCAGCACCACCATCAAAGGCCCAATTTTTACTACCACTGTTCAACAATTATATGTAATTAAAATTCCTGATATAATAGTTGACAGCAGGGCGTTCCAGCACCAACCAAGAGTAACTGTGAGTGCTTACAGTGTTGTGCCAACACCAACAACTAAGGGGCCTATTTCTGCAGAGTATATACGGCAGGTCCCTACTTTCAAACATCCAACTTACAAACGACTCCTACTTGCAAACGCAAGAAGACAACAGGAAGTGAGAGGAAATCTACCACTAGGAAGGAAAATTCTCTCCTGTAAGAATAAATATGGGAGAAAGGTGTCTCCTCTGTACTGATGCTTTATCAGCAATCCTTGTTTCAAGAAAAACACCACATTTCAAAAACAGTTGTCATTAGGACGGAAAGTGAGGTGAAATGTTCTGAACAGGGGCACAGACAGCAAAACAAATGTTACAGGGGTGATAACCCTTACCTATGTTTTCCAAAAAGTTTAAAAATAGATTTTTGGTCTGGAGCTACACTTCAACAATGTACCTGTTCAAAATTACAAACAGATTCTACATAAGAACAAACCTACAGTCCCTGTCTTGTATGCACCGCCTGTATACGGCTGTTCAGAGTATATAGGGCCTTTTTTATTTTATGTGCGGGGTTCCCCTTAATATCCATACAAGACCCAAAGGGGCTGGTAATGGGCTGGGGTAGGGGGGGGGGGTGATGGGGTAGCTATGCCATTTTTCTTAAAGATTTTCATCCATATTACCGGGACCAGACATTACATTAAAGCCGCAAGCAGTTTTAAATGGCTTTTTTTTCCTTTAGAAGTGTCATTTTGTGCAGGGACAGTTCTAAACACGGGAAACACGTGGCACTTCACAGGCATACTTTAGACACCCCCCAGGTACGATATTTAAAGGAATATTTGACTTTTTTTTTTCACTTTATGCATCATTAAAATGACTGCTCCCGGAAAACGACCGTTTTTAAAACTTATTTTTGCATTGATACATGTCCCCTGGTGCAGAACCCGGGTTCCCAAACCCTTTTTAGGACAATAACATGCATAATAGTTGTTATAATTAGCACTTTAGAATTCGAACGTTCGCATCCATTGTATTTAATAGGGTTCTAATGTTCGTTCGAACTTTCGGTCCGTTCGCGGGTTCTGGTGCGAACCGAACCCGGGGGTGTTCGGCTCATCACTACCCAACAGCATTCTGGCCGGTACCTTCACAGGTGTGGTAGTAGTGTTCCTAATGCTCACTCAAACCTTGCCGTGACTTCTCTGCAGGACCTTCAATGGGACCACTACAGGAATTACTTCTATCCCTTCTTCTTTACTCTGTGGGTCCGCTTCAAGGACAACAAAGGGGCCTGGCTGCTTCCAGGTGAGCTTGACAGAAGCTCTCAAGCAAGTCACCTCTCCTGGCTGTAGTACCTTCTGTGTTATATCCAGCCTCCAGATCTTTCCGACTTCTTTTGTTGGGGCCCTTTTTTCCAGTACCAGGCGTTGATTTGCCTGTTTCAACACAGGGTGTACTCTCGCGGCTGAAGTACTTGGTTCCTGAGCCAGAGGTGTCAGAAGTCTCCTGACCAGGTCAGTGTTGGTCCCTATGATGAGGGAACTCTTGCCAGCTCCCGGTGGGCGAGGGCAGACCACTGCCAAAGTGTCGAAAGTTTCTGTCTCTCCGGCCACTGAGGGGTCAAAAGTCAATTTGATCGGCAGGTAACCATCACAGGGAAAGCTTTGAGATCCAATGCCCCATATCTCCAGTTCTTCCAGCTTTTGCAGTGGCAGGTGTTTATTATAAAAGTCTCTATATAGAAGAGTCACTTGGGCTCCAGTGTCAAGGAGGGCCTTTGTGTAAATCCCTTCTACTTGGATCAAGACCACTGGGGAGGGCCCCACTAACTTGGCAGGGAATTTTTCCCGGGAGGCCTATTTGCTTGGCTCTGTAAGTTGCACTCTTACTCCTTTCTTCTTGGGACTTTTACTGGGCCTCGGCCCCTGTTGGGCCTGGTGTGCATTGATCTCCCGCCGTTTAGCAGCTTGGGTCATGGAACGGGAGGCATTGGGTCGCTCAGAGGCAACAACAGGGGCTGCTTGGCAAAGATCTGTGCCTCCGATGTTGTCTCCTTGCGTCGTTGGAATTTTTGGAGTTGACTGAGACTGGTGGGCACCCGGTTGACTCCTTCACCGGCGGCCCTCTGAAGTTTTCCGCCGGCTTGCGGTATTGTGCTGCAGCTTTCTCCAGGCTGGGACATACTTCCTGGATATGTCTGACTCCTCCACAGTTGAAACAAGTCATTAGTCTTTTTGGCTTCTGCACTTGGGCAGCATTAGAGCTGAACGACTTCTTGAGCTCCTCTGGAGTGTTTTCACTGGGTAGTGTGGTGACCTGGCTGGTCAAGATGGACATCATCTCTATTAACTGAGACACTTGAGTCTTTAAAAGCTCAACCTGAGAGTCACCTTCCTCAGCACTTATCACTCTGACTCCGGCAGCGGATTCAGATCTCTGGCTCTTCTTTTTATTGTCCAACATGACCTCTTCTTCCCTGACCATCCGGATCAAGTCAGGATATTCTAGGATGCCCCCATCCTGGCGGGTCTGCAGCAGAAGGGCAATGGGGTCCAAAGGTTGTGCATGGATCTCATCTACTTTACGAGGATCTAGCCCTTTCAACAGGATCTAATGTATGATCTTGTCTAGACGCCTCATGAACTCGGACAGTTTCTCTCCTTCCTTCTGATAGCAGTGCTCAATTTGGTAGAGGAGTTCAGTAAATTTCTCGGTACGACCGAACACATCCTGCAGAATGCTCAAGTAGTCTTGTGCAGTACAGTCTTTCTTACTGAGCTTTAAGTTATGTATGGCCTCTAGGGAAGGCCCTTTTAAACTCTTCACGATCCTTTGCTTTTTATGTGGTTTGGGTACCTCCTACTCTTCCAGAGCCTGGGTAGCATGATCTAGCCATTCTTCGAAACCATCTTCCGCTAAAGGCACTGACTGTCTTTCAGAGAAGGTTCTGAGCTTCCTGTATCCAGCCGCTAGGTAGTCTGAGGGATCTTTCTTGCATTTGGCGACAATCTCTCCAAGGACAGCGCACAGTTCTGGTCCAATGGTGGTCAATGGCGACAAACTGGGACACAGTTTTTGACTTTGTCCCCCTGAACTGGGGCCGGCTTGACTGGTGGATGTAGGACCTTCTCCTGATGTCTCTGGGTGTATCAGGAAGAATTCTGTCTGGTTGGTTGCTTTTACACTAGCGCCCTTGAAATTGTCAGAAATTCCCTTCTTCCATTCTTCTTATATCAATCATCCATGGCTTCTTGTCAGGAGACAGTGTTCTCAGAACTGGGAGTAACTGTTCCTCAGTCCAGGCCTCTCTTTTCATTTTAATCACCACATTGAGGCCAGGAAGGACGTTTTCCTCCTTGCACCACCGGGCTGCATCAGCGGGGTCCATTGTGGTGCTGACAAGGGTTCTGTCTAGGGGAGGTTGATTGCAGAGTCTTAGTAATCCCAAACGAGCCTCCACATGTAGCACTACCCCCGTAGGAGCTGCTGGTTAGTTTTGGGTCTACGCTCTGCCTATCAACCCCAGAAGTTTGGCTCGAATCCTCCCTTGGCACAACTGGACAACACAATGATTATGGAGCCCACTGGTAGTTGGGTACCACAATGATATCATACAGTAATGATAATATAGTGAAATATTGTTACCTTATGCTGGCTACCTGTCCAAACTGTAACAGACAAGATTCCACGCAAGTGTAGTTAACCAAGGATAAAGCGTTTACTTGGTAAAGGAAAGATGAAGCAAAGTTAAACAATGACAGTTGACTTCAAACAGGGCCCTGTAAGAGTCAATGGCATGGAATTTAATCACAGGTTTTAAACAATATAAGCTGAAGTCAGACCTAAGTAAGCACGCAGTGGAGGGATTTCCCCAATGCAATAAGATCAGCACTGGAGTACCTCTCCACCAAGCCTCACCCAGCTCTCAGTAATAACAATGACTGTACCCACTAGCATAAACAGTTATTGTATATAAGTAGATGAGTCTATATTCTTTTTGGCTCCCTCTAGCGGGAAACCTCTATATACGTGCCCCACTGCTTTAGGTCAAACAAACAAACTGAGTCCTGTAAGTGTTCCTTCCAGTTAAGAGTAGTCTTCGCTAGCTTTAGTTGGTGCACATGAATAATTTTTAATCCAACTGGTATGAAGAAAATAAACATTCACAGTATATATATTGTGCTGGCGGCAGCAATCCTTTTTAATGCACTGCCACTACAAGATGCAATGTGTCTCTGCACGTGGTGTGTTAACTTCCAAACAGTAATATTGAGTCTATCCGATCCATCCTCCTGCTATACAGTTATTTATATCATTGGGCAGGTGCCCTCTCACCCAATGAGGCCTCGCCTCTCTGGTATGTTCCACCGGTAATGTCTTGGTTCTTGGCCTCTCCGCAACTTGCAGTCCCTGGTCCTCCGTGCAGCCGTCACAAGGTGTGGGTGGATGGGCGACTCTGGTTGCTGTGGAGTGTAAGTTGGACACAGCAAAAAGGATCCCTCTCAGGCTAGGCGATCCGCTCTGGCGACTGGAGGCCCAGGCTTCTCGGGCGTAGGCACAATGGCAACAGGCCTCAGCGAGCCTCAGCGCAAGCTTGAAGAGGGCATCCCAAGAGGCCGGCTGGAAGCTTCCCCTCCCTTTAAATGGCTCCTACCAGAAGGCTGTGCATGATGCAATGTACCCTGGTAGCACAGCAGCACTGTGGGTATTGTAGTCTATTTAATACCCAAGGCAATTGAGTCTTTATCTCCCTGTACTTCAACATCCACAATGCAATGTTCCAAGATAATTAACCTGAACAAGTTGAAGCAATATAACAACTGAACACCGGAGGGAGCTGAGTTCATTCTTAATCACAAACTGTAGTCTATTAGCTACCTGCAAAAGAAGAAAAAGGACACCTTGCTACACATGTAACTATGTAACACGAGAGCTGTCGTTCTGGCACGAGAGCGGTCGTTCTGGGCAGCCGTCATATGACGTCCACCCCGAACGAGAGCCGCACCGCTCAGCCGTCATTTGATGGTGGGCGGGCGGCAAATGTTTAAAATATCACACTCAGTAGTTTCATATATATATACTTTATTCAAATGTTTAACACACATAAGACACAAATAGACCCAATTTTCTTTCATGTAAGCTAATATTGAAACAGACTGAAAACCCTGTATCATTTTGATAAATAGGGAACTTATCGAACATTAATTTTACCATCTGTGTGTTATATTAATACAATGCCGTAACCTGTTTCTTAATTTTACATGTAATTACTAAAATACCTTTAATTGATACATTATACTTGTTACCATATGTTGATCTTTCAATGAAAACCCTTGAACGTGAAATGAACAGTAAAAACACGAAAAGGGATGAATCATATGTTTGGTTGTCTAGTGCATTTGCACTATGCCGATTCTATATCAGTAAATGTTTTTCTCCTACTTTTCATACCACATGAACAAAAACAGCAAGTTGATGCCTGATAATAACGTATTAATTTTTCTTTGCAGGGAGGACTTTTTAATCTAGTGATAGAGTATATTTAATGCTCAAAACCAAGAAACGTGTCCTAATTAAACATAAACGAAACCTAACAGGCAATATAAAACTGCAGCATATACAGTATCAGTTTAGCGCAGTACATTATTTTTATTATTATTAAAAACTTCAGTTATTCATTAGGTGGCGCCAGAGTAAAGGACAAGATTTATTTTAATGTATAAGGCAGCTCCTTCTCTCTCTATAGATGTCTATACTGCATCGTTGCCAAATAGTGCTGAAATCATTCTTCAGAATAGGTATTATTATTATTATAACATATTTTGTTGTCCTATTGTATAATCCAAGTACAAATCATACAAACTTTACATTTTGCAATAAGCAGCATCCAATAAAATTTTAGTTTGCACTGTAATTTAAAAAATAGATAGGGTTGACTTACTAAAGAACAAGAGGGAATGAGGGGTACGGGGGTCAGTCACAGTAATGAGAGTTTGGGTTGATGTGCAGGTGTGGCATGGGGGAAGGAGAATTGGGAGTTGGCTGTGGTAGTGAGAGCACGGGGGTGCTAATGTAAAGGCACAGAAGTGGGGAGATTCCAGGCATGGTTATGAGAAGAAGAGAGGGGGAAGATTTACTAAAACTGGCACACCCAGAATCTGGTGCAGCTGTGCATAATAATCAATCAGCTTCTAGGTTAGTAAGCTGAAGTTAGAAGATGTTTAGTTACTGTTAGGGATGAGCCGAACACCCCCGGGTTCGGTTCGCACCAGAACCTTCGAACGGACCGAAAGTTCGCGCGAATTTTCGAACCCTATTCGTTATAATGGACGCGAACGTTCGAAATCAAAATTGCTAATTACAACGGCCAATATGCATGTTAATGTTATAAAACAGGTTTGGGGACCCGGGTCCTGCCCCAGGGGACATATATCAATGCAAAAAGAAATTTTAAAAACTAAAGTTTTTTCGGGAGCAGTCATTTTAATGATGCATAAAGTGAAAAAAAAAAAGTGAAATTTTCCTTTAAATATGGTACCTGGGGGGTGTCTAAAGTATGCCTGTGAAGTGGCATGTGTTTCCCGTGTTTAGAACTGTCCTTGCACAAAATGACATTTGTAAAGGAAAAAAAGAAGCCATTTAAAACCACTTGCGGCTTTAATGTCATGTCTTGTCCTGGCCGCCATATGGCTGAAAATCCTTGAGAAAAATGGCATGGCTACCCCATCACCCCCCCCTCACCCCAGCCCCTTTGGGTCTTGTATGGATACTAAGGGGGACCCCGCACCCAAAATAAAACCCTATACCTACAACCCTATATACTCTGAACAGCAGTATATAGGTGGTGCAAACAAGACATGGACTGTAGGTTTGTTCTTAAGTAGAATCTGAACAGGTACATTATGAAGTGTAGCTACATCCCCAAAAAATCAATTTTTAAGCTTTTTGGAGAACATAGGGAGGGGTTATCACCCCTGTAACATTTGCTGTCTTTGCACATCTGTTCAGAACATGTCACCTCACTTTCCGTCCCAATGACAAATGTTTTTGGAAAAGTGGGGTTTTAATTGAAACAAGGATTGGTGATAAAGCATCAGTAGAGAGGAGATACCTTTTTCCCAAATTAAATCTAACAGGATAGAATTTTCCTTCCTAGGGGTAGATTTCCTCTCACTTCCTGTTTTCTCTTGCCGTTTGCAAGTAGGAGTCGTTTGTAAGTTGGATGTTTGAAAGTAGGGGCCTGCCGTATATACTCTGCAGAAATTTGCCCTATTAGATGTTGGTGTAGCCACAAGACTGGTGGGCACAGGAATGGGCCCTGCTGTGAGTTAATAGATCAAGATTTGTACTTGCATGCACCTGTTGAACCGGGCAGAAAAATTGGGCCTTTGGTGGTGGTGGTGGTGGACGGTGTTGCCACAAGACTGTAAGCCCTCACAGTTACTCTTGGTGGGTGCAGGAATGGGCCCTGCTGTGAGTTATTAGATCAAGATTTGTAATTGCATGCACCTGTTGAACAGGGCAGAAAAATTGGGCCTTTGGTGGTGGTGGTGGTGGTGGACGGTGTTGCCACAAGACTGTAGGCCCTCATAGTTACTCTTGGTGGGCGCAGGAATGGGCCCTGCTGTGAACTATTAGATCAAGATTTGTAATTACACGCCCCTGTTAAACAGGGGCTGAAAAATTGTGCCTTAGGCATTGGTGCTGGTGCCACAACACTGCAACCCCTCACAGATACTGTACTTGGAGCACAGCAGTCACACCTGTTGCGAAGCATCTTTTTAAAAAATTGTAATTACACGCCCCTGTTATACAGGGGCTGAAAAATTGTGCCTTAGGCACTGGTGCTGGTGCCACAACACTGCAACCCCTCACAGATACTGTACTCTGAGCACAGCAATGAGACCTGTTGCAAAGCATTGCCTAAAAATTGTAATTACACGCCCCAACAGGGGCTGAAAAATTGTGCCTTAGGCACTGGTGCTGGTGCCACAACACTGCAACCCCTCACAGATACTGTACTCTGAGCACAGCAGTCACACCTGTTGCGAAGCATCTTTTTAAAAAAATGTAATTACACGCCCCTGTTATACAGGGGCTGAAAAATTGTGCCTTAGGCACTGGTGCTGGTGCCACAACACTGCAACCCCTCACAGATACTGTACTCTGAGCACAGCAATGAGACCTGTTGCAAAGCATTGCCTAAAAATTGTAATTACACGCCCCAACAGGGGCTGAAAAATTGTGCCTTAGGCACTGGTGCTGGTGCCACAACACTGCAACCCCTCACAGATACTGTACTCTGAGCACAGCAGTCACACCTGTTGCGAAGCATCTTTTTAAAAAAATTTAATTACACGCCCCTGTTATACAGGGGCTGAAAAATTGTGCCTTAGGCACTGGTGCTGGTGCCACAACACTGCAACCCCTCACAGATACTGTACTCTGAGCACAGCAATGAGACCTGTTGCAAAGCATTGCCTAAAAATTGTAATTACACGCCCCAACAGGGGCTGAAAAATTGTGCCTTAGGCACTGGTGCTGGTGCCACAACACTGCAACCCCTCACAGATACTGTACTCTGAGCACAGCAGTCACACCTGTTGCGAAGCATCTTTTTAAAAAATTGTAATTACACGCCCCTGTTATACAGGGGCTGAAAAATTGTGCCTTAGGCACTGGTGTGGTGGCATGGATCATTGAGGAGGAGGAAGAGGATAGTCAGTGAACATAACAGGACAGTCACTCAGCATCAGCATAGGCAGTCTTGAAGGGATGTGACATTATAAATTATTCCGTTATATCCGCTTCAGGTGTCTGGTAGCTGGTGGTGATCCAAGACTGATTCATTTTTATGAAGGTCAGTCGATCAACCGAGTCGGTGGACAGGCGCACCCTATGATCGGTGACAAATCCTCCAGCAGCACTGAATGTGCGTTCGGAAAGAACGCTGGATGCAGGACAGGCCAGTAGCTCAATTGCATACTGTGCAAGCTCTGGCCAGTGATCCATCCTCAGGACCCAGTAAGCCAGAGGATTTTCGGTGGGAAAGGTGTCCAAGTCTGACCTTGCCCCTAGGTATTCCTGCACCATGTATATCAGACGCTGGCGATGGTTGCTGGAACCGATCATACCTTGGGGCTGCGGACTAAAAAATTGTCTGAACGCATCGGTCAGACGTCCACCTTCCCCACCGCTCCTTCTGCTACTGACCGAAGCCTCAGCAACTTGTCGTCCAGGACCAGGAGTTTGTAACCTCCCAGTTTCTGGGAACGCGTTGCACAGACCTTTCTGCAAGGCCTCCCTGAGATGTCTCATCCTCTGCTCCCTCTGCGACGGCAAGATAAGGTCCGCAACCTTACCCTTGTACCGTGGATCAAGGAGAGTGGCCAGCCAGTAATGGTCACTCTCCTTGATCCGAAGAACACGAGGATCCTTCCGCAGGCTTTGCAGGATCAGGGAGGCCATGCAGCGTAGGTTAGCTGAGGCATTCGGTCCGGAGTCTTCTGGGTCACTGAGGATGACATGATCGCCAGCCACCTCCTCCCAGCCACGTACAAGTCCACTGGTTTGTTGGGACTGTACATCATCCCTAAAAGACTGCTGCTGCTGATGCTGAGTGCCAGGCTCCACCTCCATGCTCACACAATCCTCCTCCTCCTCCTCCTCCTCCTCCTCTTCCTGTGTGATGGGTGGGACAGAAGGAACATTGTCTGGATAAAGGGGGCCTTGAGAGACAAGGAAGTCCTCCTCTTCCTGCCTCTGTTCTGCCTCAAGTGCCCTGTCCATTATCCCACGCAGCGTATGCTCCAACAGGTGGACAAGAGGTACAGTGTCACTGATGCATGCACTGTCACTGCTCACCATCCTCGTGGCCTCCTCAAATGGTGAGAGGACAGTGCATGCATCCCTGATCATGCTCCACTGGCGTGGGGAAAAAAAGCCAAGCTCCCCTGACCCTGTCCTGGTGCCGTAGTCGCAAAGGTACTCATTGATGGCCCTCTGCTGCGTGTGCAGTCGCTGCAGCATGGCCAACGTTGAGTTCCACCTGGTGGGCATGTCACATATTAGGCGGTTCTTGGGCAGGTTCAGCTCCTTTTGCAGCTCAGTCAGCCGAGCACTGGCATTATAAGATCGGCGGAAATGCACACAGACTTTCCTGGCCTGCCTCAGGACATCCTGTAAGCCTGGGAACCTGCCCAAGAACCGCTGCACCACCAGGTTGAGGACGTGAGCCATACAGGGCACATGGGTGAGCTGCCCCTGTCGCAGGGCGGAGAGGAGGTTGGTGCCATTATCAGAAACGACCATTCCTGGCTTAAGCTGGCGTGGCGTCAACCACCTCTCGGCCTGCCCCTGCAGAGCTGCCAGAACCTCTGGCCCAGTGTGGCTCCTGTCCCCCAAACACACCAGCGCAAGCACGGCATGGCATCTTTTTGCCTGCGTACTCGCGTAGCCCCTTGTACGCCTACGGAGCACCGCTGGTTCCGAGGACAGAGCACTCGAAGAGGACATGGAGGAAGAAGAAGAGGAGGGGGTGGAGGAGAGAGGTGTGTCACAACCAGTAGTAGCATTTTGGAGGCGTGGTGGCGGAACAACCTCCAACACTACTGCACCTTGTCCTGCATCCCTCCCAGCTACCAATAGAGTGACCCAATGGGCCGTGAAAGAAAGATAACGTCCCTGTCCATGCCTGCTGGACCATGAGTCAGCGGTAATATGCACCTTACCGCTGACCGCCCTGTCCAGCGAGGCATGGACATTGCCTTCCACATGCCAGTAGAGAGACGGAATCGCCTTCCGTGAGAAAAAGTGGCGTTTGGGAACCTGCCACTGAGGAACCGCACATTGAACAAACTCACGGAAGGGGGCCGAGTCTATCAACTGAAAAGGCAGCAGTTGAAGTGCTAGCAATTTAGCCAAGCTAGCATTCAACCGCTGGGCATGTGGATGGCTGGGAGTATACTTCTTTCGACGGTCCAGCAGCTGGGGCAGGGAAATTTGCCTGCTACAATCGGACGTCGGTGTACTGCAAGTACTTGGTTGTGACACACCTAATTCTACACCTTCAGTCCTCTCAGAGCAGCTTTCAGAGAGGACTGAAGATATAGTGGGGATGGAGATCCCAGCTGATGAGGAGCAAGGAGAGGTCCGCTTTGTTCTTTGGTGTGGGTCTTTTATGTGTGCTTGCCAACGAGCTGCATGGCAGGTCGACATATGTCTGCTCATGCTTGTGGTGCCCAAGCGGCTGATGTTTTGGCCACGCGAGATACGCTTGAGACAAATATTGCAAATAGCAGTGGTGCGATCTGATGCACTCGTCTCAAAAAAGGCCCACACCAAAGAACTTTTGTGATAACGTGCAGAGGCAGCGCCCTGCACAGGCGGAGCTCTGCGGTGTGGTACAGTTGCTGTGCTGGCCTCTAGCTGGCCTCCAGGGGGCATCCTGCCTCGTTGGACATGTGACGCTGCATCCTCCTCCTCCTCCTCCTCTCTCCCTTCAGGCACCCACGTGGAGTCAGTGACCTCATCATCCCCTCCCTCTTCACCACTAGAGCAAACCTGGCAGTAAGCTGCAGCTGGTGGAACACTACTGCCAGATTGCTGTCCTTCAGCATCCCCTCTCTCTGCGCGCACACTACTGACTTCCTCAAGCTGGGTATCATCATCCGAGCCTTCGAATCGTTGGGCATCCTCCTGGAGCATGTACCCAACACTGTGCTCAAACAGTTCGGGGGACTCCTCAGGAGGACATGGTGGGTCTAGGGAAGGGGTGGCTGATGATGCCATTGAGTACGCGTTGGCAGCTGCTCTGCCAGTACCCTGAGCCTGGGTGAGAGAGGATGAGGAGGATGAGGAGGGCTTGGTCATCCATTCTACCAAGCCTTCGGCATGATGCGGCTCCACATGTCCAGCTGCCGAAAACAAAGACAAGCGTGTCCCATGGCCACGTGCTGATGACGATGCACGACCACGTCCACGGCCAGCACTGTTGTCTCTAGAAACAGAGCCTGCCTGCCCTGTGTTCTTGCCTCGGCACGCTCTGCCTCTCCTTGGCGGTCTTCCAGCCATTGTAGTCGGTAGTGTATATAGTATAAAAAATAGAACTCCTATGTGTGCTCACAACACACTGTAGGTCCTATGGGTGCTGACACTAACACACTATAGGTACTATGTGTGCTGCTGACAAGAAAATATAGGAGCTCTGTTTGCTGCCACTAACACACTAGAAGTCCTATGGGTGCTGCTGAGAAGAAAATATAGGAGCTCTGTTTGCTGCCACTAACACACTAGAAGTCCTATGGGTGCTGCTGAGAAGAAAATATAGGAGCTCTGTTTGCTGCCACTAACACACTAGAAGTCCTATGGGTGCTGCTGAGAAGAAAATATAGGAGCTCTGTTTGCTGCCACTAACACACTAGAAGTCCTATGGGTGCTGCTGAGAAGAAAATATAGGAGCTCTGTTTGCTGCCACTAACACACTAGAAGTCCTATGGGTGCTGCTGAGAAGAAAATATAGGAGCTCTGTTTGCTGCCACTAACACACTAGAAGTCCTATGGGTGCTGCTGAGAAGAAAATATAGGAGCTCTGTTTGCTGCCACTAACACACTAGAAGTCCTATGGGTGCTGCTGAGAAGAAAATATAGGAGCTCTGTTTGCTGCCACTAACACACTAGAAGTCCTATGGGTGCTGCTGAGAAGAAAATATAGGAGCTCTGTTTGCTGCCACTAACACACTAGAAGTCCTATGGGTGCTGCTGAGAAGAAAATATAGGAGCTCTGTTTGCTGCCACTAACACACTAGAAGTCCTATGGGTGCTGCTGAGAAGAAAATATAGGAGCTCTGTTTGCTGCCACTAACACACTAGAAGTCCTATGGGTGCTGCTGAGAAGAAAATATAGGAGCTCTGTGTGATGCCACTAACACACTAGAAGTCCTATGGGTGCTGCTGAGAAGAAAATATAGGAGCTCTGTTTGCTGCCACTAACACACTAGAAGTCCTATGGGTGCTGTTGGGGTGCAATGCTGTGCTAACAGCACTGCGGTTGGTACTACTGCAATACTGTACTAACAGTAAGCACGCACCAGACTAATCCCCAGCAGCAGCTAATAACACACTAACTGTGCAATCAGCAGCAATGAACGATCAATGACTTAGGTAGCAATGGTTTAGCAAAGAAATAGCCAATGGTTTAGCAAAGAAGAGCAAATCTTTCAGTATCAAGCAAAGACAGAATCAGCAGACTAATCTCTCCTAAAGCCGGAACTCATGTGACCGGGGCCGATGGCGTGGCGGCCTTTTAAATGGTGGGGCGTGTACTAAAGCCCCTGAGCTGTAATTGGCTACAGCCGTCCTGCCTGTAGCCAATTATTGCTCTCCGAGTTTCGGGCGCTGTGATTGGCCAAGCATGCGGGGTCACAGTGCATGCTTGGCCAATCATCAGCCAGCAATGCACTGCGCCGGCCGCGCCGGCCGCAATGCATTGCGGGGCCGCTCGCATCACACGAATGTGATGCGAACGGCCCAAATAGTTCTGGGCTCGACGAGCGAGCGAACGCCCGATGCTCGATTCGAACATGGGTTCGAATCGAGCACCGGGCCCATCCCTAGTTACTATACACAGCTGCAAGAGATTCTGCATGCAGCAGTTTTAGTAAATCTCCCTCAGGCCCGGTTCACACAGGGGCGACTCCTCAGGCGACTCAGTTGCCTGAGGAGTCGCGTCCCGGTCTGTGCTATGGAACCACTCTAATAGGAGCGACCTGAGTCGCTCCTACTTAGAAAAAGGTTCCTGTACTACTTTTGGGGGCGACGCAGGGCGACTTGCATTGACTTCTATACAGAAGTCATTATGCAAATTGCCTCGGCGGGCGTCTCAAGTCGTCTTGAGATCGCGCCGCCGAGGTCGCCCCCGAAGTCGTGCCGCCCCTGTGTGAACCGGGCTTAAAGTCTTTTTTTTTTAAGACAAACAGACTGTACAATTTGCAAGTGCGGTTGCTCTAGACCAGGGATCCTCAAACTACGGCCCTCCAGCTGTTGCGGAACTACATATCCCATGAGGCATTGCAAAACTCTGACATTCACAGACATGACTAGGCATGGTGGGAATTGTAGTTCCTGAACACCTGGAGGGCCGTAGTTTGAAGACCCTGCTCTAGACGTTAGTAAATGAGAGGAAGCCCTGCTGACTTCCATCATCCAATCATATGAAAGCAAAAATTATTTTTTTTTCCTTGCATGTGAATGAGTATTCTTTGTAAAGTGAAGCTACATCTCATTTACTAAGCTCTGGAGCAATTGCACTTGCAAAGTGCACAGTTTGTTTACCTCTGGTAAATCCACTGCAGTGGTGCCTTTCTGTAAATTGAGATACTGTACAGTTCCCAAAAACCAGCAAGAGAAGTGAGATTGGGGGTTGGTGGTGTGCGAAATGACAGTGCCTGTGGAAGCTGCAGCAGAATCCAGGTAGAAGGCTATTGTCCCATTGCAACACAGACTCATCTGCTCTGGGCGCGGGCAGGGCATGGCTTTTGTGAATGATGTCTCCCAGCACAGGAAGGGTTTTTTCACATGGACACACAGAGGGCAGTTAAAGCAGGCAGCTGAGCTGCAATTTTACCTTTCTGGGCAGCCCACCCAAAGTTTAACATTACAGCCAACAGGACTGTACACATGCTCTGGGTAAAATGTTTTGCGGCTGCAGCATTTTAAACTTAGGCTGCAGCGTTTTATAGGCGGCACCACCAATGAAACTTACCCATTGAGATCAATGGGGCCACGCAACAACCGTGAGCCAAGCAGCCCGGTCCCTCAATGTAAAATTGCCATTTGGCAATAAAAAATTGTAAAAAAGAAACGTCAGTAGTACCTCCTGAACGTTTGTTAGACGCTGCTATACTGCCCTCTGAAAAGTGAGCCACTGAAAGAACCTGGAATTCTCCCATCAGTAATAACTTATCTGTCAGATTATCTACGGAAGAGTGATGCAAATAAGTTATTAGTGATGGGAGACATTCTTTGCCAGGAACTAATTGCTGGTATGTGCGGGGATATCCAGCCTAAGCTTTTTAAAAGAGAAGTCCAGCCTAAGCTTTTTAGGCTGGACTTCTCCTCACAGGAGTGTGACCCGTTTTTAGTGGAGAGCGGTCTGAATTCCGCTCTCCGCTGACATCACTGCCATCAGTCGAGGCACTGCATCATCCCAACTTCCCACGTCTGGATCCACCAGCTGTCTTGATTGATGGCATTCTTAGCGAGCCGCTAAGACGGCCGCTCCCCACCCCTCCACAGCTCAGCGCTCCAATGAGCGTGGAGAAGCAGAGAGGAGAGACGCTCTCCTCTCGGGTATCTGTGAAAACCGAGCCATCTGTGATGTTCGGTGGCTCGGTTCTCAGTGCAGAGACGGCGGGGGGCAGATACAGCATCGGAAACCATGTCCTGTGGATACTGGAACCATGTCCTGTGGTCTGATGAGACCAAGATAAACTTATTTGGTTCAAATGGCGTCAAGCGTGTGTGGCAGCAACCAGGTGAGGAGTACAAAGACAAGGCACATTGCACTTGTCGGCTTGCTTTTACAGATTAGTAAATTACGGCGTCTGCTGTGAATGACACCTTGATTGAGAGATCCCGCTGTTCATCACTAACGGGCTCCAGAGGAGAAAATTATCCTTGTGAGAGTGTCCATTTAATATGGTGTGATTGACGCTCAGTAGCCAAAGTTTCTCTGGTAAGAGTTTTTATAAGAGGGGGGTTTCTGCACACCCCCCCCCCCTATTTTTGAGCACGCGTGGAGGTGTTGGTGACAGCAGCCTGACTATATTGAATTGGAAATCCACTGGACTTTTCTAATTTACTTCAGAACTAGTGATGAGCCGAACACCCCCGGGTTCGGTTCGCACCAGAACCCGCGAACGGACTGAAAGTTCGCACGAACGTTAGAACCATATTAAATACAATGGATGCGAACGTTCTAAATCTAAAGTGCTAATTATAACGACTATTATGCATGTTATTGTCCTAAAAAGGGTTTGGGAACCCGGGTTCTGCACCAGGGGACATGTATCAATCCAAAAAAAAGTTTTAAAAACGGACGTTTTTCAGGAGCAGTCATTTTAATGATGCATAAAGTGAAAAAAAAAAAGTCAAATATTCCTTTAAATATCGTACCTGGGGGGTGTCTAAAGTATGCCTGTGAAGTGCCACGTGTTTCCCGTGTTTAGAACTGTCCCTGCACAAAATTACATTTCTAGAGGAAAAAAAGCCAGTTAAAACTGCTTGCGGCTTTAATATAATGTCTGGTCCCGGTAATATGGATGAAAATCTTTAAGAAAAATGGCATAGGGCCTTTGGTGGTGGTGGTGTTGACACAACACTGTAAGGCCTCACAGTTACTCTTGGTGGGCGCAGGAATGGGCCCAGCTGTGAAATATTAAATCAAGAATTGTAATTACATGCCCCTGTTAAACAGGGGCAGAAAAATTGGGCCTTAGGCACTGGTGCCACAACACTGCAACCCCTCACAGATACTGTACTTGGAGCACAGCAATGAGCCCTGTTGCAAAGTATTGCATCAAAAATTGTAATTAAACGCCCCTGTTAAACAGGGGCTGAAAAATTGGGCCTTAGCCACTGGTGCTGGTGCCACGACACTGCAACCTCTCCCAGATACTCTAGTTGGAGTGCAGGAATGAGCCATGCTGCAAAGCATTGCGTAAAAAATTGTAATTACATGCCCCTGTTAAACAGGGGCTGAAAAATTGGGCCTTAGGCCTCGTACACACGGCCGAGATTCTCGTCGAAAAAAACATGTCGTTTTTTTCGACGAGATTCTTGGACAAGAAAATTGTCCCGGCCGAGTGTACACACGCTCGATTCAAAGAACCCGCGGTTCTTTGAATGGAGCGTACGCGGTGACGTCATCGACTACGACGAGCATGCGCTCGTCACATTCGATGCCGTCGCCGCCATCTTGGTATACCCTACGTATGCCTAGGAAGCTACCGCGCATGCGTTGAATTAATTTCGAACATGCGCGGGCTTCCGGGAGGACAGGTAAGTGTACACACACTCACTTTTCTCGTCGAGAAACATGCCGACGAGAATCTCGACGAGAAAATAGAGAGCAGGTTCTCTATTTTCTCGTCGAGGTTACTTGTCGGTTTTCTCGACGAGAAACCATACACACGAACGAGTTTCTCGGCAAGACATCTCTGCCAGCAAGTTTCTTGCTGGTTCTTGCCGAGAAACTCGGTCGTGTGTACGAGGCCTCAGCCACTGGTGGCGGCACCCAGAAACAAAAATGTTCTTCCAAGCTATCATCATCAATCGGATCATTGAGGAGGAGGAGGATAGTCAGTCAACATAACAGGACAGTCTCTCAGCATCAGCATCAGTCTTGAAGGGATGTGACATTTGAAAATAAATTAGTCTGTTATATCAGCTTCAGGTGTTTGGTAGCTGGTGGTGATCCAAGACTGGTTCATCTTTATGAAGGTCAGTCGATCAACAGAGTCGGTGGACAGGCGCACCCTGTGATCCGTGACAAATCCTCCAGCAGCACTGAATGTGCGTTCTGAAAGAACGCTGGATGCAGGACAGGCCAATAGCTCAATTGCATACTGTGCAAGCTCTGGCCAGTGATCCATCCTCAAGACCCAGTAAGCCAGAGGATTTTCGGTGGGGAAGGTGTCCAAGTCTGACCTTGCCCCTAGGTATTCCTGCACCATGTATATCAGACGTTGGCGATGGTTGCTGGAACCGATCATACCTTGGGGCTGCGGACTAAAGAATTGTCTGAACGCATCGGTCAGACGGCCACCTTCCCCACCGCTCCTTCTTTGACTGACCGAAGCCTCAGCAACTCGTTGTCCAGGAACAGGAGTTTGTAACCTCCCAGTCTCTGGGAACGCGTTGCACAGACCTTTCTGCAAGGCCTCCCGGAGTTGTCTCATCCTCTGCTCCCTCTGTGACGGTAAGATAAGGTCCGTAACCTTACCCTTGTACCGTGGATCAAGGAGAGTGGCCAGCCAGTAATGGTCCCTCTCCTTGATCCGAAGAATACGAGGATCCTTCCGCAGACTTTGCAGGATCAGGGAGGCCATGCAGCGTAGGTTAGCTGAGGCATTCGGTCCAGAGTCCTCTGGGTCACTAAGGACGACATGATCCGCAGCCACCTCCTCCCAGCCACGTACAAGTCCACTGGTTTCTTGGGACTGTAAATCATCCCTAAAAGACTGCTGCTGATGATGCTGAGTGCCAGGCTCCACATCCATGCTGACACAATCCTCCTCCTCCTCCTCCTCTTCTTCCTGTGTGATGGGTGGGACAGAAGGAACAATGTCTGCGTAAAGGGGGCCTTGAGAGGCAAGGAAGTCCTCCTCTTCCTGCCTCTGTTCTGCCTCAAGTGCCCTGTCCATTATTCCACGCAGCGTATGTTCCAACAGGTGGACAAGAGGTACAGTGTCACTGATGCATGCACTGTCACTGCTCACCATCCTCGTGGCCTCCTCAAATGGTGCCAGGACAGTGCATGCATCCCTGATCATGCCCCACTGGCGTGGTGAAAAAAACCCGAGCTCCCCTGACCCTGTCCTGGTGCCGTAGTCGCACAGGTACTCATTGATGGCCCTCTGCTGCGTGTGCAGCCGCTGCAGCATGGCCAACGTTGAGTTCCACCTGGTGGGCATGTCACATATAAGGCGGTTCTTGGGCAGGTTCAACTCCTTTTGCAGCTCAGCCAGGCGAGCACTGGCATTATAAGATCTGCGGAAATGCACACAGACTTTCCTGGCCTGCCTCAGGACATCCTGTAAGCCCGGGTACCTGCCCAAGACCCGCTGCACCACCAGGTTAAGGACGTGAGCCACACAGGGCACATGGGTCAGTTGTCCATGTCGGAGAGCGGAGAGGAGGTTGGTGCCATTGTCGCAAACTACCATTCCTGGCTTAAGCTGGCGTGGCGTCAACCACCTCTCGGCCTGCCCCTGCAGAGCAGACAGAACCTCTGCCCCAGTGTGGCTCCTGTCCCCCAAACACACCAGCGCAAGCACGGCATGGCATCTTTTTGCCTGCGTAATTGCGTAGCCCCTTGATCGCCTACGGAGCACCGCTGGTTCTGAGGACAAAGCACAGGAAGAGGCCATGGAGGAAGAAGAAGAGGAGGGGGTGGAGGACAGAGGTGTGTCACAACCAGTAGTAGCATTTTGGAGGTGTGGCGGTGGAACAACCTCCAACACTACTGCACCTTGTCCTGCATCCTTCCCAGCTGCCAAAAGAGTGACCCAATGGGCCGTGAAAGAAAGGTAACGTCCCTGTCCATGCCTGCTGGACCATGAGTCAGCGGTAATATGCACCTTACCGCTGACCGCCCTGTCCAGCGAGGCCAAGACATTGCCTTCCACATGCCTGTAGAGAGCCGAAATAGCCTTCCGTGCGAAAAAGTGTCGTTTGGGAACCTGCCACTGAGGAACCGCACATTGCACAAACTCACGGAAGGGGGCCGAGTCTACCAACTGAAAAGGCAGCAGTTGAAGCGCTAGCTAATTCACACCTAATTCTACACCTTCATTCCTCTCAGTGCAGGTTTCAGAGAGGACTGAAGGTATAGTGGGGTTGGAGATCCCAGCTGATGCGGTGCAAGGAGAGGTCCGCTTTGTTCTTTGGTGTGGGTCTTTAAGGTAGGCTTGCCAACGAGCTGCATGGCAGGTCAACATATGTCTGGTCAAGCATTTGGTGCCCAAGCGGGTGATGTTTTGGCCACGCGATATACGCTTGAGACATATGTTGCAGACAGCAGCTGTGCGATCTGATGCACTTGACTCAAAAAAGGCCCACACCAAAGAACTATTTGAATAACGGGCAGAGGCAGCACCCTGCACAGGCGGAGCTCTGCGGTGTGATTCCGTTGGTGTGCTGCCCTAACGCTGGCCCCCCGAGGGCATCCTGCCTCGTTGGAGATGTGCCTCCTCCTCATCCTCCTCCTCCTCCTCTCTATATTAGGCACCCACGTGGAGTCAGTGACCTCATCATCCCCTCCCTCCTCATCACTGGAGCCAATCTGGCAGTATGCTGCAGCTGCTGGAACATGACTGCCAGATTGGTGTCCTTCTTGAGCATCCCCTCTCTCTGCTCTCACGCTACTGCCTTCCTCTAGCTGGGTATCATCATCAGACCCTTCGAAACTCTGGGCATCCTCCTGGAGCATGTACCCAACACTGTGCTCAAACAGTTCGGGGGACTCCTCAGGAGGACATGGTTGGTCTAGGGAAGGAGTGACTGATGATGACATTGATACCAGGGAAGAGGACGCTTTGCCAGCTGCTTTGCCAGTACCCTGAGCCTGGGTGAGAGAGGATGAGGAGGATGAGGAGGGCTTGGTCATCCACTCTACCAAGTCTTCGGCATGATTCTGCTCAACACGTCCAGCTGCCGAAAAGAAGGACAATCGTGTCCCATGGCCACGTGCTGATGGCGATGCACCGCGTCCACGACCAGCACTGTTGTCTCTAGACACAGAGCCTGCTTGCCCTCTTTTATTGGCTCCTGACTGTCTGCCTCTCCTTGTTTGCCTTCCAGACATTCTAATGGCCTGCAGGGAAATGGGAAAACCAGCAATAAGGCCTAGCTTCAGGAGTATATTTTGCAGGAATCACACTACGCCTGCTGTAAGTGCTGCAAATGCCTGTTGGTGTAACACACCAGGAAAAAGCAGCAATACAGGCTAACTTCAGGTGTAATATGATCAGGAGGCACACTCCGCCCGCTGTAAGTGCCGCAAATGCCTGTTGGTGTAACACACCAGGAAAAAGCAGCAATACAGGCTAACTTCAGGTGTAATATGATCAGGAGGCACACTCCGCCCGCTGTAAGTGCCGCAAATGCCTGTTGGTGTAACACACCAGGAAAAGGCAGCAATACAGGCTAACTTCAGGTGTAATATGATCAGGAGGCACACTCCGCCCGCTGTAAGTGCCGCAAATGCCTGTTGGTGTAACACACCAGGAAAAAGCAGCAATACAGGCTAACTTCAGGTGTAATATGATCAGGAGGCACACTCCGCCCGCTGTAAGTGCCGCAAATGCCTGTTGGTGTAACACACCAGGAAAAAGCAGCAATACAGGCTAACTTCAGGTGTAATATGATCAGGAGGCACACTATGCCCGCTGTAAGTGCCGCAAATGCCTGTTGGTGTAACACACCAGGAAAAAGCAGCAATACAGGCTAACTTCAGGTGTAATATGATCAGGAGGCACACTCCACCCATTGTAAGTGCTGCAAATGCCTGTTGGTGTAACACACCAGGAAAAAGCAGCAATACAGGCTAACTTCAGGTGTAATATGATCAGGAGGCACACTCCGCCCGCTGTAAGTGCTGCAAATGCCTGTTGGTGTAACACACCAGGAAAAAGCAGCAATACAGGCTAACTTCAGGTGTAATATGATCAGGAGTCACACTCCGCCCGCTGTAAGTGCCGCAAATGCCTGTTGGTGTAACACACCAGGAAAAGGCAGCAATACAGGCTAACTTCAGGTGTAATATGATCAGGAGGCACACTCCGCCCGCTGTAAGTGCCGCAAATGCCTGTTGGTGTAACACACCAGGAAAAAGCAGCAATACAGGCTAACTTCAGGTGTAATATGATCAGGAGGCACACTCCGCCCGCTGTAAGTGCCGCAAATGCCTGTTGGTGTAACACACCAGGAAAAAGCAGCAATACAGGCTAACTTCAGGTGTAATATGATCAGGAGGCACACTCCGCCCGCTGTAAGTGCCGCAAATGCCTGTTGGTGTAACACACCAGGAAAAGGCAGCAATACAGGCTAACTTCAGGTGTAATATGATCAGGAGGCACACTCCGCCCGCTGTAAGTGCCGCAAATGCCTGTTGGTGTAACACACCAGGAAAAAGCAGCAATACAGGCTAACTTCAGGTGTAATATGATCAGGAGGCACACTATGCCCGCTGTAAGTGCCGCAAATGCCTGTTGGTGTAACACACCAGGAAAAAGCAGCAATACAGGCTAACTTCAGGTGTAATATGATCAGGAGGCACACTCCACCCGTTGCAAGTGCTGCAAATGCCTGTTGGTGTAACACACCAGGAAAAAGCAGCAATACAGGCTAACTTCAGGTGTAATATGATCAGGAGGCACACTCCGCCCGCTGTAAGTGCTGCAAATGCCTGTTGGTGTAACACACCAGGAAAAAGCAGCAATACAGGCTAACTTCAGGTGTAATATGATCAGGAGTCACACTCCGCCCGCTGTAAGTGCCGCAAATGCCTGTTGGTGTAACACACCAGGAAAAGGCAGCAATACAGGCTAACTTCAGGTGTAATATGATCAGGAGGCACACTCCGCCCGCTGTAAGTGCCGCAAATGCCTGTTGGTGTAACACACCAGGAAAAAGCAGCAATACAGGCTAACTTCAGGTGTAATATGATCAGGAGGCACACTCCGCCCGCTGTAAGTGCCGCAAATGCCTGTTGGTGTAACACACCAGGAAAAAGCAGCAATACAGGCTAACTTCAGGTGTAATATGATCAGGAGGCACACTCCACCCGTTGTAAGTGCTGCAAATGCCTGTTGGTGTAACACACCAGGAAAAAGCAGCAATACAGGCTAACTTCAGGTGTAATATGATCAGGAGGCACACTCCGCCCGCTGTAAGTGCTGCAAATGCCTGTTGGTGTAACACACCAGGAAAAAGCAGCAATACAGGCTAACTTCAGGTGTAATATGATCAGGAGTCACACTCCGCCCGCTGTAAGTGCCGCAAATGCCTGTTGGTGTAACACACCAGGAAAAGGCAGCAATACAGGCTAACTTCAGGTGTAATATGATCAGGAGGCACACTCCGCCCGCTGTAAGTGCCGCAAATGCCTGTTGGTGTAACACACCAGGAAAAAGCAGCAATACAGGCTAACTTCAGGTGTAATATGATCAGGAGGCACACTCCGCCCGCTGTAAGTGCCGCAAATGCCTGTTGGTGTAACACACCAGGAAAAAGCAGCAATACAGGCTAACTTCAGGTGTAATATGATCAGGAGGCACACTCCGCCCGCTGTAAGTGCCGCAAATGCCTGTTGGTGTAACACACCAGGAAAAGGCAGCAATACAGGCTAACTTCAGGTGTAATATGATCAGGAGGCACACTCCGCCCGCTGTAAGTGCCGCAAATGCCTGTTGGTGTAACACACCAGGAAAAAGCAGCAATACAGGCTAACTTCAGGTGTAATATGATCAGGAGGCACACTATGCCCGCTGTAAGTGCCGCAAATGCCTGTTGGTGTAACACACCAGGAAAAAGCAGCAATACAGGCTAACTTCAGGTGTAATATGATCAGGAGGCACACTCCACCCATTGTAAGTGCTGCAAATGCCTGTTGGTGTAACACACCAGGAAAAAGCAGCAATACAGGCTAACTTCAGGTGTAATATGATCAGGAGGCACACTCCGCCCGCTGTAAGTGCCGCAAATGCCTGTTGGTGTAACACACCAGGAAAAGGCAGCAATACAGGCTAACTTCAGGTGTAATATGATCAGGAGGCACACTCCGCCCGCTGTAAGTGCCGCAAATGCCTGTTGGTGTAACACACCAGGAAAAAGCAGCAATACAGGCTAACTTCAGGTGTAATATGATCAGGAGGCACACTCCGCCCGCTGTAAGTGCCGCAAATGCCTGTTGGTGTAACACACCAGGAAAAAGCAGCAATACAGGCTAACTTCAGGTGTAATATGATCAGGAGGCACACTATGCCCGCTGTAAGTGCCGCAAATGCCTGTTGGTGTAACACACCAGGAAAAAGCAGCAATACAGGCTAACTTCAGGTGTAATATGATCAGGAGGCACACTCCACCCATTGTAAGTGCTGCAAATGCCTGTTGGTGTAACACACCAGGAAAAAGCAGCAATACAGGCTAACTTCAGGTGTAATATGATCAGGAGGCACACTCCGCCCGCTGTAAGTGCTGCAAATGCCTGTTGGTGTAACACACCAGGAAAAAGCAGCAATACAGGCTAACTTCAGGTGTAATATGATCAGGAGTCACACTCCGCCCGCTGTAAGTGCCGCAAATGCCTGTTGGTGTAACACACCAGGAAAAGGCAGCAATACAGGCTAACTTCAGGTGTAATATGATCAGGAGGCACACTCCGCCCGCTGTAAGTGCCGCAAATGCCTGTTGGTGTAACACACCAGGAAAAAGCAGCAATACAGGCTAACTTCAGGTGTAATATGATCAGGAGGCACACTCCGCCCGCTGTAAGTGCCGCAAATGCCTGTTGGTGTAACACACCAGGAAAAAGCAGCAATACAGGCTAACTTCAGGTGTAATATGATCAGGAGGCACACTCCGCCCGCTGTAAGTGCCGCAAATGCCTGTTGGTGTAACACACCAGGAAAAGGCAGCAATACAGGCTAACTTCAGGTGTAATATGATCAGGAGGCACACTCCGCCCGCTGTAAGTGCCGCAAATGCCTGTTGGTGTAACACACCAGGAAAAAGCAGCAATACAGGCTAACTTCAGGTGTAATATGATCAGGAGGCACACTATGCCCGCTGTAAGTGCCGCAAATGCCTGTTGGTGTAACACACCAGGAAAAAGCAGCAATACAGGCTAACTTCAGGTGTAATATGATCAGGAGGCACACTCCACCCGTTGCAAGTGCTGCAAATGCCTGTTGGTGTAACACACCAGGAAAAAGCAGCAATACAGGCTAACTTCAGGTGTAATATGATCAGGAGGCACACTCCGCCCGCTGTAAGTGCTGCAAATGCCTGTTGGTGTAACACACCAGGAAAAAGCAGCAATACAGGCTAACTTCAGGTGTAATATGATCAGGAGTCACACTCCGCCCGCTGTAAGTGCCGCAAATGCCTGTTGGTGTAACACACCAGGAAAAGGCAGCAATACAGGCTAACTTCAGGTGTAATATGATCAGGAGGCACACTCCGCCCGCTGTAAGTGCCGCAAATGCCTGTTGGTGTAACACACCAGGAAAAAGCAGCAATACAGGCTAACTTCAGGTGTAATATGATCAGGAGGCACACTCCGCCCGCTGTAAGTGCCGCAAATGCCTGTTGGTGTAACACACCAGGAAAAAGCAGCAATACAGGCTAACTTCAGGTGTAATATGATCAGGAGGCACACTCCACCCGTTGTAAGTGCTGCAAATGCCTGTTGGTGTAACACACCAGGAAAAAGCAGCAATACAGGCTAACTTCAGGTGTAATATGATCAGGAGGCACACTCCGCCCGCTGTAAGTGCTGCAAATGCCTGTTGGTGTAACACACCAGGAAAAAGCAGCAATACAGGCTAACTTCAGGTGTAATATGATCAGGAGTCACACTCCGCCCGCTGTAAGTGCCGCAAATGCCTGTTGGTGTAACACACCAGGAAAAGGCAGCAATACAGGCTAACTTCAGGTGTAATATGATCAGGAGGCACACTCCGCCCGCTGTAAGTGCCGCAAATGCCTGTTGGTGTAACACACCAGGAAAAAGCAGCAATACAGGCTAACTTCAGGTGTAATATGATCAGGAGGCACACTCCGCCCGCTGTAAGTGCCGCAAATGCCTGTTGGTGTAACACACCAGGAAAAAGCAGCAATACAGGCTAACTTCAGGTGTAATATGATCAGGAGGCACACTCCGCCCGCTGTAAGTGCCGCAAATGCCTGTTGGTGTAACACACCAGGAAAAGGCAGCAATACAGGCTAACTTCAGGTGTAATATGATCAGGAGGCACACTCCGCCCGCTGTAAGTGCCGCAAATGCCTGTTGGTGTAACACACCAGGAAAAAGCAGCAATACAGGCTAACTTCAGGTGTAATATGATCAGGAGGCACACTATGCCCGCTGTAAGTGCCGCAAATGCCTGTTGGTGTAACACACCAGGAAAAAGCAGCAATACAGGCTAACTTCAGGTGTAATATGATCAGGAGGCACACTCCACCCATTGTAAGTGCTGCAAATGCCTGTTGGTGTAACACACCAGGAAAAAGCAGCAATACAGGCTAACTTCAGGTGTAATATGATCAGGAGGCACACTCCGCCCGCTGTAAGTGCCGCAAATGCCTGTTGGTGTAACACACCAGGAAAAAGCAGCAATACAGGCTAACTTCAGGTGTAATATGATCAGGAGTCACACTCCGCCCGCTGTAAGTGCCGCAAATGCCTGTTGGTGTAACACACCAGGAAAAGGCAGCAATACAGGCTAACTTCAGGTGTAATATGATCAGGAGGCACACTCCGCCCGCTGTAAGTGCCGCAAATGCCTGTTGGTGTAACACACCAGGAAAAGGCAGCAATACAGGCTAACTTCAGGTGTAATATGATCAGGAGGCACACTCCGCCCGCTGTAAGTGCCGCAAATGCCTGTTGGTGTAACACACCAGGAAAAGGCAGCAATACAGGCTAACTTCAGGTGTAATATGATCAGGAGGCACACTCCGCCCGCTGTAAGTGCCGCAAATGCCTGTTGGTGTAACACACCAGGAAAAAGCAGCAATACAGGCTAACTTCAGGTGTAATATGATCAGGAGGCACACTCCGCCCGCTGTAAGTGCCGCAAATGCCTGTTGGTGTAACACACCAGGAAAAAGCAGCAATACAGGCTAACTTCAGGTGTAATATGATCAGGAGGCACACTCCGCCCGCTGTAAGTGCCGCAAATGCCTGTTGGTGTAACACACCAGGAAAAGGCAGCAATACAGGCTAACTTCAGGTGTAATATGATCAGGAGGCCCACTCCGCCCGCTGTAAGTGCCGCAAATGCCTGTTGGTGTAACACACCAGGAAAAAGCAGCAATACAGGCTAACTTCAGGTGTAATATGATCAGGAGGCACACTATGCCCGCTGTAAGTGCCGCAAATGCCTGTTGGTGTAACACACCAGGAAAAAGCAGCAATACAGGCTAACTTCAGGTGTAATATGATCAGGAGGCACACTCCACCCGTTGTAAGTGCTGCAAATGCCTGTTGGTGTAACACACCAGGAAAAAGCAGCAATACAGGCTAACTTCAGGTGTAATATGATCAGGAGGCACACTCCGCCCGCTGTAAGTGCTGCAAATGCCTGTTGGTGTAACACACCAGGAAAAAGCAGCAATACAGGCTAACTTCAGGTGTAATATGATCAGGAGTCACACTCCGCCCGCTGTAAGTGCCGCAAATGCCTGTTGGTGTAACACACCAGGAAAAGGCAGCAATACAGGCTAACTTCAGGTGTAATATTATCAGGAGGCACACTCCGCCCGCTGTAAGTGCCGCAAATGCCTGTTGGTGTAACACACCAGGAAAAAGCAGCAATACAGGCTAACTTCAGGTGTAATATGATCAGGAGGCACACTCCGCCCGCTGTAAGTGCCGCAAATGCCTGTTGGTGTAACACACCAGGAAAAAGCAGCAATACAGGCTAACTTCAGGTGTAATATGATCAGGAGGCACACTCCGCCCGCTGTAAGTGCCGCAAATGCCTGTTGGTGTAACACACCAGGAAAAGGCAGCAATACAGGCTAACTTCAGGTGTAATATGATCAGGAGGCACACTCCGCCCGCTGTAAGTGCCGCAAATGCCTGTTGGTGTAACACACCAGGAAAAAGCAGCAATACAGGCTAACTTCAGGTGTAATATGATCAGGAGGCACACTATGCCCGCTGTAAGTGCCGCAAATGCCTGTTGGTGTAACACACCAGGAAAAAGCAGCAATACAGGCTAACTTCAGGTGTAATATGATCAGGAGGCACACTCCACCCGTTGTAAGTGCTGCAAATGCCTGTTGGTGTAACACACCAGGAAAAAGCAGCAATACAGGCTAACTTCAGGTGTAATATGATCAGGAGGCACACTCCGCCCGCTGTAAGTGCTGCAAATGCCTGTTGGTGTAACACACCAGGAAAAAGCAGCAATACAGGCTAACTTCAGGTGTAATATGATCAGGAGTCACACTCCGCCCGCTGTAAGTGCCGCAAATGCCTGTTGGTGTAACACACCAGGAAAAGGCAGCAATACAGGCTAACTTCAGGTGTAATATGATCAGGAGGCACACTCCGCCCGCTGTAAGTGCCGCAAATGCCTGTTGGTGTAACACACCAGGAAAAGGCAGCAATACAGGCTAACTTCAGGTGTAATATGATCAGGAGGCACACTCCGCCCGCTGTAAGTGCTGCAAATGCCTGTTGGTGTAACACACCAGGAAAAAGCAGCAATACGGGCTAACTTCAGGTGTATAATGTGCAGGAGGCTTAGCAACAATGACACTGACACTGTCCCCTGCCTATCCTTCTCTCTCCCTGCACACAAGGTTTATCAAAGTATATGACACTGACACTCTCCCTGTCTATCCTTCTCTCTCCCTGCACACAAGGTTTAGCAAAGAATATGGCACTGACACTGTCCCCTGCCTATCCTTCTCTCTCCCTGCACACAAGGTTTATCAAAGTATGACACTGACACTCTCCCTGCCTATCCTTCTCTCTCCCTGCACACAAGGTTTAGCAAAGAATGTGACACTGACACTGTCCCCTGCCTATCCTTCTCACTCCCTGCACACAAGGTTTAGCAAAGAATATGACACTGACACTGTCCCCTGCCTATCCTTCTCTCTCCCTGCACACAAGGTTTAGCAAAGAATATGACACTGACACTCTCCCTGCCTATCCTTCTCTCTCCCTGCACACAAGGTTTAGCAAAGAATATGACACTGACACTCTCCCTGCCTATCCTTCTCTCTCCCTACACACAAGTTTGAGGTACAAATAGCACTGACACTGTCCCTGCCTATGTAACTCTTTCCCTGCGCCGGAACACACTACACAAGGCCCCCCCGCTGGCGGCCTTTTATAGTGTCGGGCGTGTGCTAAACCCCCTGAGCTATAATTGGCCACAGGCAACCTGCCTGTGGCCAATTATGGCTCTCCTAGCTGCCGGCGCTGTGATTGGCCAAGCATGCGGGGTCACAGTGCATGCTTGGCCAATCACAGTGCCGGGATTGCACTGCGATGGCGCAGTGTATTGTGGGCCGTTCGCGTCACTCGAATTTGGCACGAACGGCCCAAATCGTTCGATGTTCGACTCGAACACCGAGCTCATCCCTATTCAGAACGTATACACAGCACCCTTCCATAAAGAGATGATGGACTAACATACATGTTTTTTTATGCCTTGCTAATCTTAAACATACAATTAATTTTATAGCTAATATAGCGCTGCCTGAGCTCTTTTTGACTCTGTTTTAGTACAAGTGTGTCTTGCCTACAGTCAAGCATGGTGCTGGGAGTGTCATGGTCTGGGGCTGCATGAGTGCTGCCGTGACTGGGGAGCTACAGTTCATTGAGGGAACCATGAATGTCAACATGTACTGTGACATAGTGAAGCAGAGCATGATCCCCTCCCTTTGGAGAATGGGCCACAGGGCAGTATTCCAAACATAACAACCCCAAACACACCTCCAAGACGACCACTGCCTTGTTAAAGAAACTGAGGGTAAAGGTAATGGACTGGCCAAGCATATTTCCAGACCTAAACCCTATTGAGCATCTGTGGGGCATTCAAAAAGGGAAGGTGGAGGAGTGCAAGGTCTCTAACATCCACCAGCTCTGTGATGTCTTCATGGAGGAGTGGAAGAGGACTCGATTGGCAACCTGTGAAGAACTCCATGCCCAAGAGGGTTAAGGCAGTGCTCAAAAATCATGGTGGCCACACAAAATTTTGACCCTTTGGGCCCAATTTGAACATTTTCACTTTATATTGTAGCAAAGTGTAATTTCTTCAGTGTTGTCACATGAAAAGATATACCGTATTTTCCGACGTATAAGACGACCTTTTGTACTTAAAAATATCCCCCAAAAGTCGGGGGTCGTCGGGGGTCGTCTTATACATCGGTACCTGTATGAGTCAGACTGCGGGCGTCCATTATTCAAAAGCCACGCCTCCTTCTCGTCCTGTTCTGTGATAGGAGGAACACTCAACTCAGTTTCCCAGCAGAGCCTATGTTCAGTGTTCTGCCTATCACGGAGGCCCTCTCATCCTCGGCCTCAGATGAGAGGACCTCCATGATAGACGGAACACCAAACACAGGCTCTGCTGGGAAAACTGAGTGTTCCGCCTATCACGGAACAGGACGAGGAGGAGGCGCGGCTTTTGAATAATGGACGCCCGCAGTCTGACTCTGCATACATCGATAAGGTATGGAGATCTGGAGATCGGCACAGTGAGGTAGGCAATGAGCACAGTGAGGTAGGCAATGGGCACAGTGAGGTATGCAACGGGCACAGTGAGGTGTGCAATGGGCACAGTGAGGTATCCAAGGGGCACAGTGAGGTGTGCAATGGGCACAGTGAGGTATGCAATGGGCACAGTGAGGTGTGTCGGAAGGGGGTCGTCTTATACGGCGAGTATATGCCAAAACCAACCCTTTAGCTGGAAAATTAGAAGGTCGTCTTATACGCCCAGTCATCTTATACGTCGGCAAATACGGTAATAAAATATTTACAAAAATGTGAGGGGTGTTCTCACTTTTGTGAGATACTGTATCTTTCTGCTCTGCAATCCCTTAGACATAAACGAGCAGGTAAAAAATAGGATTTTTATACTTACCGCATTGATGGACACAGTGCTCCATATTCAGAACCATAGGGTTATATCTCCCCCTACAGGAGTAGGACACTAGTCAGAAAAAATAACTTGGCTACGCCTATGGGCAGTCCCAGCTGGTATACATCCCCCTCTCTGCTACAGGCCTTCAGTTTAGTAACAAGCAGTATCAGAAGTATCTAGTTTTTGTCTAAGGCTAAACACAAGAAGCCAACCAGGTAACAGAAGCTCAACAAAAAACCACTGGAGCCCAACATGAACAATGCACCCCCAAAAAAGGAACAGACCCTCTAAACAGCAGCCTGCAAAACCTTGCAGGCAAAAAAAGCATCCACAGATGCAAACCTGTGCCACTAATGCCTGATGACGGAAGGCCCACAAAGCACTAAGCGCCCGAGTAGAGTGCGCCATTACAGGGAAAGGAGAAACCCGACCCTTGATAGAATAGGCCTGAATCACTGTCTGTCTGATCTATATTTTATAGATTTTATATTTTCTCTTTTGTTGTTTTCTCTACTTAACATTCCTTCTTGATCTCATTGTTCTCTTTAAACCCTTCCCTTTCTTGTCTTTGATGATGCCCTCTACTTCCTTCGTATTGGTTGGAAGTGGTGGTCAACGTTTAGCTTTACAAAGAATTGTAAGTCCTTAACATTTGCAAAAGATTTGTTTATGTTTGGTAAATGTGTTAACCGAGCCACTTATTCACTGTATTTGGGGGCATAGTTCATCAACCCTACAAATCACTAATAAAATAACTGAGGTCAAATGCTATGTTGAGGCTGCCCAAAGGAAAAACCTTGATGTCATGGATCCGCCAAGATTCTCTCTTACTTAGCTGAGTTCTACCCCTCCAGTTTCTTGACTTTTTCCAGACACCAAAATTGTAAACTACTCGGGTCTCAGTTATGACACATTTTTAGAAATACTATGTTTTGTGAAACCAGTCTTTATATTATATATATGTTCCCTTATCCGTGTGGGTAGCATTCTTGATGTGCGTCGAAACATATTGGAGGACACAACATTTTTTAATGTGTATTTTTCTCTTTTGCTCATTGACAGACACAGCCTTCTTTATTCAGAACCATAGGGTTATATCGCCCCCTACAGGAGTAGGACACTAGGCAGAAAAAAGACTTGGCTACGCCCATGGGCAGTCCTAGGTGATATATACCCCCTCTCTGCTACAGGCCTTCTGTTTTTTTCTGCCTAGTCAGGAGTAAGGACCTAGTTCCCTGTTGGGATCTCTTGTCCTGGCAATTTTTTTTGTTGTTATATTTCCTGGATTTTTCCAGGTGAGATCAACAATAAACTTCCGGGCTGGGCGACGGGCTGGACATTTGATCCAGTGGTCACCCCAGTCTGGCCAGCATACGCATGCAGACCGCAGCTACGTGCTAGGTCGGCTGCGACATAGCCCCACTGGATGGGGGCTGGCCCTGCGAGTTAAACGTCTCGCGAGGTCGCATACGACCAGGTCTCAGCTTGAGTCGCAGCGTCCCTTATGGCCGACAGCCCCCCCACTTCGGTGGCAAGGAGGTTCTGTCTGGAGCGATGCCCGCTTGGTCCTGGTATGGTGAGTAAAGGTCGCTCTCTCCCCTTAGGGGGTTTTGTGGCGGACGCAGGCCCCTCCCCGGGTTAGTCGTCCCTCCCCAGGTTAGTCGGTCCTGCGGGTCCCCTCTATCCCTGCACCCTCTTTTCCTGGCCCTGGAGGTCCCTTGGTAACCCCTCTTTTCCCCTCCCCCTCCATATGGGGTAGTGTGCCTGTGGTGAGTCCTGGGGGACGAGGTTGAATACTGGTGGGCTGGGGGTGTGCACCACCTAGGGGCTGTGCTTACCGGGGGAGGCACTGGGTCCGGACAGATCCTCTCTCTCTCTCTCTCTCTCTCGCTCTCATCCTGGGAGGCTACAGTGTACTGTGGTAGTCTTATGTAGCACGGCCGGCGGCCATTTTGCCGTAGCCGGCGTCCTTTTCCCTAGTGCCTAATGATTTCCTATGGCCGGCGGCCATGTTTGTGTAGCTCGGTGGCCATGATATGGTGGATTTTTGGCTCAGGCAATGGCGGCCATTACTATGTAGCCCAGGACGCCATTTTTAGCAGACGGAAGCCCCTCCTTTTAACCCGGCGCTGACTCCTGTGTTTTCTTCTCCCTTGGATGCCACGTGTGTGCAGGTCGACATCTGTGGCAGCAATTGCTACGCTAGTGGGGTGGTGAGTCTGGGGATCCCTCCTCTCTCTGCTGCAGGCTGTGGGGTCTCTTGGTGTTCCGGTACAACTACCGGTGTGGGAGGTGTTCCATTGTAGTGGTCACTCTTGGTGTGGGGCTCTCCTTTTTCTCTCTTATGGAGTCTCAGGAGCATGTTTCCCCGCCTGAACCCCTGTCAGAGGCTGCAGGTCCCACTGGGTCCCAGTCATCCGTTGACTCACTGACAGCGGCCCTGGAGACCTTTGTGTCCCTGGTGGAGGTGGCTCTTGGGTGGCGGACTAGCAAGAAGCGTCCCCTGCCTTCCCCTGCTTCATCTGTCTCGTCAGATCCTGAATCTGATTCGGCTGTTGTAGACGGGGCCCACCCTGCTGGGTCTGCGGCCACGCTCCTAGGTCTTTCGGACAGTGAGGATAATTCCTCGGCCCCAGTGGCTGCGCTAGAGAAGGCGCTGGTGGATGCACTGATTGCTTCTGTGCGGGAAACTTTAAAGATGGAGGATGCAGCCATGAATGCGGTGGAGGTGCTGGTCCCCTTTGGCACCCACAAGCTGCCTCGCGCGGAAAAAGTGTTCCCATATCCCTCCTTTTTTTGACAAGTTTGTCTATAAAGATTGGGAGCGTCCAAAACACCCCTTTGAGGAGATTCGGCTCAAAAAATGGACAACTCCACCTGTGGTGGATCCCCCGGTTTCTCGGTTGAACAAAACCACTATGATTCCGGTTAAGGACTCTCTGGCCTATAAAGACCCGGCTGACAGGAAGGCAGAGTCTCTGAGCCACACTAAGTTCTCTATTGCGGGTTCGGCGCTTCTGCCTATTTGTGCTATAGCTCTGGTGTCGCAAACGCTGACAGAGTGGGCGAAGCTGTTGCGCTGTGACCTGGAAGGGGACCAGTTTCCACCTGCCTTTACGGAATTAGCGGACCAACTGATCCAGGGGCTGCAGTTTGTCTGCGATGCCTCTTTGGACGCAGCTCCCTTGCTTTCTAAGCTATCTGTTTCAGCGGTAGTGCTTCGACGGGTTTTGTGGCTGAAGTTTTGGACTGCGGACCAGGCCTCAAAGAAGGCCCTAGCTGATCTGCCTTTTCAAGTTGATCATTTGTTCGGGCCACTCTGGATGATATCATTAAGAGTGTCACGGGGGGAAGAGTACTTTTCTTCCACAGTCAAAGAAAGGGAAGGAGCCAAGTCGCAAGCGTGGCCCTTCCTTCTCAGCACACAGAAAGTTTTTTCGTCCCTCAGGGTCCACTGACAAAGGCCCAAAGTCTTTCAAGCCCCCTCGGGAGGTTCTTCGCTGGTTTCCGGGCCCGTGGACCTCTCTGATAAACTACAAGTGGGTCCATGAAGTGATTCTGTCTGGTTACAAGATCGAGTTCCAGACTTGTCCCCCAAGCAGATTTTTTCCATCCAATCTGCATCTGTCACCGCGCTTTGGGGCGCGGTACAAGGCTTGTCGCTCCAGGGGGTGATTGTCCCGGTTCCAGTGTCAGAACATTTCCAGGGCTTTTATTCAAACCTATTTACGATCCCCAAAAAGGAGGGTATGGTACGTCCGATTATGGACCTCAAGGCCCTGAACTGCTATGTGCGGGTGCGGAAGTTCAGAATGGAGTCCATTCGCTTCATGGTGGCATCACTTTATCAGGGGACTTTATTGCCTCCATCGACATCAAGGATGCCTACCTGCAATTCCAATTTGTGCACAGCACCAGTGGTTCCTCTGCTTTGCTGTGGGAGAGGAGCATTATCAGTTTGCGGCGTTACCCTTTGGTCTCGCCTCCGCTCCTCGGGTCTATACCAAAGTGTTGGCCCCCGGTTCTGGCGGGGAATTTCTGTTCTGGGCTATCTGGACTACCTTCTGCTGCAAGCAGAGTCCTCAGAGGCCCTGAGGGGCGACGTGGAGATCACTGTTCAGATTCTGGGTGGCTGATAAATTACCAAAAGTCTGCATTGACCCCAGTTCGGAAATTGGTTTATCTGGGTCTGACTTTGGATTCCGTTCGGGCCAGAGTGGTCCTTCCGCAGGACAAACTCCAGAAATTACAGCCCGCTTGCTGCTGTCCAACAGGTGGGTCTCCCTGCGGACTTGCATGCGGGTACTGGGCCTGATGGTGTCTATGTTCGAGGTGGTGCCATTCGCTCAGTTTCATACGAGACCCCTGCAAAGGGAAATCTTGTTAAAATGGGACAAATGTGGCGAGTCTCTAGACAGTCAGTTTCGGCTGAGTCAAGGAGCCAAAAGGGTCCCTGATCTGGTGGCTTTGTTCCCCGGGCTCTTCGGCAGGGGAAATCCTTTCTCCTGCTGTTCTAGACGGTGGTCACCAATGATGCCAGTCTGTCTGGGTGGGGAGGAGTCCTGGGCCTGAGCTCGGCTCAGGGTCACTGAATGCTGGAGGAATCCAGGCTACCTATCAACATCTTGGAACTTCAGGCTATCAGACTCTGTCTGGATCATTGGACGGATCGGCATCAGGGGCTCCCGATATGGATCCAGTCAGACAATGCCACAGAAGTGGCCTATGTCAACCACCAGGGAGGAACGAGGAATGTGTTAGCCGGCCTGGAAGTAGCCGGAATTCTACGGTGGGCAGAACGTTTCGTCCCGCCTATCTCCGCCGTTCACATTCCGGGGGTGGACTACTGGCAGGCAGATTACCTCAGTCGTCAAGTATTGGACCAAGGGGAGTGGTCCCTCCATCAGGAGGTATTTCAACAGATCTGCCTACGCTGGGGATCTCCAGAGGTAGATCTGATGGTATCCCGAATCAACAGTAAGGAGCAGAGGTTTGTGGTCAGGTCCCGGGACCCTCTGGCGGATGCCTCAGACGCTCTGGTCGCTCCGTGGGGCCAGTATTGTCTGATCTACGCCTTTCCTCCTCTCAAGCTTCTGCCACGGCTGCTGCGCAGGATCGAGGCTGAAGGTATTCTGGTCATTCTAGTGGCCCCAGACTGGCCTCGTCCATCCTGGTACGCCGACCATGTGCGTCTGGTCGCAGACGCCCCCTGGCGGTTGCCTCTCAGGGAGGATCTGCTATCCCAAGGGCCGATCTTCCACCCTGCCTTACTGTCACTGGCTTTAACGGCCTGGCTATTGAAAGCCAGGTTTTGAAGGATAGGGGCTTATCTGCATCAGTGATTCCAACGCTGCTAAAAGCTAGAAAGTAGGGATGAGCCGAACACCCCCGGGTTCGGTTTGCACCAGAACCCGCGAACGGACTGAAAGTTCGAACGAACGTTAGAACCCTATTAAATACAATGGATGCGACCGTTTGAAATCTAAAGTGCTAATTATAACGACTAATATGCATGTTATTGTCCTAAAAAGGGTTTGGGAACCCGGGTTCTGCACCAGGGGACATGTATCAATGCAAAAAGAAGTTTAAAAACGGCAGTTTTTCGGGAGCAATCATTTTAATGATGCATAAAGTGAAAAAAAAAAGTCAAATATTCCTTTAAATATCGTACCTGGGGGGTGTCTAAAGTATGCCTGTGAAGTGCCACGTGTTTCCCGTGTTTAGAACTGTCCCTGCACAAAATGACATTTCTAAAGGAAAAAAAAGCCATTTAAAACTGCTTGCGGCTTTAATGTAATGTCTGGTCCCGGTAATATGGATGAAAATCTTTGAGAAAAATGGCATAGCTACCCCATCACCCCCCTCCCTAACCCAGCCTATTACCAGCCCCTTTGGGTCTTGTATGGATATTAAGGGGAACCCCGCACACAAAATAAAAAAGGCCCTATATACTCTGAACAGCCGTATACAGGCGGTGCATACAAGACAGGGACTGTAGGTTTGTTCTTATGTAGAATCTGTTTGTAATTTTGAACAGGTACATTGTTTGAGTGTAGCTCCAGCCAAAAAATCTATTTTTAAGCTTTTTGGAAAACATAGGGAAGGGTTATCACCCCTGTAACATTTGTTTTGCTGTCTGTGCCCTTGTTCAGAACATTTAACCTCACTTTCCGTCCCAATGACAAATGTTTTTGAAAAGTGGGGTTTTTATTGAAACAAGGATTGGTGATAAAGCATCTTACAGGAGAGAATTTCCCTTCCTAGGGGTAGATTTCCTCTCACTTCCTGTTGTCTCCTTTCGTTTGCAAGTAGGAGTCGTTTGTAAGTTGGATGTTTGAAAGTAGGGGCCTGCCGTATATACTCTGCTGAAATTTGCCCCTTACATGTTGGTGGTGCCACAACACTGTAAGCCCTCACAGTTACTCTTGGTGGGCGCATGAATGGGCCCTGCTGTGAATTATTAGATCAAGAATTGTAATTGCATGCCCCTGTTGAACAGGGGCTGAAAAATTGGGCCTTTGGTGGTGGTGGTGGTGGTGTTGACACAACACTGTAAGGCCTCACAGTTACTCTTGGTGGGCGCAGGAATGAGCCCTGCTGTGAATTATTAGATCAAGAATTGTAATTACATGCCCCTGTTAAACAGGGGCAGAAAAATTGGGCCTTAGGCACTGGTGCCACAACACTGCAACCCCTCACAGATACTGTACTTGGAGCACAGCAATGAGCCCTGTTGCAAAGTATTGCATCAAAAATTTTAATTACACGCCCCTGTTAAACAGGGGCTGAAAAATTAGGCCTTAGGCACTGGTGCTGGTGCCACGACACTGCAACCTCTCCCAGATACTCTAGTTGCAGTGCAGGAATGAGCCCTGCTGCAAAGCATTGCATAAAATTTTTTAATTACATGCCCCTGTTAAACAGGGGTGAAAAATTGGGCCTTAGGCACTGGTGCTGGTGCCACGACACTGCAACCTCTCCCAGATACTCTAGGTGGAGTGCAGGAATGAGCCCTTCTGCAAAGCATTGCATAACATTTTTTAATTACATGCCCCTGTTAAACAGGGGCTGAAAAATTGGGCCTTAGGCACTGGTGCTGGTGCCACGACACTGCAACCTCTCCCAGATACTCTAGTTGGACTGCAGGAATGAGCCCTGCTGAAAAGCATTGCATAAAAAATTGTAATTACATGCCCCTGTTAAACAGGGGCTGAAAAATTGGGCCTAAGCCACTGGTGGCGGCACCCAGAAACAAAAATGTTCTTCCAAGCTATCATCATCAATCGGATCATTGAGGAGGAGGAGGATAGTCAGTCAACATAACAGGACAGTCACTCAGCATCAGCATCAGTCTTGAAGGGATGTGACATTTGAAAATAAATTAGTCTGTTATATCAGCTTCAGGTGTTTGGTAGCTGGTGGTGATCCAAGACTGGTTCATCTTTATGAAGGTCAGTCGATCAACCGAGTCGGTGGACAGGCGCACCCTGTGATCCGTGACAAATCCTCCAGCAGCACTGAATGTGCGTTCTGAAAGAACGCTGGATGCAGGACAGGCCAGTAGCTCAATTGCATACTGTGCAAGCTCTGGTCAGTGATCCATCCTCAAGACCCAGTAAGCCAGAGGATTTTCGGTGGGGAAGGTGTCCAAGTCTGACCTTGCCCCTAGGTATTCCTGTACCATGTATATCAGACGCTGGTGATGGTTGCTGGAACCGATCATACCTTGGGGCTGCGGACTAAAGAATTGTCTGAACGCATCGGTCAGACGGCCACCTTCCCCACCGCTCCTTCTTTGACTGACCGAAGCCTCAGCAACTCGTTGTCCAGGACGAGGAGTTTGTAATCTCCCAGTCTCTGGGAACGCGTTGCATAGACCTTTCTGCAAGGCCTCCCGGAGTTGTCTCATCCTCTGCTCCCTCTGCGACGGTAAGATAAGGTCCGCAACCTTACCCTTGTACCGTGGATCAAGGAGAGTGGCCAGCCAGTAATGGTCCCTCTCCTTGATCCGAAGAATATGAGGATCCTTCCGCAGACTTTGCAGGATCAGGGAGGCCATGCAGCGTAGGTTAGCTGAGGCATTCGGTCCGGAGTCCTCTGGGTCACTAAGGACGACATGATCCGCAGCCACCTCCTCCCAGCCACGTACAAGTCCACGGGTTTCTTGGGACTGTAAATCATCCCTAAAAGACTGCTGCTGATGATGCTGAGTGCCAGGCTCCACCTCCATGCTGACACAATCCTCCTCCTCCTCCTCTTCCTGTGCGATGGGTGGGACAGAAGGAACACTGTCTGGGTAAAGGGGGCCTTGAGAGGCAAGGAAGTCCTCCTCTTCCTGCCTCTGTTCTGCCTCAAGTGCCCTGTCCATTATTCCACGCAGCGTATGTTCCAACAGGTGGACAAGAGGTACAGTGTCACTGATGCATGCACTGTCACTGCTCACCATCCTCGTGGCCTCCTCAAATGGTGCCAGGACAGTGCATGCATCCCTGATCATGCCCCACTGGCGTGGTGAAAAAAACCCGAGCTCCCCTGACCCTGTCCTGGTGCCGTAGTCGCACAGGTACTCATTGATGGCCCTCTGCTGCATGTGCAGCCGCTGCAGCATGGCCAACGTTGAGTTATACCTGGTGGGCATGTCACATATAAGGCGGTTCTTGGGCAGGTTCAACTCCTTTTGCAGCTCAGCCAGGCGAGCACTGGCATTATAAGATCTGCGGAAATGCACACAGACTTTCCTGGCCTGCCTCAGGACATCCTGTAAGCCCGGGTACCTGCCCAAGAACCGCTGCACCACCAGGTTAAGGACGTGAGCCATACAGGGCACATGGGTCAGTTGTCCCTGTCGGAGGGCGGAGAGGAGGTTGGTGCCATTGTCACAAACCACCATTCCTGGCTTAAGCTGGCGTGGCGTCAACCACCTCTCGGCCTGCCCCTGCAGAGCAGACAGAACCTGTGCCCCAGTGTGGCTCCTGTCCCCCAAACACACCAGCGCAAGCATGGCATGGCATCTTTTTGCCTGCGTACTTGCGTAGCCCCTTGAACGCCTACGGAGCACCGCTGGTTCCGAGGACAAAGCACAGGAAGAGGCCATGGAGGAAGAAGAAGAGGAGGGGGTGGAGGAGAGAGGTGTGTCACAACCAGTAGTAGCATTTTGGAGGTGTGGCGGCGGAACAACCTCCAACACTACTGCACCTTGTCCTGCATCCTTCCCAGCTGCCAAAAGAGTGACCCAATGGGCCGTGAAAGAAAGGTAACGTCCCTGTCCATGCCTGCTGGACCATGAATCAGCGGTAATATGCACCTTACCGATGACCGCCCTGTCCAGCGAGGCCAAGACATTGCCTTCCACATGCCGGTAGAGAGCCCGAATCGCCTTCCGTGAGAAAAAGTGGCGTTTGGGAACCTGCCACTGAGGAACCGCACATTGCACAAACTCACGGAAGGGGGCAGAGTCTACCAACTGAAAAGGCAGCAGTTGAAGCGCTAGCAATTTAGCCAAGCTAGCATTCAGCCGCTGGGCATGTGGATGGCTGGGAGTGAACTTCTTTCGACGGTCCAGCAGCTGGGGCAGGGAAATTTGCCTGCTAGAATCGAACGTCGGTGTACTGCTAGCAGAGTGCCCGCAAGTACTTGGCTGTGACACACCTAATTCTACACCTTCATTCCTCTCAGTGCAGGTTTCAGAGAGGACTGAAGGTATAGTGGGGTTGGAGATACCAGCTGATGCGTTGCAAGGAGAGGTCCGCTTTGTTCTTTGGTGTGGGTCTTTAAGGTAGGCTTGCCAACGAGCTGCATGGCAGGTCAACATATGTCTGGTCAAGCATGTGGTGCCCAAGCGGCTGATGTTTTGGCCACGCGATATACGCTTGAGACATATGTTGCAAACAGCAGCTGTGCGATCTGATGCACTCGACTCAAAAGAGGCCCACACCAAAGAACTTTTTGAATAACGGGCAGAGGTAGCGCCCTGCACAGGTGGAGCTCTGCGGTGTGATTCAGTCAGTGTGCTGCCCTTACGCTGGCCCCCCGAGGGAATCCTGCCTCATTGGAGATGTGCCTCCTCCTCATCCTCCTCCTCCTCCTCTCTCCTATTAGGCACCCACGTGGAGTCAGTGACCTCATCATCCCCTCCCTCCTCATCACTGGAGCCAATCTGGCAGTATGCTGCAGCTGCTGGAACATGACTGCCAGATTGGTGTCCTTCTTGAGCATCCCCTCTCTCTGCTCTCACGCTACTGCCTTCCTCTAGCTGGGTATCATCATCAGACCCTTCGAAACGCTGGGCATCCTCCTGGAGCATGTACCCAACACTGTGCTCAAACAATTCGGGGGACTCCTCAGGAGTACATGGTGGGTCTAGGGAAGGAGTGACTGATGATGACATTGATACCAGGGAAGAGGACGCTTTGGCAGCTGTTTTGCCGGTACCCTGAGCCTGGGTGAGAGAGGATGAGGAGGATGAGGGGGGCTTGGTCATCCACTCTACCAAGTCTTCGGCATGATGCGGCTCAACACGTCCAGCTGCCAAAAATAAGGACAAGCATGTCCCATGGCCACGTGCTGATGACGATGCACCGCGTCCACGACCAGCACTGTTGTCTCTAAACACAGAGCCTGCTTGCCCTCTTTCATTGGCTCCTGACTGTCTGCCTCTCCTTGTTTGCCTTCCAGACATTATAATGGCCTGCAGGGAGATGGGAAAACCAGCAATAAGGGGTAGCTTCAGGTGTATATTTTGCAGGAAGCACACTACGCCCGCTGTAAGTGCTGCAGATGACTGCCTGTGTTACATAACAGGAAAAAACAGCAATAAGGGCTAGCTTCAGGTGTTTAATTTGTAGGAAGCACACTCCGCCCGCTGTAAGTGCTGCAAATGCCTGTTAGTGTAACACAAAAGAAAAAAAGCTCCAGCAATAAGGGCTAGCTTCAGGTGTATAATGTGCAGGAGGCACACTCCGCCCGCTGTAAGTGCTGCAAATGCCTGTTAGTGTAACACACCAGGAAAACACAGCAATACCTGCTAGCTTCAGGTGTGTATTTAGCAGGAAGCACACTCCGCCCGCTGTAAGTGCTGCAAATGCCTGTTAGTGTAACACACCAGGAAAACACAGCAATACGGGCTAGCTTCAGGTGTATATTTAGCAGGAAGCACACTCCGCCCGCTGTAAGTGCTGCAAATGCCTGTTAGTGTAACACACCAGGAAAACACAGCAATACGGGCTAGCTTCAGGTGTATATTTAGCAGGAAGCACACTCCGCCCGCTGTAAGTGCTGCAAATGCCTGTTAGTGTAACACACCAGGAAAACACAGCAATACGGGCTAGCTTCAGGTGTATATTTAGCAGGAAGCACACTCCGCCCGCTGTAAGTGCTGCAAATGCCTGTTAGTATAACACACCAGGAAAACACAGCAATACGGGCTAGCTTCAGGTGTATATTTAGCAGGAAGCACACTCCGCCCGCTGTAAGTGCTGCAAATGCCTGTTAGTGTAACACACCAGGAAAACACAGCAATACGGGCTAGCTTCAGGTGTATACTGTGCAGGAGGCTTAGCAACAATGACACTGACACTGTCCCCTGCCTATCCTTCTCTCTCCCTGCACACAAGGTTTAGCAAAGAATATGACACTGACACTCTCCCTACCTATCCTTCTCTCTCACTGCACACAAGGTTTAGCAAAGAATATGACACTGACACTGTCCCCTGCCTATCCTTCTCTCTCCCTGCACACAAGGTTTAGCAAAGAATATGACACTGACACTCTCCCTGCCTATCCTTCTCTCTCACTGCACACAAGGTTTAGCAAAGAATATGACACTGACACTGTCCCCTGCCTATCCTTCTCTCTCCCTGCACACAAGGTTTAGCAAAGAATATGACACTGACACTCTCCCTGCCTATCCTTCTCTCTCCCTACACACAAGAATAGTACAAAGAATAGCACAATGACACTGTCTCTGCCTATCCTTCTCTTTCCCTGCGCCGGAACACACTACACAAGGCCGCCGCACTGGCGGCCTTTTATAGTGTGGGGCGTGTGCTAAACCCCCTGAGCTATAATTGGCCACAGGCAACCTGCCTGTGGCCAATTATGGCTCTCCTAGCTGCCGGCGCTGTGATTGGCCAAGCATGCGGGGTCACAGTGCATGCTTGGCCAATCACAGCGCCGGGATTGCACTGTGATGGCGCAGTGTATTGTGGGCCGTTCGCGTCACTCGAATTTGGCGCGAACGGCCCAAATAGTTAGATCTTCGTCGAACGATCGAATACCCGATGTTCGAGTCGAACGTACGTTCGACTCGAACACCGAGCTCATCCCTACTAGAAAGTCTTCTTCCAGGAAGGTATATTATCGGACGTGGAAATGTAAAAGTCAGTGGGGTTTTACCCACGTTCCTCTTCGATGGCTCGGATTTTGACAGAGGGGCGTTGAAAAGAATTTGGCCTTGATTACTGTCAAGGGCCAGGTGTCGGCCTTGGCGGTTTTCTTTCAACGATTCCTGGCTTTGCATTCCCTGGTACGTACCTTCATTCAGGGAGTGTGGACATGTGATTCCACTGGTGCGATCTCCCTTGCCACCGTGGGACTTGAATCTTGTACTTTCAGTTCTACAGAAGCCTCCGTTTGAGGATATTCGAGAAATTCCCCTGCTCACGCTATCACAGAAGGTGGCCTTCTTGGTGGCTATTGCTTCTGCTCTCAGGGTATCAGAGATGGCGGCGCTATCCTCTCGCATGCCCTACCTAATAATTCATAAGGACAAGGTGGTGGTTCTTCCTTGTCCTTCTTTCCTTCCAAAGGTTGTCTCTGATTTCCATTTAAATGAAGACATTGTGTTGCCTTCTCTATGTCCCCGGATGCAACATCCGAGGGAATTTGCCTTGCACACCTTAGATGTGGTACGGGCAGTCAGGGTGTATTTGGCGGCCACTGAGTCTTTTCGAAGGGGGGGGGGGGTGGAAGCCATCTCTGACTTCCCTCCTTAGTGGCTGTGTCATGTACTCGAGGCCCCTGGTAGAGTATACAATTACATCTCCTGGCTGCGTAAAGCTTACAACACGTTGGTGGACATTCCCCCCTCAATGCCCACAAGTTTAAAAGCATTTGAGGTTTCCAATACACAACTTCAATACAGAAGCATGGGAATGTGCTAAGAGGGATAATGGTCCAAATAAAGGGTGTGGTAGCATCATAGAGGGGAGTTCTGAAGACTGAAGCTAGTGATATCTGAACTAGGCAGTAAACACTGCTGTCATCAGGTCAAGTAGAAAAACTAGCATTTTGTATGTGTAGCGGGGTCTCCGTTGAGGCCCCATGGACTACGTTACCCAGAACCCCGTTTGGCACCCAGGGTGCATTGGGCTGCCGCAGAGACTCATGGGTGGGGTATAAAAGGGGAGGGCAAGGCTAAGCCTGCTCTCTTTGGACACCGCACGGCTGGCAAGAGAACTTCCTGTGCGGACCTGCTGCGAGTGCAAGGCCCGAGGCCTGGGCCTTGTGCACTTCCAGAGAGCCTTCCACCACACTGCGGAGCCTGTGCGGCATCTGACATCCACCTGCTTCGCGGACGTCAGTTGGACCAGAGATCCGGCCGTTGCAGATCCTGTGTGCGGAGACACAGCGGTGGGAGTCCCAGACTGGGATCGAGTCCGGAGGGGTGAGAGAGCACCTGCTCACAGCTATAACCGAGTACTTTGTTAGGCCTATTGACTGCCTTGGCCCATCGTGTTATACTTGCTTTCCTGACAGGAGACTAGTTGCAGAACTGAGTTATATAGTCTCTGAAGCAGGTAATATCGCCACCCAGGTGTACTTCAGGTAAATGCAAGATCATTTTCAGTGACCCCCGGATCCGTGAGAAATCAAAATGACACTTGGAAACGGATAGTGTGTTCATTAGATCTCTGGGCTTTATTGCTTTTTTAGAGTGGCTTATATGTAAAAGAAAGATAGGAGGGGCTATGTCTTAACACATACGTTTCTAAAAATTATACAAACTCAGTATATTCTTATCTTATATTATACTGCTGACAATCAGGCTACTGCATGAACAGGCTTAATCACAATGACTATCAGTAGCAGGGTGTGACTCTATTCAGTTAAGCTAAGTATGTCAAAGTTCATTTCTACTTAAAATGGAGTTGATTATTTATACATTCTATTACAATACCCTCTTTTATCACGAATGTGATAATCACAAACCCTGAAGCCCCCAACATTCACCTGGACTACTTTCTCATAAATGTATCATTATCCTAAGCATGTAAAAATAGAGAACAATAAACAGATAATCTCAGCTTCATAGCAATTGTCCATGAAATACAAAGGGGGGAGGGGCGTGACAGTCCTTAAAAGCAAGTGGGAGGGGCATGACAGCCTTTAGGCCAAAATAAAAAATTGTCCCAAAGAAAAGCACAAAAAAAATCTCTTGTATGGCTTCTGAATGTCCAATAAATTCATGAAAGGGAAGGAAAAAGAAATGTCCACATTATAATTCTCATTCTCCTAAACTTTTCCAAAAACTTTTGGTTCGATTCTGTGTTTATCCATATTTTACAGAGATCCTTCTACCCCAAAACCCTGCCTCTTTGTAAGGATAGAACTCGATATCCACAGACAGATGGGAACTGATGCATTGGGCTAGACTTGGGCTTCAGGCTGGCGTATCTGTATCACTCATTGTGATGCTCACTGGACTTTCGTAGACCTTGGGCGTGCGTCATGGCTAACCCTCAAGGTGTCATTCCAGGAATATTTTCCAACAGGTGTCCGCCTTTACTCATCTCAGCATCTCCCAAGGCATTTGAACAATGAAGATGAACAATGAAGATGAACAATGAAGATGAACAATGAAGATGAACAATGAAGATGAACAATGAAGATGAACAACGAAGATGAACAACGAAGATGAACAATGAAGATTTCCATGTAAAAGCTGTAGTCATCTCTTCATCCGGATAGGGTATAAGGCAGGGTATAAATGGGGTATAGGGTAGGAATGGGATGGGCATTTCTTCTGGCTGGCTGGGGCAGATATTCCTCATCCAACATGAATAATCACAGAATCTATCTGATCAATTAAGGCCTTAACCATTGGAGGTATTAAACATAATATTCCTTATTACATGCAGAAATATAAAATGTTTCTCAGCAACAGTCTTCATTATATAGATTCAATATGTTTAAACTAAACATTTTTTCTAATCCAGTATTACAGCAGGACTTCAATAAAACTTAAACAACTTTAGTTTCTTCTATCCCCGGGACCCAAGTGGACCCGAGGAACTCAGAACTGAACATTTTACCCAAACACATATTCTGACTCAGAAGTCAGCCTCCTAACTTTTCAAATATATCTGATCATCAGCAACAAACAAAAAATTGATGGATAAACTTCATTACATCATTAACATATCTTCACGATTGAAACTCTGGGAATTCAAAAGGTAAATATATCCAGAATAGTCACTCTGACTGTTATTCAAACAAACTTTCCCATCATATTTTAGTACCTCATGGACTCAATATATGCAGCAATGTATTTTGTGTATCCTGGTTACTTAACCCAAACTTTTAGAGAAATATATATTATCAGGAACATGGGCCTAATAACTTTTACTCCCTGAACAAGAAAACACAATATAAGACGACTCTTTGTGTACATTTTAAACAAACACTTAAGATATTTTACTAATCAAATAATACCTTGTGCATTCATTAAACACGATACAACCACTTTCTCCTTTTATTCACATCCATTTGGCCACTCCATTCATTCTTCATTTAGAAATGTTCTCCATATTTGCCCTTTGAACATCTTTTAAGCACCTTTTACCATTACTTTTTTTTTTTCTCTCGTATTTTTCCCTAGTGCACAGGATTACACAAACCTTAAGTTACTTCCTTTTTCTTTACCAACCACAATTCCTCTGGCGTAGCGCCAGGAATACATAACTTCCTTGGATGAGGCTGGCTCACACACCTGCGGTGCATTCGCACTCCGCACTACCCAAAAAGTGTGAGTTTTCTAGGCAGTGCGGTCCGGCTTACATGCGAATTCAGGGCCATTGACTTCTATGGGAACGCTTCTGAATCGCACATGTCATTCAGTTGTGAACAGTATAAAATCCTGACCTGATATGCAATCCTGACCTGATCCTGATCAAAACTGACATGAAGCGCTGAACAACTACTTTGTCAATTAGCTGTGAAAACAGAGCTCAAACTCGCACTGCATATGTGTAAACCCAGCCCTAAATTTGTATTTAACCAAAAAAAAAGAAAATCAAACATTTTAAAATCCCCAATCATTGTTCATACAGCCGAAACACAATTAAAACCATTTGAACAAATAACCATTCCCTTGTCTTGTAACAGGCAATGTCCTTATACAATGCAAAAGTTCCCCCTTTTTTTTTTTCCCTTCTCAACATCAACAAAACCATAATACCATTCACTGAACACCGCGGAGCCCAGGGCAATTATATCACATTTGTCGATACTGAAAAGAAAACAACACCTTTTAACTTCAATAACGTAAGGATAGGCAATTACACAATTAAAACAGTCGCCAAATTCAGACTCCAAGGCTCTAAGGCTCTGTTTCCACTACTGTGAGTTGCTGTGTGACCTGACACATGCAAAGTCGCATGACAAGTCAAAAACCCATGTATTTCAATGGTCCTTGTTTTAATTTGTGCGACTCAAGTCGCAGCGACACAAAAAGGTTCTTGTACTATTTTGTTCCTACTTCGGTGCAACCTTTTCTCACACTTTTGAATGACATTGCATCAAAAATTGCATTGCAAAGTCGCACTGCAAATCACGCAAATCTGGGGTTGCAATAGCGGAAACAGAACCTAACTGAAATAATCAAAATACCCCATGTATAAGTTGAAATGCTACTCTAAAAAAAATTGTATCTGATCAGATTCCTCAAAAAAAAAAAACATTTGGTACCAGCGCATACATCTAATTTATCAGTGACGTCACATTCCCCTTTTAATGTTTCCAATTAACTATGCATTTGACATGGGAATATGGGCCCAACACATTTCATGAATAGACTGACAATAGTTGCAACATTTTAACAATAAACATGTATTTTTTAATCTATATAGATAACTTTTCTGAATCAAATCCTTCTTTAACATTTTCTCCACCTCAGCAAGTCTCTCGGACTCGCTGAATATGGAATGCAAATATAGCAGTATGCTCTGCGCAAAAGCGCTGACGAAGGTATGGTCGGTTGTTTGATCCCCTCTTTCACTTGAAGTGAAATAGAAGATTTATGCAAGTGGACATATACCTCTGTGTATTGTGCTAAACAATAATTTGGATAGGAGGAATCACTCAAATAAAGCACCACACACAGATGAGTACCCTACTCTGTCCCTCTCACCTGCCCACTTTAGCAACGCTCTCCTACTTGGCAGGATCAAAGGACATATCAATTACTCAACAATCCGTTTGCATTCAGAAGAAAAAAACAACTTATACTTTAAATTGGATTTCCAAGACAACAACAAACAAACATATCAAATGTAAGCATTTTTCTCTGAGCAGATGGAAGAGAATTCCCTATACTAACAACAACTTTCCCTATAGTATAGCTAAAACCCCTTTGTCCCATCTGCACCACAGCGACAACATTTATCATACATATAAAAGTACTTACCACTCTCACAATATTTGGATATAAGCAAGGGAGATTTCTAATACTGTAGACCACTTTGACTGTTTAACCTTAGGGCCAGTTCACACCACATGCAGTCCAGTGAGTTTAAAAAAAATAAAGTTCACACCAGTGCTTGCAGTTCCAGTGCACTTCAGTTCAAGCATCCTGCACTGGAACGCTGCAAAAATGCATAAAAAACGCACTGGAGGGGTGAAAAAACACTGGACTGCATTAAAAATGCACAAAAAACGCACTGGAACGCATCAAAAAAAGGGATTTTTATAACAGCTTACCTGTAAAATCCTTTTCTTGGAGTACATCACGGGACACAGAGCGACTTAGTCATTACTAATGGGTTATATAGATTACCTTCAGGTGTTGGCACTGGCCAATTCCAAACCGGAAGTACCCTCCCCTATATAAGCCCCTCCCACCCGGGAGCACCTCAGTTTTGTAGCCAAGCAATAAGTGTCCCAAAAAGAGGGGTGGGAGCTCTGTGTCCCGTGATGTACTCCAAGAAAAGGATTTTACAGGTAAGCTGTTATAAAAATCCCTTTTTCTTTTTCGTACATCACGGGACACAGAGCGACTTAGTCATTACTAATGGGACGTCCCAAAGCAATGCCAAATGAGGGGAGGGATACATAAGCTGGGCGCCATCAGGCATGAGGCTCTTTTGCGGCCTGCAACACACTGCGCCCAAAGGCGACATCCTCCTGACTTCTGACGTCTACCTGGTAGAATCTAGTAAACGTGTGTACTAAGGACCATGTTGTGGCCTTACAGTACTTGAGCCAGGGAGGCTTGGTGATGCACTGCCCATGAAGTTCCAACTGCTCTTGTGGAGTGCGCCCTAACTTTGAACGGAGGCGGTCTCCTTTTCAAGCCATAGGCTTGTATTATGACCTGTCGAATCCACTTGGCTAAAGTAGATTTTTGATGCTGCCTGACCCTTTCTGGGGCCTTCCGGCAGAACAAACAAAGTATCCGTTCTACGAATCTGAGCAGTGGCTTTTAGATAAGCTTTAACTGCTCTTACTACATCCAAAGAATGCAATAACTTTTCCTCTACCGAACTAGGTTTGGGGAAAAAGGAAGGAAGAACCACACCTTGGTTCAAATGGAACCTCGATACCACCTTAGGAAGAAAGGCTGGATGAGGACGTAATACTACTCTGTCCTTATGGACAACCAGATATGGCTCCTTACAGGACAAGGCGGCTAATTCCGATACTCTTTTAGCCGAACAAATGGCTACTAAGAAAATCAATTTCCTGGTGAAAAGAACCAAGAAAATGTGCCGCAATGGTTCAAATGGTTGTTTCTGTAGAACCGACAGAACCAGGTTTAAGTCCCATGGACATATGGGAATACTAACCGGAGGGCTAATACGCATCACTCCTTGTATGAAAGCTTTGACTAATGAATGCAAAGCCAAGGGCCTTTGGCAAAAAAAATATTGACAAGGCCGTCTGACCCTTGATAGTACTCAAGGCAAGCTTCCTATGTACAGCCCACTGTAGGAAGTCCAGAATCCTACCTATTACGTACTTACGTGGATGCCATTTCCTGGCCTCACCCCACGTGATGTACGCCTTCTAGATCCTATAATAGATCTGCCTGGATACCGGCTTCCTGGCATTGATCATGGTAGATACCACAGGATTAGAGAGCCCTCTCTTTTTTAGAATGTGGGCTTCTATAGCCAGGCCGTCAAACCTAGGGCTGGTAAGGAAGGGTAGTATATCGGTCCTTGCGAAAGCAGGTCCGGACGATGTGGGAGGGTCCAAGGACTTCCCACTGACATTTTTACAATCTCCGCGTACCATGCCCTTCGGGGCCACGCTGGAGCCACCAGAATCACTGGTTTCTTTTCTACCCTGATTCTGCGGATTAATCGCGATGGGAATGCATATATCAGCTTGAACTGATTCCAAGGGAACACTAGGGCATCCGAACCGCAAGCTAGGAGATCCTTTGTGCGAGACACAAATCTGTCCACCTTTGCGTTGAATCTGGATGCTAGCAGATCTACATCCGGTGTTCCCCACCGCTGGCATATTGCCTGGAAAACCTCGGGGTGAAGAGACCATTCCCCCGGGCATAATTGCTGGCGACTTAAAAAAGTCCGCTCTCCAATTTTCCACTCCTGGGATGAAAACCGCGGATATGGCTGTGACATACCTTTCTGCCCACTCCAGGATGCATTTCGCTGCCCTCTGGGCTGCACGACTCCTGGTGCCACCCTGGTGATTGATATATGCCACTGCTGTGGCATTGTCTGATTGAATTCTGACAGGTGACCCTTGGAGTTTGGATGTCCATGCTACTAGGGCATACCGGGCTGCTCGTATCTCTAAGAGATTGGTGGGCAGGGCCTTCTCTGCTTCTGACCACTTGCCCTGGAGAGACCATTGCTCCAGTACTGCCCCCCAGCCTATGAGGCTGGCAACTGTAGTGACCACCTTCCAAGAAACCGAACTGAAGGGTTTCCCTTCCCAGATTCTGGGGCACCAACCACCAATGGAGGCTCTTGCGAACGGAAGGGGACAGGGACATTGGTAAGTCTAAAGCCTGAACTTTTTTGTTCCAGGCTGACAGTATGGCCCTCTGCAAGTTCCTTGAATGGAATTGACCGTAGGGTACCGCTTCGAATGAAGCCACCATTTTTCCCAGCAGCCTTATACACAGGCGTATGGATGGTTTTTCTTTTTTGTACCCACTAAGTGGGTCAAATCTTTCAAAGACGACATCTTCTCTGGAGGTAAGAAAATCTTTCTCTGCTTTGAATCCAGTCTTAGCCCCCAAGTATTCCAGGCTTTTGACTGGTTTTAGGGCTGACTTGTCTCGGTTGATAATGCAACCGTGAGATTCCAGATACTTGATTATCTTGTGAACGACCACTTCTAGTTTTTTCCACTGAGTGGTCTATCAGCAACAAGTCGTCTAGATATGCCATTATCGTTACACCTTGTGTTCCTAGTTTGGCCAATCGTAGGGCCAGAATTTTTGTGAACACTCGTGGTGCCGTGGCCAGACCGAAAGGTAAGGCTCTGAACTGAAAATGGCGCCCTTCTACTGCAAAGCGTAGAAATTTCTGATGGGCCGGAAAGATGGGAACATGCAAATAAGCATCCCTTATGTCGATCGAGGCTAACCATTCCTGCCCTTGTAGGGCGGTGGCCACCGATCGGATCGACTCCATCCGAAAAAAAGTCCTGATATGTAGGAACTTGTTTAGCCCTTTTATATTCAATATGGGCCTCATGTCCCCATTTGGTTTGGGGACTGTGACAAGGTTCGAGTAAAACCCGAACCCGTTTTCTTTCAAGGGAACCTTCATGATTACCCTTGGGGCAATAGTTGCTCTAGTGCCAGAAGGAGGGATCCACTCTTCTGGGGATCGCTTGGCACGTTTGACCTTATAAAATGGGCAGGAGGAATGTCTTTTAACTCCAGCCTGTATCCCAGACTTACTGCGGGGATCACCCATCTCTGATGGTGTCCCGCCAGGTCTCTGTGAACAACTGAAGTCTTCCCCTCACCCGACTGAGTGGGGGCAACCCTTCATGACTTAGGGGGAGGTTTTGTACCTCTCTTGACCCAGGGTTTCTTGATACCCTGTGATTGTCCCTGATTTCTGCCCCCTGGATTTGACCGCGGAGGCCGTCGGAACTGTTTCACAGCCGATGTGCCAGGGACTGGAGAAGTAGGCCTCTTAAAAGAAGGACTTCTACCCTTGTTCTTAACTGGTAAGAGTGAACTTTTACCGGCAGAAATTTTCTGGATATATTTGTCCAGATCTTCTCCAAATAAGCGTTCTCCATGAAATGGGAAGCTAACCAGCAGTTTTTTACAGGGAGCTTCAGCAGACCAGTTTTTGAGCCACAGAAGCCTACGCATATGTCTATAGACAGCGTAAAGCGGGAGGCCTGTTGGATTGTATCCTTTATGGCGTCCACCGCAAAACACAAGGCTCTAGGCAGGTCAGCTAGGGCAAGAGCCTGCTGATCTGGTAAGTCCCTTAAGACTTGTTTCAACTGATCTTTCACTGCTTGGCAGACTCCAATCGCTGCTACCGCAGGTTGTGTCACCATGCTTGCTGTAGAGAAAGCAGATTTTAGTAAAGACTCCAATTTTTTATCTATTGGGTCTTTGAACATTGGAACATTATCTACTGGACATGTCAGTGATTTGTTAACAGAAGAGATGGCTGCGTCCACTATAGGGACCCTCCATTTTCTTATGAACTTATCCTCCATGGGATAGATCACCGGAAATCTCTTGGGGGGAGCAAATATTTTATCAGGATGCTCCCAATCCTGGTAAATAAGCCCTTCTAATAAAGGGTGGATTGGGAAGGAACAGACCGCCTGGGGAGCTTTTAGCGACCCCAGCGAGGAAACCGTAGTGGATGGTGGTTCCGCCAGAGGCATTTTAAATGCTGATCGGACCATGTTAGTCAGAGACTGAACCCATAATCTTTCAGCCTGAGAAGCTGAAAAAGGTTCTTCCACTGTTGATTCCTCTATAAGTGAATCAACCTCATCCTGATCCCCTTCAGGTAGGTCGATCTCTGTGTGGGGCTGTTCCTCCACTAACAGGCACTCTGAAGGAGGAGACGGAGATCGGACGCGCTTTTCCTGTGACAGGGAAGCAGCGAACAATGCTGTTAATCTCTCTTCCAATCCTCCCAGAGTTGAGGATAAAACCTCCTCTGTTATATATACAGGAGCTGGTGGACTGGGGACAGCCGCAGCACCAGGCATTCCTGCGGGGTTTCTACGGCTACTGACCTCTGCATTCTCAGGGGAGATTGGTGCAGTGCAAGCATGCCCAATATCCTCAGAGCCCGATGGAGACCCCTTTGGCTTCCTGGAAGATTATTTCCGGAGCGTCTGGACGACATATCCTTTAAGCACAAAGCTGAGGTATTCCCGTCGTCATACACCAATTTTTGCTGGTAATAGTCTAACACAGGTGCTGCTATATACCAGCTGGTGTCCACTAAAGTGCCTTTCTATGGGGATGCCTGCATCAACCGCCTCTGTGTGCCACTGTTTGTTGCTAGCTCTGTTTGCATGCAGCTGACACTTGTACTGTGTCTTTTAACCATGCTGGGACGCCCGCACATGCGCAGAAGCGCCGCGGCGCGCATCGAGCGTCATCCACCCGCCCCGCCCCTTTTTTTTCATAGGAGGCGCGTGCACGCGCCCGCGCGCGCGCCCGTGCGCCAATGGCGCCCTTTTCGAAAACCAACAGAGGACTAGGAGCCAGGGCCCTTTTTGCCGGAGGGCCTGTGCGGTGGATGAACGCAGCAACAGGGCAGAGGAAGTGGATTCCCTCAGAGAAACTTACCAGCTGCCTGGATCTTTTGAGTTGAGAAAACCAAAGATCCACATTTACAAGAAAAATGGACTACAGCGGCCTCTAGTGGTTTAACACAGGTACCGCGGTCCCTGTTTTTTTTTTTTTTTCTTGACTACTATTAAAATTTTACATTTTCAGTAGTTATAGGCAAACACAGATATTTAGCGGGAATACCGTTAGGTAACAGACAGAAAGACAAATTAGGCTTGGGGGTCCCCCAATAGAACCAAGTTCCTGAGGGCCCCCACTTACCTGATCCCCGCCGCAGGACTTTGTTTGGTCCACAAAAGTCCAAACTTCACCTATCACGGCAGGCATTGTAATTAAACCTTCAGGGACCGGGTTCCCAAGGATTCCACTCCCCTGGACCTGTATAGCACCCTGCACAGACAGCGTCTTGGTCGTGGGTATGACCAGAGCTCTGGATCCCAGGGTCCAGCCCTCCTAAGAGAAGCATTACAGGCAAAACCTTGCTCTTCTGCTGCAAGGCCCGGGTACCGACCGTTTAGCTATGAAGCTTTTTTGGTGGGATCCGGAACAGCTTACTAAGGCCCAAAAGAACCTGTACGCAAGCCCAGTGAAAACACATGTTACTCTTTGGCCAACACCTTAGACACTGGCAAAAAACTGAGGTGCTCCCGGGTGGGAGGGGCTTATATAGGGGAGGGTACTTCCGGTTTGGAATTGGCCAGTGCCAACACCTGAAGGTAATCTATATAACCCATTAGTAATGACTAAGTCGCTCTGTGTCCCGTGATGTACGAAAAAGAAATGTGCATGTAAAAAAACCACCTGGAACGCATCCGGACTGCATTTCTATGGTGCAAACCGCCCCCTACAGTCAGTGTATCTACACAACAAATTATCTTATTACTTCTATGTGACAGATATAAAAGCGAAAGTAGGTTGGATCACCGAAATATAATCCTCATTTACCATTTCAGCTCCTTGCTAAAAGGACTGTCGTGTACACTTTTCTACAGCGTTCCCAAAACGCTTCTAAATTAGGACCTTCTGAGAGGTACTTTACAGCGTTCCCAAAACGCTTCTAATTAATTAGGACCTTCTCAAAGGTACTTTACAGCGTTACCAAAACGCTTCTAATTAATTAGGACCTTCTCAAAGGTACTTTCAAAGGCGGATTTTCCCAAAAAATCCCCTATACACCAAGGTGTGGTTCGTATCCCTCTTCTACATAGTTCTAGATGAAATTTAAATCAGAGCTAAGGTAAGAGAAAACAGTCTGTCTAAAAGACAAAAAGATTCTTCTTACCAAAGGTGATTTTTTCATCCCACCGCTGCCACCATCTGAAGCAGGTAATATCACCACCCAGGTGTACTTCAGGTAAATGCAAGATCATTTTCAGTGACCCCCGGATCCGTGAGAAATCAAAATGACACTTGGAAACGGATAGTGTGTTCATTAGATCTCTGGGCTTTATTGATTTTTTAGAGTGGCTTATATGTAAAAGAAAGATAGGAGGGGCTATGTCTTAACACATACGTTTCTAAAAATTATACAAACTCAGTATATTCTTATCTTATATTATACTGCTGACAATCAGGCTACTGCATGAACAGGCTTAATCACAATGACTATCAGTAGCAGGGTGTGACTCTATTCAGTTAAGCTAAGTATGTCAAAGTTCATTTCTACTTAAAATGGAGTTGATTATTTATACATTCTATTACAGTCTCCGGGGAGTTGCTTCCATTGCCATAGACCACTGTTGGATTACAAATCATTGTTCCTGTATGTGCACCACCGATCATCTTGCATGCGAAGATTCCTCACTCAAAGACTGAACTTTAACTGAGTCAGGCCTGACTGGGGGGTTTATAGCATTGTTGAGCACCATATTGCTTAAGAAGGAAAATAGCTATATACATCAGTGTGTGATAGAACTATATGTGCACTATAGTTGACTAGTGTTATTATTACTGCAGGGCTCTGCATGTATGTGTTATATGGCACTGACCGTTACCCTTTCTATACGAGTAAACCTATTACAGTTAATCATTCTGGTATTGGCGTCCATTACTATATTTCACAACAGTCTGGGTTATTGTGGGATTGTTCAGGAACTGGTATAGAAGCCATACATATAAATACCACCCCTAGACTAACTGTGCCAGAGAAGGGTCGAGTAGATTGCCAGGGGTTTGCTGTGCTGTGTACAGGGCCCAAAACAAATCCAGCGGCTCCCTTAGTTTGGGGGTATCGCTACACGTAAGGGGGGCGTCGTCCGGGATCCTGTATATGGCAAGCAAACATGCCAAAATTACCGGCATGGACCCGCTAGAAGTGAAAGCGTGGTGCGAAGCAGCCAAAACAAACCCAAACATGTCAGTGGTCATCAGTCTCCCAGGAGAAGAATGGTCAAAAGGTGCGGTGGAGCGACTCGTAGTGTCGTTATCCCCAAATAATACACCATGGGTGATGGACATGAAATCAGACCCAGACACCTCGTTTCAGTATGCACTGATAGAGTGGTGGGATGGAGTACCGGGGGAACTTTAAAGGCCGAAGTGTGCAGACGCCAGATAACAAAACTTATGGTTTGGGGCACGCAATGACCGTGAAGATGGAGTCACCTCCGCCATCCCCAATGGGATCACCGCCAGGGAGACCTCAGGCAACAGAGAAGCAGAAAGGGACGACACCTCAGAAAATGAATACGGTACACATAGAGGCCAGCTACCGGAAGCTGAGAATATTTTCGGGGAGACTGCCCGTCCCTGTGGGGGAGGAAGACTTCGATACCTGGATCGAACAGGCTTTGTTGGCGGTGGAGGCATGGGAGGTGCCTGAAGCGCAGAAAAAACAGCGCGTGATGGAAAGTCTGAAAGGCGCGGCTGCGGAAGCTGTAAAAAGTCTCCGGTTTGGAAATGCTGCCTGCACGGCTTATGACTGCCTAGCCATGCTACAGGAAGAGTTTGGTCAGTTAGAGAAAGCAACGGAACTGGTGTATCAGTTCGAACACACCTTTCAGCTACCAGGTGAAAGACTGTCGGAGTATGTCAGAAAACTGAACAAGATGCTTTGCCAAATCGTGCTAAAAAAAGTGATGGTGCCCCAAGCCATAGATGCGGCAAGAATGAAGCAGATCTTAAAGGGAGCGCTACGCTCGGATCCAGTCTGGCTCTACCTGAAAACCTCTGGAGGAGGTATGTAACTGAATTACCCTGATCTGGTAAGGATCATCAGAGATGAAGAGGCTCTACTGAAGGATCAGCAAGCGATCAAGACGCATACCCCTTCTACACCAGTGATGATCAGATCAGCCATGACCCTTGAAAGAGACTCAGAAGTAGATACCTTGAAGTCACAGATGTCTCAGGTGTTGGAGATACTGACCTCTTTGATGGCAAAGGATCAAAGGGTCGTAGAAAATTAGGGACCGAAGAAGGAGTTGTTCCCGGGTACCCCAGCGCCCACTCCCCTACAAGACTGGGTAGACGCGATTTGTTTTAACTGCGGAGGAATTGGCCATATTGCGAAAGTATGTTCCAGCCCCAAGAAAAAGTAGATAAATAATCGCAAGCCGGCGGAAAACTTCAGAGGGCCCCGGTGAAGGAGTTAACCGGGTGCCCATCATCTCCAGTGAGCTCCATTGGATCCCAACTGAATGAGAAGCCCAGAAGGAAAGGGGGCAAACCCCCTCGGAAGAAGAACAGTGTTCCTCAACGGGAATATACACCTAAAAAAGGGAAATAATGTCCCTCAGCGGGAGTATACACCTAAAAAGAGGGGGAGATCAATGCATACCGAACCCAAGAGGGACTAAAGTCAACAGCCAAACACAAGAAGGAAAATTCCAAGAGAATGTGTGGGGACCAACAGAGAGAGACCCCTCTGAAGTCATATCAAGAAAAATTGATTGGCCCCTCCCCTGTAGTGCCTATTCAGGTGGAGGGAGTCTACACAAGAGCCATTTTGCATACTGGGGCGCAAGTGACCTTGTTATACCGGGACTTCTATGATAAGCATCTGAGTCATCTACCCATCCAGAAAATTGAAGATTTAGAGATATGGGGAATCGGAACACAGAGTTTCCCTTACGATGGTTACTTGCCCATAAAACTGACCCTTGACCACTTAGTAGCTGGGAAGGCTGAAGTGCTCGATACCCTGGCAGTGGTGTGCCCCCGACCGCCTGGAGCCAGCAAGAGCTCCCTAATAATAGGGACCAACACAGACCTGGTGAGAAGGCTCTTGGCCCCTCTAGTGCGAGGGAAGAACTCCGCTGTCACCAGAATCCACCCAATGTTGAAGACAGCCTACCAGCGACTAGTCTTGGAACAGCAGGCCCCAGAAGAGGGGGTGGGAAAAGTCTGGAGACTGGCGAAGAAAGGGATAGTATTGCAGCCCGGTGAAGTAGCCTGTCTCAGGGCCACTGTGAAGCTTAATTGGGAGCAACCTGGCACCTTTGTCATGTTGGAACCAGGCCCCCGGGAAGAATACTCAGGCTTAGAAGTGATCCCAGAAATGGTTCCAGTAAGAGCTTTGAAGAAGGCACACTGTAAGGTGCCGGTGAGCGTCAGGAATACCACGGGTACTCCCATGGGGATCCCCGCCAGGATGTTGTTGGGCAAGGTAAGCCCTGCTGCCCCAATCGTCTTATCAGATGTGGAGAAGACAGAGGGAGAAAGAACTATCTGGGAGAAGCTCTGCATGGAGAATCCGAACCTGCCAAGGGCCTGGAAAGAGAGAGCAAAGGCCCAGTTGACCAGATGGAGGAAAAATTTTTCCAAAGATGAGTTCGATGTAGGGTGTGCGAAGAGTGCCATCCATCGAATCCGCCTCCAGGAAGACAAGCCTTTCAGGGAGAGAGTCAGGCGAGTTCTTCTAGCCGACCTAGAAGACCTGAGAGAACAGCTCGCCGAGCTCAAGCGAACCGGTGTTATCAGGGAATCTAGAAGCCCCTATGCCTCCCCAATAGTGGTGGTCAGGAAGAAGAATGGGTCGTTGAGGTTGTGTATAGACTACAGGACTTTCAACGGGAGAATGATACCCGACCAGTATACCACTCCGAGGATAGAGGATGCCCTACAGAGTTTGTCTGGAGCCAGGTGGTTCAGTGTCATGGACCTAAAGAGTGGATACTACCAGATCCCTATTCATCCGGAAGATAAGGAGAAGACAGCCTTCATAACCCCTGTGGGATTCTTTGAATTTGACCGGATGCCCCAAGGTCTGTCTGGAGCCCATGCCACCTTTCAACGCCTCATGGAGAAAACCGTAGGAGACATGAACCTCATCGAAGTTCTCGTGTACTTGAATGACATCATCGTCTTTGGGAAGACTCTAGAGGAACATGAGGAGAGACTGGAAAAAGTCTTGAGAAGGCTCAGCAAAGAGGGACTCAAGCTTTAATCAGAGAAGTGCCAGTTCTACCAGTCATCAGTCAACTATCTGGGACACATAGTGTCCGAAGAAGGGGTAGCCACAGACCCCGGAAAACTGGAGGCAATTAACTACTGGCCAAGGCCCACCACTGTGACAGATCTCAGGTCCTTTTTGGGGTTCTGCTCCTACTATAGGAGGTTCGTAGAGGGGTTTGCACGGATTGCCAGACCCCTGAATGAACTGTTAAAGACAGAGGTTGACTCGGGTCCCAGGAAGCCGGGAGAGTCAGTCGAAGACCAGTGGAATGGAAAGTGCGAAGAGGCCTTCCAAATGCTGAAGAAGAGCTTAACCACTGCCCCTGTCTTGGCCTATGCCGACCCAAAGAAGCCCTATGAACTCCATGTAGATGCCAGTCATGACGGTCTGGGAGGAGTGCTCTACCAGGAGCATGAAGGGCAACTGCGACCCGTTGCATATGTAAGCAGAAGTTTGACCCCCCTCTGAAAGAAACTACCCCACTCACAAGTTGGAGTTCCTGGCTCTCAAGTGGGCTGTAGTTGACAAACTTAAAGACTATCTGTATGGGGCAGAATTCACTGTGAAAACTGACAACAACCCCCTTACTTATCTTTTCACCACAGCAAAACTGGATGCCACAGGCCATTGGTGGCTGGCTGCACTGTCTGGATTCAACTTCAGCCTGAAATACAGACCTGGGGCTGGCAATCGAGATGCGGATGCCCTGTCCAGAAGGTCTCATGCTCCCACTAGCAGCACGGAAGGCTGGACCCAAGTGGCACCGGACGGGGTGCGGGCCCTCTGTCAAGGGGCTGAACTCCAGGCCAGGGGGGGGTCCAGAGCAGAAGAGATAGGGGTCACAGTAGTGGGGGTCCCCAAGCAATACTGTGGAGTAACTCAGATAGAGGAAGATGACTTACCCAAGCTGTCAAAAAAATAATTGAGATGTGACCAATTGGAAGACCCTTTGGGGAAATTGGTCCTAGAGGCCCTGGAAAATCAGGATCCAGATAGACTCTTGCATCATCCTTCAAAGGAAGCTCGCCTGTTGCGGAAGGAGTGGGACAGGTTGCAGGTGCATCAAGGGGTGGTCTACCGAAGGGGCCCCTCTGATGACCTGGAAGACAAATGGCAACTGTTTCTACCTGAGAAACACAGAGAGACTGTCTTGGTCGCCTTACACGACCACCATGGTCATTTAGGAGCTGAAAGGACCTTTTAACTTGTCAGAAGTCGGTTCTATTGGCCCTGCATGAGGGCTGAAGTAGAGGAATACTGCCATTCATGCGCACGTTGCATCCAGCGGAAAACTCTACCCCATCAAGCTGTCCCAATGGGCCACCTGCAAAGTCAAGGCCCATTGGATTTGGTATGCATTGATTTCCTCTGCCTCGAGCCCGACTTGATGTGGACTAGGAAATGTTCTGGTGATAACCGACCATTTCACCCGGTATGCCCAGGCCTTCCCAACCAAAGACCAGAAGGCTTCCACAGTGGCCAAAGTACTCATGGAAAAATACTTTGTGCACTATGGGCTACCACAGCGTCTCCACTCGGATCAAGGGAGGGACTTTGAATGTCGGCTGACCAGGAAACTCCTGGACTCCTTAGGGATCAAGAAGACCCGAACCACTCCCTATCACCCACAAGGGGATGCACAGCCGGAGAGGTTCAACCGAACCCTACACAACATGCTGGGAACTTTAGATAGTGAAAAGAAGCAGCACTGGAGCAGGCGCAGCAATTGTGCATGCTTACAACAGTACTACAAGTGATGCTACAGGGTACTCTCCCTACCGACTCATGTTTGGGAGACAAGCAAGACTACCCGTAGACCTGGCTTTTGGCACCTCCATAGACCATTCCTCAGCCACTTCCCACAAAGGATATGTGGACAGGCTGAGGCACAGTTTAAAGTTGGCCTATGAGCAGTCCCAAGCAGCTTCGGATCAGAGAGGAGCCCGCAGCAAGAGAAACTTTGACCTGAAGGTCCGGATCCAGGATCTGCAGCCTGGGGACAGAGTGCTGCTATGGAACTTAGGAGTCAATGGGAAGCACAAACTTGCAGACAGATGGAGACCTGAGCCGTATGTTATTTGCAAGAAGCTGCCCGGCCTGCCCGTCTACCAACTGAAGCCAGAGGGAAAGGTGGGGCCATTGAAGACTTGGCACCGGAACCACATACTCCCACTTGCCGAAGCAGTTCGGATACCCCCTGCAAAGGACTTCCCCGAGCCAACTTCCATCCTGGATACTCCTAGGCCAAATACCCGGTCCCAGGCATCTCAATCCAAAGAAACAAATGTCTCTGAACCTAGTGAGGAGGAAAGGGAGGAGCTGGACTGGCTATGGCCTTCCCAGGCCCCAGTGACTTCTGCTATAGATCTCCCACCTTTGGAAGACACCATAGACAGTACACTGAATGCAGAAGCTACTGAATTTATCCCGTCCAGCCCTCTATCAGACTCATGGGAAGATGCCCTCGACTCACTCCCAGAGGAGAATCCAAGATGTTCCATGAATCCTCCTGCTCCTGAGTTAAATGTTTCAGAAACAGTAGAAGCTGCCATGTCTGTTCCGGAAGAGGAACCTACAGTGTTCAAGCCAGAAATCCCAAGAGAGCGGAGGGTGAAAAGGGCCATAAGGCCTCCCCAAAGGCTGACTTACCCACAAATGGGGAGGAGCTCGGAGGATACTGTGGCAACTGCCAGGAGGAGTGCAGAAAGCCCTGATCCCTCCAATGTTCATTTGGTGGAGGGCAACCCCAACTCACCCCCTGGCACAGTTAGTCAGGCCACTTATGATAGTGTGACCTGTGGGCGAGGAAGTTCACCCTCTCATTTTTGGTGGGAACTTCCTCTGCCGACATCATACGCAACTTTGTCTAATGTTGTGCGTAGTGTTTGTTGACAATTATCTTTGGGGACCAAAGAGTTTAAGTGGGGGGAGTGTGTAGCGGGGTCTCCGTTGAGGCCCCATGGACTACGTTACCCAGAACCCCGTTTGGCACCCAGGGTGCATTGGGCTGCCGCATAGACTCATGGGTGGGGTATAAAAGGGGAGGGCAAGGCTAAGTCCGCTCTCTTTGGACACCGCGCGGCTGGCAAGAGAACTTCCTGTGCGGACCTGCTGTGAGTGCAAGGCCCGAGGCCTGGGCCTTGCGCACTTCCAGAGAGCCTTCCACCACACTTCAGAGCCTGTGCGGCATCTGACATCTACCTGCTTTGCGGACATCAGTTGGACCAGAGATCTGGCCGTTGCAGATCCTGTGTGCGGAGACACAGCGGTGGGAGTCCTGGACTGGGATCGAGTCCGGAGGGGTGAGAGAGCACCTGCTGACAGCTATAATAGGATTTTTATAACAGCTTACCTGTAAAATCCTTTTCTTGGAGTACATCACGGGACACAGAGCGACATAGTCATTACTAATGGGTTATATAGATACCTTCAGGTGCTGGCCAAAACCGGAAGTACCCTCCCCTATATAAGCCCCTCCCATCCGGGAGCACCTCAGTTTTGTAGCAAAGCAATAAGTGTCCCTAAAGAGGGGTGGGAGCTCTGTGTCCCGTGATGTACTCCAAGAAAAGGATTTTACAGGTAAGCTGTTATAAAAATCCTATTTTCAATCTCGTACATCACGGGACACAGAGCGGCATAGTCATTACTAATGGGATGTCCTAAAGCAATGCCCAATGAGGGGGGGGGATACACCATACATAAGCTGAGCGCTATCAGACATGAGGATCTTTTGCGGCCTGCAACACACTGCGCCCAAAAGCGACATCCTCCTGACTTCTAACGTCCACCTGGTAGAACCTAGTAAACGTGTGTACTGAAGACCATGTTGCGGCCTTACAGATTTGAGCCAGGGAGGCCTGGTGATGCGCTGCCCATGAAGTTCCAACTGCTCTCGTGGAGTGCGCTCTAACTTTGAACGGAGGCGGTCTCCTTCTCAAGCCATAGGCTTGCATTATGACCTGTCGAATCCACTTGGCTAAAGTAGATTTTGATGCTGCCTGACCCTTTCTGGGGCCTTCCGGCAGAATAAACAAAGTATCCGTTCTGCGAATCTGAGCAGTGGCTTTTAGATAAGCTTTAACTGCTCTTACTACATCCAAAGAATGCAATAACTTTTCCTCTACCGAAGTAGGTTTGGGGAAAAAAGAAGGAAGAACCACATCTTGGTTCAAATGAAACCTCAATACCACCTTAGGAAGAAAGGCTGGATGAGGACGTAATACTACTCTGTCCTTATGGATAACCAGATATGGCTCTTTACAGGACATAGCTGCTAATTCCGACACTCTTTTAGCCGAACAAATGGCTACTAGAAAAAAACAATTTCCTGGTGAGACGAACCAAAGAAATATGCTGTAATGGTTCAAATGGTTGTTTCTGTAGAACCGACAGAACCAGGTTTAGATCCCATGGACTTATGGGAATATTAACCGGAGGACTAATACGCATCACTCCTTATCTAAAGGCTTTGACTAGTGAATGCGAAGCCAAGGGCCTTTGAAAAAATATTGACAAGGCCGAAAACTGACCTTTGATAGTACTCAAGGCAAGCTTCCTATCTACAGCCCACTGTAGGAAGTCCAGACTCCTACCTATTACGTACTTATGTGGATGCCATTTCTTGGCCTCACACCACACGATGTACGCCTTCCAGATTCTATAGTAGATCTGCCTGGATACCGGCTTCCTGGCATTGATCATGGTAGATACCACAGGATTAGAGAGCCCTCTCTTTTTTAGAATGTGGGCTTCAATAGCCAGGCCGTCAAACCTAGGGCTGGTAAGGAAGGGTGGTATATCGGTCCTTGCGAAAGCAGGTCCGGACGACGTGGGAGAGTCCAAGGACTCCCCACTGACATTTTACAATCTCCGCGTACCATGCTCTTCGGGGCCACGCTGGAGCCACCAGAATCACTGGTTTCTTTTCTACCCTGATTCTGCGGAGTAATCGAGGTAACAATTGTGGTGGTGGGAATGCATATATCAGCTTGAACTGATCCCAAGGGAACACTAGGGCATCCGAGCCGCAAGCTAGGGGATCCCTTGTCCGAGAGACAAACCTGTCCACCTTTGCGTTGAATCTGGATGCTAGAAGATCTACATCCGGTGTTCCCCACCGCTGACATATTGTCCAGAAAACCTCGGGGTGAAGGGACCATTCCTCTGGGCATAATTGCTGGCGACTTAGAAAGTCCGCCTTCCAATTCTCCACTCCTGGAATGAATACCGCAGATATGCCTGGGACATATCTTTCTGCCCATTTCAGGATGTAATTTACTTCCCTCTGGGCTGCACGACTCCTGGTGCCCCCCTGATGATTGATATATGCCACTGCTGTGGCATTGTCTGATTGAATTCTGACAGGGGACCCTTGGAGTTTGGATGTCCATGCTACTAGGGCATACCGGACTGCTCGTATCTCTAAGAGATTGATGGGCAGGGCTTTTTCTGCATCTGACCATCTGCCCTGGAGAGACCATTGCTCCAGTACTGCTCCCCAGCCTATAAGGCTGGCATCTGTAGTGACCACCTTCCAAGAAATCGGACTGAAGGATTTCCCTTTTTCCAGATTCTGGGGAACCAACCACCAACGGAGGCTCTTGCGAACGGAAGGGGACAAGGACATTGTAAGTCTAGGGCCTGAACTTTTTTGTTCCAGGCTGACAGTATGGCCCCTTGCAAATTCCTTGAAATGGAATTGACCGTAGGGTACTGCTTCGAATGATGCCACCATTTTTCCCAGCAGCCTCATGCACAGGCGTATGGACGGCTGTCTTTTTTGTACCCACTAAGTGGATCAAATCTCTCAAAGACAACACCTTTCCTCGAGGCAAGAATATTTTTCTCTGGCCTGAATCCAACCTTAGCCCCAAGTATTCCAGACTTTTGACTGGTTTTTAGGGCTGACTTGTCTCGGTTGATAATCCAACCGTGAGATTCCAGATACTTGATTGTCTTGTGAACGACCACGTCTAGTTTTTTCACTGAGTGGTCTATCAGCAACAAGTCATCTAGATATGCCATTATCATTACACCTTGTGTTCTTAGATTGGCCAATAAAGGGCCAGAATTTTTGTAAACACTCGTGGTGCTGTGGCCAGACCGAAGGGTAAGGCTCTGAACTGAAAATGGCGCCCTTCTACTGCAAAGCGTAGAAATTTTTGGTGGACTGGAAAGATGGGAATGTGCAAATAAGCATCTTTGATGTCGATCGCGGCTAACCAATCCTCCCCTTGTAGGGCAGTGGCCACCGATCGGATCGACTCCATCGGAAAGTCCTGATATACAGGAATTTGTTTAGCCCTTTTAGAATTAATATGGGCCTCCCGTCCCCGTTTGCTTCGGGACTGTAAAGAGGTTTGAGTAAAACCCGAACCCTCATTCTTCCAGGGGAACCTCCATAATTACTCCTTGGAGCAATAGTTGTTCTAGTGCCAACAGGAGGGACTCTCTCTTCCGGGGATCCCTTGGCACGTTTGACCTCAAAAATGGGAAGGAGGAGAGTCTTTTAACTCCAAACTGTATCCCAAACATACTGCGGAGAGCACCTATCTGTTTTGATCGTGTCCCGCCAGGTCTCTTGCGAACAACTGGAGTCCTCCCCCCACCCGACTGAGTGGGGGCAACCCTCCAATGAATTTAACTTTGGGGGAGGTTTTGTACCTCCCCTGACCCAGGGTTTCTCATTACCCTGCGATTGTCCCTGTTTTTTACCCCCGGGAATTGACCGAGGAGGCCGTCGGAACTGTTACACAGCCGATGCCCCAGGGACTGGAGAAGCAGGCCTCTTAAAGAGGGACCTCTAACTCTGTTTTTAACCGGCAAGAGCGTATTTTTACCGCTGGAAATTTTCTGGATATATTTGTCCAGGTTTTCCCTGAATAAGCGTTCACCATGAAATGGGACGCTAACCAGCCATTCTTTGCAGGGAGCTTCAGCAGACCAGTTTTTTAAGCCATAGAAGCCTACGCATATGTACTATAGACAGCGTAAGGCGGGAGGCCTGATGGACTGAATCCTTTATGGCGTCAACCGCAAAGCCTAAGGCTCTAGGTAGATCAGCTAGGGCAAGGGCCTGCTGATCTGTCAAGTCCCTCAAGACCTGTTTCAACTGATCCTTCACTGCTTAGCAGACCCCACTGCTGGTTGTGTCACCAAGCTTACTGTAGAAAGAAGCAGACTTTCATAAGGACTCCAATCTTTTATCTATTGGGTTCTTGAACATTTGGACATTATCCACTGGACATGTCAGTGATTTATACACACAAGAGATGGCTGCGTCCACTGTAGGGACCTTCAATTTTTTGATGAACTTATCCTCCATGGGATAGACCACCGGAAATCTCTTAGGGGGAATAAATATTTTCTCAGGATGTTCCCAATCCTGGTAAATGAGCCCTTTCAGTAAAGGGTGAAGTGGAAAAGAACAGACAGTCTGGGGGCTTCTAGCGACCCCAACGAGGATACAGTAGTGGTTGATGGTTCCGCAAGGTGCATTTTTAAATGCTGATCGGACCATGTTAGTCAGAGACTGAACCCATAATCTTTCAACTTGAGATGCTGAGAAAAGGTTCCCCCACTGTTGGTTCCTCTATAACAGAATCAACCTCATCCTGATCCCCTTCAGGCAGGTCGATCCCTGTATGGGACTGTTGCTCTGCTAACAGGCACTCTGAAGGAGGAGACGGAGATCGGGCGTGCTTTCCCTGACAGGGAGGCAGCGATCAATGATGACAATCTCTCTCTAATCCTCCCAGAGCTGAGGAAAAAACCTCCTCTGTTACATACACAGGAGCAGGTGAACTGAGGACAGTCACAGTACCAAGTACCCCTGCGGGGTCTCTACGGTCACTTACCTCTGAACTTCAGGGGAGACTGGTGCAGCAGAAGCATGCCCAAGATCCTCAGAGCCCGATGAGACCCCCTTCGCTTCCTGGAAGATTCAGTTCCGGAGCTTCTGGACGGCATATTCCTAAGCCTAAAGCTGAGGTATTCCAGCCGTAATACACCAATTTTACTGAGAATAGTCTAGCACAATTGCTGCTATATAACAGTTGGTGTCTACTAAAGTGCCTTTCTAGGGGATGCCTGCATCAACCGCCTCTGTGTGCCTTTATACTGTTGCTAGCTCTGTCTGTGCACTTCAATAGCCAGCTATGATTGTGCTTAAAAACACGCTGGACGCCCGCACATGCGCAGTAGCGCCGCGGCGCACACCGAGCGTCATCCACCCGCTCCGCCCCTTTTTCCAGATCGCCTCTATATATAGAGGCGCGTGCACGCGCACGGGAACGTGCGCCTTCAGCGCCTTTTTTGAAAAAAATAAGGAGCTAGATGGGAGCCAGGGTCCCTGCCGCAGGGCCCGGGATGGATGAGCGCAGCAACAGGGCAGAGGAGACAGCTTCCCAGCAGAGAACTTACCAACTGCCTGGATTTGATTTTGGAAGAAAAAAATCCACATTACAAGAAAAAGAACCATAGCGGCCTCTAGTGTCTAACACAGGTACCGCGGTCTTACATTTTTTTTTGTTTTTTTTTTTCTTGCCTACTATTATTTTTTTTTTACATTTTCTGAGTAGTAACAGGCATACACAGAATATTAGCGGGAATACCTTAGGTAACAGGCAGAAAGACAAAATAGGCTTGGGGGTCCCTCAATAGAACCAAGTTCCCGAGGGCCCCCACTTACCTTTTCCTCGCCGCAGGACTCTGTTTGGTCCACAGAAGCCCAAACTTCACCTATCACGGCAGGCATTGTAATCAAACCTTAAGGGACCGGGTTCCCAAGGATTCCACTCCCCTAGACCTGTATAGCACCCTGCACAGAAAACATCTTGGTCGTGGGTATGACCAGAGCTCTGGATCCCAGGGTCCAGCCCTCCTAAGAGAGGCTTACAGGCAAAACCTTGCTCTTCTCTTGCAAGGCCCGGGTACCGACCGTTTAGCTATGAAGCTTTTTTGGTCGGATCCGGAATAGCTTACTGAGGCCCAAAAGAACCTGTACGCAAGCTCAGTGAAAAACACATGTTACTTCTTGGCCAACACCTTAGACACTGGCAAAAAAACTGAGGTGCTCCCGGATGGGAGGGGCTTATATAGGGGAGGGTACTTCCGGTTTTGGAAGTTGCCAGTGCCAGCACCTGAAGGTATCTATATAAACCATTAGTAATGACTATGTCGCTCTGTGTCCCATGATGTACGAGAAAGAAAACCGAGTACTTTTTTAGGCCTATTGACTGCCTTGGCCCATCGTGTTATACTTGCTTTCCTGACAAAAGACTAGTTGCAGAACTGAGTTATATAGTCTCCGGGGAGTTGCTTCCATTGCCATAGACCACTGTTGGATTACAAATCATTGTTCCTGTATGTGCACCACCGATCATCTTGCATGCGAAGATTCCTCACTCAAAGACTGAACTTTAACTGAGTCAGGCCTGACTGGGGGGTTTATAGCATTGTTGAGCGCCATATTCCTTAAGAGGGAAAATAGCTATATACATCAGTGTGTGATAGAACTATATGTGAACTATAGTTGACTAGTGTTAATATTACTGCAGGGCTCTGCATGTATGTGTTACATGGTACTGACCGTTACCCTTTCTATACGAGTAAATCTATTACAGTTAATCATTCTGGTATTGGCGTCCATTACTATATTTCACAACTGTCTGGGTTATTGTGGGATTGTTCAGGAACTGGTATAGAAGCCATACATATAGATACCACCCCTAGACTAACTGTGCCAGGGAAGGGTCGAGTAGATTGCCGGGGGTTGGCTGTGCTGTGTACAGGGCCCGAAACAAAACCAGCGGCTCCCTTAGTTTGGGGGTATCGCTACATATATAAGAACGTTTTGTTAGGGTAGTGAGAAATGGACACGTAATAGGGGCCTTTCATTCCATGAGTGCATCGGGTTACTGATAGATCTCAGAAACTGAAGGTGTCAAGCAGTAAGAGATAATGGTTTCCGAGGACATTCCTTTATCCAAGATGTGAGTGTGGAGAGGATGTTGTAGATTACAGGCAGGGGCATTTTTTGCTGGTGACAAGAATCCAAGGATCTGGGCAGGATGGAGAAGTTGGCAAGGGCTACCAAATTTTGGAAATTCCAGATGCTTCTAGAAAGAAGGGATGTCTTCTGGGAATTTAAGTGTTGTGGACCTGTGTCTCTCTGAACAGTATAACTGAAGGGATTTTGTAAGGGAAACCTTTCAGCAAAAAAAAAAAAAAAAAAAGATTACTATAGCTGGGACAGCAACTAAAAGTGACTGCTGATCTCAATTCCACAACAAAATAATATGAAAGACAAAAAGCGTCTAATAACAAAAAAGGGCTGCAACAGGGTTGATTTCCCAAAGGTCTAGCAAGAAGAAAAAAGGAAGTTTTTCTAACTAATTTCTCCCTGTGAAGTTCGTCAGCTTTCCCTATCCTTTCCCTACATCTGCTTCCATATTCACTGACACTATCTGCTTTGTGCCTTCCACTTTTATAAGTAGAAAAAAAGATCAGTCAGATACAAGCAATGCAGCACATTGTTGTACAATAAAGCAACAAAGAAGACAAGACACAAGTATAGATTATCCAAACCATCATACATAATCTTTTTGGAAAGAACTATACCCAAAAAGCTTCAACATGGCAACAGAAATTCTAAACAGATAATGAAGTATGAAATATAGAAAAGCATATCTGAGGCCATATTAGGCAGATACTGTCAGGTACCTGGTCGGAGTCTGAAGTGACGAGGTCAGCTTCTCTTGTATCTCCGGCCCTGGTCCCACTGAGAGTGGAGACAGGAGAAACCAAGGGACAGGAGGGATACGAGTGCCTGGAGAAGTAGACCTGGAAGCCTGAAGCAGATGATGTGACTCTTGGAAGGCAGGAGGTCGCAGCAAGTCGCAGGAGCGAAGTTACAGATACCCGGGTTGCAGAGTAGAGCCGAACAGGAGACAGAAGCATAGTCACATGGATTGCCGGGTTCAGTAGCAGGCGGGCAGCAAGGTACAGAGACATTAGGCAGGAGCAGGGTCAAACAGGAAGCCGGGATCAGGAACCGATAACCAGAAGTATAGCGAAGTCCAGCAAAAAGGTCAGGGAAAGCCAAGGTTCATCAACGGGTGTCAGGCAGGTAAACAGCAGGGTACAGGTACAGAAACAGCTGAAGATCAGTCAGCATCTAACTGGGGTCAGTGCGCCCCTTAAATAGGCCGTCTGGTGCCAAGGGAAAGCACCCGCGGACGTGCACGCTTCTTTGCGCACGCGCATTGGCGCGTCTGCGATCTGCTGAGTTCCTAGTGTGCGTGCGCGGTTGTGCCCAGAGTGTAATGAGTTCTCTTTCAGATACAGAAGAGGCAGTCTACATAGGAGATTGTAAGGTGATATTAGGACATTCAAAATTCTCCAAGGAAGTATAAAGATAAAAAAAAGGGTGGGGGGGGTAAAAAAATAGAGGAGGAAAGACAAACAAAGCAAAAGGAAAAGAAGAAATAGGGGGGAGGGAGAAGATAGTCACATGGAAAATGAGTAAAGCGCCTTTAGGCAGTATAATGTCCCTGGTTCAATTAAGGGGTTAACCTGAAACCCAGGTTAAATTTTTTGGGGACAGATCCTACTTGCATAGATTAACTTATACATTAGTAAAGTGTTATCAATTCCCAGGGGTGGTACTAGGGTGGGATCTTGGGCATGCTGAAGCACCCCCCAAAAATTCTTACAATACCCCCATAGCACTTTCATCATGCATAGTCCATATTTCCCATTCACAAAATGTTTTATAATTGCACGCTTTCTTGTACTCTGTGGTGTTAAACTGTGGATCCCAGTCGTGGCTCTTGATACTATGTGTATAGTTCCAGCTGTAGGGGTGTTATGGCAGATAACAGAGGATCACGCAAGGCACTAGCTGGTTTTCATGAGATTGCCTGATGGTGTAGACGGGTTTCACCTCATGCTGGTACCAAATCATACCTTTCAAGATTGCCCCATAAAGGGGTGAGTGGGGACAAGAAGGCTGTGGTGCAGAGACGTCTAGAGTGTAAATGGGGGCAAGCAAAGAGTTGAGGCAGGTGGCTAGCAAGAGAATGTTCTATGTCCAGGCAACGCTCGAGACAAGTGGCAAACAAGAAAATGGTCAGGGTCCAAGCAGGCAACAGAGGAGTCAAGAGAGGAGTCAAGACAATACAGGTCTGTAACAGTCAGACAATCTTGCAGGTAAGTATTATAGTTCTTTGTGACAACTTGGTGCAACAGGCAAAAAGACACAGCACCAGCTTTCAAATGCTGTTACTTAAATACACTTCCTGGTTAGAGTACACCCCCAGTGTCCTGTTGGAAGTCATGGCTTAGAGTCCTGGCAGAAATTCTGAAAGTCAGGCCTCGTACACACGACCGATTTTCTCGTCGTAAACAGTCAAGAAAAGTGCCGCGAGAGTTTTTTTGTCTAGAAAAACGTTCGTGTGTATGGTTTTACGACGAGAAACTTGACGAGAATCTCGACGAGAAAATAGAGAACCTGCTCTCTATTTTCTCGTCAGGAGTCCAGATTTCCTCGTCGTGTTTCTCGTCGGCCTGTTTTGTGACGAGAAAATGGTTCGTGTGTATGCTTTTACGACTCTTCCAAAAGTGCGCATGCTCACAAGCAACTATGAGACGGGAGCGCATCTTCTGGTAAAACAAGCCTTCATAATGGAGAGAGCACATTCGTCACGCTCATAAATATTTCATCGTTTAAATGTTCTGCATTGAATTCTTCGTTAGAATGTTACATTAATCAAAACGAGAGACCTTCTTTTGCTGCTGATATTCACACAGAGTTATGCCTTATTTTTAACCTTTTTCATGCTGCTCTTTATAAGATTTATGTGTATTATATCGTGCAAGTTTTTAGGAATAATTTAAATGGTTAGATTTTTCAAAATGATGTTAATTATAATTTCTCAATGTTTTGATAGCGATCTCCCATTTAATTTTCTAATCTATATTTTTAAAATTTCACACCATGTTTTTGAGCTAATCAGATTTAGTTATTCTTTTGGGGGGGTGATATCTGTGCCTTTTATTGTCAGTCAAATGTATCTGCTTACTCCAAAGCTTGTTTTTTTTTATTTAAAAATACACATAGTCAAGTATGAACTTAAACAAAAAACACATTTATTCATGTTTATAAATTAAATAAAGAGAAGGCAGCGCTGGAGAAGCTGCTGCCATTTGTGCATCCCAGGGACCCCAGAGCACACAGCAACCCTGTGTGGACACTAAAATTGGGAGCTTGAGAAGGCCCACATTTCAGAACACAATCTGATGCTGGCCTCCCAGAGGTCAGGAACAGCAGCAGGTGAGATATATGTCCCAAGTGTGTGGTACTACAACAGGCTGCCTTCTGTCCGACCAGTGCGACCACAATGAAGCAAGGCCATCACTTCCTCTTCTTCCTGGCAACCTTCCCTGCAGCCTTTACTGAAGCCTTCCTTCTTCGTTTAGCTGGAGGCTGGCCCACTGGAGGGGTACTCCTGTCAGGAGGAGGAGGTGGAGGTGTAGCAGAAGGGGGTGGGGCAGAAGAAGAAGGTGGAGGTGTAGCAGAAGGGGGTGGGGCAGAAGGTGGAGGTGTAGCAGAAGGGGGTGGGGCAGAAGGTGGAGGTGTAGCAGAAGGGGGTGGGGCAGAAGAAGAAGGTGGAGGTGTAGCAGAAGGGGGTGGGGCAGAAGGTGGAGGGGTAGCAGAAGGGGGTGGGGCAGAAGAGGAAGGTGGAGGTGGAGGTTGAGGTTGGGTCAGTTGGGCCACCTCACATATGGCGGTATTGGGGGTAATTTGCTCCATCACCCCCTTGTTGAGCAAGGTGATGAGCAGGGGTTCGCATAGGAGGCGTTGCTCCATGCTCATCACCTTGAACTTAGCCTCCACTAGGCCGGCAATGGCCTCTTCAGGGGATGTGGGCTCCTTGAGGGTGGCATGGGCCTCTTTAATAAGGGCCATTGCTGCCTCACTGGTGGTCCTGTCCCTCCTGCCTCTTTTGTGAAGCCTGATGGGAGGCACCTGGGATCTGGTGCTTCTCCTTTGCCCTGCCACCTCCTGTCTGCCACTGGGCCCTGCCACCTCCTGTCTGCCACTGGGCCCTGCCACCTCCTGGCTGCCACTGGGCCCTGCCACCTCCTGTCTGCCACTGGGCCCTGCCACCTCCTGGCTGCCACTGGGCCCTGCCACCTCCTGGCTGCCACTGGGCCCTGCCACCTCCTGGCTGCCACTGGGCCCTGCCACCTCCTGGCTGCCACTGGGCCCTTCCTCCTCCTGCCTGACAGTTTCCAGACCCTCCTCCTGGCTGATTTCATCCTGTGTATGAAAAAGAAACATAGTTTAATATGTTGGTTTAATCTTTGCATCAAACTTTGTAATCCTGATGGAAGCAATTAGAATGTAAATGCATAAATCCTTGCTTTAAATTTACCACTACATCAGCTTGACTATTTACCACACAATTAAGTGCAGAATAATGTCTACAGATCATGATTTCACTTGTTGAATACAAAATAATGTATGTTTCTCATCCTGACATATTTGGGAAACATTAATTTTATCCCACTACATTTTCAGTTAATACTATACCTGGCTCCAGATGGCCAAATCAGGATCATCCAGGATGGCTGCCTCCTCTTGCTCCAGAGAAGGCTCAGGTTGGCTGCAGGGAAGTCTGGGGGGAAGAGTGGAGAGTGATGGCCTTGGCTCAATGTGGTCATCCAGGAAGGACATCCTGCTGTAGTACCACAAAACCGGGACATAAACATCATCTGCTGCTGCTCCTGACCTCTGAGAAGCCAGCACCTTAGAGCGTTCAGTCCTGTAGGTACCTCTCAAGCTCCCAATTTTAGTGTCCACTTGTTTTGCTGTGGCTGTGGGCACCTTGGTATGCACAAATGGGAGCAGCTTCTCCAGCGCTGCTTTTCTCACCCCTTTTTTTTTATGGATGGGGTTTTTGGTCTCCCACAGAGCCGGCAGCTCCCTTACCCGGTCAATAAATTCCGCCAGGAACTCTTTGTCGCTAATAAATACATTCATATTGTATCTGCAAGTAAAATAAATTATATTTAAATAATGTGAGGCAAACAGTCTAACCTCCTTCACATCCTAGTCACCATATATATCCTCCAACAATCTCAAGACAGTATAGGCCAACAATTTTAACAAGTCTCACAAAATCACATACCTTCGTTCGCACGTCCGTCACTTGAACTCCTCTCTCCGCACACCGAACGTACTATAGTCACATGTGTGTTTGCTATATACACACCACGCATGCGTCCAAATTCGAACACGTCGCTCCGCACACGTCGCCCGCCCATGACGTTCTAACTAACATCTTTTCCCCGCCCCTTCTCTTTCGGCGCGCAGACAGATATGGCGGAGTTACAGCAGGTGTCTGATAATTCCGCAACTAGCGAGGAGACAAGCCCGGAGACCGAGGACACGTCACGATCAAGGAGGAGATTCAAGGCATCGAATATGTCTTTGGCGGAGATGGCGGAGATGGTGGACATCTTGGTCAAGGCTGATTATGATGCCAAGCATGGGCCGTATAGCAAACCAAATAGAAGGAAGGCCAAAATCCTCACTAAAGTTGTGAAGAGTCTGAGGGCGAAGTTCGGGGTGAAACGCTCAAATGAGCAGCTCAGAAAGAGGTGGTCAGACCTCAAACTGAGGGAGCCAGACCAGTTGAGGAGCATAAAGAGGATGCTCGCTAAAAGTAAGTAAAATGACGACCTTTCTGCTATTAATCTTTTTAGAAACTGACTTTTTTTTTTTTTAAAGCATATTGGACTCCCTTCCAAAATGTATTATTTTGAACTAGGTTGGGCACAGTAATCGTTCGTTACGTTACCGACACTTCGTTCGGCCACTATCCGTGGTTTTGGCTTATTTAAGACCCCCAAAAGTAATTAGACATCTGCCATTTTTGATCAAGTATTGTGGATAATTTTTAAGTCTAGATGATGTGTTTGTAAGGAGAATGAAATGCAAACTTTAATCAGTGTAAAGGAGAGGACACTCAGCAGCTGCTTCCACATCTGTACTTTGGAGCACTATAGTGTGGGCCACCAGACCCGCCTTTTTTGGGTGTCCCACACAGGTGCATCAGAGTTTATTTGTGGTGCCTCCATGTCCAAAAAATTACATCCAAATGTGAATAATAAACATATTTGGGGTCATAAAGAATGCATTTTTCTTTAAATTCCGCACAAACACACACTTGTACCCCACTTCCAAACAATTTAGCCTGTTTTAAGTTTAAAAATGAGATTTTTACAGTGTGATAAATAGACCTTTGGTTTTATTCTCATAGGGGAGAGAAGACTGGGAGGAGGACACTCCAGGGAGCACATGCACCCCACAACTTCCAAGCAACCCCAAACTCCCAAAGATCCACAACCGAAAGATGTGCAGGAAGTTGAGGTGGAGGAAGGAGAAGTGCAGGAAGGAGAGGTGGATGACGTTGTGGATCTGGTCACCACAACAGGTCAGTATCTGACACCACAGCTTAAGGTAAGCGAGGTAGGCCTGCAGAGTTTTATTAATTTTTTTTAATGGTTTTTAGGGGATGGAAATGTTGTGAAGGATAGCACACCGTTCTCTGCTGACAGTGCCCTCCGCCTCATCCAGCAAGTGATGGAATGTAGCACGGAACTGGACCTAATTAAACAAAGAATCCATGTGATGGAACAAACATTTAAAGACATTCTCGATGTTTTGGGGAGAATTCAATAAGCCATCCAAACACATTTGTTTTTACATGTTTGTTTTTATATTTTTACAAATTTTTTGAGTAACAAAGCAGCCAAAAATTGAATATGCACACAGTGTGTGAACATGTGCTATCTGCCATCAGGGGATATCCATGTACGTCTTTTGTGGGTGCAACCCCTTCCTCGTATCAAAAGTCGGTGAACTGAGGAAGGGGATGCACCCCCAAAACACATCCATTGATCACCCCTGATGGCAGATAGCACATGTTGACAATAGGGATCAGGATTGTAAACTTCCTATTTGCAAAAAAGTAAAAATGTGTGCATATTGAATTTTTGGCTGGGCAAGGGGTGGCAGGACCCCATATTAGGACGGGCACATAGAGACATAGTTTGTGTAACTGAATGTCTCAGATTGCTCAGAGGTATCCAATGTTGTCATTTTAGAAATGCAAGTGGTATTTTTGTATTTTCATAAGCCAAAATTTGACGGGTTGTGGTCAGGCCAACCCCAAAGTAAAACAAAAAAAAATGTGCAGAGAGTAAAATATTTGACCACAAACAACGTGTAGCTTCTTTTTATAATACACTCTAAGCTTATTTGGTTCTTTTGTAAGGTAACATAGTGAAATTGGTTGTTATTTACTAAAGTAAAATACACTTGCCACTACAAATGCACAAAGACAAACTAGGAGACAGGAAAGAACAAATAATTAAAGGTTTAAACAAGATTTTTATTGGGATACTTAGACATAGGCTGGCATAGGAATTGCCCCCCTACCCGTGAAATACTCCATGTATTTGTCCCGAACCACACGGGCATTTTGGGGGGGCAAGCCAAGACGGGCAGATTCCAGGCCCGGAAGGGGATTTGCAGGGGAAAGTCCAGCCTCTGGCAAAACTGAGGCCATATATGAATTCGCTTTGCGGCAAAGAAAATTGTGTAGCACACAGCAGCATAACACTACATAGTTTATTTTGTAGTCCGCCAAGTGGATGGAAGTCATAAAAAGGCGGAACCGGCTGGCCATTATGCCGAAGGCATTTTCAACGACTCTTCGGGCCCTGGCCAGCCGGTAATTGAACACACTCTTCTCTGGGGTCAGGGTCCTCTGTGGAAATGGCCTCATAAGATGCCGTCCGAGTCCGAAGGCTTCATCAGCCAAGAAAACAAAGGGGAGTCCTTCAATATTCCCTGCATCCGGTGGCAATGCAAGGTCGTCACTCTGGAGACGGAGGGCAAACTCCGTCTGGATGAAGGATCCCCCATCGGACATCCGGCCATTCTTCCCTACATCAACATAGAGGAATTCATACCGTGCTGACACCACCGCCATCAGCACAATGCTATGAAACCCCTTGTAGTTGTAGTAGTAGGATCCAGAACGGGGTGGCGGCACGATGCGGACGTGCTTCCCGTCTATGGCACCACCGCAGTTGGGGAAGTCCCACCGCGTGGCAAACTCCGATGCCACAGTCTGCCATTCCTGTGGCGTTGAAGGAAGCTGTGGAGTGAAACAAGATGAAATAATATTAGAAAAACAAAGGCATACATTACAAGCAAATTCAAGACCAAAAAATTAGAGACCAACATCAATCTAATTATACGTTTATTAAGGTGTGTAAAAAAAGTATAATGGAAGGCTCATTTATCATATTCATCACCCCCTCTGATGGGCCATTACTAAATTATTTTGGGGGGGGGAGATGTGTTTGGCCACAGGATAGCATTGCAGTGGCGGTGCGTCCAGAGTGGGCGCTGGAGCACTGTCCCCTCTCTCCTGTGCCCATCACTCAGAACAATACATAGGTTCATGCGTTGCATGAACCTATGTATTGTCTATGCCGCACACTATTCAGGTGGATGGCCTCTTGTAAAGCGACCGACATATGATTAATTGCGTCATTTAGGGGGTTAAAATTGCAGAGCAGAAACAGGTATTAAAAAAGTCTTGCAAATTACAACCTGAGGGATGTAATTGGCTTCCTCAAAGAAAAATCGGGGACGCAAGGAGGGGGCATTCCTTGTGTAAACACTGACAGGCAGCTCTGGCAATCATGTTCACCAAGTCTGTTTAATGGTAACATGATTGGCTGATGCAACATGAAGGGAAGGAGAAGACATCAAGGACAGAAGAAGGATGGCGCTGACCACAAGAAGGTAAGTGCAGGGCTGGGGGGAAACTGGCTGCAATAGAGGGGACTAAATGGCTGCATTGGAGGGGACAACTGGGGGCGTTTATTAGGCAACAGAGCAAAAAAGGAGGAAGTTTATTTCCGAAATTGGGGTTGTAACCCCCCAACATTTGGAGCAACAGGCGCCCCTGCTGGAAAAGTTAGTGAGGGGAAATATTTAGGGAGGATAAAAAAGGGGCATTTAAAAACTTCCAGCATGCATGGGGACAAAGGGGACATTCTCAGCATATTACAATCATGGTAATTAGGAAAGGATGAAAGAAATACAATACATTAGCATACATGTAATACATAAAATGTGATGTGAAGGGAGAAAACTTACCCTAATATAGTCCTCCTGCAGGACTTGTATAATAGCAGAACAGGTGTCTGGGATTATGAGGCCCAGAGCCTGGGGGGAGATGCCTGTGGTGAACTTCAAGTCCTGAAGACTTCTCCCTGTCGCCAGGTAACGCAACGTGGCGATGAGCCTCTGCTCAGCACTGATGGCTTCCCGCATAACGGTGTCCTTCCTGGTAATATAGGGGGACACCAAAGCCAACAGTTCCTGAAAAACGGGGTCAGACATCCTCAGAAAATTCCTGTAGTCCTCAGGATTATTCTCGACGATCTCCCGCAGCAGAGGCATGTGGCAGAATTGGTCCCGCTGGAGCAACCAATTCTTGGTCCATGAACTCCTCCTCACACCATTCATGGACTGGTCTTGGTCCAAAACAAGCAGACCAACACCAAGCGCACGCACAGCACGAACTCGACGACGAGAACGTCCAGGCGACATGGCTAGGAAACGGTCGTCTAATCAGAACGTACAGAACAGAACGCACTTTAGAACAGCAAGGCCTATGAATAACGAACTGAAATTCAGAAACGAACAGGCAAGAACGCACTGTAAAACAGATACGACCTGCCTAGACGCCCTGAAAGTCAAGATACGAACCCACAAGCACAAACTGAACGGCAGAAAACGATCTGAAAAGTACGAAGACTGAAAAGCGCGAATCGTCTCTTCCCAAACTTTTACTTCACACGCGGTAACACGAGATCAGCAAAAGCAGCCCAAGGGGTGGCGCCAAGAAAAAAGATCTTCCCCTTTATAGTGCCGTCGTACGTGCTGGACGTGAGCGCAGAGAACCACGAGGAAATTGGGAAATGCCAGTGTGTACGCATAGAAAGCTTGACGAGAAAATCGACAAGCTTAACAAGAATCTCGTCGAAAAAAACGACGTGTTTTTTACGACGAGAAAATCGGTCGTGTGTACGAGGCCTGAGGCCTCGTACACACGACCGATTTTCTCGTCGTAAACAGTCAAGAAAAGTGCCGCGAGAGTTTTTTTGTCTAGAAAAACGTTCGTGTGTATGGTTTTACGACGAGAAACTTGACGAGAATCTCGACGAGAAAATAGAGAACCTGCTCTCTATTTTCTCGTCAGGAGTCCAGATTTCCTCGTCGTGTTTCTCGTCGGCCTGTTTTGTGACGAGAAAATGGTTCGTGTGTATGCTTTTACGACTCTTCCAAAAGCGCGCATGCTCACAAGCAACTATGAGACGGGAGCGCATCTTCTGGTAAAACAAGCCTTCATAATGGAGAGAGCACATTCGTCACGCTCATAAATATTTCATCGTTTAAATGTTCTGCATTGAATTCTTCGTTAGAATGTTACATTAATCAAAACGAGAGACCTTCTTTTGCTGCTGATATTCACACAGAGTTATGCCTTATTTTTAACCTTTTTCATGCTGCTCTTTATAAGATTTATGTGTATTATATCGTGCAAGTTTTTAGGAATAATTTAAATGGTTAGATTTTTCAAAATGATGTTAATTATAATTTCTCAATGTTTTGATAGCGATCTCCCATTTAATTTTCTAATCTATATTTTTAAAATTTCACACCATGTTTTTGAGCTAATCAGATTTAGTTATTCTTTTGGGGGGGTGATATCTGTGCCTTTTATTGTCAGTCAAATGTATCTGCTTACTCCAAAGCTTGTTTTTTTTTCTTTAAAAATACACATAGTCAAGTATGAACTTAAACAAAAAACACATTTATTCATGTTTATAAATTAAATAAAGAGAAGGCAGCGCTGGAGAAGCTGCTGCCATTTGTGCATCCCAGGGACCCCAGAGCACACAGCAACCCTGTGTGGACACTAAAATTGGGAGCTTGAGAAGGCCCACATTTCAGAACACAATCTGATGCTGGCCTCCCAGAGGTCAGGAACAGCAGCAGGTGAGATATATGTCCCAAGTGTGTGGTACTACAACAGGCTGCCTTCTGTCCGACCAGTGCGACCACAATGAAGCAAGGCCATCACTTCCTCTTCTTCCTGGCAACCTTCCCTGCAGCCTTTACTGAAGCCTTCCTTCTTCGTTTAGCTGGAGGCTGGCCCACTGGAGGGGTACTCCTGTCAGGAGGAGGAGGTGGAGGTGTAGCAGAAGAGGGTGGGGCAGAAGAAGAAGGTGGAGGTGTAGCAGAAGGGGGTGGGGCAGAAGGTGGAGGTGTAGCAGAAGGGGGTGGGGCAGAAGGTGGAGGTGTAGCAGAAGGGGGTGGGGCAGAAGAAGAAGGTGGAGGTGTAGCAGAAGGGGGTGGGGCAGAAGGTGGAGGGGTAGCAGAAGGGGGTGGGGCAGAAGAGGAAGGTGGAGGTGGAGGTTGAGGTTGGGTCAGTTGGGCCACCTCACATATGGCGGTATTGGGGGTAATTTGCTCCATCACCCCCTTGTTGAGCAAGGTGATGAGCAGGGGTTCGCATAGGAGGCGTTGCTCCATGCTCATCACCTTGAACTTAGCCTCCACTAGGCTGGCAATGGCCTCTTCAGGGGATGTGGGCTCCTTGAGGGTGGCATGGGCCTCTTTAATAAGTGCCATTGCTGCCTCACTGGTGGTCCTGTCCCTCCTGCCTCTTTTGTGAAGCCTGATGGGAGGCACCTGGGATCTGGTGCTTCTCCTTTGCCCTGCCACCTCCTGTCTGCCACTGGGCCCTGCCACCTCCTGTCTGCCACTGGGCCCTGCCACCTCCTGGCTGCCACTGGGCCCTGCCACCTCCTGGCTGCCACTGGGCCCTGCCACCTCCTGTCTGCCACTGGGCCCTGCCACCTCCTGGCTGCCACTGGGCCCTGCCACCTCCTGGCTGCCACTGGGCCCTGCCACCTCCTGGCTGCCACTGGGCCCTTCCTCCTCCTGCCTGACAGTTTCCAGACCCTCCTCCTGGCTGATTTCATCCTGTGTATGAAAAAGAAACATAGTTTAATATGTTGGTTTAATCTTTGCATCAAACTTTGTAATCCTGATGGAAGCAATTAGAATGTAAATGCATAAATCCTTGCTTTAAATTTACCACTACATCAGCTTGACTATTTACCACACAATTAAGTGCAGAATAATGTCTACAGATCATGATTTCACTTGTTGAATACAAAATAATGTATGTTTCTCATCCTGACATATTTGGGAAACATTAATTTTATCCCACTACATTTTCAGTTAATACTATACCTGGCTCCAGATGGCCAAATCAGGATCATCCAGGATGGCTGCCTCCTCTTGCTCCAGAGAAGGCTCAGGTTGGCTGCAGGGAAGTCTGGGGGGAAGAGTGGAGAGTGATGGCCTTGGCTCAATGTGGTCATCCAGGAAGGACATCCTGCTGTAGTACCACAAAACCGGGACATAAACATCATCTGCTGCTGCTCCTGACCCCTGAGAAGCCAGCACCTTAGAGCGTTCAGTCCTGTAGGTACCTCTCAAGCTCCCAATTTTAGTGTCCACTTGTTTTGCTGTGGCTGTGGGCACCTTGGTATGCACAAATGGGAGCAGCTTCTCCAGCGCTGCTTTTCTCACCCCTTTTTTTTTATGGATGGGGTTTTTGGTCTCCCACAGAGCCGGTAGCTCCCTTACCCGGTCAATAAATTCCGCCAGGAACTCTTTGTCGCTAATAAATACATTCATATTGTATCTGCAAGTAAAATAAATTATATTTAAATAATGTGAGGCAAACAGTCTAACCTCCTTCACATCCTAGTCACCATATATATCCTCCAACAATCTCAAGACAGTATAGGCCAACAATTTTAACAAGTCTCACAAAATCACATACCTTCGTTCGCACGTCCGTCACTTGAACTCCTCTCTCCGCACACCGAACGTACTATAGTCACATGTGTGTTTGCTATATACACACCACGCATGCGTCCAAATTCGAACACGTCGCTCCGCACACGTCGCCCGCCCATGACGTTCTAACTAACATCTTTTCCCCGCCCCTTCTCTTTCGGCGCGCAGACAGATATGGCGGAGTTACAGCAGGTGTCTGATAATTCCGCAACTAGCGAGGAGACAAGCCCGGAGACCGAGGACACGTCACGATCAAGGAGGAGATTCAAGGCATCGAATATGTCTTTGGCGGAGATGGCGGAGATGGTGGACATCTTGGTCAAGGCTGATTATGATGCCAAGCATGGGCCGTATAGCAAACCAAATAGAAGGAAGGCCAAAATCCTCACTAAAGTTGTGAAGAGTCTGAGGGCGAAGTTCGGGGTGAAACGCTCAAATGAGCAGCTCAGAAAGAGGTGGTCAGACCTCAAACTGAGGGAGCCAGACCAGTTGAGGAGCATAAATAGGATGCTCGCTAAAAGTAAGTAAAATGACGACCTTTCTGCTATTAATCTTTTTAGAAACTGACTTTTTTTTTTTTTTAAAGCATATTGGACTCCCTTCCAAAATGTATTATTTTGAACTAGGTTGGGCACAGTAATCGTTCGTTACGTTACCGACACTTCGTTCGGCCACTATCCGTGGTTTTGGCTTATTTAAGACCCCCACAAGTAATTAGACATCTGCCATTTTTGATCAAGTATTGTGGATAATTTTTAAGTCTAGATGATGTGTTTGTAAGGAGAATGAAATGCAAACTTTAATCAGTGTAAAGGAGAGGACACTCAGCAGCTGCTTCCACATCTGTACTTTGGAGCACTATAGTGTGGGCCACCAGACCCGCCTTTTTTGGGTGTCCCACACAGGTGCATCAGAGTTTATTTGTGGTGCCTCCATGTCCAAAAAATTACATCCAAATGTGAATAATAAACATATTTGGGGTCATAAAGAATGCATTTTTCTTTAAATTCCGCACAAACACACACTTGTACACCACTTCCAAACAATTTAGCCTGTTTTAAGTTTAAAAATGAGATTTTTACAGTGTGATAAATAGACCTTTGGTTTTATTCTCATAGGGGAGAGAAGACTGGGAGGAGGACACTCCAGGGAGCACATGCACCCCACAACTTCCAAGCAACCCCAAACTCCCAAAGATCCACAACCGAAAGATGTGCAGGAAGTTGAGGTGGAGGAAGGAGAAGTGCAGGAAGGAGAGGTGGATGACGTTGTGGATCTGGTCACCACAACAGGTCAGTATCTGACACCACAGCTTAAGGTAAGCGAGGTAGGCCTGCAGAGTTTTATTAATTTTTTTTTATGGTTTTTAGGGGATGGAAATGTTGTGAAGGATAGCACACCGTTCTCTGCTGACAGTGCCCTCCGCCTCATCCAGCAAGTGATGGAATGTAGCACGGAACTGGACCTAATTAAACAAAGAATCCATGTGATGGAACAAACATTTAAAGACATTCTCGATGTTTTGGGGAGAATTCAATAAGCCATCCAAACACATTTGTTTTTACATGTTTGTTTTTATATTTTTACAAATTTTTTGAGTAACAAAGCAGCCAAAAATTGAATATGCACACAGTGTGTGAACATGTGCTATCTGCCATCAGGGGATATCCATGTACGTCTTTTGTGGGTGCAACCCCTTCCTCGTATCAAAAGTCGGTGAACTGAGGAAGGGGATGCACCCCCAAAACACATCCATTGATCACCCCTGATGGCAGATAGCACATGTTGACAATAGGGATCAGGATTGTAAACTTCCTATTTGCAAAAAAGTAAAAATGTGTGCATATTGAATTTTTGGCTGGGCAAGGGGTGGCAGGACCCCATATTAGGACGGGCACATAGAGACATAGTTTGTGTAACTGAATGTCTCAGATTGCTCAGAGGTATCCAATGTTGTCATTTTAGAAATGCAAGTGGTATTTTTGTATTTTCATAAGCCAAAATTTGACGGGTTGTGGTCAGGCCAACCCCAAAGTAAAACAAAAAAAAATGTGCAGAGAGTAAAATATTTGACCACAAACAACGTGTAGCTTCTTTTTATAATACACTCTAAGCTTATTTGGTTCTTTTGTAAGGTAACATAGTGAAATTGGTTGTTATTTACTAAAGTAAAATACACTTGCCACTACAAATGCACAAAGACAAACTAGGAGACAGGAAAGAACAAATAATTAAAGGTTTAAACAAGATTTTTATTGGGATACTTAGACATAGGCTGGCATAGGAATTGCCCCCCTACCCGTGAAATACTCCATGTATTTGTCCCGAACCACACGGGCATTTTGGGGGGGCAAGCCAAGACGGGCAGATTCCAGGCCCGGAAGGGGATTTGCAGGGGAAAGTCCAGCCTCTGGCAAAACTGAGGCCATATATGAATTCGCTTTGCGGCAAAGAAAATTGTGTAGCACACAGCAGCATAACACTACATAGTTTATGTTGTAGTCCGCCAAGTGGATGGAAGTCATAAAAAGGCGGAACCGGCTGGCCATTATGCCGAAGGCATTTTCAACGACTCTTCGGGCCCTGGCCAGCCGGTAATTGAACACACTCTTCTCTGGGGTCAGGGTCCTCTGTGGAAATGGCCTCATAAGATGCCGTCCGAGTCCGAAGGCTTCATCAGCCAAGAAAACAAAGGGGAGTCCTTCAATATTCCCTGCATCCGGTGGCAATGCAAGGTCGTCACTCTGGAGACGGAGGGCAAACTCCGTCTGGATGAAGGATCCCCCATCGGACATCCGGCCATTCTTCCCTACATCAACATAGAGGAATTCATACCGTGCTGACACCACCGCCATCAGCACAATGCTATGAAACCCCTTGTAGTTGTAGTAGTAGGATCCAGAACGGGGGTGGCGGCACGATGCGGACGTGCTTCCCGTCTATGGCACCACCGCAGTTGGGGAAGTCCCACCGCGTGGCAAACTCCGATGCCACAGTCTGCCATTCCTGTGGCGTTGAAGGAAGCTGTGGAGTGAAACAAGATGAAATAATATTAGAAAAACAAAGGCATACATTACAAGCAAATTCAAGACCAAAAAATTAGAGACCAACATCAATCTAATTATACGTTTATTAAGGTGTGTAAAAAAAGTATAATGGAAGGCTCATTTATCATATTCATCACCCCCTCTGATGGGCCATTACTAAATTATTTTGGGGGGGGGAGATGTGTTTGGCCACAGGATAGCATTGCAGTGGCGGTGCGTCCAGAGTGGGCGCTGGAGCACTGTCCCCTCTCTCCTGTGCCCATCACTCAGAACAATACATAGGTTCATGCGTTGCATGAACCTATGTATTGTCTATGCCGCACACTATTCAGGTGGATGGCCTCTTGTAAAGCGACCGACATATGATTAATTGCGTCATTTAGGGGGTTAAAATTGCAGAGCAGAAACAGGTATTAAAAAAGTCTTGCAAATTACAACCTGAGGGATGTAATTGGCTTCCTCAAAGAAAAATCGGGGACGCAAGGAGGGGGCATTCCTTGTGTAAACACTGACAGGCAGCTCTGGCAATCATGTTCACCAAGTCTGTTTAATGGTAACATGATTGGCTGATGCAACATGAAGGGAAGGAGAAGACATCAAGGACAGAAGAAGGATGGCGCTGACCACAAGAAGGTAAGTGCAGGGCTGGGGGGAAACTGGCTGCAATAGAGGGGACTAAATGGCTGCATTGGAGGGGACAACTGGGGGCGTTTATTAGGCAACAGAGCAAAAAAGGAGGAAGTTTATTTCCGAAATTGGGGTTGTAACCCCCCAACATTTGGAGCAACAGGCGCCCCTGCTGGAAAAGTTAGTGAGGGGAAATATTTAGGGAGGATAAAAAAGGGGCATTTAAAAACTTCCAGCATGCATGGGGACAAAGGGGACATTCTCAGCATATTACAATCATGGTAATTAGGAAAGGATGAAAGAAATACAATACATTAGCATACATGTAATACATAAAATGTGATGTGAAGGGAGAAAACTTACCCTAATATAGTCCTCCTGCAGGACTTGTATAATAGCAGAACAGGTGTCTGGGATTATGAGGCCCAGAGCCTGGGGGGAGATGCCTGTGGTGAACTTCAAGTCCTGAAGACTTCTCCCTGTCGCCAGGTAACGCAACGTGGCGATGAGCCTCTGCTCAGCACTGATGGCTTCCCGCATAACGGTGTCCTTCCTGGTAATATAGGGGGACACCAAAGCCAACAGTTCCTGAAAAACGGGGTCAGACATCCTCAGAAAATTCCTGTAGTCCTCAGGATTATTCTCGACGATCTCCCGCAGCAGAGGCATGTGGCAGAATTGGTCCCGCTGGAGCAACCAATTCTTGGTCCATGAACTCCTCCTCACACCATTCATGGACTGGTCTTGGTCCAAAACAAGCAGACCAACACCAAGCACACGCACAGCACGAACTCGACGACGAGAACGTCCAGGCGACATGGCTAGGAAACGGTCGTCTAATCAGAACGTACAGAACAGAACGCACTTTAGAACAGCAAGGCCTATGAATAACGAACTGAAATTCAGAAACGAACAGGCAAGAACGCACTGTAAAACAGATACGACCTGCCTAGACGCCCTGAAAGTCAAGATACGAACCCACAAGCACAAACTGAACGGCAGAAAACGATCTGAAAAGTACGAAGACTGAAAAGCGCGAATCGTCTCTTCCCAAACTTTTACTTCACACGCGGTAACACGAGATCAGCAAAAGCAGCCCAAGGGGTGGCGCCAAGAAAAAAGATCTTCCCCTTTATAGTGCCGTCGTACGTGCTGGACGTGAGCGCAGAGAACCACGAGGAAATTGGGAAATGACAGTGTGTACGCATAGAAAGCTTGACGAGAAAATCGACAAGCTTAACAAGAATCTCGTCGAAAAAAACGACGTGTTTTTTACGACGAGAAAATCGGTCGTGTGTACGAGGCCTAAGAGTTCTGGAAATCCTGGCAGGGATACTGAGAGTACTAATGGAGGTCTTGGCAGGGATTCTGGGAGCTCTGGCAGGGATACTGAAAGTAAGAAGTCTGGAAATCCTGTCAGGTCTTCCGAGAGTACTGTAACTGTCCAGGTGCCTCCATCCCAAATATCAAAATAAATAAGATATTGTAAGGAATCCTGCAGATCTTCTGGAATCCAGAATTGCCTGCATCTCATTTTTCTCACTTCCATCCTCCAAGATGGGTGAAGGTTGAGAACAAGACCTGCCAGCAGAAGAATCTGGTGATACCAGCTTCATACAGGTCACATGTAACACTGGGGGGCTGATTTACTAATAACAGTGCGCTGCGCTGGTTGATCCCTTAATTGGTGAGCCGGATAACTCCTTCATTGGGCGCAGGAACCAGCGGCGCACTGTTATAGTAAATACAAATGTCAGCGGCGCTCTATTGAAAATGAATGGTTCCCTATGGGAGCCCATTGATTTGAATAGAGGTCGCCCGGGAAGTCGGATAAAGCCTATCCGACTCGCGGGGCGACTCATGTGCCGGCTAACACAGGGACAGCGTGACTTTGCGAGGCAACTTGGACACGACCTGAGCGTGAAGCAGCTGCTCAAGTTGTGTCCTAGAGGCGACTAGCTGGCCGAGAATGTCTCCAGCGCGATGGCATTGCGCTGGTTCTCGGCAGCTTTGCTGTCCCGTGTTTGGTATGAATCATGAAGGGGAACTCCAGGCCAAATTTTAATGAAAAAACCGGCATGGGTTCCCCTCCAGGAGCATACCAGGCCCTTAGGTCTGGTATGGATTTTAAGGAGAACCCCTAAGCTGAAAAAACGGCGTGGGGGTTCCCCCAAAATCCATACCAGACCCTTATCTGAGCACGCAACCTGGCAGGCCACAGGGGAAGAGGGGGGGACGAGAGCGCCCCCCCTCCCTCCTGAACCGTACCAGGCCACATGCCCTCAACTTGGGGGGGGTGGGTGCTTTGGGGCAGGGGGGCGAGCTGCGGCCCCCCCACCCCACAGCACCCTGCCCCCATGTTGATGGGGACAAGGGCCTCTTCCCGACAACCCTGGCCGTTGGTTGTCGGGGTCTGCAGGCGGGGGGCTTATCGGAATCCGGGAGCCCCCTTTAATAAGGGGGCCCCCAGATACCAGCCCCCCACCCTATGTGAATGAGTATGGGGTACATCGTACCCCTACCCATTCACCTGGTGGCAAAAAAAGTTAATAAAAAACACAACACAGGTTTTTAAAGTAATTTATTAGGCAGCTCCGGGGGTCTTCCTGCCGGGCGCCCCGCTATCTTCTTCCAGCTCTTTTGCTAGCGGGGTCCCGGGCTTCCTCGTCGTCTTCTTCCGACTTCGGAGGTCTTCCTGCCGGGCGCCCCGCTATCTTCTTCCAGCTCTTTTGCTAGCGGGGTCCCGGGCTTCCTCGTCGTATTCTTCCGACTTCGGGGGTCTCTTGTTCTGTTCTCAGTTGTCGTCTCTGCGCTCTCCGGTTCTTCTCCCGCTCTCCGGTGCCTTCTCCACGATCTCCGGCTCTTTTGCCTTCTGCCGGGCGCCCCGCTATCTTCTTCCAGCTCTTTTGCTAGCGGGGTCCCGGGCTTTAGCATCGTCTTCTTCCTCTTCTCTCCGCCCGATGTTGCCTCGTCGCTGTCCGCCGTTACAATGCTCTTGTCGCGGAGCGCACCCACCTATTTTGGCATGCGGCGTGGTCACCGGGTGATGCCACCCGCTGACCCTGCCCCATAGCACGTCACAGTCCCATCATTCCCCGGGACTGTGACATCATACGGGGGCGGGGTCAGCGGTGGCATCAACCGATGACCACGCCCCATGCCAATATAAGTGGGTGCGCTCCGCGGCCAGAGCATTGTAACGGCGGACAGCGACGAGGCAACATCGGGCGGAGAGAAGAGGGAAGAAGACGACGCTGAACCCCGGGACCCCGCTAGCAAAAGAGCTGGAAGAAGATAGCAGGGCGCCCGGCAGAAAGCAGAAAGAACCGGAGATCGTGGAGAAGGCACCGGAGAGCGGGAGAAGAACCGGAGAGCGCGGAGACGACACCGGAGAACAGAACAAGAGACCCCCGAAGTCGGAAGAAGCCGATGAGGAAGTCTGGGACCCCGCTAGCAAAAGAGCTGGAAGAAGATAGCGGGGCGCCCGGCAGGAAGACCCCCGAAGTCGGAAGAAGACGACGAGGAAGCCCGGGACCCCGCTAGCAAAAGAGCTGGAAGAAGATAGTGGGGCGCCCGGCAGGAAGACCCCCGAAGTCGGAAGAAGACGACGAGGAAGCCCGGGACCCCGCTAGCAAAAGAGCTGGAAGAAGATAGCGGGGCACCCGGCAGGAAGACCCCCGAAGTCGGAAGAAGACGACGAGGAAGCCCGGGACCCCGCTAGCAAAAGAGCTGGAAGAAGATAGCGGGGCGCCCGGCAGGAAGACCCCCGAAGTCAGAAGAAGACGACGAGGAAGCCCGGGACCCCGCTAGCAAAAGAGCTGGAAGAAGATAGCGGGGCACCCGGCAGGAAGACCCCCGGAGCTGCCTAATAAATTACTTTAAAAACCTGTGTTGTGTTTTTTATTAACTTTTTTTGCCACCAGGTGAATGGGTAGGGGTACGATGTACCCCATACTCATTCACATAGGGTGGGGGGCCGGTATCTGGGGGCCCCCTTATTAAAGGGGGCTCCCGGATTCCGATAAGCCCCCCGCCCGCAGACCCTGACAACCAACGGCCAGGGTTGTCGGGAAGAGGCCCTTGTCCCCATCAACATGGGGACATCCTCCCCATGTTGAGGTCATGTGGCCTGGTACGGTTCAGGAGGGAGGTGGGGCCGCTCTCTCGTCCCCCCCTCTTCCCCTGCGGCCTGCCAGGTTGCGTCCTCGGATAAAGGGTTTGGTGTGGATTGTTAGGGAACCCCACGTTTTTTTTTTAAGTTTGGCGCGGGGTTCCCCTTAAAATCCATACCAGACCTGAAGGTCTGAAGTTTTAATTTTTTAGAGCCGGCAATGGTTATTTTTATTACATTTCCTTTAACAACCAGCTATAAACAGGTTAAAAAAAAATTGCCACAAATTTGCGGTACTTGCGTTTTGGATGCGGGTCCATTGAATTCTCTTACATCCAAAACACTGTTTTTGGCCTGGCAAAAAAAATCTGCAGTTGCGTTTAAACTCGTTTTTCACAAAGCCTAAAAATGCCTTCAGACGCCAAAGATTTCCACGTTTCAGACGCGGTCCCGGCGTTTAGCCGCATTTTAGTTTAGAAGTGTTTTTAAAGGTGACCTATTTTTTTACATTGATAAACTCCAAAATTATGGCAATTTAGGAAAAAACATTAAAAATATATATATATATCTATCAAAAAATAAATGAAATTGCTTCCATTGCATTGTGGACAATCCACAACTTGGGGCAGCTGACGTGGCAAGTGAACAATCCACAACTTGGGGCAGCTGACGTGGCAGGTGGACAATCCACAACTTGGGGCAGCTGACGTGGCAAGTGAACAATCCACAACCTGGGGCAGCTGACGTGGCAAGTGGACAATCCACAACTTGGGGCAAGTGATGTGGCAAGTGACACGCTAAATACAACTACACTGCTGCTCTCTCAGCTGCTGATACTCACTTTTGGTCTCACAAAATAGCTGAAATCGTTAATAATACTGTTTTTGGAGCTTAGGGCGGCTCCTTATCATGTTTCCTAACTAAACGCATATAGACGCAAATGTGGTAAAACGCGGCATGCAAACGCCACAAAACGCGCCTTTCTAAACGCCGCTTTCAACCTTAGTTCTGAATACTTTGCACCAGCATCCCGTGTACATGGGGCCTAAAAATGCCTATGCCATTTACAGCTCAAAAACGCCATGGTGGTCATGAGGCCATAGGCTAACATGGAGAGACGTTTTTAAGCTGCAAAAAACGCTCAAACAAGCGGCTGGAAAAACGTCCGTGTGCATGTAGCCTTATATTAACCACTTGCGCACTGGCCACTTAAACCCCCTTCCTGCCCAGACCAATTTTCACATTTCAGCGCTGATGCACTTTGAATGACAATTGCGCGCTCATACAACACTGTAACCCAATGAAAATGTATTATTTTTTGGCACACAAATAGAGCTTTCTTTTGGTGCTATTTGATCACCTCTGCGGTTTTTTGTTTTCTATAAATACACAAGACCGAGTTAAAAAAATAAAAAAAATGGATATTTTAACCACTTCAGCACTGGGCCTATTCTGGCACTTCTCTCCTTCATGTAAAAATCATACATTTATGGCTATAAAATTACTTCAAAAACCCAAACATTATATATGTTTTTTTAGCAGACACCCTAGGGAATAAGATGGCGGTCATTACAAATTTTTATATCGCTTGGTATTTGCGCAATAAATTTTCAAAAGCTTTTTTTTTTGTAAAAAAATGGTTTCATGAATGTAAAAAAATGACAAAACAGTAAAGTTAGCCCAATTTTTGGGGATAATGTGAAAGATGTTGTTATGCTGAGTTATGCTGAGTAAATAGATACCTAACATGTCACGCTTTACAATTGCAATTTGGAATGACACCAAACTTCATTACTTAAATATCTCCCTAGGCGATGCTTTAAATTTTTTTACACGTTACCATTTTCTCATTACAGAGGAGGTCTAGTGCTAGAATTGTTGCACGCAGCAATACCTCACATGTGTGGTTTGAACGGCGTTTACATATGTGGGCGGGACTTACGTGTGTGTTCGCTTCTGAGCGCGAGCTACCGGGCACATGGGCGTTTTTTCTTTATTTTGATTATTATTTTTTTTGTTTTTTACTTTTTTGTATTTCTTACTCTTTTTTTTACTTTTTTGTTTTTTGGATCACTTTTATTCCTATTACAAGGAATGTAAACATCCCTTGTAATAGGAATCTATTGTGACAGGTCCTGTTTATGGAGAGATGCAGGTTCAATAAGACCCCACATCTCTCCTCCAGGCTGGAAAGCATGAGATCGGTCAAAAAAATTCACCAATCTCATGCTGACAGCCGAGATCACGGCTTGGTTTACATACAGGAACCCGGCGTGATTTCATAACGTCGCGCCCGGGCCTCCGACGGTCATAGAGATGACTGGTGACCATCTGGTCACCAGTCATCTCTATGCTTCCCATCCGGCGCCAGCCAAATCGTTCTGAGCCCAAGATGGCACGGGAGAGCCCGGAGAAGCACCGGATGGCGGCGGGAGGGGGGGGGGATGTCCCCTCCCACCGCCTATAAGAACAATCAAGCGGCGGAACTGCCGCTATGATCATTTTTAGCGTGCACAGAATCGGCGGCTGAAAAGAATGCTATCTGAATGATGTCTGCAACTTCAACTTAGGAATGTGTCTTTGCAAAGTTAAACTAAATGAAATCCTTACTTATTTTTGCTTGGGGATAGAGTGCAGAGGGATTACAAGTCTGGACAGTTTCTGGGGATGTCTGCACCCCTGATAGGGTGAAGACAACTCCCAAATTTGGCCACTTTATCCTTCCAAATAATTCACTTCCTGTCACATAGCCACACAGGAAGTTAGGGGAAATCCCTACCAATGTCTTTCCTTGGGGACACACAGGTCAATCTAAATACTTTCCCCATTATGTACATTGCACTCCAGCATTTTGCGGGTTACACCCCAAATTATTAGGTATTTTGGACTTTGGGGTTTATTTACTAAAGGCAAATCTACTTTGCACTACAAGTGCACTTGCTGGATATCCGAGGGGGACATGCAAGCAAACAAACAAAAAAACACCATCTTTGCTTTTACATGATTGGATGTTACAATCACCAGTGATCCCTCAGATTTTCAGCAGCTACACTTTTACTGCAGAGTGGATTTGTCTTTACTAAACCCCAAACTACCCAATGATTTGGGGTGTACACAAAGTGCTAGAGTGCAATTTGCTTAATGGGGACACTAGTTAGATTGATCTGTGTGTCCCCAAGAAAAGACATTGGTAGGGTTTTACCTTCACTTCCTGTTTAGCTGTGTGACAGGAAGTGAAGCCAATTTTACTAAAAGGGGACACAAAGCCCAACCTACAAAAAAAACACAAGCAGGGGTTCTAACACTTACTTTGTTTCCCTCAAAATGCCCACAATTAGAATTGTATTGCCTTGAGCTATTTTTAAGTGCAGTGCTCTAAATACATGCTTCTCAAGTACCCCCAACAGGCCATGTTTGCAGGTTTTCCTTCATCTTGCACATGTGCTTTAAATCACAGTCAATGGTTTGGTATTTTGGACAGCAATTCTCCATAAGATAAATTCACAAAACATGTCCTATTGGGGGTACTTGAGGACTGAGGCTGAGAACCACTGCAGTAAAAAGGAAAATTGAATACTTACCGCTCTGTATTTTTCATTTTCTGGTGATTTTCCATGGCAGCACACAAAACAATACATGCATATGCTAGCATGAAGGCACCAGGGTAGACAAATCACACCTGTTGTTTTGACATGCCAATCAGCTGTCACATTTGTTGCAAAGAAAACGCAAAACAAACCTCAAAACTTTGCATCAAATTTTATTGGTCAACAAAACAAAGAATAATAAAAATAAATAAATAAAAAAATAAAAAACAGGGTCAATTTGAAGCAGTTACAGACTCACAACATCTTGAGAAAGTTTTTGCAAAAAAATGCAGCACAGACAATTAAATCAAAGTGAACAAATGAAGAGACTCGGAGGAATGATGATTGATTGATTGACTGGACGTAAGGGCAGGTTCCTGTAGCACTTTCAGCATGAGCCGTGAGCTGAGAGACGATGCAGCCGCAGCCTGTGACACAGCATGTGATGCCTCTGTTGTGAGACGCTGACTTCAACTCCAACGCGAGACGCTGCAGAAGCCGTGGATGCTGCAGCCGGAGCCGCCAAAGCATATAGTGTTCCCAGCGTTCCCTGCGCAGGACGCAGGACATAGGGTGAGACACATACATGCACAGCTATTGGATATCAAGCACTACTGCTGCCGGAGAAAGAAATTGAAGAGCCTGCTGTGTTGTGGAACCCCCCGCCAGACTACCGCTTTATATGCTTCATATGCGGGTTCAGTGATTTGGGCAGGCTTCCGCGAACGGAACGGGACAGAGGAAGGTGTTGGGCTGCACTTTCTCCACCGTTGGAGAGCCGGGGGGGTCTGGCCCAGGCATGAGAGACGGCGGACTACGGACCTGCAGGTGGGAGCTGTGGGTGGATGAGTTCAGCGTCTCTGGGCAGAAGTTCAACAAAGGTAAAGCAATAGATATTATTGTGGACTGTGCTATAAACTGTGTCCTCTCTACTCTGCTAGTTATCTACGTACTTTTCAAGTACTCCTTCTCCCTACTCGATTGAGGGAAGATGGAGTTAAAGCCAAGCAAGCAAGTGGGATATCTCTACATTTTATTCATATACATACGCGCTTCCGCCTCTCCTCTTTTCCTCCCCTTTTTGCCTTCTTGTCTAGCAAATAAATGAATAAGTGAACAAACAGCAGGGCAATAGGGGTGATACTGATGTAATATGATGTTGGAAAATGTAAGGATACAAAATCTGAAAGTTATTAAGCATTGCTTCTGAAAGGAAAGGAGGAAAGGAGGATAAGGAGAAAAAACATAGACACTATCTTCTGGATAAAAACTCCTGATATAATTCCGGGTAAAATTGGAAAATTAACAAGAGCCTGAATGGCCCCCGGTAAAGCCAGAGGCAAAACACAGACCGTCACCCCATGCTCCTCCCCCCTAGCAAAATTTATAAAAGGGACCACAAAACCAACAGAAAAATCCCTGCTAAAGTCCCTTAAAGTTACTGAGCCACAAGAAGAGACCCAGGGTACAATGACAGCAGAGCAACCTACTTTTGCTAAAGATATTATGGAGGCTATAAAAAAAAGCAGCGAGACCCTTACAGCTAAAATAGGCACCTTGGCAGTAAACGTCAGTATAATGAGGCATGAGTTTGACAAAGTACAGCAAAGAACTGTGACAATTGAAGCTCGGGTCTCAAAGATAGAAGAAAAACAAAAATGGAGAATAGAGAGTGGCACATAATGAAAAAGCAAATAGTAACACTGCAAGAAAGAGCAATCGACACAGACAGTCGATTAAGGAGGAATAATGTCCGGATTTTGGGGATACCAGAGCGAGCAGAGGGAGACAGCCCAGTAAAATTTGCAGAGGAACTATTGACAGGCATCTTAGGCCTGATAGAAAAAACTCCAACATTCATAATAGAGAGAGCGCATAGGATATCCTCCCGTATCCCTAAGCCAGGAGAGTTTCCTAGACCCTTTCTGCTACGACTGTTAAATTTTCAAGACCGAGCTAAAATCCTTTCAACAGCTAGGATGAAAGAGGACATACAATATCAAAATGTGAAATTTATGTTTTTTCCAGACTACCCCCCAGAAATTCAGGAAAAGAGAAAAGCATATAGCGAAGTTTTAAAAAGTCTCAGGGAGAAGGGGCTAAAGTATAGTCTCTTATATACCAGTAAATTAAGAGTGAATGATGAAAACTAAACTTTTTTTTTGAAACGCCAGATGCAGCAGCGGAGTGGCTGGACACCAGATAGCCTCAGATATTTGGCCTAACAAATCTTCTCTTCTTTTTTTTTTGTTTGTTGCATATTTTTTTTTTTTCTATTATGTAAATGTTTTTAAAAAATTTCTTGGGACACACAAGATAGGGTTGGAAGGCCCTATTAATTACCCATATGGCTAATTTTGAAGACACTGAAAGATGTTGATGCTGACTGAAGACGACAATGGACATTGATGGATATTGATTGATATCAATAGTAGATGATTAATGATCAGATGTGTTCTCTGGGTTGTTTTTTTTTTTTTGGGGGGGGGGGGGAGGGGGGGTGAAGGGGGTGAATTGAGATTGTTAAACGGTTAGATTAAAAGAAGTGAACACGATAAGAGATAAGGAAATGAAAGTAAATTTACACAATTTATACACAATAAACACAAAACACATACGTTTTTGAGGAAAGAGATAGTGGCACTAAACAATGGAAGGAGAAGAAAGAGAAGGGGAAATTAAATTAAATCACAATATATTTCTGCAAGGGGAAAAGGGGGGGAAGAAAAAAAGGGGGAAGAAAAAAAAGGGAAAAGAAAAGGAAAAATGTTTAATTTTTTTTTTCTTTTTTTCTTTATTTTACACAACGATGAAAATATACTGTACATTATATACACCTAAAGGAAGGGGGGAAAGGGAGAGAAAGGGTTTTTTCACAATATGAGATTGGGGGAGGGGGGAGGGAGGTGGGGAGGAGGGGAGGGGGGAAGAGGGGAAGAGGGCAGGGAGGGCAGGGGAAGGGAAAATAAAGAGAACATATATATATTAGGGCTGCGGAAATTAATTGTTCGATTAATCGTTAATTTCTTTGATCGATCAAAATTATTTTGATCGAGGACGATCCGCGGAGTGAGCTCCGCGATCTCGTCCATAGGAAAGGCCGCGGCTTTGGCCTAGCTCCGGAGCCGCGGCCATCTTGGTCCACCCGGCGGCGCGCCGACGTCATCATCAGCCGCCTGCTTGTGCCTGCGAGTCTGCGGACGGTTCTGCCTGAATGTTACGGTATGGGGGAGATGTGGGCAGATGTGGACATTACTGTATGGGGCAGATGTGGACATTACTGTATGTGGGAGCAGATGTGGACATTACTGTATGTGGGGGCAGATGTGGACATTACTGTATGTGGGGGCAGATGTGGACATCACTGTATGTGGGAGCAGATGTGGACATTACTGTATGTGGGAGCAGATGTGGACATTACTGTATGTGGGAGCAGATGTGGACATTACTGTATGTGGGAGCAGATGTGGACATTACTGTATGGGGGGGCAGATGTGGACATTACAGTATGGGGGGCAGATGTGGACATTGCAGTATGGGGGCAGATGTGGACATTACAGTATGGGGGGCAGATGTGGACATTACAGTATGGGGGGCAGATGTGGACATTGCAGTATGGGGGCAGATGTGGACATTACAGTATGGGAGGGAGATGTGGACATTACAGTATGGGGGGTAGATGTGGACATTACAGTATGGGGGAGATGTGGAAAATTGGAAAAACTGTATGTGCGTTATAATTAATCGAAATTAGTAGATTAATCGATTAAAAAAATCGATTAATCGAACACGAAAATTTTAATCAGTAACAGCCCTAATATATATATATATATATATATATATATATATATATATATATATATTTTTTTTTTTTTTTTGATTAAGGCAATCTGAAAATATTTGGAAAATAAAAATAATATAAGTAGGAAGTGTCTAGGGGGAAAAGAAAGAAAAAGGAAGGATGCATAGCAGTAATACTTCTCTGCCCTGTTTTATATATCTTTGCATTTGCTACTCCATGAGAAAATGCTTGTTTAATTAGGTAATAATGACGGTATATTGCAATTAATGTTGAACCTGCCATTAGTGTTGAGCGAACCCGAACTGTAAAGTTCGGGTCCGTACCGAACTTTAGCTTTTTCCCGAACCCGAACCCGAACCCGGACTTTGCCCAAAAGTCCGGGTTCGGGTTCGGGTTCGGGTTCGGCAATCTAATTACGCATTTAGAAATGCTTCAGGGGCCAGCCAATCACCTTTTGATTAGCTGGTGTGCCCCTAGAGGCCATCATAGCCATGCCTACTAATGGCATGGCTGTGATTGGTCAGTGCAACATGTGACCCAGCTTCTATATAAGCTAGAGGCACACAGCACACATGTCACTCTGCTTCAGAATAGATAGGGAGAGGATCTTGGCTGCTGCTGCTGCTTTTAGGGAGAGATAGAAAAATACATGAGGTAGTCCTGATTCTGCAATCTGAGGGAAAAGATAGAGAGATAGTGTAGTGTAGGGCCAGGTTCCTGTTGGTGCTTTCAGGGAGAGAGAATATTATATAGGAGTCCAGATTCAGAGATTAAAATCAGCGATCTGCATAGGTTTACCTATTTGTGTTGCAGTGCAGTCTTTTTACACTGCCATGAGCCCAGTGTCAGAGAAAATCTAACGTTTAGGGGAAAAAAAAAAGGCACTTTATTGTGCTCTTTTCCAAAAGACCCATAGGGCAAAAAAAAAAAAAAGCATTTTATTTTGCTCGTGCAAAAAAAGACCCGCTTAGGGCAAAAAAAATAAATAAAAAAATTTGCACTTTAATGTACGCTTCCAAAAAACGCCGTTTAGGGGCACAAAAAAAGTTTGCAGTGTGTTATACATATTTTGAGGTGTGTGAAATAAACAATTTCTATATAGTTTTCTCCTACTGTGCTATACTAAAAAAACAACATTTTTTTTTAATAGCATTTTCTGCAGTTCTGTAGCTGTGCAATTCAGCGGTTACGTACTGTGGGTGTGTTCTGCTCTTCAAAAAAACGCAGTTTAGGGGCGCAAATTTTTTTTGCAGTGTGTTATACATATTTTGAGGTGTGTGAAATACACAATTTCTATATAGTTTTCTCCTACTGTGCTATACTAAAAAAACAATTTTTTTTTTTAATAGCATTTTCTGCAGTTCTGTAGCTGTGCGATTCAGCGGTTACGTACTGTGGGTGTGTTCTGCTCTTCCAAAAAATGCCGTTTAGGGGCACAAAAAAAGTTTGCAGTGTGTTATACATATTTTGAGGTGTGTGAAATAAACAATTTCTATATAGTTTTCTCCTACTGTGCTATACTAAAAAAACAAAAATTTTTTTGAATAGCATTTTCTGCAGTTCTGTAGCTGTGCGATTCAGCGGTTACGTACTGTGGGTGTGTTCTGCTCTTCCAAAAAACGCTGTTTAGGGGCACAAAAAAAAGTTTGCAGTGTGTTATACATATTTTGAGGTGTGTGAAATAAACAATTTCTATATAGTTTTCTCCTACTGTGCTATACTAAAAAAACAACATTTTTTTTGAATAGCATTTTCTGCAGTTCTGTAGCTGTGCGATTCAGCGGTTACGTACTGTGGGTGTGTTCTGCTCTTCCAAAAAACGCTGTTTAGGGGCACAAAAAAAAGTTTGCAGTGTGTTATACATATTTTGAGATGTGTGAAATAAACAATTTCTATATAGTTTTCTCCTACTGTGCTATACTAAAAAAACAACATTTTTTTTGAATAGCATTTTCTGCAGTTCTGTAGCTGTGCGATTCAGCGGTTACGTACTGTGGGTGTGTTCTGCTCTTCCAAAAAACGCCGTTTAGGGGCACAAAAAAAAGTTTGCAGTGTGTTATACATATTTTGAGGTGTGTGAAATAAACAATTTCTATATAGTTTTCTCCTACTGTGCTATACTAAAAAAACAACATTTTTTTTTAATAGCATTTTCTGCAGTTCTGTAGCTGTGCGATTCAGCGGTTACGTACTGTGGGTGTGTTCTGCTCTTCCAAAAAACGCCGTTTAGGGGCACAAAAAAAGTTTGCAGTGTGTTATACATATTTTGAGGTGTGTGAAATACACAATTTCTATATAGTTTTCTCCTACTGTGCTATACTAAAAAAACAACATTTTTTTTAATAGCATTTTCTGCAGTTCTGTAGCTGTGCGATTCATCGGTTACGTACTGTGGGTGTGTTCTGCTCTTCCAAAAACACCCATTTAGGGCAAGATCCTAAATTTGGAAAATATGAGGAGAAGGTCAAAGGGACGTGGTGGCCCCGGTCGTGGTGCTGCTGGTGGAGCTCCTGTTGCAGGGAGAGGACGTGGTGGATCTGTGCCAGATACACGCACAAGTGAAACACCTTCCTCAGGTGCGAGTAGGCGACCGAGCCTGCGGCGGTATTTTGTCGCGCCTAATGAGGCTGTACGAATGTTTAGGCCAGGACAAGTACAGGCGATAGTAGATTGGGTTGCTGACAGTGCCTCGGGTTCCTTCACATTGTCTCCCACCCACTCTTCTGATGAAAGAACAGAGTTGGCACCTGAAACCCATGTCCATCAGTCTTTCACCTCACCCCCTTGCAAATCAGCCAAGCAGTCTGAGCCCCAAATCATGCAGCAGTCTCTTCTGCTTTTCGATGACTCTGTTAGCAGGGTTTCCCAGGGCCATCCACCTAGCCCTGCCCCAGAAGTGGAAGAGATTGAGTGCACCGATGCCCAACCACTTATGTTTCATGATGAGTACATGGGAGGACCATCGCAGTACGTCTCGGATGATGACGAAACACAGGTGCCAACTGCTGCTGCTTTCGCAATTGTGCAGACAGACAAGGAGGGCAGGGGTGAAGACTGGGTGGAAGATGATGTGGAGGACGATGAGGTCCTCGACCCCACATGGAATGAACGTTATGCAGGTGACCAGTGTAGTTTGGAGGAAGAGGCGGTGGTCGCACAGAGCCACCAGCACAGCAGAAGAGGGAGCAGGGTGCAAAAGCGGAGCGTCTGTCAGCTAGACAGTATGTCTGCTACTGCCCAACACAGCAAGGGACCGAGCACACCAAAGCCAGGTCCAAGGAGTTCCCCAGCGTGGCAGTTCTTCACACAATGTGCTGATGACAAGACACGAGTGGTTTGCACGCTGTGCAATCAGAGCCTGAAGCGAGGCATAAACGTTCTCAACCTGAGCACAACCTGCATGACCAGGCATCTAAGTGCAAAGCACGAGCTGCAGTGGAGTAGACACCTCAAAAACCAAGAAAGGTCTCTGGCTCCTCCTGCTTCCTCTTCTGCTGCAGTCTCGGCCTCTTCATCCACCTCTGTAGTGACAGTGGCACCTGCCACCCCGCAAACAGAGGATCTGCCAGCAACACTACCACCTGGGTCACCAACCATCTCCACAATGTCCCATGGAAGCGTTCAGCTCTCTATCTCCCAAACATTGGAGCGGAAGAGGAAGTACCCCCCTAGCCACCCACGATCCTTGGCCCTGAATGCCAGCATTTCAAAACTCCTGGCCTTTGAAATGCTGTCATTCCGTCTGGTGTAGACGCAGAGTTTTAAAAGCCTGATGGCATTGGCTGTCCCACAGTGCGTCGTGCCCAGCCGCCACTATTTTTCCAGGCGAGCCATCCCTTCCCTGCACAACCAAGTGGGGGACAAAATCAGGTGTGCACCGCGCAACGCCATCTGTGGCAAGGTCCACCTAACTACGGATGCGTGGACCAGTAAGCACGGTCAGGGACGTTATATCTCCCTAACAGCACACTGGGTAAATGCAGTGGCGGCTGGGCCTGAGGCAGATAACAGTTTGGCGCATGTCCTTCCACCACCGAGGATTGCAGGACGCTTCAGTTTGCCTCCTGTTGCTAACTTCTCCTACTCCGCTTCCTCATTCTCTACCGCCTCCTCATCCGGTCAGCGTAACACCTTCACCACCAACTTCAGCACAGCCAGGGGTAAACGACAGCAGGCAGTTTTAAAACTTTCCTGTTTGGGGGAAAAACCCCACACCGCGCAGGAGTTGTGGAGGGACATGGAACAACAGACCAATGAGTGGTTGCTGTCAGTGAGCCTCAAGCCCGGCCTGGTAGTATGCGATAATGGGCGAAATCTCGTAGCAGCTCTGGGCCTAGCCGGTTTGACGCACATCCCTTGCCTGGCGCAAGTGCTGAACTTGGTGGTCCAGAGGTTCCTTAAAAATTACCCCAATATGCCAGAGCTGCTGCAGAAAGTGCGGGCTGTGTGTGCGCACTTTCGGCGTTCTCACCCTGCTGCTGCTCGCCTGTCAGCGCTGCAGCGTAACTTCGGCCTTCCCGCTCACCGCCTCATATGTGACGTGCCCACAAGGTGGAACTCCACCTTGCACATGCTGGCCAGACTGTGCGAGCAGCAGCAGGCGATAGTGGAGTTTCAGCTGCAGCAATCACGCGGGAGTCGCTCTGCGGAACAGCACCACTTCACCACCAATAACTGGGCCTCCATGCGAGACCTGTGTGCCTTGTTGCGCTGTTTCGAGTACTCCACCAACATGTCCAGTGCCTATGACGCCGTTCTTAGCGTTACTATCCCAGTTCTATGCCTCCTTGAAAAAACGCTTCGGGCGATGATGGAAGAGGATGTGGCACAGGAGGATGAGGAGGAGGAGAAGGAAGCGGGATCATTTCAAAGGCTTTCAGGGCAGTCTTTCACAAGTGGCTACGAGGGTGGGTTCCTGCACCAACAAACGCCAGGTACACAATTGTCCGGCAGAAAGGGCACAGTTCTGGAGGATGACGAGGTGGAGGAGGAGATGGAGGAGGAGGAGGAGGAGGAGCCATTTTCACAGCAGGGTGGCACCCAGACCAGCTCGTGGCCATCACTGGTGCGTGGCTGGGGGGATACAGAGGACACAGACGATACACCTCCCACAGAGGACAGCTTTTCTTTGCCTCTGGGCAGCCTGGCACACATGAGCGATTACATGCTGCAGTGTTTCCGCAATGACCGCCGAGTTTCCCACATTTTAACTGGTGCTGATTACTGGGTGGCCACCCTGCTGGATCCCCGTTACAAGGACAACGTACCGTCCTTAATTCCCTCACTGGAGCGGGATCGTAAGATGCGCAAATACAAGCGCACGCTGGTAGACGCGCTGCTGGTGGCATTCCCACCTGATAGCGGGCGTACGGTGGAAGCACAAGGCGAAGGCAGAGGAGGAGGAAGAGGTCGCCAACGCAGCCGGGGCACCGGCAGCACCTCAGAAGGCAGGGTTAGCATGGCTGAAATGTGGAAAAGCTTTGTCAGCACGCCACAACAACCAGCACCACCAGCTGAGATGGACCGTCTTAGCAGGAGGCAGCATTTCACCAACATGGTTGAGCAGTATGTGTCCACAGGCCTACACGTACTGGATGACGGGTCTGCCCCCTTTAACTTCTGGGTCTCCAAATTGGGCACATGGCCTGAGCTTGCCCTTTATGCCTTGGAGGTGCTGGCCTGCCCTGCAGCCAGTGTATTTTCTGAACGTGTATTTAGCACGGCAGGGGGCGTTATCACAGACAAGCGCAGCCGCCTGTCCAGAGCCAATGTGGACAAGCTCACGTTCATTAAAATGAACCAGGCATGGATCCCACAGGACTTGTCCGTACCTTGTGCAGAATAGACATGTATACCGGTGTTGTGACAAAAACTGTCCGGCCATCGGATTGTGTCCGGCCCATACTGCGAAGGCGCAGCGCTTGCGCAGTACAGAGGACAAGGAGATTCACAAAATCTCCGAAGATGAACGGCGCCTGCGCTGTGAGTGCAGGTTCAAGCCCCACCATCCAAGTGGACATACGGTAGCACATAGTAACAGGGCCCCTCACGGGCTCGGTTCGATCGCCACGCTTCGGGCACAGCCTCACTTGGCTCGGCTTGAACCACGGATGGTGTGGCCTTCACCTGAACTCACCACACAGGCGCCGTTCGTCTTGAGAGATTTTCGAAATCCCCTTGTCCTACATACTGAGCAAGTGCAGTACAGGGTGGACACTATTTGACGGGGGACAGAATTCGACACATCACCGGCCTTACCCAGCCATTTTTGAATCAGTGTTGGCTACCTCATCCTCCTCCACCGCCGCTTCCACCTACACAGCCACATCCACCGCCACCTCAACCTCCTACTCCATATGGACCTCGTCCTCCTAGGTCAAGATTATTATTTTTTATTTTTATATTTTTTATGTTATTTTAAGTTATTTCCCTATCCACATTTGTTTGCAGAGCACTTGCCATGCTCTTAACAACATTTTGCTGCCATTTGCAGCCCTCTAGCCCTTTCCATTACTTTTTTAGAGCCTTTTTTAGTCCTTAGAAGTCCGGGTCCCCATTGACTTCAATGGGGTTCGGGTTCGGGTCCGGGTTCGGGTTAAAGTTCGGTCCCGAACCCGAACTTTTTTCCGAAGTTCGGCCGAACCCGTCGAACCCGAACATCCAGGTGTCCGCTCAACTCTACCTGCCATATGTCTATATGAAAGGAAAGTTGTGTTTTTCTTTTTTTGTCTTTTTTGTGTTGGGAGGGTTGAATTGAGAAATGTTGGGTACTGACTATGGAATAGATACCAAGGTCGGTAAAATAGGGATTGGTCAAAATGCCTCTCCATTCTCGTCCAGGTATGAATGGAGTTACAGATATAAGGAGGAGATGGAGAGGGATAGGGTGGGAGGGGAGGCGGGAGGGAAGGGTGGGGTAAGAGTGAGATGTATAAATGCCCAGAGGTGTAGTAAAAAATGGGTATCTTCAACATGATCCCATGGCTAAGGTAAACATGTGCTATCTGCCATCATGGGGGATCAATGGACATGCTTTGGGGGTGAAAACCCTTCCTCTCACCTACTTGAGGAGGGAGGAAGAGGTTGCACCCCCAAAACAGGGACATAGATATCCTGTGACGGCAGATAGCACATGTTGAGTCAGTATGTGCACCTTCACATTTGGGCTGGTGGAAATCCCTGAGATAATTTCAGACGCATAACAAACACACAAAACACACAAAAGGGTTCACACTATTCTCCCCAAAATATCTATCATGTTTTTATATTTTTGCTCAATCACAATCATTCTCTTTCTCATAATGTCCATTTTGCTACTGCATTCCATGATTTCCTGAATGATTATTTTGGTGCTGGCACTCGAGAATGGCGGATTTGGACTTCCTGACACACCCCCACGTTCAGTCCCTAAAAATAAACCAAAATTTTTAAACTAGGCAGGCCTACATCTGTATTTACCTTGAAGTTGTGGTGACAGACACTGACCTGTTGTGCTGATAAGCTCCACCTCTCCTTCCTCCACCTCCCCTTCCTCCGCCTCCGCTTCCTCCACCTCCGCTTCCTGAACCTGCTGATCTTGGTCTGCTTTGGGATCTTCGGGGAGTTTCTGTGGTGTTGGGTTCCTCGTCTCATGAGCATGGTGTCCTCCCAGTCTCCTCTCCCCTATGGGAATTTAAAAAATAATGTATACTTTAGCACACAGACTTTTTAAAGGCCTGCAAAGGGATTCTCAATGTTTGGAAGTGGGGTACAATTGATATTTGGCCCTGAGTTCCAACATGAACATATGTGATCTTGCAAACTCAACAAAGCAACATGTTATTTTTGAGGACACTCACAAATACACTTGGATAACCACCAAGGTATCCACTGGACCACCTGTGTGTGACACCGTTAAGAAATTTGGTCATGTGGCCCAGAGTATAGTATCTTGATGAAGAACAAAAAAGAGTACACAACTGCTGGAGTGTCATCTCCTTTACCCAGAATACAGATTATCCTTTCATTCACATTCTAGTTTTCCTTACAACACATCATCTAGCCAACAATGTGTAGATAAACATTGTTGAAGTAAAATGAGGCATGCCCACATGTAGTTTACGTGCATATGTGCCAAACATGTTTGGGGGAAGAGCAGCAAGTTTTTGGTCAACACATTTTGCAAATAAGTGGACTCTCCACTTAACATAAAAGATGAGATTTAAAAATGTGAACCCAGTCAAGCCAAGCACATGTTGCAAAACATGGAAGAATACATATTACAATGTGAAAGAACACAGTAAAATAAACTTACTTTTTTCTATGCTTTTTAAAAGCTTCTTATACTGCTCTGGCTCCCTGATCTTGAGGTCTGACCACCTTTTACAGAGTTGTTCCTTGGATCTCCTGACCCCATATTTTTTATAGAGACTCTTCGCCACTTTGTCCATAATTTGTGACTTCCGGAGATTAGGGGTGTCGTATGGGCCATGCTTGCCGTCGTAATCCTTACTCCGCAGAATGTCCACCATCTCCGCCATCTTGGAAAAAGACATATTAGTCGCCTTGTATCTTTTTTTACAGGATCGGGACGTTTCCGCCTCCGGGCTTTCCTCGTCGGTAATTTCTACTAAAGAAGCCACCTGTGTCTGCGACATGTTGCCGTCTCACACTGTGCACCAATCGTTAAGGGGCGGGGAAATGCGGAAAAAGTCCGTCATGGGTGGGCGACGAGGGCGGAGTTACACACATGCGCAGGGTATAAAAAGGGGAAAGAAGTTATTAGGGATGCGCGGAGTAAGGACGACCGGAAGTGAACCAACGAAGTGAACTAAGGTAAGAAGGGAACTCGGGCCTGCAGTGGCATATTAATGGGTCATGATTGTAAAGGGCAATATTGTGATAAGTTGAGGAGAAACAATTCTGATCCTTTTATTTTTTTTTTTACTTTTTTGTACTTGCTGATCCAAATAGATGCATAAACTAAGAGAGCCGGAGGTGATGCTGATTTTTATCGAAAAGTATAAGGAACAGCGCAACCTGTGGGAGCTCAAACACCCTGCGTATCACAAAAGTGATGTACGACGGGCAACTATTACCAAATTAGCAGAGGATATGAAGCCATGGATCCCAGATGCAGACTACACAATGATCAATAATAAAATCAACAACCTGCGCAATTCTTATAAAAAAAAATACAAGGAAGTGCGCCAGTCCAAGAGATCAGGAGCAGCAGCCGACGATGTAGTAAAGCCCAAGCTGTGGTACTACAGACATCTCCAATTTCTGGATGACCAGATCGAGGCCAGGGAATCTATTTCCAGCCTTCCCTCAACCCTTCCTTCCACTCTTCCCTCCAGCGTTCCTTCCACCCTTACCTCCACCCCTGCAGAGGCGGAGGAGGAGCCTCCCGAGCTTGAAGAGCCAGATCTTCACATCTTCAGCCCGGTATAGTATTTTTGATCATAATTATTGTCCACTAAGTAATATTGAGTTGAACTGTTTTGATTAGCCATAAAGGATCCCATCCCCCCCCCCCCAAAAAAAAAACCCAGTACTGAGTTCAAAATTGTGTGTGATCGATTCCTCAAATAATAGAATTTTTCATTTTATTTTATAAACAGGATGAGGCAAGCCAGGAGGAAGAGGGTCAGGAGTGTGACAGGCAGGAGGAGGCAGGGCCCAGTGGTACTCAGCAGGTCCCCAGGCCTAGTGGCAGCACCGTCTCCCAAGTGGCTCCCCTCCACGTCAGACCGCCAAGACAACGGCGGATGACACAAATGGAGGAGGAGTCACTAAAGATGATTCAGGAGGCTGCTGCCATTATGAGGGCCCCCCTCAACCCTACGGAGGGGTTTAGCACCTATCTGGCGGATAAGCTGCTCAGAATGGAGGCGGGACAACGGGCCCTCTGTGAGCATCTCATCTATATGGCCGTACACATGGGGGCGAGGGGACAGCTGACTGAGGCCACCCATATCTCACATCAGCCCAATCCCTCTCCTCCTTCTCCTCCTCCTCCTGCCACATCACCACCCACAGTGGCCCAGCCTGCAAGGGTGCATGGACGGGGCCGTGGAGAGAACGCTGCAGAGAGGCGTGGAAGGAAGGCTACAAGGAAGAGCAGGAGGTGATTCCCTGGCCTCAAGCTGCTCATCCAGAAATTGAAGGTTGATGGAGTACCACAGCTTGGGATGATGTATGTCTTTGGCTGCTGCTCCTGATTTCATGCTGTTGTTGATTTTATTATTGATCATAGTCAGGTCTGCATTTGGGATCTAATGACTTTATATTCTCTGCTAATTTGGGAATAGTTGCCCTTCGGTTTTTGTTTTGTTTATTTCCGAAATAAAGGGAAATTTGATTTCAGCAAACCTACATGCCTGATGTGTTTTTTTGGGGAAGTAGCAATAAGATTGCATAAATACAATGTGTAATTAATAACAAGGGACACCAACCTCCATGATTTGTGAAAAATAAAATATTATGTTGTTCTGAGAAATTGACACAACAAAATTAAAGACCAAAAAAAAAAGGGGGAATTTGTGAGGTCGGCCTTGAAGAATTTTAATAATTATTCCTCAAATCACAAGATAAAAGAAAGACATACGTTTGTCAGAACTCATGAGAAAGTTCTGCTGCCAAAATGACATTTAAAAGACCGTTCGAAAGCAAAAAACATGCGCTGCATTAAACGAAGCAATAACTTGCAGAATGACGAATGTGCTCTCTCCATTAGGAACGCTATTTTTACAAGAACGAGCGCTCCCGTCTCCTAATTCAGTCTGAGCATGCGTGGGTTTTTGAACCGATGGACTTGCCCATAGACGATCGGAAATTCCCATCAGTTTTTTATCCATCGGAAAATTTTAAAACAAGTTCTATTTTTTCCAACCAATGGAAAAAAGACCGATGGGTACCATACACGATCGGTTTGTCTGATGAAAACCATCCATCGGACGGTTTTCATCAGTTAAACCGATCGTGTGTACGGGGCTTGAGAGGCAGAAATCTGTCTACTTGGGCTAGTTGGGAAAAATATGCTTTCTATAGAAAAAAAGAACACAGATTGCCCTCCTTCTTTTCTATGCAAGAAAGGCAATAGTATTGAATTGGAAGAAGGTCCAAGGGATGAAAGGGATATTTTGATTGACGGGTTAAATTTTTCCTTTTTTTTTTTTCGTATACTATAGTTGAAATAATGTATGATGAAGGATGAAGGGTAAATGATGTATAATCTAATTTAAGATAATAAGATGTATAATATGTAAAATGTATGGAATAAGATGTGAAGAAAAAAGTGAAAATTTAATAAAGAGATTTATAAAAAAAAAGTGAACAAACGACAAACATTAACAATATCAAAATTATTTATGGGGAACATTTCCCCCACACAAAAAAATACAATCCACAAAATTAAAACAAACACCTGTTTTGCAAAGACATAACAAATAAAATACATGTGTTACAAACTTGATAAGGACACAAAATGTACTTTTGCCCCCACACACACGCACACACACTTGCCTCTTTTCAGGGCAAGGGAGAGGATGCTATCTGTGAGGTTTATATAATATAGGTTTGTGTGCGAATGAGGCAATTGAAAACACATGCACAGTCCATGGAACACCCAAAATGCAAGTTCACCCAATGTAGAGACTGAACGTCAAAGTGGCTACACCTGTTAAGGATGTCCTTCAATTACTAACCCATAAAAACACTCTCTGAGCATGCTCAGAAATATCCAGGTGCTGTTCACACACAAAAAGAACCACCAAAAAATTTAAGTCCCTGGGCATGCTCAGAAGAACTCAAATGCAGCTAGCAGAAAATAACCTCCCCCCCCCCGTCCAAAATTAAGCACATCATCCAGCATGCTACAAAATTAGGGATGGGACAATCACCCCCCCCTACCAACAAATACCATTGCAGTCAATGGGAACTATTGGCCTTAAAATGGGGGCCCAGGTCCCACCCTAAGGGACATATATCAATGTCACCAATTTGGACAACACGAAAAACAAAACAAGGAGAAGTGCCTTTAAATATGCCAAATTGCTTAAGGGCCATTTCACACCACATGCAGTCCATTGCGTTTTTTATGCATCAAAAATGCATGGAAAGTTGGTTATATGGTTCTAAATGGCAGTGTTTGTTCCAGTACGTTCCAGTTACACAAAAAAAGTAGAACATGCTGAATTTTACCTGCACTGGACTGTACTGGAACGCAGCAAAACACATCATAAACGCACTGAAACGCACAGGAACACACCTAAATGCACCAAAAACGCATTGAACAACACTTGTCCTTATCTATGGTTAATAAAAAAGAGGGGTGAAAAAAAACACTGGACTGCATCAAAAACATACCAAAAATGCACTGGAACGCATCAAAAACGTGCATGCAGAAAAGCACCTGGAACGCATCCGGATTGCGTTTCTATGGTGTGAACTGGCCCTAGTTCACACCATAGAAATGCAGTCTGGATGCGTTCCAGGTGCTTTTCTGCATGCGCGTTTTTGACACGTTACAGTGCATTTTTGATGCGTTTTTTAATGCAGTCCATTGATTTTTCCCCCTCTTTTCACTTAGGACAAGTGTGTTGCAGTGCGTCTTTGGTGCATTTAGGTGCATTCCGGTGCATTCCAGTGTGTTTTTGGTACGTTCCGTTGCGTTTTTGATGTGTTTTACTGCGGTCCAGTACAGTTCTGTATCTAAAAAATGCAGCATGACCATTTTTTTTTTCTTTATGAAACGCACTGGAACGGACTGCAGTGGTGTGAACTATTCCATTGGCATTAATGTGATCAACTTTCTTTGCGTTTTTCATGCATCAAAAAAATGCACTGCACTGCATCCGGTGTGAACTGGCCCTAAATATCATACCCGGGGGGTTGTCTATAGTATGCCTGTAAAGTAGCGCATGTTTTCCATGTTTATAACAGTTCCAGAGCAAAATTACATTTCTAAAGTAAAATAATAGTCATTTAAAAGTACTCGCGGCTGTAATGAATTGCTGGTTCCCGTCAATACAGATAAAAGTCATTGAAAGTCTTTGATAACAAAAAAAAAAGCATGGGGGTCCCCCCCAATTCCATTACCAGGCCCTTTAGGTCTGGAATGGATATTAAGGGGAACTCTGCCGCAAATTGAAAAAAAAATGTGTGCGGTTCCCCCCAAATATCCATACCAGGCCCTTCAGTTCTGGTATGGATTTTAAGGGGAACTCTACCCCAAAAAAAAAAAAAATTGGCGTGGAGTCCCCCCAAAAATCCACACCAGACCCTTATCCGAGCACACAACCTGGCAGGCCGCAGGAAAAGAGGGGGGGATGAGAGAGCGGCTCCCCCTCCCTCCTGAACCGTACCAGGCCACATGCCCTCAACATTGGGAGGATGTCCCCATGTTGATGGGGACAAGGGCCTCATCTCCACAACCCTTGCCCGGTGGTTGTGGGGGTCTGAGGGCGGGGGGCTTATCGGAATCTGGAAGACCCCTTTAACAAAGGGGACCCCCAGATCCCGGCCCCCCCTGTATGAAATGGTAATGGGGTACAAATGTACACCTACCATTTCACAAAGAAAGTGTAAAAAATGTTAAAAATGACAAGAGTAGGGATGAGCTTCGTGTTCGAGTCGAACATACGTTCGACTCGAACATCGGCTGTTCGATCGTTCGACGAAGATCGAACGATTTGGGCCGTTCGTGCCAAATTCGAGTGACGCGAACGGCCCACAATGCACTACGCCATCGCAGTGTCATCCAGGCGCTGTGATTGGCCAAGCATGCACTGTGACCCCGCATGCTTGGCCAATCACAGCGCCGGCAGCGAGGAGAGCAATGATTGGCCACAGGCAGGATGCCTGTGGCCAATTATTGCTGAGGGTGTTTAGTACACGCCCCACACTATAAAAGGCCACCAGCACGGCGGCCTAGTGTAGTGTGTTCCGGAGCAGGGAAAGAGAAGCATAGGCAGGGACAGTGACATTTATTTCTTTCTTGCTTAACCTGGATTCCTTTAGTTTAGGGAAAGAGAAGGATAGGTAGGGAGAGTGTCAGTGTGTTTTACTGTGCGAATCCTTGTTTCTAGGGCAAAGAAGGAAAGTGAGGGGAATTCTCCTTGTGCTATAGTGTGCTTTAAAAAAACATTTTTTCTAGGGACAGAAAACTCTAGGTAGGGAGAGTGTCAGTTTCTTTCACTGTGTGAATCCTTGTTTCTAGGGACAAAGAAGGAAAGTGAGGGGAATTCTCCTTGTGCTATAGTGTGCTTTAAAAAAAAATTTTTCTAGGGACAGAAAACTCTAGGTAGGGAGAGTGTCAGTTTCTTTCACTGTGCGAATCCTTGTTTCTAGGGACAGGGAAGGACAGTGAGTGAATTCTCCTTGTGCTATAGTGTGCTTTAAAAAAACATTTTTTCTAGGGACAGAAAACTCTAGGTAGGGAGAGTGTCAGTTTCTTTCACTGTGCGAATCCTTGTTTCTAGGGACAAAGAAGGAAAGTGAGGGGAATTCTCCTTGTGCTATAGTGTGCTTTAAAAAAAAAAATTTCTAGGGACAGAAAACTCTAGGTAGGGAGAGTGTCAGTTTCTTTCACTGTGCGAATCCTTGTTTCTAGGGACAGGGAAGGACAGTGAGTGAATTCTCCTTGTGCTATAGTGTGCTTTAAAAAAACATTTTTTCTAGGGACAGAAAACTCTAGGTAGGGAGAGTGTCAGTTTCTTTCACTGTGCGAATCCTTGTTTCTAGGGACAAAGAAGGAAAGTGAGGGGAATTCTCCTTGTGCTATAGTGTGCTTTAAAAAAACATTTTTTCTAGGGACAGAAAACTCTAGGTAGGGAGAGTGTCAGTTTCTTTCACTGTGCGATTCCTTGTTTCTAGGGACAGGGAAGGACAGTGAGTGAATTCTCCTTGTGCTATAGTGTGCTTTAAAAAAACATTTTTTCTAGGGACAGAAAACTCTAGGTAGGGAGAGTGTCAGTTTCTTTCACTGTGCGAATCCTTGTTTCTAGGGACAAAGAAGGAAAGTGAGTAGAATTCTCCTTGTGCTATAGTGTGCTTTAAAAAAACATTTTTTCTAGGGACAGAAAACTCTAGGTAGGGAGAGTGTCAGTTTCTTTCACTGTGCGAATCCTTGTTTCTAGGGACAGGGAAGGACAGTGAGTGAATTCTCCTTGTGCTATAGTGTGCTTTAAAAAAACATTTTTTCTAGGGACAGAAAACTCTAGTTAGGGAGAGTGTCAGTTTCTTTCACTGTGCGAATCCTTGTTTCTAGGGACAAAGAAGGAAAGTGAGGGGAATTCTCCTTGTGCTATAGTGTGCTTTAAAAAATCATTTTTTCTAGGGACAGAAAACTCTAGGTAGGGAGAGTGTCAGTTTCTTTCACTGTGCGAATCCTTGTTTCTAGGGACAGGGAAGGACAGTGAGTGAATTCTCCTTGTGCTATAGTGTGCTTTAAAAAAACATTTTTTCTAGGGACAGAAAACTCTAGGTAGGGAGAGTGTCAGTTTCTTTCACTGTGCGAATCCTTGTTTCTAGGGACAAAGAAGGAAAGTGAGGGGAATTCTCCTTGTGCTATAGTGTGCTTTAAAAAAACATTTTTTCTAGGGACAGAAAACTCTAGGTAGGGAGAGTGTCAGTTTCTTTCACTGTGCGATTCCTTGTTTCTAGGGACAGGGAAGGACAGTGAGTGAATTCTCCTTGTGCTATAGTGTGCTTTAAAAAAACATTTTTTCTAGGGACAGAAAACTCTAGGTAGGGAGAGTGTCAGTTTCTTTCACTGTGCGAATCCTTGTTTCTAGGGACAAAGAAGGAAAGTGAGGGGAATTCTCCTTGTGCTATAGTGTGCTTTAAAAAAACATTTTTTCTAGGGACAGAAAACTCTAGGTAGGGAGAGTGTCAGTTTCTTTCACTGTGCGAATCCTTGTTTCTAGGGACAGGGAAGGACAGTGAGTGAATTCTCCTTGTGCTATAGTGTGCTTTAAAAAATCATTTTTTCTAGGGACAGAAAACTCTAGGTAGGGAGAGTGTCAGTTTCTTTCACTGTGCGAATCCTTGTTTCTAGGGACAGGGAAGTACAGTGAGTGAATTCTCCTTGTGCTGTAGTGTGCTTTAAAAAAACATTTTTTCTAGGGACAGAAAACTCTAGGTAGGGAGAGTGTCAGTTTCTTACACTGTGCGAATCCTTGTTTCTAGGGACAAAGAAGGAAAGTGAGTGAATTCTCCTTGTGCTATAGTGTGCTTTAAAAAAACATTTTTTCTAGGGACAGAAAACTCTAGGTAGGGAGAGTGTCAGTTTCTTTCACTGTGCGAATCCTTGTTTCTAGGGACAAAGAAGGAAAGTGAGGGGAATTCTCCTTGTGCTATAGTGTGCTTTAAAAAATCATTTTTTCTAGGGACAGAAAACTCTAGGTAGGGAGAGTGTCAGTTTCTTTCACTGTGCGATTCCTTGTTTCTAGGGACAGGGAAGGACAGTGAGTGAATTCTCCTTGTGCTATAGTGTGCTTTAAAAAAACATTTTTTCTAGGGACAGAAAACTCTAGGTAGGGAGAGTGTCAGTTTCTTTCACTGTGCGAATCCTTGTTTCTAGGGACAAAGAAGGAAAGTGAGGGGAATTCTCCTTGTGCTATAGTGTGCTTTAAAAAAACATTTTTTCTAGGGACAGAAAACTCTAGGTAGGGAGAGTGTCAGTTTCTTTCACTGTGCGAATCCTTGTTTCTAGGGACAGGGAAGGACAGTGAGTGAATTCTCCTTGTGCTATAGTGTGCTTTAAAAAAACATTTTTTCTAGGGACAGAAAACTCTAGGTAGGGAGAGTGTCAGTGTCTTTTACTGTGCGAATCCTTGTTTCTAGGGACAAAGAAGGAAAGTGAGGGGAATTCTCCTTGTGCTATAGTGTGCTTTAAAAAAACATTTTTTCTAGGGACAGAAAACTCTAGGTAGGGAGAGTGTCAGTTTCTTTCACTGTGCGATTCCTTGTTTCTAGGGACAGGGAAGGGCAGTGAGTGAATTCTCCTTGTGCTATAGTGTGCTTTAAAAAATCATTTTTTCTAGGGACAGAAAACTCTAGGTAGGGAGAGTGTCAGTTTCTTTCACTGTGCGATTCCTTGTTTCTAGGGACAGGGAAGGACAGTGAGTGAATTCTCCTTGTGCTATAGTGTGCTTTAAAAAAACATTTTTTCTAGGGACAGAAAACTCTAGGTAGGGAGAGTGTCAGTTTCTTTCACTGTGCGAATCCTTGTTTCTAGGGACAAAGAAGGAAAGTGAGGGGAATTCTCCTTGTGCTATAGTGTGCTTTAAAAAAACATTTTTTCTAGGGACAGAAAACTCTAGGTAGGGAGAGTGTCAGTTTCTTTCACTGTGCGAATCCTTGTTTCTAGGGACAAAGAAGGAAAGTGAGGGGAATTCTCCTTGTGCTATAGTGTGCTTTAAAAAATCATTTTTTCTAGGGACAGAAAACTCTAGGTAGGGAGAGTGTCAGTTTCTTTCACTGTGCGAATCCTTGTTTCTAGGGACAGGGAAGGAAAGTGAGGGGAATTCTCCTTGTGCTATAGTGTGCTTTAAAAAAACATTTTTTCTAGGGACAGAAAACTCTAGGTAGGGAGAGTGTCAGTTTCTTTCACTGTGCGAATCCTTGTTTCTAGGGACAGGGAAGGACAGTGAGTGAATTCTCCTTGTGCTATAGTGTGCTTTAAAAAAACATTTTTTCTAGGGACAGAAAACTCTAGGTAGGGAGAGTGTCAGTTTCTTTCACTGTGCGAATCCTTGTTTCTAGGGACAAAGAAGGAAAGTGAGGGGAATTCTCCTTGTGCTATAGTGTGCTTTAAAAAAACATTTTTTCTAGGGACAGAAAACTCTAGGTAGGGAGAGTGTCAGTTTCTTTCACTGTGCGATTCCTTGTTTCTAGGGACAGGGAAGGACAGTGAGTGAATTCTCCTTGTGCTATAGTGTGCTTTAAAAAAACATTTTTTCTAGGGACAGAAAACTCTAGGTAGGGAGAGTGTCAGTTTCTTTCACTGTGCGAATCCTTGTTTCTAGGGACAAAGAAGGAAAGTGAGGGGAATTCTCCTTGTGCTATAGTGTGCTTTAAAAAAACATTTTTTCTAGGGACAGAAAACTCTAGGTAGGGAGAGTGTCAGTTTCTTTCACTGTGCGAATCCTTGTTTCTAGGGACAGGGAAGGACAGTGAGTGAATTCTCCTTGTGCTATAGTGTGCTTTAAAAAAACATTTTTTCTAGGGACAGAAAACTCTAGGTAGGGAGAGTGTCAGTGTCTTTTACTGTGCGAATCCTTGTTTCTAGGGACAAAGAAGGAAAGTGAGGGGAATTCTCCTTGTGCTATAGTGTGCTTTAAAAAAACATTTTTTCTAGGGACAGAAAACTCTAGGTAGGGAGAGTGTCAGTTTCTTTCACTGTGCGATTCCTTGTTTCTAGGGACAGGGAAGGGCAGTGAGTGAATTCTCCTTGTGCTATAGTGTGCTTTAAAAAATCATTTTTTCTAGGGACAGAAAACTCTAGGTAGGGAGAGTGTCAGTTTCTTTCACTGTGCGATTCCTTGTTTCTAGGGACAGGGAAGGACAGTGAGTGAATTCTCCTTGTGCTATAGTGTGCTTTAAAAAAACATTTTTTCTAGGGACAGAAAACTCTAGGTAGGGAGAGTGTCAGTTTCTTTCACTGTGCGAATCCTTGTTTCTAGGGACAAAGAAGGAAAGTGAGGGGAATTCTCCTTGTGCTATAGTGTGCTTTAAAAAAACATTTTTTCTAGGGACAGAAAACTCTAGGTAGGGAGAGTGTCAGTTTCTTTCACTGTGCGAATCCTTGTTTCTAGGGACAAAGAAGGAAAGTGAGGGGAATTCTCCTTGTGCTATAGTGTGCTTTAAAAAATCATTTTTTCTAGGGACAGAAAACTCTAGGTAGGGAGAGTGTCAGTTTCTTTCACTGTGCGAATCCTTGTTTCTAGGGACAGGGAAGGAAAGTGAGGGGAATTCTCCTTGTGCTATAGTGTGCTTTAAAAAAACATTTTTTCTAGGGACAGAAAACTCTAGGTAGGGAGAGTGTCAGTTTCTTTCACTGTGCGAATCCTTGTTTCTAGGGACAGGGAAGGACAGTGAGTGAATTCTCCTTGTGCTATAGTGTGCTTTAAAAAAACATTTTTTCTAGGGACAGAAAACTCTAGGTAGGGAGAGTGTCAGTTTCTTTCACTGTGCGAATCCTTGTTTCTAGGGACAAAGAAGGAAAGTGAGGGGAATTCTCCTTGTGCTATAGTGTGCTTTAAAAAAACATTTTTTCTAGGGACAGAAAACTCTAGGTAGGGAGAGTGTCAGTTTCTTTCACTGTGCGATTCCTTGTTTCTAGGGACAGGGAAGGACAGTGAGTGAATTCTCCTTGTGCTATAGTGTGCTTTAAAAAAACATTTTTTCTAGGGACAGAAAACTCTAGGTAGGGAGAGTGTCAGTTTCTTTCACTGTGCGAATCCTTGTTTCTAGGGACAAAGAAGGAAAGTGAGTAGAATTCTCCTTGTGCTATAGTGTGCTTTAAAAAAACATTTTTTCTAGGGACAGAAAACTCTAGGTAGGGAGAGTGTCAGTTTCTTTCACTGTGCGAATCCTTGTTTCTAGGGACAGGGAAGGACAGTGAGTGAATTCTCCTTGTGCTATAGTGTGCTTTAAAAAAACATTTTTTCTAGGGACAGAAAACTCTAGGTAGGGAGAGTGTCAGTGTCTTTTACTGTGCGAATCCTTGTTTCTAGGGACAAAGAAGGAAAGTGAGGGGAATTCTCCTTGTGCTATAGTGTGCTTTAAAAAAACATTTTTTCTAGGGACAGAAAACTCTAGGTAGGGAGAGTGTCAGTTTCTTTCACTGTGCGATTCCTTGTTTCTAGGGACAGGGAAGGGCAGTGAGTGAATTCTCCTTGTGCTATAGTGTGCTTTAAAAAATCATTTTTTCTAGGGACAGAAAACTCTAGGTAGGGAGAGTGTCAGTTTCTTTCACTGTGCGATTCCTTGTTTCTAGGGACAGGGAAGGACAGTGAGTGAATTCTCCTTGTGCTATAGTGTGCTTTAAAAAAACATTTTTTCTAGGGACAGAAAACTCTAGGTAGGGAGAGTGTCAGTTTCTTTCACTGTGCGAATCCTTGTTTCTAGGGACAAAGAAGGAAAGTGAGGGGAATTCTCCTTGTGCTATAGTGTGCTTTAAAAAAACATTTTTTCTAGGGACAGAAAACTCTAGGTAGGGAGAGTGTCAGTTTCTTTCACTGTGCGAATCCTTGTTTCTAGGGACAAAGAAGGAAAGTGAGGGGAATTCTCCTTGTGCTATAGTGTGCTTTAAAAAATCATTTTTTCTAGGGACAGAAAACTCTAGGTAGGGAGAGTGTCAGTTTCTTTCACTGTGCGAATCCTTGTTTCTAGGGACAGGGAAGGAAAGTGAGGGGAATTCTCCTTGTGCTATAGTGTGCTTTAAAAAAACATTTTTTCTAGGGACAGAAAACTCTAGGTAGGGAGAGTGTCAGTTTCTTTCACTGTGCGAATCCTTGTTTCTAGGGACAGGGAAGGACAGTGAGTGAATTCTCCTTGTGCTATAGTGTGCTTTAAAAAAACATTTTTTCTAGGGACAGAAAACTCTAGGTAGGGAGAGTGTCAGTTTCTTTCACTGTGCGAATCCTTGTTTCTAGGGACAAAGAAGGAAAGTGAGGGGAATTCTCCTTGTGCTATAGTGTGCTTTAAAAAAACATTTTTTCTAGGGACAGAAAACTCTAGGTAGGGAGAGTGTCAGTTTCTTTCACTGTGCGATTCCTTGTTTCTAGGGACAGGGAAGGACAGTGAGTGAATTCTCCTTGTGCTATAGTGTGCTTTAAAAAAACATTTTTTCTAGGGACAGAAAACTCTAGGTAGGGAGAGTGTCAGTTTCTTTCACTGTGCGAATCCTTGTTTCTAGGGACAAAGAAGGAAAGTGAGGGGAATTCTCCTTGTGCTATAGTGTGCTTTAAAAAAACATTTTTTCTAGGGACAGAAAACTCTAGGTAGGGAGAGTGTCAGTTTCTTTCACTGTGCGAATCCTTGTTTCTAGGGACAGGGAAGGACAGTGAGTGAATTCTCCTTGTGCTATAGTGTGCTTTAAAAAAACATTTTTTCTAGGGACAGAAAACTCTAGGTAGGGAGAGTGTCAGTGTCTTTTACTGTGCGAATCCTTGTTTCTAGGGACAAAGAAGGAAAGTGAGGGGAATTCTCCTTGTGCTATAGTGTGCTTTAAAAAAACATTTTTTCTAGGGACAGAAAACTCTAGGTAGGGAGAGTGTCAGTTTCTTTCACTGTGCGATTCCTTGTTTCTAGGGACAGGGAAGGGCAGTGAGTGAATTCTCCTTGTGCTATAGTGTGCTTTAAAAAATCATTTTTTCTAGGGACAGAAAACTCTAGGTAGGGAGAGTGTCAGTTTCTTTCACTGTGCGATTCCTTGTTTCTAGGGACAGGGAAGGACAGTGAGTGAATTCTCCTTGTGCTATAGTGTGCTTTAAAAAAACATTTTTTCTAGGGACAGAAAACTCTAGGTAGGGAGAGTGTCAGTTTCTTTCACTGTGCGAATCCTTGTTTCTAGGGACAAAGAAGGAAAGTGAGGGGAATTCTCCTTGTGCTATAGTGTGCTTTAAAAAAACATTTTTTCTAGGGACAGAAAACTCTAGGTAGGGAGAGTGTCAGTTTCTTTCACTGTGCGAATCCTTGTTTCTAGGGACAAAGAAGGAAAGTGAGGGGAATTCTCCTTGTGCTATAGTGTGCTTTAAAAAATCATTTTTTCTAGGGACAGAAAACTCTAGGTAGGGAGAGTGTCAGTTTCTTTCACTGTGCGAATCCTTGTTTCTAGGGACAGGGAAGGAAAGTGAGGGGAATTCTCCTTGTGCTATAGTGTGCTTTAAAAAAACATTTTTTCTAGGGACAGAAAACTCTAGGTAGGGAGAGTGTCAGTTTCTTTCACTGTGCGAATCCTTGTTTCTAGGGACAGGGAAGGACAGTGAGTGAATTCTCCTTGTGCTATAGTGTGCTTTAAAAAAACATTTTTTCTAGGGACAGAAAACTCTAGGTAGGGAGAGTGTCAGTTTCTTTCACTGTGCGAATCCTTGTTTCTAGGGACAAAGAAGGAAAGTGAGGGGAATTCTCCTTGTGCTATAGTGTGCTTTAAAAAAACATTTTTTCTAGGGACAGAAAACTCTAGGTAGGGAGAGTGTCAGTTTCTTTCACTGTGCGATTCCTTGTTTCTAGGGACAGGGAAGGACAGTGAGTGAATTCTCCTTGTGCTATAGTGTGCTTTAAAAAAACATTTTTTCTAGGGACAGAAAACTCTAGGTAGGGAGAGTGTCAGTTTCTTTCACTGTGCGAATCCTTGTTTCTAGGGACAAAGAAGGAAAGTGAGTAGAATTCTCCTTGTGCTATAGTGTGCTTTAAAAAAACATTTTTTCTAGGGACAGAAAACTCTAGGTAGGGAGAGTGTCAGTTTCTTTCACTGTGCGAATCCTTGTTTCTAGGGACAGGGAAGGACAGTGAGTGAATTCTCCTTGTGCTATAGTGTGCTTTAAAAAAACATTTTTTCTAGGGACAGAAAACTCTAGGTAGGGAGAGTGTCAGTGTCTTTTACTGTGCGAATCCTTGTTTCTAGGGACAAAGAAGGAAAGTGAGGGGAATTCTCCTTGTGCTATAGTGTGCTTTAAAAAAACATTTTTTCTAGGGACAGAAAACTCTAGGTAGGGAGAGTGTCAGTTTCTTTCACTGTGCGATTCCTTGTTTCTAGGGACAGGGAAGGGCAGTGAGTGAATTCTCCTTGTGCTATAGTGTGCTTTAAAAAATCATTTTTTCTAGGGACAGAAAACTCTAGGTAGGGAGAGTGTCAGTTTCTTTCACTGTGCGATTCCTTGTTTCTAGGGACAGGGAAGGACAGTGAGTGAATTCTCCTTGTGCTATAGTGTGCTTTAAAAAAACATTTTTTCTAGGGACAGAAAACTCTAGGTAGGGAGAGTGTCAGTTTCTTTCACTGTGCGAATCCTTGTTTCTAGGGACAAAGAAGGAAAGTGAGGGGAATTCTCCTTGTGCTATAGTGTGCTTTAAAAAAACATTTTTTCTAGGGACAGAAAACTCTAGGTAGGGAGAGTGTCAGTTTCTTTCACTGTGCGAATCCTTGTTTCTAGGGACAAAGAAGGAAAGTGAGGGGAATTCTCCTTGTGCTATAGTGTGCTTTAAAAAATCATTTTTTCTAGGGACAGAAAACTCTAGGTAGGGAGAGTGTCAGTTTCTTTCACTGTGCGAATCCTTGTTTCTAGGGACAGGGAAGGAAAGTGAGGGGAATTCTCCTTGTGCTATAGTGTGCTTTAAAAAAACATTTTTTCTAGGGACAGAAAACTCTAGGTAGGGAGAGTGTCAGTTTCTTTCACTGTGCGAATCCTTGTTTCTAGGGACAGGGAAGGACAGTGAGTGAATTCTCCTTGTGCTATAGTGTGCTTTAAAAAAACATTTTTTCTAGGGACAGAAAACTCTAGGTAGGGAGAGTGTCAGTTTCTTTCACTGTGCGAATCCTTGTTTCTAGGGACAAAGAAGGAAAGTGAGGGGAATTCTCCTTGTGCTATAGTGTGCTTTAAAAAAACATTTTTTCTAGGGACAGAAAACTCTAGGTAGGGAGAGTGTCAGTTTCTTTCACTGTGCGATTCCTTGTTTCTAGGGACAGGGAAGGACAGTGAGTGAATTCTCCTTGTGCTATAGTGTGCTTTAAAAAAACATTTTTTCTAGGGACAGAAAACTCTAGGTAGGGAGAGTGTCAGTTTCTTTCACTGTGCGAATCCTTGTTTCTAGGGACAAAGAAGGAAAGTGAGGGGAATTCTCCTTGTGCTATAGTGTGCTTTAAAAAAACATTTTTTCTAGGGACAGAAAACTCTAGGTAGGGAGAGTGTCAGTTTCTTTCACTGTGCGAATCCTTGTTTCTAGGGACAGGGAAGGACAGTGAGTGAATTCTCCTTGTGCTATAGTGTGCTTTAAAAAAACATTTTTTCTAGGGACAGAAAACTCTAGGTAGGGAGAGTGTCAGTGTCTTTTACTGTGCGAATCCTTGTTTCTAGGGACAAAGAAGGAAAGTGAGGGGAATTCTCCTTGTGCTATAGTGTGCTTTAAAAAAACATTTTTTCTAGGGACAGAAAACTCTAGGTAGGGAGAGTGTCAGTTTCTTTCACTGTGCGATTCCTTGTTTCTAGGGACAGGGAAGGGCAGTGAGTGAATTCTCCTTGTGCTATAGTGTGCTTTAAAAAATCATTTTTTCTAGGGACAGAAAACTCTAGGTAGGGAGAGTGTCAGTTTCTTTCACTGTGCGATTCCTTGTTTCTAGGGACAGGGAAGGACAGTGAGTGAATTCTCCTTGTGCTATAGTGTGCTTTAAAAAAACATTTTTTCTAGGGACAGAAAACTCTAGGTAGGGAGAGTGTCAGTTTCTTTCACTGTGCGAATCCTTGTTTCTAGGGACAAAGAAGGAAAGTGAGGGGAATTCTCCTTGTGCTATAGTGTGCTTTAAAAAAACATTTTTTCTAGGGACAGAAAACTCTAGGTAGGGAGAGTGTCAGTTTCTTTCACTGTGCGAATCCTTGTTTCTAGGGACAAAGAAGGAAAGTGAGGGGAATTCTCCTTGTGCTATAGTGTGCTTTAAAAAATCATTTTTTCTAGGGACAGAAAACTCTAGGTAGGGAGAGTGTCAGTTTCTTTCACTGTGCGAATCCTTGTTTCTAGGGACAGGGAAGGAAAGTGAGGGGAATTCTCCTTGTGCTATAGTGTGCTTTAAAAAAACATTTTTTCTAGGGACAGAAAACTCTAGGTAGGGAGAGTGTCAGTTTCTTTCACTGTGCGAATCCTTGTTTCTAGGGACAGGGAAGGACAGTGAGTGAATTCTCCTTGTGCTATAGTGTGCTTTAAAAAAACATTTTTTCTAGGGACAGAAAACTCTAGGTAGGGAGAGTGTCAGTTTCTTTCACTGTGCGAATCCTTGTTTCTAGGGACAAAGAAGGAAAGTGAGGGGAATTCTCCTTGTGCTATAGTGTGCTTTAAAAAAACATTTTTTCTAGGGACAGAAAACTCTAGGTAGGGAGAGTGTCAGTTTCTTTCACTGTGCGATTCCTTGTTTCTAGGGACAGGGAAGGACAGTGAGTGAATTCTCCTTGTGCTATAGTGTGCTTTAAAAAAACATTTTTTCTAGGGACAGAAAACTCTAGGTAGGGAGAGTGTCAGTTTCTTTCACTGTGCGAATCCTTGTTTCTAGGGACAAAGAAGGAAAGTGAGTAGAATTCTCCTTGTGCTATAGTGTGCTTTAAAAAAACATTTTTTCTAGGGACAGAAAACTCTAGGTAGGGAGAGTGTCAGTTTCTTTCACTGTGCGAATCCTTGTTTCTAGGGACAGGGAAGGACAGTGAGTGAATTCTCCTTGTGCTATAGTGTGCTTTAAAAAAACATTTTTTCTAGGGACAGAAAACTCTAGGTAGGGAGAGTGTCAGTTTCTTTCACTGTGCGAATCCTTGTTTCTAGGGACAAAGAAGGAAAGTGAGGGGAATTCTCCTTGTGCTATAGTGTGCTTTAAAAAATCATTTTTTCTAGGGACAGAAAACTCTAGGTAGGGAGAGTGTCAGTTTCTTTCACTGTGCGAATCCTTGTTTCTAGGGACAGGGAAGGACAGTGAGTGAATTCTCCTTGTGCTATAGTGTGCTTTAAAAAAACATTTTTTCTAGGGACAGAAAACTCTAGGTAGGGAGAGTGTCAGTTTCTTTCACTGTGCGAATCCTTGTTTCTAGGGACAAAGAAGGAAAGTGAGGGGAATTCTCCTTGTGCTATAGTGTGCTTTAAAAAAACATTTTTTCTAGGGACAGAAAACTCTAGGTAGGGAGAGTGTCAGTTTCTTTCACTGTGCGATTCCTTGTTTCTAGGGACAGGGAAGGACAGTGAGTGAATTCTCCTTGTGCTATAGTGTGCTTTAAAAAAACATTTTTTCTAGGGACAGAAAACTCTAGGTAGGGAGAGTGTCAGTTTCTTTCACTGTGCGAATCCTTGTTTCTAGGGACAAAGAAGGAAAGTGAGGGGAATTCTCCTTGTGCTATAGTGTGCTTTAAAAAAACATTTTTTCTAGGGACAGAAAACTCTAGGTAGGGAGAGTGTCAGTTTCTTTCACTGTGCGAATCCTTGTTTCTAGGGACAGGGAAGGACAGTGAGTGAATTCTCCTTGTGCTATAGTGTGCTTTAAAAAAACATTTTTTCTAGGGACAGAAAACTCTAGGTAGGGAGAGTGTCAGTTTCTTTCACTGTGCGAATCCTTGTTTCTAGGGACAAAGAAGGAAAGTGAGGGGAATTCTCCTTGTGCTATAGTGTGCTTTAAAAAATCATTTTTTCTAGGGACAGAAAACTCTAGGTAGGGAGAGTGTCAGTTTCTTTCACTGTGCGAATCCTTGTTTCTAGGGACAGGGAAGGACAGTGAGTGAATTCTCCTTGTGCTATAGTGTGCTTTAAAAAAACATTTTTTCTAGGGACAGAAAACTCTAGGTAGAGAGAGTGTCAGTTTCTTTCACTGTGCGAATCCTTGTTTCTAGGGACAAAGAAGGAAAGTGAGGGGAATTCTCCTTGTGCTATAGTGTGCTTTAAAAAATAATTTTTTCTAGGGACAGAAAACTCTAGGTAGGGAGAGTGTCAGTTTCTTTCACTGTGCGAATCCTTGTTTCTAGGGACAGGGAAGGACAGTGAGTGAATTCTCCTTGTGCTATAGTGTGCTTTAAAAAAACATTTTTTCTAGGGACAGAAAACTCTAGGTAGGGAGAGTGTCAGTTTCTTTCACTGTGCGAATCCTTGTTTCTAGGGACAAAGAAGGAAAGTGAGGGGAATTCTCCTTGTGCTATAGTGTGCTTTAAAAAAACATTTTTTCTAGGGACAGAAAACTCTAGGTAGGGAGAGTGTCAGTTTCTTTCACTGTGCGATTCCTTGTTTCTAGGGACAGGGAAGGACAGTGAGTGAATTCTCCTTGTGCTATAGTGTGCTTTAAAAAAACATTTTTTCTAGGGACAGAAAACTCTAGGTAGGGAGAGTGTCAGTTTCTTTCACTGTGCGAATCCTTGTTTCTAGGGACAAAGAAGGAAAGTGAGGGGAATTCTCCTTGTGCTATAGTGTGCTTTAAAAAAACATTTTTTCTAGGGATAGAAAACTCTAGGTAGGGAGAGTGTCAGTTTCTTTAACTGTGCGAATCCTTGTTTCTAGGGACAGGGAAGGACAGTGAGTGAATTCTCCTTGTGCTATAGTGTGCTTTAAAAAAACATTTTTTCTAGGGACAGAAAACTCTAGGTAGGGAGAGTGTCAGTGTCTTTTACTGTGCGAATCCTTGTTTCTAGGGACAAAGAAGGAAAGTGAGGGGAATTCTCCTTGTGCTATAGTGTGCTTTAAAAAAACATTTTTTCTAGGGACAGAAAACTCTAGGTAGGGAGAGTGTCAGTTTCTTTCACTGTGCGAATCCTTGTTTCTAGGGACAGGGAAGGACAGTGAGTGAATTCTCCTTGTGCTATAGTGTGCTTTAAAAAAACATTTTTTCTAGGGACAGAAAACTCTAGGTAGGGAGAGTGTCAGTTTCTTTCACTGTGCGAATCCTTGTTTCTAGGGACAAAGAAGGAAAGTGAGGGGAATTCTCCTTGTGCTATAGTGTGCTTTAAAAAAACATTTTTTCTAGGGACAGAAAACTCTAGGTAGGGAGAGTGTCAGTTTCTTTCACTGTGCGAATCCTTGTTTCTAGGGACAGGGAAGGACAGTGAGTGAATTCTCCTTGTGCTATAGTGTGCTTTAAAAAAACATTTTTTCTAGGGACAGAAAACTCTAGGTAGGGAGAGTGTCAGTTTCTTTCACTGTGCGAATCCTTGTTTCTAGGGACAAAGAAGGAAAGTGAGGGGAATTCTCCTTGTGCTATAGTGTGCTTTAAAAAAACATTTTTTCTAGGGACAGAAAACTCTAGGTAGGGAGAGTGTCAGTGTCTTTTACTGTGCGAATCCTTGTTTCTAGGGACAAAGAAGGAAAGTGAGGGGAATTCTCCTTGTGCTATAGTGTGCTTTAAAAAAACATTTTTTCTAGGGACAGAAAACTCTAGGTAGGGAGAGTGTCAGTTTCTTTCACTGTGCGATTCCTTGTTTCTAGGGACAGGGAAGGACAGTGAGGGAAATTCTCCTTGTGCTATAGTGTGCTAAAGCATTCCTCATCAACCATCTTTGAAATCCTTGTTTTTTTGACAGTCAGGGAAATTGTCGTTGTGCTATTCTGTGCAAAAGCAATCATCCTCAACCATATTTAGAAATCCTTAAGTAAAGGGACAGAGAAGGACACCTGAAGGTAGCCCTTATTGCTTTTTTCCCATCTCCCTGCAGGCCATCTATTAGAATGTCTGGAAGGCAAACAAGGAGAGGCAGACAGTCAGGAGGCAATAAAAGAGGGCAAGCAGGCTCTGTGTCTGGGGGCAACAGTGCTGGTCGTGGACGCGGTGCATTGTCATCAGCACATGGCCATGGGACACGCTTGTCCTTCTTTTCGGCAGCTGGACATGTTGAGCCACATCATGCCGAAGACTTGGTAGAGTGGATGACCAAGCCCTCCTCCTCCTCCTCATCCTCTCTCACCCAGGCTCAGGGTACTGGCAAAGCAGCTGCCAAAGCGTCCTCTTCCCTGGTATCAATGTCAGACTCATCATCAGTCACTCCTTCCCTAGACCCACCATGTCCTCCTCCTGAGGAGTCCCCCGAACTGTTAGAGCACAGTGTTGGGTACATGCTCCAGGAGGATGCCCAGCGTTTCGAAGGGTCTGATGATGAAACCCAGCTACAGGAAGGCAGTAGCGTGAGAGCAGACAGAGGGGATGCTCAAGAAGGACACCAATTTGGCAGTCATGTTCCAGCAGCTGCAGCATACTGCCAGATTGGCTCCAGTGATGAGGAGGGAGGGGATGATGAGGTCACTGACTCCACGTGGGTGCCTAATAGTAGAGAGGAGGAGGAGGAGGATGAGGAGGAGGCACATCTCCAATGAGGCAGGATGCCCTTTGGTGGCCAGCGTAAGGGCAGTACACCGACGGAATCACACCGCAGAGCTCCGCCTGTGCAGGGCGCTGCCTCTGCCCGTCATTCAAAAAGTTCCTTGGTGTGGGCCTTTTTTGAGGCTAGTGCATCAGATCGTACAGCTGCTGTTTGCAACATATGTCTCAAGCGTATATCGCGTGGCCAAAACATCAGCCGCTTGGGTACCACATGCCTGACCAGACATATGTTGACCTGCCATGCAGCTCGTTGGCAAGCCTACCTCAAAGACCCACACCAAAGAACAAAGCGGACCTCTCCTTGCACCGCATCAGCTGGGATCTCCAACCCCACTATAACTTCAGTCCTCTCTGAAACATGCACTGAGAGGAATGAAGGTGTAGAATTAGGTGTGTCACAGCCAAGTACTTGCGGCCACTCTGCTAGCAGTACACCGACGTCCGATTCTAGCAGGCAAATTTCCCTGCCCCAGCTGCTGGACCGTCTAAAGAAGTTCACTCCCAGCCATCCACATGCCCAGCGGTTGAATGCTAGCTTGGCTAAATTGCTAGCGCTTCAACTGCTGCCTTTTCAGTTGGTAGACTCGGCCCCCTTCCGTGAGTTTGTGCAATGTGCGGTTCCTCAGTGGCAGGTTCCCAAACGCCACTTTTTCTCACGGAAGGCTATTCCGGCTCTCTACCGGCATGTGGAAGGCAATGTCTTGGCCTCGCTGGACAGGGCGGTCAGCGGTAAGGTGCATATTACCGCTGACTCATGGTCCAGCAGGCATGGACAGGGACGTTACCTTTCTTTCACGGCCCATTGGGTCACTCTTTTGGCAGCTGGGAAGGATGCAGGACAAGGTGCAGTAGTGTTGGAGGTTGTTCCACCGCCACGCCTCCAAAATGCTACTACTGGTTGTGACACACCTCTCTCCTCCACCCCCTCCTCTTCTTCTTCCTCCATGGCCTCTTCCTGTGGTTTGTCCTATGAACCAGCGGTGCTCCGTAGCCGTTCACGGGGCTACGCAAGTACGCAGGCAAAAAGATGCCATGCCGTGCTTGCGCTGGTGTGTTTGGGGGACAGAAGCCACACTGGGGCAGAGGTCCTGTCTGCTCTGCAGGGCCAGGCCGAGAGGTGGTTGACGCCACGCCAGCTTAAGCCAGGAATGGTGGTTTGCGACAATGGCACCAACCTCCTCTCCGCCCTCCGACAGGGACAACTGACCCATGAGCCCTGTGTAGCTCACGTCCTTAACCTGGTGGTGCAGCGGTTCTTGGGCAGGTACCCGGGCTTACAGGATGTCCTGAGGCAGGCCAGGAAAGTCTGTGTGCATTTCCGCAGATCTTATAATGCCAGTGCTCGCCTGGCTGAGCTGCAAAAGGAGTTGAACCTGCCCAAGAACCGCCTTATATGTGACATGCCCACCAGGTGGAACTCAACGTTGGCCATGCTGCAGCGGCTGCACACGCAGCAGAGGGCCATCAATGAGTACCTGTGCGACTACGGCACCAGGACAGGGTCAGGGGACCTTGGTTTTTTTTCTCCACGCCAGTGGGGCATGATCAGGGATGCATGCACTGTCCTGGCACCATTTGAGGAGGCCACGAGGATGGTGAGCAGTGACAGTGCATGCATCAGTGACACTGTACCTCTTGTCCACCTGTTGGAGTACACGCTGCGTGGAATAATGGACAGGGCACTTGAGGCAGAACAGAGGCAGGAAGAGGAGGACTTCCTTGCCTCTCAAGGCCCCCTTTACCCAGACAGTGTTCCTTCTGTCCCACCCATCGCACAGGAAGAGGAGGAGGAGGAGGAGGAGGATTGTGTCAGCATGGAGGTGGAGGCTGGCACTCAGCATCATCAGCAGCAGTCTTTTAGGGATGATTTACAGTCCCAAGAAACCAGTGGACTTGTACGTGGCTGGGAGGAGGTGGCTGCGGATCATGTCGTCCTTAGTGACCCAGAGGACTCCGGAGCGAATGCCTCAGCAAACCTACGCTGCATGGCCTCCCTGATCCTGCAAAGTCTGCGGAAGGATCCTTGTATTCTTCGGATCAAGGAGAGGGACCATTACTGGCTGGCCACTCTCCTTGATCCACGGTACAAGGGTAAGGTTGCGGACCTTATGTTACCGTCGCAGAGGGAGCAGAGGATGAGACAACTCCGGGAGGCCTTGCAGAAAGGTCTGTGCAACGCGTTCCCAGAGACTGGGAGGTTACAAACTCCTGGTCCTGGACAACGAGTTGCTGAGGCTTCGGCCAGTCAAAGAAGGAGCGGTGGGGAAGGTGGCCGTCTGACCGATGCGTTCAGACAATTCTTTAGTCCGCAGCCCCAAAGTATGATCGGTTCCAGCAACCATCGCCAGCGTCTGATAAACATGGTGCAGGAATATCTAGGGGCAAGGTCAGACTTGGACACCTTCCCCACCGAAAATCCTCTGGCTTACTGGGTCTTGAGGATGGATCACTGGCCAGAGCTTGCACAGTATGCAATTGAGCTACTGGCCTGTCCTGCATCCAGCGTTCTTTCGGAACGCACATTCAGTGCTGCTGGAGGATTTGTCAGGGATCACAGGGTGCGCCTGTCCACCGACTCGGTTGATCGACTGACTTTCATCAAGATGAACCAGTCTTGGATCACCACCAGCTACCACACACCTGATGCTGATATAACAGACTAATTGATTTTAACATGTCACATCCCTTCAAGACTGATGCTGATGCTGAGTGCCTGTGCTGTTATGTTGACTGGCTATCCTCCTCCTCCGAGTCCTCAATGATACGATTGATGATGATAGCTTGGAAGATCATTTTTGTTTATGGGTGCCGCCACCAGTGGCTAAGGCCCAATTTTTCAGCCCCTGTTTTACAGGGGCGTGTAATTACAATTTTTTTAGCAATAATTTGCCATAGGGCTCATTGCTGTGCTCCAAGTACAGTATCTGTGAGGGGTTGGAGTGTTGTGGCACCAGTGCCTAAGGCCCAATTTTTCAGCCCCTGTTTAACAGGGGCGTGTCATTACAATTTTTGAAGCAATACTTTGCAACAGGGCTCATTGCTGTGCTCCAAGTACAGTATCTGTGAGGGGTTGTAGTGTTGTGCCACCAGTGCCTAAGGCCCAATTTTTCAGCCCCTGTTCAACAGGGGCATGCAATTACAATTCTTGATCTAATAATTCACAGCAGGGCCCATTGCTGCACCCACCAAGAGTAACTCTGAGGGCTTACAGTGTTGTGGCAACGCCACCACCACCACCACCACCACGAAAGGCCCAATTTTTCAGCCCCTGTTCAAAAGGGGCATGTAATTACAATTCTTGATCTAATAATTCACAGCAGGGCCCATTGCTGCACCCACCAAGAGTAACTCTGAGGGCTTACAGTGTTGTGGCAACACCAACAACTAAGGGGCCTATTTCTGCAGAGTATATACGGCAGGTCCCTACTTTCAAACATCCAACTTACAAACGACTCCTACTTGCAAACGCAAGAAGACAACAGGAAGTGAGAGGAAATCTACCACTAGGAAGGAAAATTCTCTCCTGTAAGAATAAATATGGGAGAAAGGTGTCTCCTCTGTACTGATGCTTTATCAGCAATCCTTGTTTCAAGAAAAACACCACATTTCAAAAACAGTTGTCATTGGGACAGAAAGTGAGGTGAAATGTTCTGAACAGGGGCACAGACAGCAAAACAAATGTTACAGGGGTGATAACCCTTACCTATGTTTTCCAAAAAGTTTAAAAATAGATTTTTGGGATGGAGCTACACTTCAACAATGTACCTGTTCAAAATTACAAACAGATTCTACATAAGAACAAACCTACAGTCCCTGTCTTGTATGCACCGCCTGTATACGGCTGTTCAGAGTATATAGGGCCTTTTTTATTTTATGTGCGGGGTTCCCCTTAATATCCATACAAGACCCAAAGGGGCTGGTAATGGGCTGGGGTAGGGGGGGGGGTCATGGGGTAGCTATGCCATTTTTCTTAAAGAATTTCATCCATATTACCGGGACCAGACATTACATTAAAGCCGCAAGCAGTTTTAAATGGCTTTTTTTTCCTTTAGAAGTGTCATTTTGTGCAGGGACAGTTCTAAACACGGGAAACACGTGGCACTTCACAGGCATACTTTAGACACCCCCCAGGTACGATATTTAAAGGAATATTTGACTTTTTTTTTTCACTTTATGCATCATTAAAATGACTGCTCCCGAAAAACGACCGTTTTTAAAACTTCTTTTTGCATTGATACATGTCCCCTGGTGCAGAACCCGGGTTCCCAAACCCTTTTTAGGACAATAACATGCATAATAGTTGTTATAATTAGCACTTTAGAATTCGAACGTTCGCATCCATTGTATTTAATAGGGTTCTAATGTTCGTACGAACTTTCGGTCCGTTCGCGGGTTCTGGTGCGAACCGAACCCGGGGGTGTTCGGCTCATCACTATCCAGGACACCAGTGACTTTATCTGAGCTCTGGATGGCATTGATATGCCTGAAAGAGCCTGGTTTGTAACTCTTGATTAGGGATGAGCTTCGTCAACACGTCCGCGCGGTGACCCACGTGATGCGGTGATCCCGGAAGTGAGTTCGGAGCGGCTTTTTCAATTACAATTTCAATTTTCCTCCTTATATATAAAGCGTGGAGGTGATACACTAGCTTGTACCCCAGTTGATGTCTGCAGTAGACGAAACGCGTCGGGACCACATGCTAGTCACCTAGCCCACGCTTGTTTGTTATATTCGCTGGTTTGCTTTTCCAGTATTTTGGATTTTTGGATATTATTTTATTCATTTTAAAAATATTTTTTTTTTGTGCAGTGGTTTTTTGCCTTTTGTACCTTTTTAGTTTTAATAAAAACCCAGTTATTTGGTTTTACACCATGCGGAGGATTTTTCTTTCTTTTCTTGGAATTGATTCCTTTCCTGGACATCTGATCGTGGTTTGAGCTGAAGGATCTGATCCGGTGTAGACTTCCATTCGTGGATCTAATAAGGACAACACGACATCACATCACCACAATCTGAGTCCCTGTGAGGACATAAGCCTGCATGACCCAGCATCGTATGGTGGCTTGGGTCCGAGTCTTGCGGTAAGAGTATTTTATTCTCTTCAATGCTTATGATGATGATGTTATCACCGTGTATCAGCTGAAAACTTTGAAGTACTTTCTTCCTTCCCACTACTGGTGTTTCTACACCTGCAGGAATAGGATTTATCCACAATACATCCCAGGAAGTTCCAAGTGGACATTATACCCACATCTAGGGTTTCCCAGTACCCCCATGTGATTGACATTTATTTGGGGAACACTGGATATATACCTGACGGTGTGGATACAAGTTATAGACTTTATTTATTATTTTTTGTTGTTTTCATGTCAGATATGCACTTTATAGACTGTCCCTCTATTTATATCTCATGATAAGCTATATTGCTCACAACTTTTTTTCTCACTCATATAGAGGTTTACATACCCTGTATTCTTGAGAGTGCGATCTAAATTTTGTTTTCTGTTTTTGGTCACTTTGACACGGATTAAGTATAAGATTGCATCATTTGTAAAAAATGTATTAGTTGTTATCATTGATCATGCATCATTGATACTTAAAATAAATCTTTTGTGATTTTTTGTGATTTTCACAGACATAACAACACTGTGGATACATTTGTTGTTATATGTCTATATAGGCACTTTTCCTAGGAATTAGGATCGTATTTAGCGCTCACATATTTCACACTTATCCTTTTTACAATTAGTCAATTGTTATGTCAGCAGCTTATTAGTATATTCACTTTATTAGCAATTTTGATATCTATATTATTTTTGCACTTGTTGATAGGCGCAGTATTACTTATTTATTTATCGTTTTTGCTTGACTCTTTTTTATATTGCTGCCATCACTTATTTCATTAGTTTTACAATATGGACGTTTTTGAATATCGTTCCAATCGCACTTTTTCTTCAGAAGGTGTATTTATAGCTTCCAATATAGACTCAGAGATTGGAGGTTTATTCATGAGATTGAAAAATCTCATGACCACAGAATTGCACCTTGAGTGGGATAAAGCATTTTTAGACCAATATATAAAAGAACGGATGGTCCCCAGAGGACTAAGGTGGGACGTATGTCCCCAACAAGGCGATGTTGAATTTGACCTATGGTTCCGCTACTTTAATGAAGCGGGAATCTCTTTTATTTCCTTTTTGTTGGAGAAAAAAACATCCCGCCTAGTACTCATTGACAAGGAAATCAAAGATATTAGAGACAAACTCCTGCCACTCAAATCCACAACTGAATATAACAATTTATCCACAAATTTAAAGAATCATTTGGAGAAGGAGGAAAAAGAACAAAGAACGAAAAAGCAAAAGAAATATACAAGAGATGTTAATGATTATAAAACCAATTGTGTATTTAATTGGCAGTCCAAAGAGAGTGTATTAAGGGCCAATGAAAGTAATCCTAACAACATGGAGACTTCAGCTCCTTTTAATAAGGAATTACGGCCACAACAACTAGCAATAGCTCAGCCATCTGGCCGCCCACTTAGTGCCAGGGAACATAATCAAAGGCAGCCTAATACACGCACCCCCACCACTCAAAACCACGGTTCGTACTCTATACCTGGTGGTAGAGGGAGAGGCCATCGAGGAAATAACAGAGGAAGAAGAGATAGTTCTCGAGAACATCGGCGATATGATTCACCACGGGGAAGAGAATATCATAATTCTAATGATTATGATTATCATTATCAACCCCAAAGGACACCCATACAGACATACAATAGATTCTCACCTCTGAGAGAAGAACGAGGAACATACCAGTCTCAGTACAATCACAGAGATAGAGATGAGAATTACCAATACAACAGATCTCCATTTAATTACAATCAAAACCACCCTGGACCATCTTATTCAGGGGGTTTTTACAAAGAACAGGGTGGACACAACAGAAACCCCGATCCAAACGTGGAAGCAGAGGTGGATGGCGCGCCCAGAAAAAGAAAATGCGTATAGATGCCAGCGGAATTTTTAACTTGAGTTCAGCTATTTTCACTGAAGCTGAGAACATAGTATTGAATAAAGGATTAAAATATGTCCCCCCAAAAAATTTAAATAAATTTGCCACCTTCATTGATGTGCAAAAATATGTGCGCAAATTGAATATACAGAGATTTTTTCTCTCGAAACCCATTAGACCAACATTACCTGAAATTACCTCTTCGATTGTACACTCAGGTTTTTCGAATCCTTCACTTTTTAACCCCCCATGTTTAACAGCCCCTTCCATTCAAGTTTTCAAGGAACTTGTCTTGAAGGACTTAGAGACATTACCCAGGAAAAAAACATACAATAACCCTAATATTAAAGTGGGCTTGAAGTCACTATGTGAACGGAAAAATTTGACCATACGCCCCGCTGATAAGGGGGGTGGTATAGTCGTCTTAGATAAGGAAGCCTATCACTTGGAAATGATGAATATTCTAAGTGACAGTGAAACATATGTACGCCTTCCGAAGAATCCTACGCAGAGCTTTAAAAGAGAGTTGGTCGACCTTATTGATACAGGGACACAATTGGGCATCCTCGATAAAAAAGAGGCCAACTATTTGGTTCCAGTTGCCCCACGCATTCCTGTTATCTACTACCTACCAAAGGTACATAAGGATGCTGACCATCCTCCAGGCCGCCCAATCATCAGCGGCATCGACTCTGTGACCTCCCGAATAGGGAGGTATATAGATTTCTATTTACAGCCGATTGTGAGACGTATTCCATCATACCTTAAAGATACGAGGCACACCATCTCTCTATTACAACAGATTAAGTACAGTGATGACATGCTATTGGTTACAGCAGACGTGACTTCACTGTACACGTGTATCCCGCATCAACTGGGGTTAACAGCAGTTGAATCTTTCTTATCTAGGGAAGACAACCTCCCAAGGACCCAGAAAAGATATGTCATGGACCTGTTGAGGTTCGCGACTACACACAACTATTTCTGGTATAACGGGGATTTTTTCCTGCAACAAAAAGGGGTTGCCATGGGGGCTAAATTTGCCCCCAGTTTGGCCAATATTTTCATGGCCAAATGGGAGGAGGATGTCGTCTATGCTTTTAATCGACCAGAGATAGCCCTCTGGGTTCGATACATCGACGACATCCTCCTCCTATGGAAAGGCAATCATGACACCCTCCAGTCTTTCATATCCATATTGAATGACAACCAGACCGGCATTCATTTGTCCTATGAGTCCAGTCGTACTAACATTCATTTCTTGGACTTAGAAATATTTTGTAATGAAGGTCAATTAGAGACTAGAACTTTCTTCAAAACAACAGACCGGAATGGCTATATTCCGGTCGACAGTTGTCACCATTCCACCTGGTTAAAATCAGTGCCACGCAGCCAATTGTTGCGGATTAGGCGGAATTGTACCAACCTTACAGATTACTACCATCAAGCGACTATGCTTAAAACTAGATTTGTTGAAAAAGGCTATAGACCAACGGCAATCGAGGAAGAAATACAACAGATTGCAGCGGGGAATCGTGAATCATTATTAATTGAACGACCAAAACGGTCACAGGATTCGAAATACAAATGGTCATTTTTCACCACATTTTCGACCCAACACAAACAAATTAAAGATATTTTCCAAAGACATTGGAGAATATTAAAAAATGATCAAATATTGGGTCCTACTCTTCCGGATAAGGCAGGAGTGATATATAGAGGAGCAACATCTCTGAAAAATCAAATTGCTCCAAACGTTACGGATCCCCCCACCATTCCAGTGTTTTTTCCCCACATGAAAGCCTACTACCCATGCAGAAAATGTAAAGTGTGTCAGGTTAATGTCTGTGGGAAGCGGAGGACCGACACCTTCTGTTCTACATCCACTGGAATTAATTATCAAATGAAACAATTTACAACTTGTGCCAGTAAGCACATTGTTTACTTACTTACCTGTCCTTGTGGGAAGCAGTACGTGGGGCGTACGATCCGTACGTTTTCAATCAGGGTAGGAGAACATCTCACTAGCATCAAGAAGGGCAAAACAAATCATAGCGTACCAAGACATTATTCTGAGTTCCATAATAAAAACCCAATGGGAACCAAATTTCAGATCATAGACAAGTTTGTCCCCAATTGGAGGGGAGAATCTAGTCTAAGGGGGGTCTCCAGACTGGAGACTTATTGGATCTATCAGCTCAGATGTTTCAGGCCTTATGGCTTGAACATAGAATGGGATATTAATGCTTTTATTAATAAGGCATAGCTCCCCATTTTTCTTATAGGTCCATTTTGTTTATACACATATTTTTATATATATTTTTTATTTATTTTTTATTTTCCAGGTTTTATATAAAACCATTTTCCTATACGCAATTTCTATCGATTAGTTTGGATATGTTTAGAATATTATCATTGAGATCTGCTAGTACATTGACCTATTTCTAGGCAATTTCAAGTTTCCTAGGGGATTTATAAGTCTCCATAAATATTGTGATACAACCTTTATTTGTATATGATGAGATCAGTCATCTTTGCTCAGTCCGGTTATCATCTATCACGGCTATCTTCGTTATATATATATATATATGCCATTTAGTTCCCACAGGCATCTGTGTAGGTGATGGGTTTTTCCTGTACTGGGTAAAAGTTATTCCTGGTTTAAGCACTTGGCATACTATGGAACTGCATATCCCAGTCTGTTCCCCACCTAGCCTCTGATCCATATGAAGGACCAATGCGGAGCGTGTGATGTTATGTCAACATGCTGGATTAGTGTTTACATCTGTGATCATGGTTTCCAGCTCGCACCGTTTTAGGTTCGGACTGGTGAGGCATAGGACAGGTGTTTGTGGGTTAACCATTAGCGCATTAAGTATGATACTACAATGTCCAGAACACCCAGCGCCTCACTTCCGGTCTTTACCGGTATTGTTTTTTCAATTGGCTCTTTATGTTTAGATAGTTACTACAACTTCCAAGATGCTTTGCGTCGCGCTTCCGGTTTTTTGCCGGAAGCGTCATTGATATTTGTACCCAGTATATTGCGGTAAAATACCGCAATACCCAGGCTACCTAGTGTCCATTCCATGGTTGGCCTATTATTTACTATTGACACCCATTCTGCCCAAAGATTTTATGTCTGGGTTCTCCGATCGGGAGATCTTTGAACTACATCTCCCGGCACCCTTGGCGCCTGTTCATCACCTGTTTAGATATCAGTGTTGTCATTGGTTTAGAAACCCGGAGAGGGTTCCACTTGTTATCCATTGGCTTTTAAGTGTGCAATGACGTCAACACGTCCGCGCGGTGACCCACGTGATGCGGTGATCCCGGAAGTGAGTTCGGAGCGGCTTTTTCAATTACAATTTCAATTTTCCTCCTTCTATATAAAGCGTGGAGGTGATACACTAGCTTGTACCCCAGTTGATGTCTGCAGTAGACAAAACGCGTCGGGACCACATGCTAGTCACCTAGCCCACGCTTGTTTGTTATATTCGCTGGTTTGCTTTTCCAGTATTTTGGATTTTTGGATATTATTTTATTCATTTTAAAAATATTTTTTTTTGTGCAGTGGTTTTTTGCCTTTTGTACCTTTTTAGTTTTAATAAAAACCCAGTTATTTGGTTTTACACCATGCGGAGGATTTTTCTTTCTTTTCTTGGAATTGATTCCTTTCCTGGACATCTGATCGTGGTTTGAGCTGAAGGATCTGATCCGGTGTAGACTTCCATTCGTGGATCTAATAAGGACAACACGACATCACATCACCACAATCTGAGTCCCTGTGAGGACATAAGCCTGCATGACCCAGCATCGTATGGTGGCTTGGGTCCGAGTCTTGCGGTAAGAGTATTTTATTCTCTTCAATGCTTATGATGATGATGTTATCACCGTGTATCAGCTGAAAACTTTGAAGTACTTTCTTCCTTCCCACTACTGGTGTTTCTACACCTGCAGGAATAGGATTTATCCACAATACATCCCAGGAAGTTCCAAGTGGACATTATACCCACATCTAGGGTTTCCCAGTACCCCCATGTGATTGACATTTATTTGGGGAACACTGGATATATACCTGACGGTGTGGATACAAGTTATAGACTTTATTTATTATTTTTTGTTGTTTTCATGTCAGATATGCACTTTATAGACTGTCCCTCTATTTATATCTCATGATAAGCTATATTGCTCACAACTTTTTTTCTCACTCATATAGAGGTTTACATACCCTGTATTCTTGAGAGTGCGATCTAAATTTTGTTTTCTGTTTTTGGTCACTTTGACACGGATTAAGTATAAGATTGCATCATTTGTAAAAAATGTATTAGTTGTTATCATTGATCATGCATCATTGATACTTAAAATAAATCTTTTGTGATTTTTTGTGATTTTCACAGACATAACAACACTGTGGATACATTTGTTGTTATATGTCTATATAGGCACTTTTCCTAGGAATTAGGATCGTATTTAGCGCTCACATATTTCACACTAATAGGGTTCTATTGTTCGTACGAACTTTCGGTCCGTTCGCGGGTTCTGGTGCGAACCGAACCCGGGGGTGTTCGGCTCATCACTAGACAAGAGCCGGTTTTTGACAATTCCTTTATTAATGTCTTCTCTTTTCTTCCATCTTCTTCCATCTTCTTCTTTTCTCCATTCGGGTTTCTTCCTCCATCTTGTTCTTCATCTTCATCTTCCTCTTCCTCTTTATCTTCATCTTCCTCTTCCTCTTCCTCTTCCTCTTTATCTTCATCTTCCTTCTTCCTTCGGTCTTCTCGTCCGCATCTTGCTCCGGCTTCTTCTTCCCTTCTTCTTTCTTCGGCCGCTCTGTTTGAATTGGAGGTTCCCGCTGTGCGACGCTTCAGTTCTTCAGTTCACCCCTGGGTCCGCTGCCACCCGGTGACCCCGCCCCCCTCTGATGCACATGGATTTCATGGGGACTTTCCCCGTGGTGTCAGAGGGGGTGGAGCCACCGGGTGGCAGCGGACCAAGAGGAGAACTGAATCGTCACACAGCGGGAACCTCCAATTCAAACGGAGCGCCCGAAGAAGAAAGAAGAAGCCGGAGCAAGATGCGGACGAGAAGACCGAAGGAAGAAGGAAGATGAAGAGGAAGATGAAGATGAAGAGGAAGATGAAGATGAAGAACAAGATGGAGGAAGAAACCCGAATGGAGAAAAGAAGAAGATGGAAGAAAGGAGAAGACATTAATAAAGGAATTGTCAAAAACCGGCTTTTGTCATTTTTCAAATTTTTGACACTTTCTTTGTGAAATGGTAGGGGTACATTTGTACCCATTACCATTTCATACAGGGGGGGGGCTGGGATCTGGGGGTCCCCTTTGTTAAAGGGGTCTTCCAGATTCTGATAAGCCCCCCGCCCGCAGACCCCCACAACCACCGGGCAAGGGTTGTGGGGATGAGGCCCTTGTCCCCATCAACATGGGGACATCCTTCCCATGTTGAGGGCATGTGGCCTGGTACGGTTCAGGAGGAAAGGGGGCTGCTTTCTCATCCCCCCTCTTTTCCTGCGGCCTGCCAGGTTGCGTGTTCGGATAAGGGTCTGGTATGGATTTTTGGGGGGACTCCACTCCATTTTTTTTTAAATTTGGGGTGGAGTTCCCGTTAAAATCCACACCAGATCTGAAGGGCCCGGTATGGATATTTGGGGTGAACCGCACACATTTTTTTTTTTAATTTGCGGCGGAGTTCCCCTTAATATCCATTCAAGACCTGAAGGGCCTGGTACTGGAATTTGGGGGGAACCCCCACACTTTTTTTTTTTGTTATCAAAGACTTTCAATGACTTTTCTCTATATTGCCGGGAGCCGACAATTCATTACAGCCGCGGATGTTTTTAAATGCCTTTTTTTTTCTTTAGAAATGTCATTTTGCTGGCGCACTGGCAAGTTCAGAGCTGTGCCTGTTCAACTTATGCAAATTGGTTTACGTGACGTGACATTTACTAAGATTTTGCAGGCGCAGTGTCTTGGCGCAAGAGAACAAGGAAAATTCCCGCGCTGAGCTCAAAAAAACCTCTCGCAGCTCTAATCGTACTTGCCGGCGCAGCGGGCTGGTTTTGAAAAAGTTACTTTATCACTCTATTTTGGGCATATTAGTTATTTGGGCAGGTGTCACTACACTTCCTCACATCACCCCACATCACCCCCATTATATTCTCACTTCCAGCTTCTTTATATTTAGATTTTAACATGCCGTGCGCCAGGTCCATAGTGGTGCACTGAGCGCCTCCTCCCGTCCGCCGAGAACACTATAGTAAATGGGAAATAGGGCTGCGATACCGGCGCTAATGTTTTGGAAATATCAAAACAGCCATTGCGCGCGCATATGCGCCTATACTCATGGCGCAAACGTTTTGTAAATCAGCCCCTGGGTGTATTTTGAACGAATACAGGGGTGTGAGCCTGACTACCCACTGAGTTCATGACTTTTTGGACAGGAAATTTGCCATTGAATCTAGGGCCCAATGTCTTTGATGGACATCACATCCTCAAGTAAGTAGTTGAGAACCAGACAAAATCACCTGGTTTGAAATAAGGTCAATCGCTTCTTTTCCTATCTACTCCTCGCTTGGCTCATATCAGAGCTTGGTATAGCATAGACTAGATTTGTAGTTAGGATGGAAATCCTGTCTTGTACCTAGGGAACTGAGGATTCCATAGAGCAAATAGAAAAAAAGCGTTGTGGAAACCATAAATTAGTGAAAAATAGGTTCTGTGAGGTGAAAGAGTGCTCAACATTGTCACTGCCTAGGGAAGCAGAGATACCTATGTAGCGCCTTGCTCCCAATGAGGGTGCGCTATATGTTAAATTATAGTTGTCTGAGCAATAGTTTGGCTCAGAGGGATTGTGTTATAAATTGCACTCTGTTTCAGTTCAGTTGGTTGTGTGATTTCCCTCCTGACAGTAGGTATCGCTGCCACCGCTGGTCAGGATTGGAAAGGCTACAGGCTGGACATATTGGGTACCTCTTTCCTAGCAAGCAGCCCAGGGGGCGTGGGGAACCCGCTGTGCATGCTGAGAGGGGGTATTTAAGTGACAGAAGCCATTAGGGCGAAAGGAGATTCTGGGGTCATATCTTCGGTCCCCACCTGAGGGCCCTCATGGCCTCAGGGAAGTGTTGGCAGTTTCCACCTCGGGGGCCACGTTGGCCTGAGGATCCATTACTGACAGGTAGGCCCAGGAGTTGCTGGAGCCTACTGATCCAGGGATGATCCTGTGTCGCCTTGCTTGCTGGAAGGGACCAAGCAATTGAGGACTCAATTGGAGGATGCATCCGGATCGTGATCTACCTCACAGTGCTGCCGGAACGGCTGAAAGATTCTAACACTGGAAGATGTATTCTTCGTTCAGAAGGTAACCCAAGTAAAGGTTACACAAGTCTGTGGCAGAGACTGTTCTATTTACACAAGTCTGTGGCAGAGACTCTTCTATCTATCTCCAGTGTGGAGACAGTTGTTCCCCTGGATCAAGGAAACTTCTTATGATTCGCAACTAAGGTACCCGAGTCCTCCCCATCCCTTCATCCCCTCTGTTCAAACTTTGATTCAAATAAACCCTTGAAAGAGACTTTTTTGTGTTGGTGCTTACTTCTTCTAGACAACTCTTCAAGGAGAACCCCTTAGACGAGCATACGGAACAGTGAGGTAACGTGCAAGGCCCAAAATTAAACCAGCGGACCCCTACGGGGGTATTGCTACACCTAATTTTACTTGAAAATGTGGGATTGCTCTGGGGTCTAATTTGTCCAGCCCGCAACTCAGTGTGGGTCATTATACTGTTCATTCACTGCCTCAAACAGAAAATATGTTTTGGTCAAGGTCTCATGCTTTCACTTCATAAGCTGAAAAGCCAACGCCTGAGCCTCCCACTAATACCTACTAATTTTGTGCACTCTTGGCCAGAGGTTCTTGGCTACAAGTAGAAATACAGGAGACAAGCACTATGAAAAACCCTGACCTGACTGTGATATCCCAAGAAATAATCGGGAAGTGGTACCATTGGCTCTGATGTTGGTGGCATGGCTGTTGCAGGAGCTGCTGTGACACTGACTGCAGAAGTAGGCAAAGAAGCCAGGAATTGGATACATCCTTCCAGCTGGAAGTATCCTCTTTGAAAATTTTGAACTGATATCTTAAGTTTGGAGATCTGTTTACAAAGTTCTTTCAGCGGTGTAGCCTTCATCTTGGCTTTGTCTTACTGTTATGACTACATGCCCTTGCAGGTAAAGCATACTCACCTGGTCAGAGCCCTCAGGACTAAAGTGTATTCAGGAAGGATCAAGCAAAGGCTCAAGGCATGTGGCAAGCAAGCCAAGGTCCAAGCAGAGGTTGGGGTGGTCAGCAGACAAGAGAAAAGTCATAACAATCCTGATCGTGCTGATCAGACATATATGTGACAAGGGGTAGAGTTCCTGGGGAAATATTGGTAATGATGTTCTGTGGGAAGAAGGGACCGGAGAATTATGATATCCTAATATAATATTTCTAGTATGGAAATATAGTTGAATATTAAAAGTGAATTTTTTAAAGGGATTTTTTAAAGGGTGTTAGTATCAGTCACTACTAATGCCGCGTACACACGGCCGTTTTTCTTGTTGAAAAAAACAACATATTTCCCAATCGACGAGAAAAACGATAGCCTGTGGGCTTTCTGTCGTTTTTTTCGACGAGAAAAACGGCATTAAAAACGACGAGAAAAATTAGAACATGTTCTAATTTTTCTCGTCGTTTTTTTTCGACATGTTTTCCGCGGCAGTGTTTCACATAGGGAAACACTGCCGCGGAGCCCACAGACGGTCGTTTTTCTTGTCAAGAGAAAAAATGACGTGAAAAACGACCGTGTGTGGGGAACAAGCTGTTCCCTCGTTTTAAATGACATTATTCACGGCGTTTTTTTAACCGCCGTGAATAGTGATCGTGTGTACGCGGCATAAGTGTGCTTCTAACTGCTTTACTTTTTGTAGGCAAACACATTATAAAACCATATACTTTTTTACAGTTGTATTCTTGCCTACATGTAGCACTCCTATTTTGCACCCATGTGACAGGTGGTTATCATTACAGAGGTGTGATTATATGGGATCGACATTAACCCATGCAACAAAAGTACATCAGGCTACAGGCAACTCATGCCCGAACCCAGGTGATTTCCAGAAACTCAGGATAAACAATAGAGTAATTAACAGTGGAAGAACACATCCAGCTCCTGGCAAGTCAACACATTCAATCTAGTATTGAACAGTGTCACTGTGTGCCCAAGGCAAATCAGGTACTACTTTGTGGACCACAAACCAAAATGATTTATATTTAATAAAAAAAAATATATATATTTTTTTTTTTAGAATTGATGTTTTGTGCGTTCATGCTGGCAGCATTAAAGTGTATCTAAAGCCAAAACTTGTATTAGGTTTGGACAGAGAAGAGAGACACCACAGGCAAGTTTTTATTACTATAGGATAAGGTATGACAGTAACACTCCACATGTAAAAGTCCAAAATTATACTTTATCTAAATACCACTTCTTCAGATTTATATATAAAAACATGAATGTAATCAAAGCATGTTCTAAACAATATCAAGCTACTATTTAAAAAAAAATGACAAATAAGGATGAATACATATAAATAACTCAGAGACTCTAACAATACATTATACATGAAAATTAATTATACATTATTTATAAATTAAACCTCACTGCATATTTTATTTATGCAACTTTTATTTCAGGTCACATTTAATTCAAATGATTATCCTTGTTTAGTGATAACTAGGGATGAGTCGAACACCCCCGGGTTCGGTTCGCACCAGAACCCACGAATGGACCAAAAGTTTGCACGAACGTTAGAACCCTATTAAATACAATGGATGCGAACGTTCGAAATCTAAAGTGCTAATTATAACGACTATTATGCATGTTATTATCCTAAAAAGGGTTTGGGAACCCGGGTTCTGCAACAGGGGACATGTATCAATGCCAAAAGAAGTTTTAAAAACAGATGTTTTTCTGGAGCAGTCATTTTAATGATGCATAAAGTGAAAAAAAAAAAGTCAAATATTTCTTTAAATATCGTACCTGGGGGGTGTCTAAAGTATGCCTGTGAAGTGCCACGTGTTTCCCGTGTTTAGAACTGAACTGTCCCTGCACAAAATGACATTTCTAAAGGAAAAAAAAGCCATTTAAAACTGCTTGCGGCTTTAATGTCATGTCTGGTCCCGGTAATATGGATGAAAATCTTTGAGAAAAATGGCATAGCTACCCCCCCACCCCAGCCCATTACCAGCCCCTTTGGGTCTTGTATGGATATTAAGGGGAACCTCGCACACAAAATAAAAAAGGCCCTATATACTCTGAACAGCCGTATACAGGTGGTGCATACAAGACAGGGACTGTAGGTTTGTTCTTATGTAGAATCTGTTTGTAATTTTGAACAGGTACATTGTTTAAGTGTAGCTCCAGCCAAAAAAAAACTATTTTTAAGCTTTTTGGAAAACATAGGGAAGGGTTATCACCCCTGTAACATTTGTTTTGCTGTCTGTGCCCCTGTTCAGAACATTTCACCTCACTTTCCGTCCCAATGACAAATGTTTTTGAAAAGTGGGGTTTTTATTGAAACAAGGATTGGTGATAAAGCATCAGTAGAGAGGAGACACTTTTTTCCCATATTAACTCTTACAGGAGAGAATTTCCCTTCCTAGGGGTAGATTTCCTCTCACTTCCTGTTGTCTCCTTCCGTTTGCAAGTAGCAGTCGTTTGTAAGTTGGATGTTTGAAAGTAGGGGCCTGCCCTATATACTCTGCTGAAATTTGCCCCTTACATGTTGGTGTTGCCACAACACTGTAAGCCCTCACAGTTACTCTTGGTGGGCGCATGAATGGGCCCTGCTGTGAATTATTAGATCAAGAATTGTAATTGCATGCCGCTGTTGAACAGGGGCTGAAAAATTGGGCCTTTGGTGGTGGTGGTGTTGACACAACACTGTAAGCCCTCACAGTTACTCTTGGTGGGCGCATGAATGGGCCCTGCTGTGAATTATTAGATCAAGAATTGTAATTGCATGCCCCTGTTGAACAGGGGCTGAAAAATTGGGCCTTTGGTGGTGATGGTGGTGGTGTTGACACAACACTGTAAGCCCTCACAGTTACTCTTGGTGGGCGCAGGAATGGGCCCTGCTGTGAATTATTAGATCAAGAATTGTAATTACATGCCCCTGTTAAACAGGGGCAGAAAAATTGGGCCTTAGGCACTGGTGCCACAACACTGCAACCCCTCACAGATACTGTACTTGGAGCACAGCAATGAGCCCTGTTGCAAAGTATTGCATCAAAAATTGTAATTACACGCCCCTGTTAAACAGGGGCTGAAAAATTGGGCCTTAGGCACTGGTGCTGGTGCCACGACACTGCAACCTCTCCCAGATACTCTAGTTGGAGTGCAGGAATGAGCCCTGCTGCAAAGCATTGCATAAAAATTGTAATTACATACCTCTGTTAAACAGGGGCTGAAAAATTGGGCCATAGGCACTGGTGGCGGCACCCAGAAATAAAAATGTTCTTCCAAGCTATCATCATCAATCGGATCATTGAGGAGGAGGAGGATAGTCAGTCAACATAACAGGACAGTCACTCAGCATCAGCATCAGTCTTGAAGGGATGTGACATTTGAAAATAAATTAGTCTGTTATATCAGCTTCAGATGTTTGGTAGCTGGTGGTGATCCAAGACTGGTTCATCTTTATGAAGGTCAGTCGATCAACCGAGTCGGTGGACAGGCGCACCCTGTGATCCGTGACAAATCCTCCAGCAGCACTGAATGTGCGTTCTGAAAGAACGCTGGATGCAGGACAGGCCAGTAGCTCAATTGCATACTGTGCAAGCTCTGGCCAGTGATCCATCCTCAAGACCCAGTAAGCCAGAGGATTTTTGTGGGGAAGGTGTCCAAGTCTGACCTTGCCCCTAGGTATTCCTGCACCATGTATATCAGATGCTGACAATGGTTGCTGGAACCGATCATACCTTGGGGCTGCGGACTAAAGAATTGTCTGAACGCATCGGTCAGACGGCCACCTTCCCCACCGCTCCTTCTTTGACTGACCGAAGCCTCAGCAACTCGTTGTCCAGGACCAGGAGTTTGTAACCTCCCAGTCTCTGGGAACACGTTGCACAGACCTTTCTGCAAGGCCTCCCGGAGTTGTCTCATCCTCTGCTCCCTCTGCGACGGTAAGATAAGGTCCGCAACCTTAATCTTGTACCGTGGATCAAGGAGAGTGGCCAGCCAGTAATGGTCCCTCTCCTTGATCCGAAGAATACGAGGATCTTTCTGCAGACTTTGCAGGATCAGGGAGGCCATGCAGCGTAGGTTAGCTGAGGCATTCGGTCCGGAGTCCTCTGGGTCACTAAGGACGACATGATCCGCAGCCACCTCCTCCCAGCCACGTACAAGTCCACGGGTTTCTTGGGACTGTAAATCATCCCTAAAAGACTGCTGCTGATGATGCTGAGTGCCAGGCTCCACCTATATGCTGATACAATTCTCCTCCTCCTCCTCCTCCTCCTCCTCCTCTTCCTGTGCGATGGGTGGGACAGAAGGAACACTGTCTGGGTAAAGGGGGCCTTGAGAGGCAAGGAAGTCCTCCTCTTCCTGCCTCTGTTCTGCCCCAAGTGCCCTGTCCATTATTCCACGCAGCGTATGTTCCAACAGGTGGACAAGAGGTCCAGTGTCACTGATGCATGCACTGTCACTGCTCACCATCCTCGTGGCCTCCTCAAATGGTGCCAGGACAGTGCATGCATCCCTGATCATGCCCCACTGGCGTGGTGAAAAAAACCCGAGCTCCCCTGACCCTGTCCTGGTGCCGTAGTCGCACAGGTACTCATTGATGGCCCTCTGCTGCGTGTGCAGTTGCTGCAACATGGCCAATGTTGAGTTCCACCTGGTGGGCATGTCACATATAAGGCGGTTCTTGGGCAGGTTCAACTCCTTTAGCAGCTCAGCCAGGCGAGCACTGGCATTATAAGATCTGCGGAAATGCACACAGACTTTCCTGGCCTGCCTCAGGACATCCTGTAAGCCCGGGTACCTGCCCAAGAACCGCTGCACCACCAGGTTAAGGACGTGAGCCACACAGGGTACATGGGTCAGTTGTCCCTGTCGGAGGGCGGAGAGGAGGTTGGTGCCATTGTCGCAAACCACCATTCCTGGCTTAAGCTGGCATGGCGTCAACCACCTCTCGGCCTGCCCCTGCAGAGCAGACAGAACCTCTGCCCCAGTGTGGCTCCTGCCCCCCAAACACACCAGCGCAAGCACGGCATGGCATCTTTTTGCCTGCGTACTTGCGTAGCCCCTTGAACGCCTACGGAGCACCGCTGGTTCCGAGGACAAAGCACAGGAAGAGACCGTGGAGGAAGAAGAAGAGGAGGGGGTGGAGGAGAGAGGTGTGTCACAACCAGTAGTAGCATTTTGGAGGCGTGGCGGTGAAACAACCTCCAACACTACTGCACCTTGTCCTGCATCCTTCCCAGCTGCCAAAAGAGTGACCCAATGGGCCGTGAAAGAAAGGTAATGTCCCTGTCCATGCCTGCTGGACCATGAGTCAGCGGTAATATGCACCTTACCGCTGACCGCCCTGTCCAGCGAGGCCAAGACATTGCCTTCCACATGCCGGTAGAGAGCCGGAATCGCCTTCCGTGAGAAAAAGTGGCGTTTGGGAACCTGCCACTGAGGAACCGCACATTGCACAAACTCACGGAAGGGGGCCGAGTCTACCAACTGAAAAGGCAGCAGTTGAAGCGCTAGCAATTTAGCCAAGCTAGCATTCAACCGCTAGGAATGTGGATGGCTAGGAGTGAACTTCTTTCGACGGTCCAGCAGCTGGGGCAGGGAAATTTGCCTGCTAGAATCGGACGTCGGTGTACTGCTAGCAGAGTGCCCGCAAGTACTTGGCTGTGACACACCTAATTCTACACCTTCATTCCTCTCAGTGCAGGTTTCAGAGAGGACTGAAGGTATAGTGGGGTTGGAGATCCCAGCTGTTGCGGTGCAAGGAGAGGTCCGCTTTGTTCTTTGGTGTGGGTCTTTAAGGTAGGCTTGCCAACAAGCTGCATGGCAGGTCAACATATGTCTGGTCAAGCATGTGGTGCCCAAGCGGCTGATGTTTTGGCCACGCGATATACGCTTGAGACATATGTTGCAAACAGCAGCTGTGCGATCTGATGCACTTGACTCAAAAAAGGCCCACACCAAAGAACTTTTTGAATAACGGGCATAGGCAGCGCCCTGCACAGGCAGAGCTCTGCAGTGTTATTCCGTCGGTGTGCTGCCCTTACGCTGGCCCCCCAAGGGCATCCTGCCTCGTTGGAGATGTGCCGCCTCCTCCTCATCCTCCTCCTCCTCCTCTCTCCTATTAGGCACCCACATGGAGTCAGTGACCTCATCATCCCCTCCCTCCTCATCACTGGAGCCAATCTGGCAGTATGCTGCAGCTGCTGGAACATGACTGCCAGATTGGTGTCCTTCTTGAGCATCCCCTCTCTCTGCTCTCACGCTACTGCCTTCCTCTAGCTGGGTATCATCATCAGACCCTTCGAAACGCTGGGCATCCTCCTGGAACATGTACCCAACACTGTGCTCAAACAGTTCGGGGGACTCCTCAGGATGACATGGTGGGTCTAGGGAAGGAGTGACTGATGATGACATTGATACCAGGGATGAGGACGCTTTGGCAGCTGCTTTGCCAGTACCCTGAGCCTGGGTGAGAGAGGATGAGGGGGATGAGGAGGGCTTGGTCATCCACTCTACCAAGTCTTCGGCATGATGCGGCTCAACACGTCCAGCTGCCGAAAAGAAGGACAAGCGTGTCCCATGGCCACGTGCTGATGGCGATGCACCGCGTCCACGACCAGCACTGTTGTCTCTAGACACAGAGCCTGCTTGCCCTCTTTTATTGGCTCCTGACTGTCTGCCTCTCCTTGTTTGCCTTCCAGACATTCTAATGGCCTGCAGGGAGATGGGAAAACCAGCAATAAGGCCTAGCTTCAGAAGTATATTTTGCAGGAATCACACTACGCCTGCTGTAAGTGCTGCAAATGCCTGGTAGTGTAACACACCAGGAAAACACAGCAATACGGGCTAGCTTCAGGTGTATAATGTGCAGGAGGCACACTACGTCCGCTGTAAGTGCTGCAAATGCCTGGTAGTGTAACACACCAGGAAAACACAGCAATACGGGCTAGCTTCAGGTGTATAATGTGCAGGAGGCACACTACGTCTGCTGTAAGTGCTGCAAATGCCTGGTAGTGAAAAACACCAGGAAAACACAGCAATACGGGCTAGCTTCAGGTGTATAATGTGCAGGAGGCACACTACGTCCGCTGTAAGTGCTGCAAATGCCTGGTAGTGTAACACACCAGGAAAACACAGCAATACGGGCTAGCTTCAGGTGTTTAATGTGCAGAAGGCACACTACGTCCGCTGTAAGTGCTGCAAATGCCTGGTAGTGTAACACACCAGGAAAACACAGCAATACGGGCTAGCTTCAGGTGTATAATGTGCAGGAGGCAAACTACGTCCACTGTAAGTGCTGCAAATGGCTAGTAGTGTAACACACCAGGAAAACACAGCAATACGGGCTAGCTTCAGGTGTATAATGTGCAGGAGGCACACTACGTCCGCTGTAAGTGCTGCAAATGCCTGGTAGTGTAACACACCAGGAAAACACAGCAATACGGGCTAGCTTCAGGTGTTTAATGTGCAGGAGGCATACTACGTCCGCTGTAAGTGCTGCAAATGCCTGGTAGTGTAACACACCAGGAAAACACAGCAATACGGGCTAGCTTCAGGTGTTCAATGTGCAGGAGGCACACTACGTCCGCTGTAAGTGCTGCAAATGCCTGGTAGTGTAACACACCAGGAAAACACAGCAATACGGGCTAGCTTAAGGTGTATAATGTGCAGGAGGCACACTACGTCCGCTGTAAGTGCTGCAAATGCCTGGTAGTGTAACACACCAGGAAAACACAGCAATACGGGCTAGCTTCAGGTGTATAATGTGCAGGAGGCTTAGCAACAATGACACTGACACTGTCCCCTGCCTATCCTTCTCTCTCCCTGCACACAAGGTTTAGCAAAGAATATGACACTGACACTCTCCCTGCCTATCCTTCTCTCTCCCTACACACAAGGTTTAGCAAAGAATATGACACTGACACTCTCCCTGCCTATCCTTCTCTCTCCCTACACACAAGGTTTAGCAAAGAATATGACACTGACACTCTCCCTGCCTATCCTTCTCTCTCCCTACACACAAGGTTTAGCATAGAATATGACACTGACACTCTCCCTGCCTATCCTTCTCTCTCCCTACACACAAGGTTTAGCAAAGAATATGAAACTGACACTCTCCCTGCCTATCCTTCTCTGTCCCTACAAACAAGGTTTAGCAAAGAATAGATATGACACTGTCCCTGCCTATCCTTCTCTTTCCCTGCTCCGGAACACACTACACGAGGCCGCCGCGCTGGTGGCCTTTTATAGTGTGGGGCGTGTACTAAACCCCCTCAGCTATAATTGGCCACAGGCATCCTGCCTGTGGCCAATCATTGCTCTCCTCGCTGCCGGCGCTGTGATTGGCCAAGCATGCAGGGTCACAGTGCATGCTTGGCCAATCACAGCGCCGGGATTGCACTGCAATGGCACAGTGTATTGTGGGCTGTTCGCGTCACTCGAATTTGGCGCGAACGGCCCAAATCGTTCGTTGTTCGCCGAACGGGCAAACAGCCGATGTTCGAGTCGAACGTATGTTCGACTCGAACACCGAGCTCATCCCTATTTGTAAGTCACTTTTATCAAGGTAGGGTTGTCAGCTACCATGGCATGAGAATTCTGTTATCGCAGGATGGTGATAAGTGGTAGTTAATCCAAGGGTTCCATATTTTTTCAAAAACAGGAATTTGGTCCCTTTCTATTGCTAGCATTTTGGCATGAGACATAAAAACATTTAGTCTAATTTCAGTTTCGGGTATCTCTAGGTCAGGGGTCCTCCATGCCTTTAACAATTGTTTGCTTAGCCGCTGTGGTAAGTTGGATAAGGAGTTTAAATTGTCTATATGTGATATAGTCTGGTTTTAGATTGAGCAAGGCAGTGGCTGGGTCTGGTTGCACATTGAGATTAAACATTGTGGAAGCAATTCCAAATATCTTTTTCCAATATATCTGAACCAATGGGCAGGACCACCATATATGCAAGTGGATACCCGGGTCAGAGCATCCTCGAAAGCATTGAGCTGTGTGGTTTGGCATAAATTTGGCCAACCTTGAGGGGACGAGGTACCATCGAGTTAAAACCTTATAATTGGTTTCTACCGCCAGGATGTTTGGGGAGGATAATTTTGTTGCTAACCAGATTTTTGACCAATCAGCCATATCAAATGTTCTATCCAGGTCCTCCTCACATTTGCGGGCATATAGAGGTTTGTCAAGGCCAGGGTAAGTAGAGATTTGGAAGTATATTAAAGATATCATACCTCTTGAATGGGGATTTTCCAGGCATGCTGATTCAAAATTTGTAATTTGGGACAGAGAGGTATTAGTATGTAGTAGTGGTGCATAAAAGTTTTTAATTTGGAGGAATCGAAAGAGTTCGGAATTCTGTAAATTATAGATGTCGCATAGGATTGGAAATGTGAGGAAGGATGTAGGAGATATAAGGTTACTAAGCCGTGTAATGTTCAGTGAGGATTTGGGGGAGACCCAAGCTGGGTAGAAAGCGGGGTTTTTGGAGAATGATAATAGAGGGTTGTGGGGAGATTGTAATTGGTGTTTAAATTTAAGTTTGTCCCATAGAGATAAAAAATGTTTGGTAATGGGATTACGCAGGGTTTTGCGTTCTTTGCGGAGGAGCCATAACAGATTGGAGATGGAGAGTGGGTCACATTCTGTGGCTTCTATTATTACCCATAAAGGTATTTCATGAGTAGCATGATATTTGGAGAGGCTGGCAATGTGTGCAACTCTATAGTAGTTTGCAAAATTACGGAAAGCCAAGACCTCCTCTGAGTTTAGGTAAATGTAATGTGTGGGTTTGGTGGAGCCCCACACGAAGGTTGCTGTTCTTTTTTGAAGTGATCTAAGTTAATAAAATGGGATTGGGATTGGCAAAACTCTAAATAAGTAAAGTAATTTTTGGAGAATTGTCATTCTGATTGCATTAATTTTACCTGTCCAAGATATCGGGAGATGTGTCCATTGTTGTAAAAATTTTATGATTTGTTTTAGAATTGGGGGATAGTTTGCTGCGAAAAGGTTGGAATATGAGGCTGTTAGGTGAACCCCCAAATAAGGAATTGATCTCTCTGCCCATGTGAATGGGAGTGCATGTTTAACCGAGTCTGACTCTAATTTGGAGAGGGATATATCAAGGACTCTGGATTTTTTAGGGTTTATTAAAAGACCTGAAATCATCCCAAAGAGGATGGGTAAGAGGTTGGGTCCTGAAACTTGTGGGGATGACAAAAATAGTAATATGTCATCTGCAAATAGACATAGTTTATGATGGTATCCAGCAGTTTCAATACCAGTGATTGTCGGGTCTGAACGGATTTGTTCGGCTAGTGGTTCCACTAAAAGGGCGAATAGAAGGGGAGAAAGTGGACATCCCTGGCGAGTTCCTCTTTCTATATTGAATGGATTGGATTTGTACCCTGCATATTTAATGTATGCGATTGGTTTTTTATAGAGTGCCTCGATCCAAGTCAGAAAGTGGGGGCCAGAACCCCATTTTTGTAGTGTTTAGCGTAGGTAAGGCCATGATACCGAATCAAAAGCCTTTTTTAAATCAAGGGATAGGAAACAGGAGGGTATATGTCTAGCTTTAGCTATCTGTGCTAGTAAAACTGCCCGGCGGACATTGTCTCCCGCTTGGCGTGTTGGCATGAAGCCCACTTGGTCTTTGTGGATGAGGTTCCCTATTACCGGTATATTGTTTAATCTGTTGGCTAAAATTTTAGCAAAAATTTTGATATCGAGGTTTAGAAGCGAAATTGGGCGGTAATTTGTACATAGGGTTTCATCAGTGAGAGGTTTGGGGATCATACAAACAACGGCTGTTAATGTTTCCTGTCTAAAAGATTTTCCTTCCAGCAGTACGTTAAAAGCTTCAGCTAAGATCGGTGATAAAGTGTTTGTGTAGGTTCTGTAATATAAAGACATTCTTTTGGTTGAGAAAAAGTTCTGGTAGATTAATATCAGAGAAGAATGCATCTGCTGCTTTTGGATGTTGTTGGGTTAAGTGGGAATGACATCTCTGAACTATTTTGATAGGATTACTTGTGTAAACGTCTTTCGCCAATTTCAAGCGGATTGGCTTAATGGTTTGTTCAAGGAGTTAAGCGTGCGTGCTAGGTAAGTTCCTGATTTGTTGGATTTCATAAAATAATTATGTCTTGAACGTTTATAGGATTTTTCAACTGTTTCGGTCAGGAATAAATCATATGCGACATGAGATTTGTCTAAGCGGGATTTTGTTAGTGGTGATGGATTGTCTTGATGGGAGAAAAGGGCAGCATTAAACTCAGATTCCAATTTTCGGGCAAGGGTTTTCCGTTCGCATTTGAATATAGCTGATTGTTTCTGTATTGTATTTCGGATTACTGGCTTGTGTACTTCCCAAAGTGTTAAGCCCTGTACACACGATTGGATTTCCAATGGTTTTTAAACCAATGGATTTTTCCATCGGAAAACCGATGAAGCTGACTTCCATCAGTCTTGCCTACACACCATCAGTCAAAAAACCGACCGTTCCAAACGCGGTGACGTAAAACACTCTGATGAGCCGAGAAAAATTAAGTTCACTGCTTCTGAGCATACGTCGACTTGATTCTGAGCATGCTTGGGTTTTTTATCCGATGGAGTTCCCCACAGACGATAGTAATTTGCTACCGGTTTTTTGACCATCGGATAAATTTAAAACATGTTCTATTTTGAAACACCGATAGAAAAAAGACCGATGGGGCCCACACACGATCGGTTTGTCCGATGAAAAAAGTCCATCGAACTGTTTTCATTGGTAAAACCTATCGTGTGTACACGGCTTTATTAGTGTATTTATTTTGGGGCTGGTATTAAGAGATAGTCTTTAATGGCTTGTTCAATGGTTTGACTGCAAGATGGGTGCTTGAGCATAATGTCTGGGAGATACCAAGTGCGGTCGTGGCCTTTGGGTAATGTGGATTTAATAGAGGTAATTACTGCATTATGGTCAGACCATGGGATGGGGATTATGTCTGCTGTGATTATTTCAGGGATCATACCGATAGTTAGGAGTATATGGTCAATCCGTGAAAATGTTTTATGAGGGTGGGAGTAGTATGTATATCTACGTTTTGTGGAATTACATTCTTGTCATGAGTCTACTAAATTATATTTGAATAGTAGTTGGGAAAAAGACAATTTGGATGTAATGTGTAGTGGGGTATACAGGGATTTATCTAGAAATGGGAGGAGGACCTGATTGGAGTCTCCACACAGTATGACTGTTCCTGTTTTGTGATCATTCATGACTTGTAATAAGTGTGACATAAACGGGTTTGGTTTCTTGTTGGGTGCGTAGTAAGAAACTACAGTAATTTCAGTGTCCATAATATGGCCTGTGAGGATTAAATAGTGACCTTCTGGGTCTTTAATTTAAGATTGAAGGGTAAATGGAGTAGAGCGGTGGAAGGCTATGAGGGTACCTCACTGCCTAGAGGTAGCCAAAGCTGTAAAGGTTTGCGGATAAAATTGGGACATGAATTTGGGTGTGGAAGTGTTCGTGAAGTGGGTCTCTTGTAGACAAACTATATGCGCCTTTCTAGCATGGAATGCACGGAAGGCCTTGGTACGTTTCTGGGGGATGTTTAGTCCCTGAACATTCAGGGACAGAATGTTTAGTGGTGGCCATGGTAGCTGAGTAAACAAAAGAAACGTACCCAAAAGCAGGTTGCTCGGGTCATTTGGTGCAATCCAGGTGAACTTGAAGGTGGAGGAGTAGAAAGAATTAGAGATGAGTACTGAGGTAAAGAAAAGGAGTACAACAGAAATGGTTAAAGAAAATAATATGTAAATCCACATAAAGATATATTCAAACTGTTCCCGTGAGTGGAGACAAAAATCACCCTCAGGGGAAAGGATGCTTCCGTCAGACTTCCACATATTATATGTGGCCGAATGAGGGAGGCAAAATAGGGCGCATGGATCCCCCGTTCGTGGGAGGAGAGCCTTCTAATGAAAACATCTTATTGATGTACTTAATTGTAAACCACACAACTTGTGTTGAAACTATTAATGTTATAGTAAACTATATTATGGAAGGGGTGGCAGGGGTAATGGGAAATAAGGGGTTGACAACTGTCTATCCCTATGTTTCCTGGTAGGGAGGTAAGATAAACTGAGGAAGTGATTATAAGGATTAGGGGGTGTAAGATGGTCAGAAAACTTCAAAGTTAGCAATGGGGGTATAACAAGGATGCTACCAGGAAATGGAAAAAATTAGTACGGTAGTTCCTAGTGTTATAGTACTAATACTACAGAAAGACTTCCTAATGATAGGCTGAAGGTCAACTGGATCTTAAAAATTTAAAACAGATTAGACCTTTGGCCATAAAATGTCTTATAAATGACAAAAAGACCTTATTGCTATGCCCGTTATATAGGTCAAGAGATAGGGTAATAAACACTATGCCTGCTATAGGCTATGGAGAAAGAAAGAGAAAAAAAAATTAGGACTGTGGCTGCAGTTTGTATATGCAGATCTGGAAGATCATCTGAGGCGGGGATAATCAAAGTAAACATCGGATATACAGTTCTGGAGGACAAAGGGAGAAAGAGTGTGGCAGTTTATATTATTGAACTAAAAGGCATGGGATGTGACATTAAGAGTCTTTAAAAAGACTAGTAGAGGGGTGAAAAGTGAGTCAAGTACTATTATGGGAGCATCTTTCAATCCATAAAATCATCACGTTCCTGAGGAGGAGAAGTGAAGCGGCCTCTTTTATGGGTAGGATGGTTTCCATTTTTCAGGTTGGGTTGAGAAGAATTTCCTGCGGATGAGAGAGATGTTGATCTTCTGCGGGTTGGAGTGTTTCGTGGTACTGGTTCCATGAGATTTAGTTCTGTGAGAGTTTGCTGAAGTTCATCATAAGATCTACAAGTATATTTTTTCCCTTTGTGAGCAAAGCATAGGGAAAATGGGAACCCCCATTGATAGATGATGTTCTGGCGCTGTAATTCCAGGAGAAGGTGTTTCATTGCTCGCCTTTTTGCAATCGTTAGCTGGGACAGGTCAGCAAATAATTGATAGTCATTTCCTTGGAAATTTACCTGCTTTTTATCCCTGGCAGATGATAGTAGCTGTTCCTTCGTATGATAATAGAGTATTTCACTATTATTTCTCGTTGGGGACCGTCAGTTTTTTTTGCAGCAAGGGCACGATGAATTCTGTCAAATTCTAATCTTTCTATAGAAATGGCTGGTTGCAATTCCTGGAACAAAGCAGTAATGGTGGACTGTAAGTCAGTGATGGACTCAGGAATTCCCCTGATCCGTAGGTTGGACCTTCTGTCTCTGTTCTCTTGGTCCTCAATTTTGGTTTGAAGCAATAAGTTTTCCTCTTTGAGGTTTTCTATTACCATAGAGTGTTCAAGTGAGACATTTTCCAAATCATCTGTTTTAAGTTCCAGTGCTGCTGTGCGCTTGCCAAGTGCTCTTATTTCTCTTGTGAGGTTAGCTGTAATTTGATCTGATGTTTGTTTTATTTATTTTTTCTTCCTGGAACAAAGCAGTAATGGTGGACTGTAAGTCAATGATGGACTCAGGAATTCCCCTGATCCGTAGGTTGGACCTTCTGTCTCTGTTCTCTCGGTCCTCAATTTTGGTTTGAAGCAATAAGTTTTCCTCTTTGAGGTTTTCTATTACCATAGAGTGTTCAAGTGAGACATTTTCCAAATCATCTGTTTTAAGTTCCAGTGCTGCTGTGTGCTTGCCAAGTGCTCTTATTTCTCTTGTGAGGTTAGCTGTAATTTGATCTGATGTTTGTTTTATTTATTTTTTCTTCAGCATATGTTCAAATTGCTTTAATATCTCTGGAGCTACATGAGAAATCTGTGGGGGATCTTGTGAGGTAAATAGTTCACAGTCAGAATATGCTGGGGAGTCAGGTTTTGTCAGCCTTTGCCTGTGAGAGCACACAGATGCTGTATATAAAGAAGAGGGGGGTGGCGCCATTTTAGCTGTGGCCTTCCCCTTAGAGTCCTTCATGAGGGGATTCTTTAACTTCACACGGCCGCCTCCTAACGCCATAACTTCCCGCAAAAATTGTCCAGAATAGTCCTGGGTACTAGCTTTACCCTGTGTGTATGTCAATATACTTGCAGGTTTTGAGGAAATTGCGGCTCTCCTCCTGAACAGTGCAGAGCTCTAACACCACATAACCGCACTGCTAGAGTCCGCACATGCTCCCCTCAATACATGTTTTTGATCCATTGAAGTCTATAGAACCAAAAACACAACCTGCTGGTCCCTGGCCCTTTCCATAAAATGCCTTCTACACTGAATTTCAATTATTTCTAGTGTACTTCTTTTAATCTGAATGATCTTGAAGTTTGAAAACTTACTCTTTGAAGAATCCCACATTTTTACTTCCTTCAATTATGTAAGACATATTAATTGAGACACTTTTTTTTAGTATACTCAATTTGGGTCTTAGTTGGACTGCATAATTATCAGTATTCCATAATCCACTGGGGAAGGAAATAGGGAACGTCTTTTAAAGAAAAGTGGGGTACAATGGATCCATCACTTGGATACCATACAACCAAGGGGTCTCAATGTGGATCTTGATTTGTATTTATTTCTATAATAGGATATAGTTATACACACTGGGTACATGATTATTATTTTTTTATTTGGCTTTATTATATAATTTTGTCTGTTTGCATTATAGGGTTTGTTGGATACCATACGGATTGCTACATTGCTCTCTAAAAAGGCACTTCTTTCACTATAGGCATATGGGTCACGGTTTCAATGCCTGCCTAAAACTAACACAGCGGCTGGAGAGGGTTGTGCGCATGCTGCAGCAATGATGCTTTGCTTTGTGGTTGCAGGGAAAGATATATCCATGTTGTATTTGGCAGGCAGTAACATCACAGGATGCAACCACGGCAGCGCTGGAACCTTCCTGCCACCAAGTGCAATGCACAAGGTTGTGATGCTATGGTGCTGGCTTTTAAGGGTAAAACAGATGCTAAGAAGATAACACATTACCTCCCAGGCACCTGTAAGCAGCCTTCTGGCAAGCAGTCCACAGCAAATTGCTTTTTAGAGGTGTGGAGAGGGCTGCCGCAAATGTAAATGAGCCCATGTCATAGCAACTCTGTAATGGTTGAATATGCAGTGCAGATTATGATGAATATGAGAGAGGAGAGAGAGAGAGAGAGAGAGAGAGAGAGAAATTTATACAACATTACAGTTATATCACCTGTAAAGGAAATGCTATAATATTTAAAAATTTTGGTAGTAAATAGTTTAAGAACTGTTTCATTGACAACCAATAATGCCTAAGGCAGTTCTGACTGTCTATTTACATCTAGCTAATCACTACTTTTCAGTCTTGTGTTATACTATATTGTATTCATCTCAGGAATTACATTAGGTACTGGTGACTGGCACAATGAGCTGAGGGCATTTCTCTTTTCCAGCATAAACAAAGGAGCACCTATTGTGTGTTAGACAGTTAGACCATAGCTCAATGCCAAGGGCAATGTTATAGAACTTGTCACAACAAGTTTGCAAAGAGGAAATGCATCTCAATATTCTCCTGTTTATATAGGTGTAATAAGAATTGCATAGCTCTATTGTATTTAATTTTTATTTTTTTTCTATAACACCAACTGGGTTTTGAAATATTCCAAAGTACAAAGCAAAGCAGAGCTATCTATCTATCTATCTATCTATCTATCTATCTATCTATCTATCTATCTATCTATCTATCTATCTATCTATCTTGGCATAAAACCCAAAAGTTCTGGCATATAAAGCACATTTACCCTCAGTGGGTTATTGGTACAAATACACTATGCCACAATAAAAGTGTACCTACATCTAAAGAGTGAAGACATTTTATGCATTTTATCAGAATTCCTTCTGAAAAATAGCAGTGTGCTTCCTGACATGTAACTATGCCTAGGCACTCATGTTCTGTATCCTTTTATCTTGACCAGTGTAGCCCAGATGTCCCCAACCTTCTTAAAACTGCCCAACCACTCATACTCCACCATCCCCTTCATACCATATCTAAATTAACGAGACCACACCTGAATTTTGGAGTATAAATGGCCATAGCAGCCCTTTTATTCACAAAATATTAATTCTCAAAACTTTAAACATAACATCTGTAACGACAACTTTTCACCCTCAGTCTGTTGGTCTTTGACGGCACCCCGAAATTCACACTTCTTTCACCACTACACTGCAGGACCTTTTCTCCATGATAGGCCTCCAGCCGTACCACCAGCTCGGAGACAACCCCCTTCCCGCAGTGCATCCATTACCATATTCCAGCTAACCATCCTACTGGAATACACGAGAGGGGCACATACTACCAATGAGCCCCCCACCACTTCCACTCGTATGTTTTCTGCCACCATCAAAGACCAAAAAACACTGCCACAGCCCGCAAGGATAACACCTTAACCTTAAGGGCCCCTCCACACCCGCAGGGCCTGCTGAATCCCTTCTTGCAGATCCACTGCTGAGAGGTGAAACCCATCTCCCTTAAGTACAGGCCAACATTGGATTCCAACTCGATGTGCCAGATGAGCATGCCCCTATTCCTGGCACCAAATCTCCCCACCACTTTGTTTACGTTTAAGCAAGCCTTGTTGAGCCTCGTTACTGATCATGCCATGGGCCACGTCTTCCATGCAACGATGTCGGACCACAACAGCAGCAGCATGTCAAGAAAAAAGCAGATCGGAGCTTCGGGAAATACGATTCCACCTCTAAAATCCATACTCAGATGTACCAGACCCCCAAAATTGTTTCCCCCAACATGAAGCACCAACATGTCCGGCAGTTGTTCCAGCCCATCATAACGGTGCACTTCGGGAACCACCCTACCCCACATCATCCCTGGTATCCTCAGCCAGTGTGTCAGGGACGTGCTGGGCTTGAACCTGGGACCTCTTCTGTGTCTGGCATTGACTCTTCCAATGGAGCTATCTGAGATGCTGGACAGTTCCCTGCCTGATCTGCTGGATAACCTATCTGATCCATTAGACTACTCTGCTTGGTGTCTTGATTACTGTTGAACTCTGAACCCCTTGCTCCTCCCATTTACTTCCTATAAAAGACATTCCAGAGATGTTGCTCCTTGCGGTTTGATCTGCTTCTGTTCCCTGAGTTCCTGATTCTGTGCTTGTATCCTGTTCCTGTGTTTGACCCGGCTTCCTGACCACGCTTCTGTCTCCAGTCCTGACCTTGGCTCGTTTGACCCTGCTCAGTTATCTGCCAGTCTGCCTGTTGCCAAGATTCGGCCTGGACTTTGACTACTCTCTGCCTGCCACTTATGATGTTTACCTTGATGTGTATGACCCGGCTTGTCTGACTCTGCAAACCTGCACCAGCTTACCTGCATCCTCTGCTCTGCGAGCTGCACACGCTGACCTGCATCCTTTGCAATGCAAACCTGCACCTGCTGACCTGCATCCCTGCTCTGCAAACCGGCACCTGCTGACCTGCATCCTCTGCTCTGCAAGCTGCACCTGCTGACCTGCATCCGCTGCTTCCGGAACCAGCCGTTCCAGTCTCCACTCGGCTCCACCACTCCAAGCAGTGAGGATCAGACAGGCACCCTTACCTCACCGTGCTCTTACCACCACTGTCCCCACTCCAGTGGTCTCCGAGCCGGGGTTGTACGGGAGGTCCCTCTCCGCACGTCAGGCTCACACCTAAGGTACGTTACAGTATCAAACCGCCATGCCTGGGCCTGCAGGAGATACCTTGCCTATGGACAATGTCTATCAACACCTTACAGCTCTCACTCAGATCGTGAAGTCTCTGCAGGGCAGCCACGTCCGAATGGATAAGCAGACACAAACTCAAGCCACCTCTGCAGATTCACCTCCAACCCCAACTTCCTCTAGTGGAATGATACCATCTCCTGAGCCCAGGGTCCCTGTTCCTGAGAAGTTTTTTGGGGATCGGAGTAAATTCTGTGTGTTTCGCAACGCATGTGAACTTTACTTTTCGTTGCTACCTCGGACTTTTTCATCTGAAGCCACCAAGGTGGGCTTTGTTATCGCTTTGCTGCAGGGGGAACCTCAAGCTTGGGCCCATCACCTACTTGAAGTCCGCCATGTAGTTCTAGACTCTCTGCCCTCTTTTCTTGATGCCATGGCCCGACTTTATGACGATCCACAGCGGACTTCTACTGCCGAGGCTGCTCTCCATGCGCTCCAGCAAGGCCGCCGAGCGGTTGAGGACTATGTGACTGATTTCAGACGCTGGAGCGCGGATACCCAGTGGAATGAGGCGGCTCTGCGGCATCAGTTCCGTCTTGGTCTCTCTGAAAGCCTGAAGGACGAGTTAGCATGGGTCGGTGTTTCTGATGTTCTAGAGACTTTAATTACTTTGTCTATCCAGATAGACCGACGACTCCGGGAGCGCAGAGCAGAAAGGTCTACCCAGCAGCTCCGCCCAGCTTGGATGCTACCCCGGATACTCGCCCCTGTGTACCCTGCCAGTGCCAGTACGGTTCCAACTGAACCCTCATCTCTCAACCAGACCGTCAAGCCAGGGCAGCTTGGACTAATGAAACATTCCCTATCGGCCAAGGAACGACTTCGTCGGCTGCAGAATTATCTATGCCTGTATTGCGGGGAACCCGGTCATTATGTCTCTTCTTGTCCCGCTAAACTGCGAAAGGTCCTGGCTACCTCTTCTCCCAAATACTCACCTCCATCTACCAATGCTACTCACCTGGCTCTTCCTATCTCTTTCCAACTACCAGGGAGGACAATACCAGTAACTGCAATAATCGACTCAGGGGCATGTAGTTGTTTTGTCGATCTAGACTTTGCAGCACAACAACACATCCCACTCCAACCTAAGACTCAGGGACTTTCCATTTTCCCTGCAGATGGGTCTCGCATCAAGTCTGGAGTAGTGACCCAGGAGACCCCTCCTTTGCCTGTGATCACCTCCATGGACCATAAGGAACTATTGACTTTGGATGCTATTGCATCTCCCATGTTTCCAGTTATCCTGGGTCTACCCTGGCTTCAGGCACACAATCCACAGATTAATTGGGGAACCGGAAGTATTAAGTTCCAGTCACCATACTGTCAACACCACTGCATGCTTCCATGTCCCAGCACCTCGGGGCCTCTGTTATGCCTGGATTCAGATACGAGCTTCTGTACCCAAACAATATCATGAGTTTCTGGACGTCTTCAGCAAGCGAGGGGCCGAAGTCCTCCCGCCTCATCGTCCTTACGATTGTCCAATCGAGCTTCTTCCCGGTGCTGAGATTCCTTTCGGACGGATCTTCCCCTATCTGAACGGGAGCTTGAGGTACTGAAAGAATACGTTGATGAGAACCTTAAGAGGGGTTTCATCCGTCCTTCCACTTCTCCAGCAGGGACAGGAATCTTCTTTGTGGAGAAAAAAGACCATTCTCTTCGGCCCTGTGTAGATTACCGGGAATAAAATAAAATCACGGTCAAGAACCCTCTGCCTCTGGTACCTGAACTTTTTCAAAGACTCAGGACTTCCTCTGTGTTTACCAAATTAGAACGGGGGGCATACAACCTGGTACGCATCCGAGCAGGGGATGAATGGAAGACTGCCTTTCGTACCAGGTTCGGCCATTACGAAAACCTAGTAATGCCCTTCGGCCTATGTAACGCCCCCGCGACCTTTCAGCATCTAGTCAATGATGTTTTCAGAGACTGTCTGGACATTTATGTAGTTGTCTATCTTGATGATATTTTGATTTTTTCCTCCTCTCTCGAGCAGCACCGGAAACACGTCAAGAGTGTACTCTGTCGTCTCCGCCAGCATGGACTGTACGCAAAACCAGAAAAGTGTGAATTCAAGCGACAGAGTATCCAGTTCCTTGGCCTAGTGATCTCTACAGAGGGATTCAAGATGGACCCACAGAAGGTTTCAGCTATTCTGGATTGGCCTGCACCTTCAGACAAAAAGGGGGTGCAGCGCTTCTTTGGCTTTGCCAATTTTTATCGGAGGTTTATCAAGGGATTCTCTGCTATTATTTTCCCGATTACGCAGCTAACGAAGCAAAATGCTCGATTCCAGTGGACATCTGAAGCACAGGCTGCTTTCACAAACCTAAAAATACTTTTTACGTCTGCTCCTATCCTAAGTCATCCCGATCCTGCCCTACCTTATCTACTTGAGGTAGATGCCTCAGAGACAGCGGTTGGAGCTGTTATCTCCCAGCGCCAAGGTCTCAAGGACTTGATACACCCGGTAGCCTTCTTCTCCCGTAAGCTTACCCCATCTGAGAGGAATTATGATGTTGGAGACCAGGAGCTCCTGGCCATTAAATCTGCCCTTGAGGAGTGGAGGTACTTGTTGGAGGGAGCAGCGCATCCTATACTCATTTACACAGACCACAAGAGCCTAGAGTATCTGAGAGCTGCCAAACGTCTGAGACCACGCCAGGCACGTTGGGCACTATTTTTCTCTAGGTTCTCGTTCCACATAACTTACCGGCCAGGCTCCAAGAACACCAAACCAGACGCTCTTTCCTGCATGTTTGATGATCCAAAAGAGGTGTCAGCTCCAGATACCATTCTATCGGAAGGCAACTTCTTACTTTTACAAACTAGCCTGATGTCTGGCTTGAAGCAAGCTTCTACAGGTGTGTCTGGTCCCTCTGGAATCACTCTGGTACCCAAGGACGGGTTACTTTGGAAGAATGACAAAATCTTTGTGCCAGAAGAAGTTCGAGTCACAGTGTTAAACTTGTGTCATGACCATCCCCTGGCAGGCCATTTCGGAATGCATAAAACCCTTGAACTGATTCAATGCACGTTCTGGTGGCCGGTTCTTGAAAAAGACTGCAGGGAATATGTAGGTTCATGTGCCACCTGTATCTGTAGCAAGACCACTAGAAGCAAGGCCTGGGGTCTGCTCAGACCCTTACCAGTCCCTGACCATTCCTGGAAAATGATTGCCATGGACTTCATAGTGGAACTCCCCCCGTCTGAAGGTTGCACAGCCATCTTTGTAGTGGTTGACCGTCTATCCAAGATGGCCCACTTCGTGCCTCTCAAAGGCACGCCTTCTGCCATGGAAACTGCCCAGGTCTTCATTAGGGAAGTAGTAAGGCTACATGGGGTCCCTGCAGACATCGTTTCGGATAGCGGGGTGCAGTTCACCTCTCACTTTTGGAAGGCTTTGTGCAAGGTCCTGAAGATTGAGTTGTCCATGTCCTCGGCCTATCACCCCCAAACTAACGGGCAAACTGAAAGAACGAATCAGACGCTCAAACAGTACCTCAGATGCTTCACCACCTTCATTCAAGACGACTGGGTAGCCTTACTACCCTTGGCAGAGTTTGCCTTTAACAACGCCAGTCATTCTGCTACAGGAAATCGCCATTTTTTGCCAACTACGGGTTTCACCCGACCTTCTTACCTGATCTCATCCCTGATTCAACAGTCCCGGCGGTCCAGAGTATCGTTGATTTCCTGACCTGTAACAGCAGGATATTGCACAAGCAGCCAATAAAAGGATCTTTGACAGGAAAAGGAGAGGGGAATTATGCCTGCAACAGGGTGACCAAGTATGGTTATCGACCACCAACCTTAAGATGGCTTGCCCCGCAAGGAAACTGGCACCCAAGTTCATCGGTCCTTTCCCAGTAAAACGGAAATTAAACAAGGTCTCCTATGAACTTGCCTTACCGGAGTCGTTGAAGATTCACCCAGTCTTTCACGTTTCCTTGCTGAAACCCGCAGTGCCCGACCCGTTACCAGACAGGGGATCGGGACCACCCGAGCCTGTAATCATTGACGGTGATGAGGAGTTCGAGGTGGAGGCCATCTTGGACTGCCGAAGAAGAGGGAACCAGCTTCAATTCCTGATCAAGTGGAAGGGGTACTGTCTGGAGGAGAACTCCTGGGAACCCCAACAGAACATCCACGCCCGAGAGTTAATCCAGGCCTTTTTTCGCAGTCACCGCCAGAAAAGAGCTCTATTGGGCACCCGGAGGTTGCCCTTAAGGGGGGGCACTGTCAGGGACGTGCTGGGCTTGAACCTGGGGACCTCTTCTGTGTCTGGCATTGACTCTTCCAACGGAGCTATCTGAGATGCTGGACAGTTCCTTGCCTGATCTGCTGAATAACCTATCTGATCCATTAGACTACTCTGCTTGGTGTCTTGATTACTGTTGAACTCTGAACCCCTTGCTCCTCCCATGTACTTCCTATAAAAGACATTCCAGAGATGTTGCCCCTTGCGGTTTGATCTGCTTCTGTTCCCTGAGTTCCTGATTCTGTGCTTGTATCCTGTTCCTGTGTTTGACCCGGCTTCCTGACCACGCTTCTGTCTCCAGTCCTGACCTCGGCTCGTTTGACCCTGCTCAGTTATCTGCAAGTCTGCCTGTTGCCAAGATTCGGCCTGGACTTTGACTACTCTCTGCCTGCCACTTATGATGTTTACCTTGATGTGTATGACCCGGCTTGTCTGACTCTGCAAACCTGCACCAGCTTACCTGCATCCTCTGCTCTGCGAGCTGCACACACTGACCTGCATCTTTTGCAATGCAAACCTGCACCTGCTGACCTGCATCCCTGCTCTGCAAACCGGCACCTGCTGACCTGCATCCTCTGCTCTGCAAGCTGCACCTGCTGACCTGCATCCGCTGCTTCCGGAACCAGCCATTCCAGTCTCCACTCGGCTCCACCACTCCAAGCAGTGAGGATCAGACAGGCACCCTTACCTCACCGTGCTCTTACCACCACTGTCCCCACTCCAGTGGTCTCCGAGCCGGGGTTGTACGGGAGGTCCCTCTCCGCGCGTCAGGCTCACACCTAAGGTACGTTACACAGTGAACACCAGCCTCCCTCCTTGAGATACCTAGCTGTCTGCCATCTGGTCTAACATCGACTATCCTGCCCCCCCAAAAGACATAAGAATGCCCCATAATTCAGACGAGGCATAAGTGCACTCCATCTGAAATACAAACGACAGAACACTACATAACACCAATACTATAACATGGTATCAGCACCACAGATAATGAACATAACAAACTAAAAGTAACCGTCGTCTTATCCCCGTGCCTTCCCCACCTATTCCGTCAATAGGTGCGGCCGAATGTATGCCCGAAACCTCTTTGATTCCCACCTTCCAATTTTCTTCACAGCCCCTGTGGCTGCCCAGATATGGAAGAAGTACAAGGCGTATTGTGTGTCATCCAAACCTGCCGCCCGAAGGCTTTTTAAAAGAACTGCAACAAACTTAAACATTGATAAATAGGACCCATCCCCGTGTAGCAAGAATAGCCCCTCTCTGGCTGGGCGAACCGTCCAGAACTCCCACACCACCCCCACCGGGCAAACCGGGAACCCGGTACTGAAAATAGCTGCACACCCTCTCCTTTTTCTTGTTGGTCCGTCTTTGATCTCCGCAGCCATAGTACTACCCAAGCGACCCCACATTCCATGTCCTGGACCAAAAGGCCACCTGCTACCCCCTAGACGGGCTTACCAACTCCCCGATACAAAAATGCCCCAAAGAACGCTAACACAAACGCCACCTTACACATAGAGTCTGCGTAGTCTACTGTGCACAAGGATCCCAAATGACCACAAACTACCTTAAGATTCGTGAATGAAACTGGACGCCACTTGTCCCTGTGCCTATGGACTTTCTTATAACCCTTAACAGCCTTACCCAAATTCTGTGGTGAAATCCGCCATGCCTTGTAACTAGAAGAAAAAAGGCTAGACCATCCAACTTCCGCTCATTGGCAGACACCGACCCCCCGTGTTCCATGGCTTGCCACATGAAAACCAGAGCCAGCACTTTAACCTAAACACCCCTTAGCACCACCCCTGCCTGTAGAACAAAACGCAACCATTCCCGCCATACCTTGGCGTATGCCAGCCACGTGGACTCACTCACTGAATGTCTGATTCATCCTGCGGCGACTCCAAGGAATCTCCCATAGCCCACCCGGGCAACGAATCCCTACCTCCCTTTGCCGAAGGAGCCAACTCTCTGAACCTGTCCCACTGAAACCGAGACATGGCATCAACCAGAGTGTTCTCAACACCCGGCAGATGAACAGCATAGAAAAATAGTTTAGTTACAAGCATCGCAGCCCCAAATGGCGCAGCAAACTGATCACCGGCCGTGATGACACTGAGTTGCGGTTGATGCCTTGCACCACTCCCATGTTGTCACTGTTCAACCTAATCCTCAAGTTCCTACAAGACTCCACCCATATCTCCATAGCCAGCACCACCGGAAATAGTTCCAAGCGCACCATGTTACAAAGAGAAAACCTGCTTCCACCCAGGACCTAGGCCAAGGTTCCGCACTCCACCATCCCCGATGGAATGCCCCATACCCGGTAGACCCAGCCGCGTCTGTACTTAACTCTAAATCAAAATTGCTCACCGTGCTGGACATCCAGACCGATCGCCCGTATGATTCCAAACGTGTGCTACACATTTAAAAAACCTCTCGATGTACCCTAGTAAGCCGCACAAAATGTGTCGGGGACCTAATCCCATACGTCGCCGTGACCAGCCGTAGATAAAACAAACCCTTCCCAGCGGGATAATGTGACAGGCAAAATTAAACCTCCCCAATAATGATAGCAATGTCCGAAGCTGCACCTTACGTTTTTTCCCGATCCCGCAAAACTCTACCCTGAGAGCCGCCAATTTGTCCTCAGGTAAACGACATTCCATTGCGCCAGAATCAATCACTATACCTAAGAAACTGATCTCCATAGTAGGGCTCTTAGTCTTGTCCGCCGCCAAAGGAACACTCAAGCTACCCACCATGTGCTTCAACCGGGACAAAAGAATTGCACACCCTTTGGACGAAAGTGGCCCCACACAAAGGAATTCATACAAATAATGGATGACATAATCCTGGCCCGACACATCCCCAACCACATATTGTAAAATGAACTGAACATTTCAAACCTGGCACAGGAAAATGGAGCAACCCATGGGCAGACAGCGATCAACCTAAAATTTCTCTTGCCAGCAGGACCCCAGCAGCCAGAAACTGTCCTGATGTACTGAGAGCAAGCGAAAAACTGATTTAATGTCAGATTCAGCCACGTACGCCCTTTGCCCCTATCTCCTTACCCCCCCTGACAGCTGCGTCAAACAAGGTGTATGACACCGTGCAAGCTTAGGGTCTATGGCAGGCAAGTCCGGCCCGCGGGCCAATCGCGGCCCCGGTTTTGAACGGCCCGCCTGGTTATCTACACATATATATCTTTTGTGGCCCCTGACGATCTCCCAGCGCCAGGGCCACAAAATATATACCGTATTTATCGGCGTATAACACGCACTTTTGTGTGGCTGTGGCAGTGTTTTTTGGTCTTTGATGGTGTGTACTCGGCTAGGCTCGGCTCCGCTCGCAGTCACGCCCAGTCCCGCCATTGGACGTGTGTTATGTCCATCATAGAAGCCGGGCCAAGGGGCGGGACTGCGAGAGGAGCCGAGTACAGCCAAATACACAGGACATCCGGCTCTATCTCGGCGACAAAATTTAAAACGAATAAAGCTTAATTTTTGGGCACGGCTGGCTGCAGATGGACACTTGGGCATGGCTGGCTGCAGATGGACACTTGGGCATGGCTTTGCTGCAGATGGACACTGATCATTCCTGGCAATGGTGAGTGCATTTCTTGCAATGATAGGTGCTGCATTCCTGGCAATGTTAGGTGCTGCATTCCTGGCAATGGTGAGTGCTGCATTCCTGGCAATGGTGGGTGCTGCATTCCTGGCAATGGTGGGTGCTGCATTCCTGGCAATGGTGGGTGCTGCATTTTTGGCAATGGTGAGCGCTGCATTCCTGGCAATGGTGAGTGCATTCCTGGTAATAGTGGGTGCATTCCTAGCAATGGTGTGTATTGCATTCCTAGCAATCGTGGGTGCTGCATTCCTGGCAATTGGGGGTCTGCAGATGGGAACTGACCCTTATTTTGCTTCACAGTTCTTTATTTAAAAATTTTCATTTTTTCCTGAAACTTCCTTCTTAAAGTGAGGTGTTATATGCCAATAAATACGGTATATCTAAATAATACGCCTGAGCTCGTCTCTTCACCACACACAGCCACAAAGGCAAGAGAATTCTTGTTGGGCAGTGTATTAGTGCTCGAACGAACACACTTAGACCAAATTTTAATGGTTCAAAGAATGTCAGGCAAAATGGTCAGCCCTCGAGCATGTTCACTTCATCAAATCTGGCCCTCTTTGAAAAAAGTTTGGACACCCCTGGTCTATGGCATTGTGACCGTATCCCCCCTTTGGGAAAGATAGGTGGGAATCAGGCGAAACTTGTTAGGTTCTTTCTTAGGCACCACCCCTAGCAGCGAAACAACTAAAGTCCGTTAAGGCCGCTCCAGGAACGAACCACCCCTGCGCCCCTTAGCAACTTCCTTAGTCAATTTCTTCGAAACCACCCCTGGGTGTTGCAATGCTCACCTCAAATTCCTTGCCATCGGCCAGACCTCGGACACAGAACATGGGATCCTAACCTTCTGAGCAACTGGAGCAACTGGAGGTTCGCCGCTTCCTGATCAGGGCATCTATTTTGGAAAGATTGCATCCTTTCCCCCCCTCACCTGTGTCATCCCTCCTGTGAGCAAACTCTGTGGTAAGCTTACCTGTCTGTAAGGTAACGGGACAGTGGATGCGCACCCCTCGTATATGGAGCACTCGTGCTTGAAATGGCAGGACCCCCCAAATTTACATGAGCCATCATTATACTGCCAACAGACCCCCCCCCCCCATTTTTCTCTGGCCACCACGTAAAAAAACAGAGCCGAACAATGTCCAGGGTTCCGTTGCCTTATAATGCTCACCATAAGGGCGTACGTCTGTAACCAGGGAACGAACGTCCTAGCAATTACCTGTATCACCGCTTCTACCCATTCACCTTCTTGGAGTCATCCGACTTAAACTTATCCAAATTAAATTTTCAAAAGGCAGTAAGGAGAAGATCACTACATACTCCCCCTTGCAAATGTTGTCCCGGGCCTCCTGCTTCAGATGTGCCCCCAAATGGCTCTTAAAAGCACACCTACACTTCGCGTCTGTGATCCTCACCAATCCTTCCATCCCGAGCCCTCCTACGACGTGCTCGCCACTTCTCCAGCTTTTGCACAGACAGCCGCAGTTTTCGAGGAGAGAGTGGGAGGCTCCGTCGGGGTCGTTGGGACACCCGTAACCTGGGATGGGATAGTAGGGGCCCCATTCCGGACTAATCCCCCCCCATCCGCCTTACCCCCCGCCACTTGTGGTACCCCTGGTGACACCCGCGGGGGCTGACCCTGTCCCCTCGCAAAATGCAGTACTAGATTCCGCAATCCCCCCAGCCAATACAGGAACTGTGACTCCGACCCAGAACTGGCGGGTGGAGTGACCGCCACCCGGGGGCCATCTGCATCCCTTCTAATTGTCCCTGCTGCCCCCCCTTCTCCGATCCCAACAAACCACCCATTGCATCAGTGTAAGAAGAGCTAGGTAAAAACAGGTGACTCACCAGGCTGACCAGGAAGGACCCCCGCAGCCGCCGCTCCCATCTCCATCGGTGCCGCAAGTCTCAGCAACTCCTCTTCCTTAGACCAGGAACAGCTCCACTTCGGACCGTACTTCAGGAGCCTGTTGAGGTAAACTCTGCAGCTCCCAAGCAACGAGGGCCTGGAGGCCGTGGGTCCCTGCCATAGCTGCGACCATACACCAGCACCGGACCCCCCCAGCTGCCATGCTACCACGCATGCTCACTCGCGTGGAGCCCTGACCAGGCCTTTCTCCTCTTTCTCCACCGCTCTGGCGAAAATGGTTCGTGTGTATGCTTTTACGACTCTTCAAAAAGCGCGCATGCTCAGAATCAAGTATGAGACGGGAGCACATCTTCTGGTAAAACAAGCCTTCGTAATGGAGGTAGAACATTCGTCACGCTGTAAATTATTGCATCGTTTAAATGTTGTGCATTTAAATCTTCTTTAGAATGTTACAATAATGAAAACGAATGAACTTGTTTTGCTGCTGATATTCACACAGAGTTCTGACTATCTATTTTAAACCTTTTTCATGCTGCTCTTAAGAATATTTAGCTGTATTATATCGTGCAAGATCTTCTGAATATTTTAATGTTTTTTTTTTTTTAGACAGATGTTAATTGTAATTTGTCGATGTTTTGATAGTGATCTCCCATATTTTTAAAAAAATTTTGTTGTGTCAAGTTTACACCCAATTTTTTTTAAAGAACACCTTTAATGATTTTTTTTTGGTGTTATCTGTCCCTTTTCTTTTTTTGGGTCAAATGTATCTGCTTACTCCAAAGGTAAATAAATAATTATTCTAAAAACACATAGTCAAGCTTGAACTTAAACCAAAAAAACATTTATTCATGTATAGAACAAAATAAATAGAAGGCAGCGCTGGAGAACCTGCTGCCATTTGTGCATCCCTGGGACCCCAGAGCACACATCAACCCTGTGTGGACACTAAAATTGGGAGCTTGAGAAGCACAACAGTTGTGAGCACAATCTGATGCTGGACTCCCAGAGGTCAGGAACAGCAGCAGGTGATATACATGTCCCAAGTCTGTGGTATTACAACAGGCTGCCTTCTGTCCGACCACAATGAAGTAAGGCCATCACTTCCTGGTCTTCTTGGCAGCCTTCCCTGCAGCCTTCCCTGAAGCCTTCTCTGCAGCCTTCCTTCTGCGTGTGGCTGGAGGCTGGGCCACTGGAGGGGTACTCCTGTCAGGAGGTGGAGGAGGAGGTGGAGGAGAAGGGGGTGGCGCAGAAGTAGAAGGTGGAGGTGGAGGAGGAGGAGGTTGAGGTTGGGAAAGCTGTGCGACCTCACATATGGCCGTATTGGGGTAATTCTCTCCATCACCCCCTTGTTCGTGCTCCATGCTCATCACCTTGAACTTGGCCTCAACTAGGCCGGCAATGGCCTCTTCAGGGGATGTGGGCTCCTGGAGGGTGGCATGTGCCTCTCTAATAAGGGCCATTGCAGCCTCACTTGTGGTCCTGTCCCTCCTGCTTCTTTTAGGAAGGCGGATGGGAGGCACCTGAGATCTTGTGCTTCTACTCGTGTCGGCCACCTCCTGTCTGCCACTGGGCCCTGCCACCTCCTGTCTGCCACTGGGCCCTGCCACCTCCTGGCTCACAGTGGGCCCTGCCACCTCCTGGCTCACAGTGGGCCCTGCCTCCTCCTGCCTGACAGTTTACAGACCCTCCTCCTGGGTGATTTCATCCTGTGTATGAAAAAGGGACATAGTTTATTTTTTTGGTTTATTTTTTTCACACAAATTTGAGATCATGAATGTAGCAATTTGAATGTAAATCAAGAGAAAAGACAAATAATTTTAGGACTACATCAGATTGACTATTTTGCACCCAATTTATGGCAGACTAATGTCTATAGATATTGATTTCACTTTTGTATCCCAAAATAGTTTCTGTTTTTCATATTGGCTTATTTTTCCTGCATTAATTTTCTCAGAATACCTTTTCATTAATTACTATACCTGGCTCCAGATGTCCAAATCAGCTTCTTCCAGGATGGCTGCCTCCTCTTGCTCCAGAGAAGGCTCAGGTTGGCTGCAGGGAAGTCTGGGGGGAAGAGTGGACAGTCATGGCCTTGCCTCAATGTGGTCATCCAGAAAGGACATCCTGCTGTAGTACCACAAATTCGGGACATACACATCATCTGCTGCTGCTCCTGACCTCTGAGAAGCCAGGACCTTAGAGCGTTCAGTCCTGTATGTGCCTCTCAAGCTCCCAATTTTAGTGTCCACCTGTTTTGCTGTTGCTGTGGGCACCTTGGTATGCACAAATGGGAGCAGGCTCTCCAGCGCTGCTTTTCTTACCCCTTTTTTTCTATGTATGGGTTTTTTTGTTTCCGACAGAGCGGGCAGCCCCCCTACTGGTCTAAAAATTCCGCAAGGAATTCCTTGTCACTGAAAAAGACATTCATTTTGGGTCTGCAAGCCAAAAAAAACCACCAAAAAATAATGTGAGTCACACAGTCTAACCTCCTGTAAATCTTAGTCACCATATATATCCTCCAACATTCTCTAGACAGTATAGGCCACCAATTTCTCAAAGTCTCAAAATCACATACCTTCGTTCGCACGTCTGTCACTTTTACTCCTCTCTCCGCGCACCAAACGTAATCTAGTCACATGTGTGTTTGCTATATATACACCACGCATGCGTAAAACTACTCACACGTCGCTCCGCACACGTCGCCCGCCCATGACGTTCTAAGTAACATCTTTTCCCCGCCCCTTCTCTTTCGGCACGCAGACAGATATGGCGGATTCACAGCAGGTGTCTGCTAATTCCTCAAATAACGAGGAGGAGACAAGCCCGGAGACTGAGGAAACGTCACGATCAGGGAGGAGATTCAAGGCATCTAATATGTCTTACGCGGAGATGGCGGAGATGGTGGACATATTGCTAAAGTCGGATTATGACGCAAGAGTAAAATTTTTGAACAACAACAAAGTGTAGCTTCTTTTTCAAATACACTCTAATCTTATTTGTGTATATTTTTGTGGTTCATAGTGAAATAGTTGGTATTTACTAAAGGAAAATACACTTGGCACTACAAATGCACTAAGACAAACTAGGAGACAGGAAAAAACAAAAGTTAAAAGATTTAATCAGATTTTTAATTAGTTCTTTCTCCAAGAAGATTTGCACATGGCCTGGCATAGGAATTGCCCCCCTACCCGTGAAATATTCCAGATATTTCTCACGAACCTCATGGGCATTTTGGGGGGGCAAGCCAGGACGGGCAGATTCGAGGCCCGGCAGGGTATTGCCATATGAAAGTCCTGCCTCAGGCAATATTGACGCCATATAATTTGTTGATTTTCGGCTCAGAAAATTATGGAGCACACAGCAGCATAAAACAACATAGTTAATTTTGTACTCCGCCAAGTGAATAGGAGTCATAAAAAGGCGGAACCGGCTGGCCATTATCCCGAAGGCATTTTCTACGACTCTTCGGGCCCTGGCCAGCCGGTAGTTGAACACCCTCTTCTCTGGGGTCAGGGTCCTCTGGGGAAATGGCCTCATGAGGTGCGGTCCGAGTCCGAAGACTTCATCAGCCAAAAAACCAAAGGGGAGTCCTTCAACATTCCCTGCATCCGGTGGCAATGCAAGGTCGTCACTCTGGAGACGGAGGGCAAACTCCGTCTGGATGAAGGATCCCCCATCGGACATCCGGCCATTCTTCCCCACATCCACATAGAGGAATTCATACCATGCTGACACCACCGCCATCAGCACAATGCTATGAAACCCCTTGTAGTGGTAGTAGTAGGACCCAGAACGGGGTGGCTGCACGATGCGGACGTGCTTCCCATCAATGGCTCCACCGCAGTTGGGGAAGTCCCACCGCGTGGCAAACTCCGATGCCACAGTCTGCCATTCCTGTGGCGTGGAAGGAAGCTGTGGAGTCAAACAAGATAAAAAAATATTAGTACTTTTGCACATAACATTGCAAGCAGATTATAATAAAATACATTCGAGCCCAACATCAATCAAAATCTCTGTTTAATGTGTTTTTAAAAAGTATAATGGAAAGCTCAAGTATCATATTCATCACCCCCTCTGATGGTCCATTATAATCAAATTTGGGGGGGGGGCTAGATGTGTTTGGCCACAGGATAGCATTGCAGTGGCGGTGCGTCCAGAGTGGGCGCTGGAGCGCTGCCCCCTCTCTCCCGCGCCCGTCACTCAGAACAATACATAGGTTCATGCCTTGCATTAACCTAGGTATTGTCAATGCCGCCCATTATTCAGGTGGATGGCCCCCTGTTGAGCGACGGCCATATGAATAACTGCGGCATTTTTGGGGTGAAAATTGCCTATCAGAGACAGGGGGGCAAATAGCCTTGGCGATTACAGCCTGAGGGATGTAATTGGCTTCATAAAAGTTAACCAGGGGACGCAGGGGGGGTGCATTCCTTGGGTAAACACTGACAGGCTCCTCTGCCAATCATGTTCACCAAGTCTGTTTACCGGTAACCTGATTGGTTGATGCAACATCGAGGGCAGGAGAAGACATCAAGGAGAGAAGAAGGATGGCACTGACCAGAAGAAGGTAAGTGCAGGGCTGGGGGGGAACTGGCTACATTGGAGGGGGCAAACTGGCTGCATTGGAGGGGGCAACTGGTGGCGTTTAATAGGCACAGTCGCAAAAATGGAGGAAGTTTATATATAAAATTTTGGGGTGGCCCCCCAAACATTTTGACCAACAGCCGCCACTGATGGAGAGGTTAGTGAAGGGAAATATGCATGGAGGAGAAAAAAGGGGCATTTAAAAGCTTCCAGCATGCATGAGGACAAAGGGGACATTCTCAGCATATTACAATCATGGTAATTAGGGAAGGATGAAAGAAATACAATACATTAGCATACAGGAAATACATAAAATGTGATGTTAATGGAGAAAACTTACCCTAATATAGTCCTTCTGCAGGACTTGTATAATGGCAGAACAGGTGTCTGCGATTATGAGGCCCAGAGCCTGGGGGGAGATGCCTGTCGTGAACTTTGCTCTGCACTGATGGCTTCCCGCATAACGGTGTCCTGCCTGGTAATATAGGGGGACACCAAAGCCAAAAGATGCTGAAAAACGGGGTCAGACATCCGCAGAAAATTCCTGTAGTCCTCAGGATTATTCTCCACGATCTCCCGCAGCAGAGGCATATGACAGAATTGGTCCCGCTGGAGCAACCAATTCTTGGTCCATGAACTCCTCCTCACCCCGTTCATGGACTCGTCTTGGTCCAAAACAAGCAGACCAACACTAAGCGCCCACACAGCACGAACTCGACGACAAGAACGTACCCGCGACATGGCTAGGAAACGGTCGTCTTATCAGAACGTACTAAACAGAACGCACTTTAGAACAGCAAGGCCTATGAAGAACGAACTGAAATTCAGAAACGAACGGGCAAGAACGCACTGTAAAACAGATACGACCTGCCTACACGCCCTGAAAGACAAGATACGAACCCACAAGCACAAACTGAACCGCAGAAAACGAACTGATAGCACGAAGACTGAAAAGCGCGAATCGTCTCTTCCCAAACTTTTACTTCACACGCGGTAACACGAGATCAGCAAAAGCAGCCCAAGGGGTGGCGCCAGGGAAATCGATCTTCCCCTTTATACTGCTGTCGTACGTGCTGGACGTGACCGCGCAGAACAACGACGAGATTTGGAATTGTCAGTGTGTACGCATGGAAAGCTTGACGAGAAACTCGTCAAGGTTAACAAGAATCTCGTCCAGAAAAACGACGTGTTTTTAACGACGAGAAACTCGGTCGTGTGTACGAGGCTTCAGAGTTGGTTTTGCTACTACTTTCATTCATTCTGTGGATTTGTGCTTCCTCCACCTCTCCTTCCGCTGCTGAAGCTGCCCATAGATAGATAGAAATTCAGCAGGGACTGGACAAATTGTGATCCATGTATGGGAACTGTGGTTGTACAGAAATCAATCTACCGGTTGACTTCTATATAATCACCCCGCTAGAAAATGTCCTCTCGATCAGCACTACAGGCTATAGCCTACAGCTCCGATATGTGTATTCTGACAGTGGGGAAGTCTCCCAGCTGTCAGAATACAAAGACACACCTTGAATGTGTGGATGGGACAATAAGGTCAGTTTTTTTTTTCACTCAACCCCTTGGTTAAACAAAAAAAAAAAAACTGACCAATTTATGGCTTCACCACAGTCACTAAGAGAAGTAAAAATACTCTTCAGACGTAAAAATTTACATTGCAAGGTACACAGTGTACAAGGAGGTATTGCAAGTTAAAGCGGAGCTCCGCTGTTAAAAAAATATTAAAAGCCAGCAGCTACAAATACTGCAGCTGCTGACTTTTAATATTAGGACACTTACCTGTCCTGGAGTCCAGCGATGTCTGCAGCAGAAGACGAGCAATCGCCCGTCTATCTGCTGCCCCCACCGCCATCCTCGGTGAGGGAATCAGGAAGTGAAGCATTCGGCCTATGGCGCATGCGCGAGTCGCGCAGCGCCATCCTCACTGGTCCCCGCTGTGTCCTGGGAGCCATGTGTTTCTACCCGCAGAATACCCGCAGAGAGGACTCCCGGAAGTGGGTGCAAATACCTGTCTTAGACAGGTATCTGCACCCCCATGAAAGGTGCCAAATGTGACACCGGAGGGGGGAGGGTTCCGATGAGCAGAAGTTCCACTTTAAGGTGGAGCTCCACTTTAATAATGGAGATCAGATTAGCTATAGGAAGCCTACAGGAAATTCAGCTGATTAGTTTTGTGCCCTCCCCATACCTCTTTGGAGTATAGATTACCGTATATACTCGAGTATAAGCTGAGTTTTTCAGCACATTTTTTTGTGCTGAAAATGCCCCCCCCCCCCCCCGGCTTATACTCGAGTCACCTTTTTGTGCCTGATCTCCTTGACTTTGAGGACCCGGTACCGGCCAGCCGTAGGTCCCCTGGACCCCAAACTTGGCACACATATAGCCTCACTCTTCCTTAATAAGTGTGCAAAGTTTTTTGTCCAGGGGACCTACGGCCGGGGAGCACCGATTTTTCAAACCCGGCACCCCTTCCATAGACTCCAATGTTAAACGGTAATTTCTCTGGTAACTTTGGGGACCCTGTACTGGCCATCCGAAACTTGGCACACATGTAGCCCCAGTTATCCTCTAGAAGTTTGCTGTCTGGGGGACCTAGGACTGGAGAGCACCGATTTTTCAAAGCCGGGCACCCCTTCCATATACTCCCATGTTAAACGTAAGTCTGGTCATGGACACAGTGAGGCATGGGCACAGTAAGGCAGGCACATGGACACAGTGAGGCATGCAGATGGACACCCTAGGCTTATACTCGAGTCAATAAGTTTTCCCAGTTTTTTGTGGTAAAATTAGGTGCCTCGGCTTATATTCGGGTCGGCTTATACTCGAGTATATACGGTACTCAGTACTGGTCCGCTCTAAATGTTTAGAATAGTGCTCAGACCAACACAAAAAATCTGGCTGTGACAGTTTTAAACACACCAAAACAAATTTGTCTGACAGTTGGTGGCCAGCACATTGGTTAGAGGAAAATGTATGTGAACTAAAATGTATGTCAATCTAAAGCTTTCTATACCATTGGTGATCAGATGAAAATTCTTCAATTACAGTGCCTCTAGAGCACCTTCTTACAAAAAGTGGCACAATTGTCTAATTTTCTTTTTCTTTCTTTCTTTTTCTTGATCTGGTAGCCGTAGTCTTTTTCTTGTTGGCTAAAACTATGCTGTCATGGGCAGGTTAATGAATTGTAGGATTTTTAAACCAAAACCATGAATTGGGACCACCTTTCACAGAAAAGGAGTTTTTGTATGGCTCCGTCTACTCTAATTGGCATTTCTGCCAGCTCTTTGGTACCCTTGTTTCCTAGAAACCATAGTAGCTGTATGGGTTGCTATGACCGTAGTTACTGTATTCCACTGGAACAGCGTAATGGACAGCTGAGCTTTTAGAATCATATATAGACATAGACATGAAACATCAAGTCTATATATGACTCCAAGGTTTATAGAATAAGAGGAGTGCCATACTAATAGATGAGAGTCCAAAAAGTCAAGCCAGTGGGGGTTCTTTTCTGTGAACCATAAATCAATTTTTATTCATTATTTCTATTTATACTTGTATAGATGAGTCCAGTGTTTGAGAATTACTTAAAGTTCCACCCAAAAATGTAAGCTTTTTGGAATCCTCCCCCCCTCCGGTTTCACATTTTGCACCTTTCAGGGAAGAGAAAGGAGCAGATACCGGTGTAATCCAAGTATTTGCTCCCACTCCTGGGCATAGGTCGCCGCGGCGACCTACGCCATGTCCGGTGCCTCTTCCATTCCCCCCGCTGTCTTCTGGGAGACACAGAGTTCCCAGAAGACAGCAGGGACCAGTGGGATCACGCAGCGCGACTCGCACATGCGCAGTAGGGAACCAGTAAGTGAAGCCACAAGGCACTTCCTGATTCCCTTACCGAAGATGGCGCCTCTACCCGAGAGCCGAAGGACAGATCGTCTTCGGGTGCCGACATCACAGGCGCTCAGGAAAGGTAAGTGTCCATATATTAAAAGTCAGCAGCTGCAGTATTTGTAGCTGCTGACTTTTAATATTTTTTTTTCGGCTGAACTCCACTTTAAAGTGATACTAAAGTCTTGTTTGTTTGTTTGTTTTTTGTTAAAAATAACAAACATATTATACTTACCTGCTCTGTGAAGTGGTTTTGCACAGAGCAGCCCCAATCCTCCTCTTCTCAGGTCCCTCTTCGGTGCTTCTGGCCCCTACCTCTAGTTGAGTGCCCCCACAGCAAGCAGCTGTCATGGTTATGCAGTAATGTTTGCCTGTCAGCTCACCTCTCCATGTGCTCAGATTAAGAGGCCAGCCACTCTCACCTGGCTGCTTAAGTAATCTCTCCTCTAGCATGGCTCCACCTCAGCCCCTATCAGGGAACTCTACATTAACCTGTGCACTGCAAGCCAGCCGTGCTGATCAATATTGTGTGTTTGGTTTCCTGCTTGCCAAGTGCTCTAAGTCTGTCTCTGTTTTACCGATCTTGGCTTGTTCTCAACAATCCCTGCCTGCCTGTGACCCTGACCTTTGGCGTGTTCTATGTTTATCCTTGTCTGCTAGTCGCCCCAACCTTTGGCTTAACCCCTTACTATGTCTTGTTATCCTGGTCTGCTGCTTCCTCTCTATCCTCCTGTAGCCTACTATGAGCGTGAGCTGGGGGACTCTGGGGGCCGCGACCTGGAGCCAGTTGCAACACAGTCCATCCTCACCACTAGAGGCTCTGGTGAAAACCTACTGGCTCTTAGACTCCGCGCCCTGGGGAATCTTAGGCTCTAGCTCCCTGTGGGATCTGTGTTGGTGCTCCAGTGGATCTTCCTTCCTTAACCACCCAGAGTTACATCCGCAGCAGTCAGCCGTAGGGTCCACTACCTTAGCGGTGCACTCCTGACCCCAACGGTGTGCATCTGTCACCTGGCCTCAGGTGACCTGACAGCAGCTTGCTATAGGGGGCACTCGAGTCGAGCCACAGCTCCCTGTGTCCCCTCAGACACAGAGCCACGGCCTGGCCCCTTTATCTCCTAATTGGCAGACTGACTTTGATTGACTGCAGCGGGAGCCAATAGCGCTGTGCTGCTGTCTCAGACAATGAGGAGAGATGTCCCGGCCAGCCGCGACACACTTGTAACATCGCTGGATCTCTGATGGACCTCAGGTAAGTATTAGGGGGGCTGTTGCACACAGAAGGCTTTTTATCTTAATGCATAGAATGCATTAAGATAAAAAACCTTCTGACTTTACAACCACTTTAATTAATACAGGTCATCAAGATTTACGTTTTGTATGATCACTTGCTATTCAGAAAAATCTGCACACTAATGTTGAACACAATCAACATGATCATTGTTAGTTTTGCTTTTTGTGATCATTGGATAGGGAGACAGAAATGTGTTGGAAAATAATTTATTTTAAAATCTATGTCAAGGCATTATCCAGATTCGTCTATAACCCTCCCACTCCCCACAAGAGTGTGTCCAGTATTGTTTATTTATTTATTCTATTAACTTCCTCCTGTAGGAAGAAACAGTCTTTTTTAGTCACAAGGACAATATTACGAGAATGGTAAAATTCCTGCAGGGGCAGCTGCTGGGAGCTTAGCTGCAGGTAACATAGGTACACCCCAAAACATCTCCTAAGACTGAGTAATTTCCCTACAAACATTGTGTAAGCAAATGCTTGGGAGTCAAGGCATCAGCATTGTTTTCCTTATAAAAAATAAGAAAAAATAAGAAATTAATGTATGCATGTGAAGTAGGACAGAGGTGTCAATAGGCAGAGTTCTAAAGCCCAGCATGCAGAGATGACAATGCTGTTTGGGTTTTCAGCATAGCAAGGAGCAAGTAAAGAGCACACTGAATTTTTGGCAGATCAACATTATTTTTCTGCACTTACAGTATTTTTAAGGAGATAATGCATGTATTGCAGAGATGTACCGTATTTTTTGTTTCCCCTGACAAATACTTTAGATATATTTATTTGGGTAGTATCCAACCCCTATCACACCTCCCCCTTGATTATATTTAAAAACTCTGTTTATGTAAGTCATATAAAAATTGTTTATTGGTTCTTTAAAACTTCAATATAGAGCAACAAATATCAAGTGGCAGATTTCCACTTCTATATTTGCTCAATGAATATCGAAATTATAGTTTGATTCTTATTTTTAATTTTGTTTATTGTTAGAAGAATGTCTGATTTCAGTGTGGAAAGTCCCAATAATTTCTTGTGGCAAATGGACAATACAGGTATTACCAAGATAATTTTGCAGCTCTGGAAAAAAAGTGTGTAAACATATGAAATAATGATCAGGATTCAAGATTTGTCTGTAAATGATTGCTTCAAAATGTAAAATATTACATTCAGAAAGCACAGTATACCGTATATACTCGAGTATAAGCCAACCCGAGTATAAGCCGAGGTACCTAATTTTACCACAAAAAATGGGAAAACGTATTGACTCAAGTATAAGCCGAGGATGAGAATGCAGCAGCTACTGTAAGTGGAAGATGGTCAACAATGCCCATTTGCACGCTTCACTGTGCCCATTGCAACCTCACTGTGCCAATTGTCACTGTGCCCAACCTCACTCTGCCCATTGCCACCTCACTGTGCCCATCCTTACTGTGCCAATCCTCACTGTGCCCTCACTGTGCCCGTTGTCAGTGTACCTGAAATTGAGAGGCTGTGGGCGTCCATTCATTGTTTCAAACTCGCGGTCTCCTCCTGGTCCCTTCCGTGATAGGCGTTTCTCAGCAGACACAGTTCCGCCTATCACGAACGTTCTCTCATCCTCGGACTCAGTTTCCCAGCAGACACTGTGTTCAGTGTTCCGCCCATCACGGACGTCCTCTTGTCCGAGGATGAAAAGACATCCATGATTGGCGGAACATTGAACACAGTGTCTTCTGGGATAGGTTAGGATGAGAGAACGTTCGTGATTGGCGTTTCTCAGCAGACACAGTTCCGCCTATCATGGAAGGGACCAGGAGGAGACCGCGAGTTTTAAACGATGGAAGCCCGCAGGCTCTCAATATTTTCAGGTACACTGACTCGAGTATAAGCCGAGGGGGCATTTTCAGCCCAAAAAAAAGGGCTAAAAATCTCGGGTTATACTCGAGTATATACAGTAATTATTTTTAAACCGTATGCCAAGTCAAAAACATTTTTCTAGTTTGCGATGAAGTGGGGGAGGTTTAGAGCTCTGTTTTTACTTCTATCCAGGGCTCAGTTAAAGAGTTTTTTACCCTCACTTTCTGTCCTGCTGTCAATGTTTTACCAGACTGGAAATTAAAGTGGTTCTAAAGTCAAAAGGTTTTTGACCTTAATGCATTCTATGCAATAAGGTAAAAAAAAACTTCCACTAGCTGCTCCATTCCATTGGCTCCTGCTGCTGTCATTCAAATCCAGTGAGGAGGGAGTAGAGGGCGGGGCCGAGCCTTGCTTTGTGTGTCTATGGACGCACACAACCTGTGTACACAGCTTGCTATGAGGGCACACACAGAAGAGGAGGGGTGGAGAGTGCTGGAGGGGGTGCCAGAGGAGGAAGTAAATGACTGCTCTGTGCATGTCAGAAATAATGAATCAGACCGAGACAGAAGTGCAGTTAAATACACTAGTTTAATAATAAATAATAAGAAGGTAAACAGAGTAAACGTAGTCAAAACATAGCCAGAGTTCAGTAAACGGATCGGGTAGTCATCCAAGCCAAAGTCCAAATGCCAGCGATAAAGGTAATAGAACAGCAAACAGGATCCGTAGCCAGAGGGGACAGCAGTCAAGCAGGTCTTCAACTGGAACGCAGGAGAAAGTCTCTTTTGATATTAACACTGGCGAAGGTGAAGATCAAATGAACTGGAAGTCCTTAAGTAGGCAAAGCTGACGAGCGGATCATCAACAGGTGGATCACTGTGGAGAAATGGAATCTGGCAATTAGTTGACAGCTGAGCTGCTAGCACAGAGAAGGAAGGGCTGAACCAAGCCCTAACAGTACCCCCTCCTCAATGACCCCTCCCCCTCGGAGGACCACCAGGCTTGAGGGGAAAACATCTATGGAAATCACGGAGGATGACAGGGGCATGTACGTCCGAGGATGGGACCCAAGAGCGTTCCTCCGGACCGTACCCCTTCCAATGCACCAAGTACTAAATGCGCCCATGGAACCTACGGGAGTCAACAATGGACTGTACTTCATACTCCTCATGGTTCTCAACCTGTATAGAGTGAGGACGTGGCACAAGGTGGTAAAACAGTTGCAGACCAAAGGTTTCAATAAGGAGACTTGAAACACATTAGAGATACGCATACTGGAAGGAAGGTCCAACGCGTAAGCCACTGGGTTTATCCTGCGAAGGATATGGAAAGGCCCAATAAACCGAGGTGCAAACTTCAGAGAAGGAAAACGAAGTCGGAGGTTGCGAGATGACAGCCAGACCCTGTCCCCGACCTGGTAGGAAGGCGCAGGCAGGCGTCTGCGGTCAGCATGGAGTCTGTACCTCTCGTTAGCCTGTCGCAAAGCCTCCTGGACTTGTACCCAAATGGAACGAAGACCACGGAGATGTTCCTCTAATGCAGGAATACTCTGAGGAACAAACGAGTCAGGCAACATGTAAGGTTTTAAACCATAATTCGCCATAAACGAGGACAAACGGGAAGCAGAATTCAGAGCGCTATTGTGAGCAAACTCCGCCCATGGTAAGAGGTCTGACCAGTTGTTGTAATGGTCAGAAATATAGCAACGCAGGAATTGCTCCAAGGACTGATTGGCTTGTTCTTCTGCTCCATTAGACTGTGGGTGATACGCAGAGGAGAAAGCAAGCTGAATTCCCAACTGTGCACAAAAGGCTCACCAGAACCGGGACACAAACTGACTTCCCCTGTGAGAGACAATGACCATGGGTAGGCCATGTAAACTAAAAATCTCCCGAGAAAAAATGGAAGCCAGTTCCTTAGACGTAGGCAACTTCTTAAGTGGAATACAGTGAGACATTTTCGAGAACCGGTCTACCACCATAAGGATAACTGTGTTGCCCTGGGAGTTGGGTAACTCCACAATGAAATCTATAGACAGGTGGGTCCAGGGCCTCTCACCATTGGGTATGGGTTGTAGGAGGCCCACTGGAAGGTGTCGTGGAGTCTTACTCTGAGCACACACGGAACAGGCAGCTATGAAGGCGGCTACATCGGCACGTAGACTAGGCCACCAGAATTGTTGGGAAATGGCCCAAAAGAGCTGATTCTTCCCAGGGTGGCCAGCAGCCTTGGGAGAATGGTAAGTCTGGAGCATGGCAGTACGGAGACTCTCTGGAACAAAGCAGCGGTCACAAGGTTTTTCAGGAGGGGCATCAACCTGAGCAGCCAGAATTTTGTCACCCAAAGGAGAAGTGAGACTGGTGCGAACCGTAGCCAGAATATGATCAGGAGGAATCACAGGAACCGGAAGCGACTCCATCCTGGAAGTGGAGGAAAATTGTTGTGACAAGGCGTCAGCCCTTACATTCTTAGTACCGGGTAAGAATGAGACAATGTAATTGAAACTTGACAAGAAAAGAGCCTATCGTGCCCTTCTGGGAGAGAGGCGCTTAGCCTCAGCCAAGAACGTGAGATTCTTATGGTCAGTAAGAATGAGAACTGGCACAGTGGTACCTTCAAGGAGATGTCTCCATTCTTTCAGGGCTAAAATGATCGCCAAAAGCTCTCTGTCACCAATCTCGTAATTGCACTCCGCAGGTGACAATTTCTTGTAAAAGTAGCGACACGGATGCATAGCGCTGTCAGAGCTAGGACATTGAGACAGAAGGGCGCCAACTCCAGTCTCAGAAGCATCGACTTCAAGGATAAAAGGCAACATGGGATCAGAATGTGCCAACACAGGAGCAGAAACAAAGGTAGTCTTAAGACTCTCAAAAGCCGTAATGGACTCTGGGGACCAACTCTGTGGGTTACCGTCCTTTCTGGTCATATCAGTCAGGGGCTTGACCAGAGACGAGAAGTTACGAATAAACTTCTGATAATAGTTGGCAAAGCCAAGAAAGCGCTGCAGAGGACGTAAACCCACGGGTCGAGGCCACTGTAGGACTGAAGAAAATTTCTCTGGGTCCATCGAAAAACCAGGGACTTGGAAATTATGAGGATATTGTTGAGATAAACCACCACACATAACTGCAACAAGTCTTGGAGGACATCGTTAATAAACTCCTGGAAAACTGCTGGAGCGTTGCAGAGGCCGAAAGGCATTACAAGATACTCATAATGACCTGTTCTGGTATCCACTCGTCGCCCTCCTTAATCCTTTTTTTATTTATTTATTCTTTATTGAGGGTTTAAATAGAAAAATACAACACACACCCACATTGGTGTATATAAAAAAAAAAAAAAAAACTTAGTACAAAAATATGCATATATATTTCCTATCCTCCCCTTTTATCCATTTCCATCCCCCCCCCCCACTCTCCCTAGCCCTCTCTCCCCTCCCTCTCCCCGATCTGTCCGTCTGTCCCTTTCCTTTTTTATTTTACCTTAGTTACTGATCTTTTTCCGTCATTCACTGAGCATATTTATCTGACGTTTTAAATATTCTCCATTTTTCCCATATTACTCTGTGGTTTTCCCCCTTTCCCTGTTCACCCTGGCACAGATATTCCATTTCAGATATGTGATCTACCCGCTGTATCCATTCCTTTATGCCCGTTTTTTTAATTGATTTCCAATTTTTGGTAATTAGTCCCTTTGCCGCATTAAGCAAAGGTGGGACTAACGTTTTCCGGAATTGCTTTTTTGTTTTGTTTGTACCGTGAAATAAACATGTCCAGGCATTTTGTAAGATTTTTTCCCCAGTTATGACTTCAATATGATCCAGAATCTCTGCCCAATACTCCTTTATTATTGGGCATTCCCACCACATATGCATTGTTGTTCCCAGTTGCTTATAGCCTCTCCCACATAATGGGGAATTATTAGGATGAATTTTATGCATTCTCTCTGGTGTAAGGTGCCAGCGTACCATGTTCTTGTAATTTACTTCTATTGTGGTAGCGTCAGAGGCAAAGCTATGTACTGCTTCTATCATTTGCCTTTCCTCAATTTCTCTGCCTAGATCTTGTCTCCATTTTTCTATAAAGGGTAGCGGTCCTTTTGTTTCAAGTTCTGTTATCATTTTGTACACCTGTGATATACCATGCCTCAGGGGCTTTCCTTTTTCACATATTTTTTCTATTGGGGTTAGTGTTTTTTAATTTCTTATTGGTTGTGGAATAGTGCTCACTAAGGGCTTTAACTGAAAATATTCCCAATCACTGAGCTGATTCCACCCATACTTCATAATTAAATCTTGTTTTGTTCTTATTTTACCTAATGTGATTATGTCTTTTAATTGTTCTTTTCCCAGTGTCTTTCCTAATCGTGTCCTGTTTCCTGGTGTAAAAAATGCTGTGCCTGCTAACGGAATTAATGAGGAGTTATATTTCCATTTTTTGTGCCGGTGCAATGTGTCCCATGTTTTAAATACCTTCCTTGTTATATTATGTGTGTCTGTACCTAGTGTTCTAAATTTCGGTGGGACCCATATACTTTTTTGTAAAAGCGTTGTGCTTAATGTGTCTTCCATTTGTGCCCATTTTTTTTTTGTATGTGGGTTTGCCCATTCTGCTAGTCTGGCTAAAATTATCGCCTCATGGTATCTTTTTATGTCTGGTAAGGACATGCCCCCATTTTTTTTCTTTCGGGTTAATAGTGTGTACTTTAGTCTGGCCTTTTTACCCTGCCATATATATTTCAGTGTCATTGCTTTCATTGTCTTAAACGATTGGGGTATATCTATTGGAAGCATCTGCAGCCTATATGTCACTTTCGGAAGGATCACCATTTTTTGTATGTTAATACTTCCTGTCCATGAGATGGGTTTCTTAGAGATGTTTTTTTAATTTTACTTTGATTTCATTTAGTAAGGGGAAAAAATTGGCAGGGTACAGTTCTTCTAACGTTGTTGTTATTTTGATTCCTAAGTATGTCAATTTTTTTGTCTCCCAAGTAAACAGGAATTCTTTCTGTAGTTATCTTTCTTCGCTTTTTTCTATTCCTAAATTCAAAATTACAGTTTTTGTTGGGTTAATCTTAAAGTTTGAAAGATCCCCATATTTTTTTATTTTCTTTACAACATTGGGCAAAGACAATCTTGGTTTCGTTAGGTATAGGAGTATGTCGTCTGCATATGCAGCCACTTTGTGTTCATCATCGCCCACTCTTGCCCCCCCATGTCTTGATTATTCCGAATGTTTATCAACAGTGGTTCTAACGCTAACAGGAGGGGCGAGAGCGGGCACCCCTGTCTCGTTCCGTTGTGCATCTCAAACACCGACGACGCACTCCCATTGACCTTTACGTTGGCTGTCGGGTGTGTATATAGGTTTTTAACCCATTTCATATACTTTGGCCCCAAACCGATATATCGAAGTGTTTCCATCATAAACCCCCAGTCGACTCGGTCGAATGCTTTTTCCGCATCTATCGTCATGAGTACGACTGGGGGTTTCCTATCCTTCTTTTTCCGGATTAGTAATAGGGTTCTTATGCTATTATCTCTGCCTTCTCTCCCTGCCACAAAGCCCGCCTGATCTGCGTTAACTAATTCTGGCATTACGTTTTTTAATCTCGTTGCCAAATTTTTGCGTATAGCTTAATATCTGTATTCAATAGGGCTATTGGTCGATAGTTGGAACATATTGTTCCATCTTTTGGTATTACAGCTATATTGGCAAGGAGAGTTTCTTTCCTTATTTCTAGTTCCTCCCCCAGTCTGTTAAAGTAGTTACACATTTCCGGAACTATCTGATCTTTACATTTTTTATAATATTTAATCTGAAACCCATCTGGTCCTGGACTTTTCCCCCCTGTTGTTTCTTGGAGAGCCTTATTTATTTCATCCAGTGTAATTGGGTCATCTAGGGACTCTGCGTTTTCCCCTGTTATCTTTGGTAAATTAGTTTGCTCGAGGTATTCCTGTATTCTTATCTTCCTGGCCAGGGATGAGCCGAACACCCCCCTGTTCGGTTCGCACCAGAACCTGCGAACAGACAAAATGTTCGTGTAAACTTTAGAACCCTATTAAATACAATGGACTCGAACGTTCGAAATCTAAAGTGTTAATTATAAAGGCTGATATGCAAGTTATTGTCCTAAAAAGTGTTTGGGGACCGGGGTCCTGCCCCAGGGGACATGTATCAATGCAAAAAGAAGTTTTAAAAACGGCCGTTTTTTCGGGAGCAGTGATTTTAATAATGCTTAAAATGAAAAAATAAAAGTGAAATATTCCTTTAAATTTCGTACCTGGGGGGTGTGTATGATATGCATGTAAAGTGGCGCATGTTTCCCGTGCTTAGAACTGTCCCTGCAAAAAATGTCATTTTGAAAGAAAAAAATGCATTTAAAACTGACTCGCGGCTATTAATGAATTGTCGGCTCCCAGCAATACATACAAAAGTCATTGATAAAAAATAAAAAAAAAGCGTGGGGGTTCCCCAGAATTCAATTACCAGGCCCTTCAGGTCTGGAATGGATATTAAGGGGAACCCCGCCGCAAATTTAAAAAAAATTGACGTGGGGTTCCCCCAAATATCCATTCCAGGCCCTTCAGATCTGGCATGGATTTTAAGGGGAACTCCACCCCAAATTTAAAAAAAAAATGGCGTGGAGTCCCCCTAAAAATCCATACCAGACCCCTTATCCGAGCACGCAACCTGGCCAGCCGCAGGGGAAAAGGGGGGGACGAGAGAGCGGCCCCCCTCCCTCCTGAACCGTACCAAGCCACATGCCCTCAACATGGGGAGGATGTCCCCAAGTTGATGAGGACAAGGGCCTCATCCCCACAACCCTTGCCCGGTGGTTGTGGGGGTCTGCGGGCGGGGGGCTTATCGGAATCTGGAAGACCCCTTTAACAAAGGGGACCCCCAGATCCCGCCCCCCCATGTGAATTGGTAAGGGGTACATTGTACCCCTACCATTTCACGAAGAAAGCGTAAAAAAATGTTTAAAAAAACACACAAACACCTTGAAAAAGTCCTTTATTTAAAAAAAAAAAAAAAAAAAACATTCCAGCGGTGAAATCCAGTGTCCCGCGGCGATCCCGATGTCCAGCGCTGTCCTTCATTGGTTGTGCCTGAGCGGACCTGATGGGGAACTCCCTCTCAGTATTTTAAATGTATAGACCCGCCCCTTCTAAAGTTCCCCATCAGGTCCGCTCAGCGGACGAGATGCGGAACATGAGAAGGGGCGGGTCTATACATGTATTACCACAGTGAGAGAAGTTCCCCATCAGGTCCGCCCCCTCGGTATGTCGGACCCGCCTAAGTCATTGGCTTGAGCGGGGAACTTCCTTCACTATGTAAATTTAAATTACACAGTGAAGGAAGTTCCCCGCTCAAGCCAATGACGTAGGCGGGTCCGACATACCGAGGAGGCGGACCTGATGGGGAACTGCTCTCACTTTGGTAATACATGTATAGACCCGCCCCTTCTCATGTTCCGCATCTGGTCCGCTGAGCGGACCTGATGGGGAACTTTAGAAGGGGCGGGTCTATACATTTAAAATACTGAGAGGGAGTTCCCCATCAGGTCCGCTCAGGCACAACCAATGAAGGACAGCGCTGGACATCGGGATCGCCGCGGGACACTGGATTTCACCGCTGGAATGTTTTTTTGTTTTTTTTTAATAAAGGACTTTTTCAAGGTGTTTGTGTGTTTTTTTAAACATTTTTTTATGCTTTCTTCGTGAAATGGTAGGGGTACAATGTACCCCTTACCAATTCACATAGGGGGGGCCGGGATCTCGGGGTCCCCTTTGTTAAAGGGGTCTTCCAGATTCCGATAAGCCCCCCGCCCGCAGACCCCCACAACCACCGGGCAAGGGTTGTGGGGATGAGGCCCTTGTCCCCATCAACATGGGGACATCCTCCCCATGTTGAGGGCATGTGGCCTGGTACGGTTCAGGAGGGAGGGGGGGCCGCTCTCTCGTCCCCCCCTTTTCCCCTGCGGCCGGCCAGGTTGCGTGCTCGGATAAGGGGTCTGGTATGGATTTTTAGGGGGACTCCACGCCATTTTTTTTTTAAATTTGGGGTGGAGTTCCCCTTAAAATCCGTGCCAGATCTGAAGGGCCTGGAATGGATATTTGGGGGAACCCCACGTCAATTTTTTTTTAAATTTGCGGCGGGGTTCCCCTTAATATCCATTCCAGACCTGAAGGGCCTGGTAATTGAATTCTGGGGAACCCCCACGCTTTTTTTTTATTTTTTATCAATGACTTTTGTATGTATTGCCGGGAGCCGACAATTCATTAATAGCCGCGAATGAGTTTTAAATGACTTTTTTTCTTTCAAAAATGACATTTTTTGTAGGGACAGTTCTAAGCACGGGAAACATGCGCCACTTCACATGCATATCATACACACCCCCCAGGTACGAAATTTAAAGGAATATTTCACTTTTATTTTTTCATTTTAAGCATTATTAAAATCACTGCTCCCGAAAAAACGGCCGTTTTTAAAACTTATTTTTGCATTGATACATGTCCCCTGGGGCAGGACCCGGGTCCCCAAACACTTTTTAGGACAATAACTTGCATATAAGCCTTTATAATTAGCACTTTAGATTTCTCCCATAGATTTTTCGAATTTGCCGCGAACACCCCAATTTGTTCGCTGTTCGGCGAACGGGCGAACAGGCAATGTTCGAGTCGAACATGAGTTCGACTCGAACTCGAAGCTCATCCCTATTCCTGGCTTCCTCTTCTTGACGTGTCTCTTTTACTCTAATGTCATATAGTGTACTATAGTATGTTTTAAACGCTTCTGCAATTTCAGATGTTTTATATTTCATCTCTCCTCTCTGGTTCTTTATTTTGTCTATATAGTTTTTTTTTTTTTTTCTCTTTAGCTACTCTTGCGAGGTACTTCCCAGGTTTGTTCCCCCATTTATACCTTTCCTTTACTACGTTCTTCAGTACTTTTCTGGTTTCTTGTTCCATGACGTCTCTAAGTTGTTCCCTCTTAATTATTATTTTTTGATGTATTTCTCTATCTTGTTGTTTTTTATCTTTTTGTTCCAAAATCTTGTAACTCCTTTAACAAATTTTTCCTCTTTTGATCCCTTTCCTTCTTTTTTCCTGCCCCTATGGAGATCAATTTTCCCCTTATACATGCCTTGTGGGCTTCCCATATTGTTGCCACGCTTACTTCTGGTGTATTATTTATTTTGAAATATTCTCCAATTTCCCTTGCTATTATATCTCCTACTTCTTTTGTATCCAAAAGATCTTCATTTAATCTCCACGTAGCCTTTCTTTATTCTATATCATTAAATCAAATTTTTACCGTTACTGGGGCGTGGTCTGAAATTGATTTTACCCCTATCGAGGTATCTACTACATTTTCCAGAAGCCCATGGTCCACAAGCATATAATCTAATCTTGAATACATATCGTGCACCGATGAATAATACGTATAATCTTTTTCATTTGGGTGAGCCACTCTCCAAGGGTCTATTAATTGGTGATTATGTATTTTTTTTTTAACCAATTTTAATTGTTTACAGTCTCGTATCGGTGCACCAGACGTATTGTCTAGTCTGTGGTCCATTGAGAAATTGAAATCTCCCGCTAAGATTACATTTCCTTGTTTGAAATCCATCAAGGTATTTAAGATTCCGTTCAAATATTTTTTAGGGTGGTTGTTTGGACAGTATACATTTGCTAACGTATATTTTTTCCCCTGTAAGTTTCCTTTTAGGAACAAGTACCGGCCCTCTGGGTCGACTCTTCTATCTTCTACTGTAAAGGTTATGTTCTTCCCTATACCTATAGAAACTCCCTTTGCTCTTTTATTTGGGGAGTCACCGTAATACCAGATCGGGATCGCACGCGAGTAAATTTTTGTGTTAGAGTCTAGTGCTAAGTGTGTCTCCTGAAGAAACACAATTTCTGCGGAATACCTTTCAAGCTCTCCTAATATCATGTGCCTTGTTTTCTGGGGAATTTAAACCTCTTACATTGTATGTAATACAATTTACGTCAGTCATATGTATTTTCTTTCTCTCCCTTTCTCCCCTCCTTCTCCCTCTACCCTTCCTCTTTCTTCTTTCTTAATTTGAACAGATCCTATTTCCTCCCTCCCTTTCACCTCCCCCCTCCCCCCTCCCCCTCCCCACCTCATAGTTCCCCTCTCCCTCTCCTCCCCTCATCCACCTCCTCCCTCCCCCTTTTTTCTCCCTCCCTCTCCCCTCCCTTGTTGACCCCTTGACTTCATGGTCTTTGTGCAGGTTTTTCCCTATTAGAGCCCCTATTGGCTCTCTGCACTCTCTGGTGTAAGTTGGAGTTCTGTTTGGTACCGTCAGGCCCCACTCCCCTTCTACTAGGGGGGTTGGTGCCAGAGCAGTTGGTGCATTTGGGTCTCCCTATCCCTCTCCTTCTCCCTGTCACGTTATCTCTTTATTTCTATCTAGTGTTTTCCAATTCACCCCTCCTCACCCCCCCGCCCCCCCCCCCAAACTAGAGTCAATAGGAAGGAGAGAAAAGGGAGAGGGAAAAAGAAAAAAGGGAAAGAACAGAAAAAGGAAAGAACTCAGCGTCATGTTATATGGACATTAGTTCTTAGTGGTGGTGGCTTTCGCAACCCGCAATGGTCTTACTTAGCATTTAATTGCAATTTCCCTTCTCTCTCTCCCCTCCCTCTCCCATTCCCTCTATCCCTATACACACCATCCCCACCGTCAGCTCCCCTCTCCTTCTCTGCTTGTCTGCCTATTCTAATTAATTTTCTGGTATTGGAATTTCTAGCTTTCTACAAAATTCGGGAATCTCCTCTATAAATCTGAGTCTTGCCGAGATGCCATTTTTCCTTCCAATCAGGCATGCTGGGAAGCCCCAATTGTACTGTATCTCGTGTTCCTGTAGGACTTTCAGTAATGGTTTTAAATTCCTTCTTCTTTTCAATGTTTCTTGAGATAGGTCGTGGAAGATTTGGATATAATTTTCTTATAATTTTATTGGTGGCTTTCCCCTCAGGCTTCTCCAAAGATGATTTTTTTCCTCCCAGCTTTCAAAGCGCACAATGATGTCTCTCGGACTTTCTTGTGATATTTCTTTTGGTCTTCGTATTCTGTGCGCTCTCTCAATTCTTATTGGAGATGTTATTTCTCTATCTAGCATTGGATTACAGATTTTCATTATTATTTCTGGAAGGTTCTCTGATTGGGATGTTTCGGGTACTCCTCGAATTCTTATATTCTTTCTTCTGTCTCTGTTCTCTTGATCCTCCAGTTTGTATGCTTGTTCCTGTTGTTCTTTTCTTATTGATCTTATTTCTCCTTCTAGATTTTTTATAGTGATTTAATTACAATCCATTTTTTCCCCCTTCCTCCACTCTTTCACGGATATACCCCATGTTCTCCTGTATTACTTCCATCTGCGATTTTAGAACTTTTTCCAGGGCCGCAAACATGCCTTCTATTTCTATTTTTGTAGGTAGTAGCGCCTTGTTTTGTTGTTCCTCCTTTTGTCTCTGCCCTGAGTCTGCTTAGGTCTCTTGTTCTATTCTGGACTCTGATAGAGTATCAGTCTTGGCAGGATTTTTACTTTGGGCTTTTTTCTTATCCTTCTTCTTTTCCTTATTGTCCGTCTGATTGCTTTTACTTCCCTGCTGCTTTTCCGCCGCCTGTTTGTCTCCATTTCCACTATGGGTTACATATTTGTTCATTGGGCCTGGGCTTGGAGTCAGGCTTAGACGTGGGGATTTTGGGGTTGCCCCCCTCTTGCTCCTTTTCCCCTCGTGCTCATGCTTTCCTTTCTTCCTCTACTATCTCAAATTAGACAGCCGGCCAGGCATGCGAGGAGGACGAGGGCGAGACTACGCCTCTTTCTATTAATCAGGTGTATTCGTCTTGCTCCTCATGCGAGGGCTCTATCTTCCGAGCTTAAACCGCACCACTAACACCCCGGAAAAAATCAAACAAGCGAAAAACCGAAATGTCCGTTTCTGTATTCTCACCATTGAACTGTTGAAACTAAGGTCCTAATATTTATGGGACTTACTGCTGGCATGGTTCAAGTTCAAGTCAGGACAAAAATGCCAATACCAGCGTTTGTACTGGTTCCCCTTTTTTTAAAGTAATCACCACTTTCATGTGGATCTATTCAACACAAATCAGAAGTTCAAGCAGATTTATATCGGCAATAGTATCGACAATAGCAATTAATTTTCTGTGCGGCCTCAAAATCTCTCTGCTCCTTTCTCATTGCCAGTGCACCGTGTAGCCTAGTTTATTCTTTAGGAGAAAAGCAGGCAATCTAAGCAGACATTACCTATTAGCTTTAGCAAGTTTCAAGATACCTTCTGGGAAATTAGCAGTTTCTTTGAAAATCCACGTTTCTCATAAGAGCCCACAAAAGCTTACTCACGTGTCTTCAGTAATTTTTCCCTGTACTAACCGCAGCTCATCTGGTACAGCCAAGGGGGGTCCTGCTATTTGGTGGAGGAAAGTGGGGGCGAGTGGAGGAGAGTGGAGGAGAGTAGATTTGTTGGAACCTAGGTAAGGGGGTCCCGTGGTGCTGCTGCGTCGTTTCCAACTTCCCTGAGGCTCCTCCAGGTTCTCATATGGGGTCAACACTTCATACTTCCGTCTGTACAGACCACTCGGTACATCCATTTAGTTGGCTGGTTGACTGTCTGCTCCGAAGCGTGCAGGGGGGATGCGGCAGTATGACAGGCAGGGATTGGCGTGCTGTTTGGCCGAAGGGATTGGCGTGCTACGGGTCAGGGTGCTTCAGGCTTCCGGCACTGCTCAGGACCAGAGGGGGGGTCCCGTGATGTGGCTGCGTCTTCCCCGTCTCCCCTGCGGCTCCTCCACCTTCATATGAGGTCGGCGCTTCATGTTTTAGAACAGACACTCAGCTGGCTGGCTACTCCGAAGCATGCGGGGGGGGATGCGGCAGTCTGAGAGGGAGGGATTGGCGTGTTACGGGGCAAGGTGTTTCGGGCTTCAAGCTTCAAGCTTCAGGTACTGCTCGGCTGATCATTTTACCGGTGAGAGAGACCAGGAGACCCGGGATGCCTCCTACGTGCTCCAGCAGACCGTCAGCGCCATTACTAGGCTCCTCCTTAATCCTGACGAGATTGTATGCCCCTCTCAAATCAAGCTTCGTGAAGACCAATGCTCCCTTGAGGCGGTCAAATAACTCTGTAATCAACAGGATCGGGTAGGCATTCTTAATGTTGAAACGATTGAGACCCCTATAATCGATCCAAGGTCTCAGTTCACCACTCTTCTTCACAAAAAAGAAACCAGCACCAGCAGGAGACAAGGATTTGCGGATTAAACCTCGAGAGAGTGCGTCTGCAACATACTCCTCCATGGCCTTATCTTCCAAGACCGACAAAGGGTAAACCCAGCCACGCGGGGGAATGGCACCAGGTTGAAGGTCAATTGCGCAATCATACGACCGGTGAGGAGGCAACGTACCGGCTTGACATTTGTCAAAGACATCGCTAAAATTGCGGTACTCCTCCGGCAGGGAGGAGAGCGAATAAGTGCACAGGGCATTGGCTATCCTTTGGAAGCATCTCTAACTGCACTGTGGTGACCAGGACAGAACCTCAGCATGGAGCCAATCAAAAGACGGGTTGTGCCTCTGTAACCAAGGATAACCAATAACCAGCGGAAACTTAGGTGAGGAAATAACTTGGATTATCTCATGGTGAAGAGCCCCTATGGCCATGGACAATGGAACAGTCTCATGAGTCACATGGGCAGGCTGTAGAGGTCTCCCATCAAGAGCCTCAATGGCAAGTGGAGTGTCATGCAGCTGCAGTGGAATCGAGTGCTTAGACACAAAGGCAGCATACATGAACAAGCCTGCAGCCCCGGAGTTGATTAGAGCCTGTATCTCGATGGATGACTCAGCCCAAGACAGGGTAACTAAAACCAGGGGCTTATCCTTCTGGGCAACTGGAGACGAAACAACGCCACCTAAGGTCTATCCGTGACAGGACCTCAAGGTTCGGGCGTTACCAGGACGGGAAGGACAAGACTTCAAAAAGTGACCGGCCTGGCCACAATAAAGGCACAATCTCTCCCTCCTCCTAGGGGCTCTCTCATCCGCAGAGAGACGCGTGAAGCCCAAGTGCATGGGTTCATCTTCACAGACCGACTCGGTACCAGGAGGCATGGGAGGCGAGGGAGGCAAGGGTTCGACTGCAAAGCTCGGAGACAAACTTACAGGAGGCTTCCGCAAGCGCTCCTTAACAGAGGGTCTTTCTCTGAGTCTGGAGTCAATGAGGATGGCAAATGTGATCAACTTCTCCAGCTCAGTGGGTATATCTCGTGCTGCTATCTCATCCTTGATGTTATCGGAGAGACCATGAGAGAAAGCAGCCACGAGGGCCTCATTGTTCCAAGTAACCTCTGCTGCCAGAGTACGGAATTCAATGGCGTAATCGGCAACAGTTCTCGTACACTGCTTGATGGACATGAGGCTCTTGGCAGCAGAAGCGGAGCGTGCGGGAACGTCAAATACCCTTTTGAAGGAAGCCACAAATTCTCGGTAACTCAGGACCACGGGTTTTTGCGTCTCCCATAGAGGGTTTTCCCAGGCCAAGGCTCTCTCAGAAAGCAAAGATATCATGAAACCTACTTTGCTTCTGGCCGTGGGAAACGCCTGGGGCAGCATCTCAAAATATATCTCAACCTGGTTGAGAAAACCTCTGCATTGAATTGGATCGACCCCAAATCACTGGGGAAGCGGGGTGGAGCCAGACATACCTCTTATAGAGGTAATCCTCAAGGCGGGTGCCTGCACAGGGACTACCAGAGCGGCCATAGTGGTAGAATCTAGACGAGCCGTGCGACTCAGGAGTGTCTGTATCGCCGTGGCAAACTGATCCATGCGGTGATCCAGGTCATCCAATCTGGAAAAAATATTATTAACAAGTGGATTGGCTGCATCTTCTGAATTCATGGCCTTCACCTACTGTCAGAAACCATGAATCAGACCGAGACAGAAGTGCAGTTAAATACACTAGTTTAATAATAAATAATAAAAAGGTAAACAGAGTAAACGTAGTCGAAACATAGCCAGAGTTCAGTAACCGGATCGGCTAGTCGTCCAAGCCAAAATCCAAAAGCCAGCGATAAAGGTAATAGAACAGCAAACAGGATTCGTAGCCAGAGGGGACAGCAGTCAAGCAGGTCTTCAACTGGAATGCAGGAGAACGTTTCTTGTGATGTTAACACTGGCGAAGGCGAAGATCAAATGAACTGGAAGTCCTTAAGTAGGCAAAGCTGACGAGCGGATCATTAACATGTAGATCACTGTGGAGAAATGGAAGCTGGCAATTAGCTGACAGCTGAGCTGCCAGCACAGAGAAGGAAGGGCTGAAAAAACGAAAGGTGACGGCGCAAGGAGTGGGTACAGAAAATACCCCAATATAAAAAAAAACAATATAAAAAAAAATTATAAAAAAATGGGAGATGGTACAATAGTACAATAATACTATGGTAAACCTGGAAAAAGGGGGAGTAAACAAATTTCAGGTGAATAAAAATAATAATAATAATAAAGTCCCAATAATAAAAGTCCATATGGTGGTAATAATGATGAAGCTGGATAAAAGTATATAGTTACATATGCACTGTTGGCAGCACCCTTAATGCCGCGTACACACGGCCGTTTTTGTCGACGAGAAAAACGATCGTCTGTGGGCTTTCTGTCGTTTTTTTCGACGAGAAAAACGGCATTAAAAACGACGAGAAAAATTTGAACATGTTCTAATTTTTCTCGTCGTTTTTTTCGATATATATTCTGCGGCAGTGTTTCCCATAGGGAAACACTGCCGCGGAGCCCACACACGGTCGTTTTTTTCGACCAAAAAAAAAATGACATTTAAAACGGCCGTGTGTGGGGGGAACAAGCTGTTCCTCGTTTTTAACGTCGATTTTCTCAACGGTGTTTTCACCGTCGAAAAAATCGATCGTGTGTACGCGGCATAAGAGTGAAGCAGACTCTGTAAATGATAAAAGAAAAAGAAAAAATGTGCCTACTAAGTGCAGTATGTAAAACTCAGTTTTAATTAATACATAGGAATCAGCCAAATGGCTACTCACAGGATAGTGGTTAAAACATTGCATTGAACAATAAACTGCAGGGGGTGTCAGTCTGGTCTCCGAGAGCCTTGTAGTATGGTGTTGCTCCAGTGGTGAATCCGGAAAGATTGTACCGTTATTGAGCTGAGGGGGACGTTTGTTGGTATCCGGCAACCAGGAACTCACCGCACCGCGGGCTCAGGTTGATGACGCGTTTCAATGCTTCCGCATTTTCTTCGAGATCTGAAGAAAATGCGGAAGCATTGAAACGCGTCATCAACCTGAGCCTGTTCTGACGTCACTTCCTGTTGCCATAGCCGTTTGCGCTCCAGCTTGACACACACGCTGCGGTGCGGTGTGTTCCTGGTTGCCGGATACCAACAAACGTCCCCCTCAGCTCAATAACGGTACAATCTTTCCGGATTCACCACTGGAGCAACACCATACTACAAGGCTCTCGGAGACCAGAGTGACACCCCCTGCAGTTTATTGTTCCATGCAATGTTTTAACCACTATCCTGTGAGTAGCCATTTGCCTGATTCCTATGTATTAATTAAAACGGAGTTTTACATACTGCACTTAGTAGGCGCATTTTTTATTTTTCTTAAGGAAGGGCTGAACCCAGCCCTGACAGTGCAATACTATTGTGCAGAGCAGGTAATTATAAAAACAGAAAACAGGGAGGGGGAGAGAGAGCACCACTGTCAAATGAGTGGGAAAAGCTACATGTTTTGGGGTGGAGTCCCCTTTGTCAAGCAGGTGCTGGTTAAACTTTATCAGTCGTATACCCAATATTTTAGTGGACATGATGCTGCCTAAAGTTTAACTATACTAAGTAACTAAGTGAATAGTATGTTTTTCAGAGGTGCTCTTCTTGGAAATTAGGCAGCATCACTTCAGTCAAAACATTAGGCATAAGATTGACAAGATTGATAAAGTCTATAAAAACCAACCTAATAGACTGGACAAAAAAGTCCAAAAATGCTAAAACAGAAGGTAAAATACTATTCAAGGTCAAATCTACATTTACATTCAATGCAAAAATCTTTTGACAGGATGCAACGACACCAGAGTAAAACATCATTAACTTTAAAAAGTTACAGTGTAGTTCACCTTTACAGAAAAAAATATAAATTTGAAATAGCACCTTACACCCACCTGCACCCATGGTCGCCACTGTACTTACCTCTGGGGCTCCTGATCTGTCAGTTTCCATGCAGCCAGTCCAGTGGAAATCCCCCCTCTTTTACCTCTTCTCTCTGCAGTGGTTCCTGGATGGATCAGATAAATTTTGAGCGGCCAGTGCCATCACAGAACATCGCTCTGATCCATCCTGGAAGTGCTACATGGGCAAGGGAAGTGTGCGGGCACTGTCTTCCAGCAGCCCTGGAGGTAAATACAATGGGGACTGGGTGTGAGGAGAGTGTATGGTGTTAGTTCACCATTATATTTTTTTCTAATAAAGTGAACTAACACTTTAACTTCAGGCAATAGGTATAGGGGCTGGCATAACAGGGATGACCCAGGGTCTGTGGTGAAGAACATGATGCAATTTTGGGTATCATCAGCAGGCTCAAGTCAGGTATGAAAATAATGGTTGACATTACATACAGTAGTTTCATAGTTAGTCAGGTTGAAAAGTCCATCAAGTTCAACCTATAAAAGGGAAAAATAAAAAAATATATACAGTATATATATACAATTCCATATACACAATCCTGTACCCACAGTTGATCCAGAGGAAGGCAAAAAACCCCAGCAAAACCTGATCCAATTTGCTCCAGCAGGGGAAAAAATTGTTTCCTTACCCCCCGAGAGGCAATCGGATTTTCCCTGGATCAACTTTACATTAAAGGCTTGTTTTGTCACATTCATTAAACTGGAATCAGGGATGAATATGGTGGGAAATGTGAAGGTCTGATAACTTTTTCTACCTTAAGTCAATGCTTTTGTCAAGCGTCTGTGGTAGTGAGTGTAAATCACCAGCTCGGGGTTCCCCAGGGTGTGAAGTCTAATCCCCAGCCTGCTTCTTCACCAGAGCCCCTGATGGTGGGGATGGACTTACTGCAAGCTAGGACCAGGTTGCGATCCCCAGATATGCTCAGTTGAGGATGCAGAGATCACTCGCATTGAGCAGAGTACAAGCAGCAGGAGACAACAGGAAATCCAGGAGACAATTTGAGGTCAAGGTGGGTAGCGAACAAGCATAGATGGTAAATGAAGCTGGGGTCGGTACACGGGTAGTCATGCACAGGTTACACAAGAGACAAGCTGATCAGAGAGCCCACCATCGACGATGAGTGCGGGGGGGGTTGGTAAGGATAGCCTTATCCAAAAGGTGTGTAGGGGGTGATCATCAGAGGTACCCCCATTAAAGAGGACTGCAGGGGGGGTGACCAGAGAGGACCCCCATTCAGGAGGAATGCTAAAGGGTGACCAGAGGGGTCCCCCATCCAGGAGGAATGTGGGAGGGTGATCAGAGGGCCCCCCATCTAGGATGTGTGCAGGGGGGTGATCAGAGGGGCCTCCCATCCAGGAGGAGTGCATGGGGATGATCAACAGAGGATCCCCCATCCAGGAGGAGTGCAGGAGGTGATCAGAGGGTACAGCCATCCAGGAAGACTACAGGAGGTGATCAGAGGGCACTTCCATCCAGCAGTCCAGGAGGAATGCCAAGGGGTGATCAGAGTGGTGCCCCATCCAGGAGGAATGTGAGGGGGTGATCAGAGGGGCCTCCAAGCCAGGAGGAGTGCAGTAGGGTGATTATCAGAGGGGCTTCCATCCAGGAGGAGTTCATGGGGTTATCAGAGGGTATCCTCATCCAGGAGGAGTGCAGGGAGTTTCGGAGGGGGTCCTCCATCCAGAAACAGTGCCAGTGGGTGATCAGAGGGTCCCCCCATCCAGGAGGAGTGCAGTGGGGTGATCAAAGGGGCTCCCATCCAGGAGGAGTGCAGGGGGTGATCAGAGGGGGCTTCCATCCAGGAGTAATGCTAAGGGGTTGATTAGAGGGGTGCCCCATCCAGAAGCAGTGAGAAGGGGTGATCAGCAGGTCCCTCCCCCATCCAGGAAGAGTGCAGGGGAATGATCAGAGGCCCCCTGGGGGATCAGAGGGGGGGGCTTCAATCCAGGAGGAGTGCGAGGGGTAATAGGAGGGGACTCTCATTCGGAAGGAGTGCAGGGGGTAATCAGACTGAGCCTCCATTCAGAAGGAGTGCAGGGAGGTGATCATCACAGGGGCCCCCTATCTAGGAGGGGTGCAGGGGTGATAAGAGGGGCCCCCTATCCAGGAAAAGTGCAGGTGGGTAATCAGAGGGGCTCCCCATCCAGGAGGAGTGCAGGGGGTGATCAGAGGGGACCCCCCTCTCCACACCCCTCTAGTAGAAGTTAACCCCTGACTAAGAGAAGTGCAGGCAGCTTCCCCCTTTCCCCACTGGAGAAGGTAAATGAAGACAGTAGTTTCATCTGAATCGGTACACATATTGAAGCCTGGACGGGTTGACTCCCGGTGCTGGAAGAGAAGACCTCAAACAAGCATGGTAGTAAGGAAGGCCTGTAGGTTGCCCCTGCTGCTTGCTCTGCTTTCTATACTGGCTGCAACCATTCACCCCCTGCCATTAGCACCATGCCCGCCCAATCCTAGTCTTCAGAGCTCTGGGCAAGATGTGCTGGAGGATCCAGAGGGGAAGTAGGGAAGGAAGTGTGCAGCAAGCATCCAGTGCACCCCCATTCTACATAATAAAATTGCACCCATGCCCCTTCTTTTTGTTCTACCTAATCTGTTACTACCACATACAAAGTTGCTACAACATACACATGCCCTGGAATTCATAAAGACTGGCACAGGCAGATTGTGTGAAAGTGTCTCTCATGCATTCTCATGCAAAAAATAAATAAAGAAAACAATTTTCTTCATTAGTTTAGGCCAATATGTATTCTCCTACATATTTTTGTTAAAATAAAAAATATATATTGCTTTTACTGGTAATGGCAGTGATCAGCGATTTTTAGCGGGACTGCAACATTGCAGCGGACAAATCTGACCCTAAGTGACACTTTTTGGGGACCAGTGACACCAATACAGTGATCGGTGCTAAACAAATGCACTGATTACTGTACAGTACCTGCCGCCGATATTGTGTCAATCTTGCCTCTGCTAGCGGCGAGATTGACACTCGCGAGCCCCGTGGTGGGAGCCAGCGTTGAGCTATGTCGCTCCTCCTGCTCACCGCCCCCAATGTATTTCTATGGATGTGCGGCATTTGGGGGGGGGGCGGCAGAAGCACAGCTCACAGCAGTGATTTCCAGCGCGATCCCATCGCGCTGGAAACACAAAATCGGCGGCACCTACTGTATAAATGGCACTGGCAGGGAAGGGGTTAACACCAGGGGCAATCAAAGGGTTAAGTGTGTCCTAGAGAGGTGCTTTCTAACTGTCTGGAGGATAGACTGACAGGGAGTTCACAGAGATCGCTGTTCCCGATTACTAGGAACAAACGATCCCTCTGTTCTCCCCTGCCAGAACAGGGATCTGCCTTGTTTACATAGGCAGATCCCCGTTCCGCCTCTCTGTGGAGCAGATCGTGGGTGGCCGGTAGACATCGTGGCTGCTAGACCTTCGCATTGACTCCCGTTCTGTGCCGCAGGCGCACGTGCGCCCACAGTATCTATTACACAAAACGATGTACAGGTACGTCGTTTCACGCAATAGAGCCACCAAGTGATAAAGAATGCGCCAAATTCATGTACCTGTCTAGAACTTGTACTTTAGCCCATGTTGCTCCAATTTTAGAATGAATGTGAGACACTTTTGTAAAATCTGTCTGAGGCAGTTTTTCTCTCTGTACGTCAATAGAGAGTTGGTCTTAATTAGCTCCACTTGTACATTTGATGCATTTAATGTAACACAATGTTAAAGTGGCGCCATTTTGGACTATCTGAATTTGATGCACAGGTAGCTGTCAAAATCAAAAGTGTTGCAAATGCTTCCTGAATTTGGTGCATTATATTAACAAGAGGGATTATTGCCAGAAAATTGGCACATCAGCTTTATTGGATTCCCCCAATAGACTTAGCTGGTGATCACTCTCATGTGACAGTGATCACTTGACAAAACATTATTGTAAAAGTAAATAAACAAAATTGGAGTGCTGAACAGGGAAACCTCCTAGAGTTTAGGATAGAGTCCACAATAGGGTGCTCTGGCTGAGATGTCCTCCAGACAGCATTCAGATAGAAAATTCCAGTAAGAAAGCCAGCAACTCCAAATCCATGTGAAATATTTATTGGTACATGTAAAAAAAGTACAAGGGGTTAACGTGTTTCAGCAAACCGCCTTGGTCACAGCACAAAAGTAAAAATTAGAAACAAACTATATATAACATGTGGGGAACTCCACCCACGAGGCAGGCAAAAAAAAATAATGCTAATTGAAACCATAGGATTACCTGATGGGTAAGGAGATGCACCACTACAGAGGAAAAAACATCACGGACAGACATTAAAGCGGGATTCAACCAGCAAATTTTTTATTTTTTTTTTAAAGTCAGCAGCTACTAACACTGTAGCTGCTGACTTTTAATAAGGACACTTACCTGTCCTACTCTCCCACGCTGATGGACCCCCTGATGCTGATCCCTCGATCTGTGCAGGTCCCGCACCGCCATCCACACTAAGGGAAACAGGCAGTGAAGCCTTACGACTTCACTGCCCGTTTCCTACTGCGCATGTGCGAGTCTCGCGCCGACTTGTGAAAGGGCGGCTGCTCTCTGGGATTACACACAGTTCCCAGAAAGCAGCGCGCCCCATTCACTAGAAGAGGATGGGAAAGAAGACAGACCGCGGTTACGGAAGAGGCAGATTACGGACTTCCGCATAGCAACAGGTATTTCGGGTGAGTATAAAACAAAAATTCTATTTTTTTTAGGATTTTTTGTGAAAAAAACATTTTCTGGGTGGAACTCCACTTTAAGAAAATTAGATCAATAAATTACAATAAAAAATTACAAATAGAAGAAAAAAAAACACTGTCCTAACATGTCCAACAGAGGAAGGAAAAAATCATATGCATTCCCCATGTGGCATATGTAAAAGGTATATAAAAAAAATATTCAAAAAGAGAGACTATATATAACCCAAAATCGGACTATGGATAAATACTAAATAAGATAGTTTTACTAATAGCTGATTATTAATATTATTTCAAAAGAAGGTCCACATCATACCTATGGTTCATGCCTGTGGGAATTCTCGTGTGGAGGTTAAAAATCCACCAGACCTCTCTTTCAAGGACTTTCCGGTGAATATCACCCCCCTCTAGGAGATCCTCTAACCTTTTTCAAACTGCAAAATTTTAAAAAGGCAACATTGCCAGCATGAACATGCTTGAAATGCTTAGAGACGTTGGATAAATCCTTATCACTGTTATAGGAAGCTTTGTGATAGTCCTCACTAATTCTAGTCCGTAAAGGACACGTTGTGCTTCCCACATATTGTAAATTGCATGATGTGCACTCTACAACATAAACAGCATATGAAGTACCACAGTTGATGTACCAGTAATTAGAGATAGTAAACTCTTTACCAGTGGCACAGGCAACAATAGTTTTATGTTTGTGGTTATGTTTGTTTCTAAGAGAGAAGATTTTTCCTTTGTGGAGGCCAGACGAATGGCTCTGTCAATATGCCATTGTTTGTAACCAGGTTCCTTGAGTCTGGTAGTGATAGTATCACATTCACGAAGGAAAGATTCATTATTCGAGTAGTTGTGTTTTGCTCTAATTCAGTGGTTCTCAACTCCAGTCCTCAGGGCCCACCAACAGGCCAGGTTTGCAAGATAACTGAAATGCATCACAGGTGATATAATTTGCTGCTCAGGGATTGCAGTATTCTAGTCTGCATCTCACCAAGGTAATACTTAAAATCTGGCCTGTTAGTGGGTCCTGAGGACAGGAGTTGAGAACCACTGCTCTAATTAGTTCCCCCACTGGCACCGACTTGATAGTATGTGAGAGATGGCAGCTGGTAGCAAACAGCAGAGAATTCCCAGCACAATCCTTTTGAAATATGCGGGAATGAACAGTTTTATTAGGTAAACCACTTATGAGAGTAATATCCAAATAATGACAAAGGGGGGCACTAATTGGGGCCCACCTGCGTGAGGCTGTGGCCAGCACACACCTTTAGCAATTAGGTTTAGCTAGGCTTATGGTTAAGATATGTGTCTCTAGTTTTATGTTGCAGGTGTGGATGGCCCAATAGGATTTCAGGGAAAGTTCTGGAAAGCCCAGGTCGGCCTATAAAGAGGCAGCTGCAGTGGGGCTTATTCACTTCCCCCCCCCCCCGGACCGGATCAGCAGGACAAAGTTCTGCCAGATTTTTAAAAATCTTACCTGACAGCATGGAATCCCTGGTGAAGCAATTCCTGGACAAAGCCAGTGAGGAAGGAGGTGAAGCCTGGCTGCCCCACTATCTGGAGTTTGCCACTAGGAGCGAGGAAGATGGAGAGGCAGAGGTTGCCACCTCACACAGAAGAAGCGCTGGTCAGTTGAACTGCCTGTCAGCGAGCGTCCGCGACAGAGCGCGGCTTCCAGGAGATTCAGCCCAGCTGCAGTGATGGCGGTAGATGCGGCGACGGAGGACAACATGCCGGCTGAAGAAGGCGGCGGCCTGGTGGGCCCCAGTCGCCGCTCCGGAGTGAAGAGGCGGACCGGGTCGCAGTCACCTGCGTTCGGTGGACGGCGGGGTGCTCCGAAGAAGCCCGCGGCACATGCAGACAAAGGGGGGCCATCCCCTTCACGGGCCCACAAGCTTCCCAACGCTGCCAAGGACTCTTTACAGCCAGCAGTAGGCCGGGCGGAGGACGGACAGATCCCAGAGGACCCACTACACAGTCTGCTACTGGAGGGGATGGCTCAGCAAGGGACAGAGCAACCCCCGGTGGCTGGTGAGTGTAATCAACTTCATGCTTTGAAAGTGATTATGGATTCTCTGTCTTCTTTGGTTAAGTCCCTATCTCCTCCTGTTAACCCTGTCCTTACTGCTCCTGCTTCTTCTCTCCTATCCTCAGCCCCTGCTTTTATTCCTGGCTTCCCTTCTGCTCCACCTATGTCACAGTCTGCCCCCCTGCCTAGGTCAGTGCAGTCTGGGTTACTCAGTGCTAGTGCAGGGCTGTCAGCATTGGATCAGAGGTTGCCAGAAACATATATGAAAGATGTCATGCCTTGTGAAGTCTCTCCCCTAGGCTATCACTTAGAGATACCTGTTAAAGAAAAAATCTGAAAAGGTGACTTTGTGGACATCTTGTCCCTTCTCCCTATGCATAAAGAGTCTGGTTTTAAAACAGATAGACGGGGGGAAGATAAGCAGGAGGAGGATAGGCGCAGGCAGGTTCCCAGGTCCTTTCATAATTGGTTGCAAGCATTTTTTATATATTCCGGGGTGGTGGCCGAGAAACACCCTAATCTATGCTGTTCCAACATCTGGACCACATCCTGGAGACATATAAAAATTTTGGGGGGCTGGGGTGGTTCTTTTACGATGAAGCATTTCGTCAGAAATTGGCTATTCACCCCTCGCTCCGGTGGGGCATGAAAGACGTAGGTTTATGGCTTAATTTAATGGTGTCCCAGAAACCCCCCATTCCTAGACAAGGTGCTGCTCCCCCGAATGCGCCAGCTCTTTATAGGAAGGGCTGCTGTTTCACGTTTAACGAGCAGCAATGCCGTTGGAACACTTCCTGCAAGTATAGACATGAGTGCTCTTTCTGTGCTGGTGCGCATCCGGTAGCAAAATTCTTTAAAAATAATGCTGCTGTATCCGCACCTGGACAGAGGGAAATTTTTCCCAAAAGCCTGCACTCCAGTGAGGCTGGAAAACATGCGCCCATGGCTGGATTTATACCCAAACAGGGAGAAGGCCCATGCCCTCATTGAGGGTTTTTTACAAGGTTTCCCATTGCCCCCCTTTGCTGGGATAGGTTGCATGGTGGTGGATAACCTTAAATCGGTTTCCGAGTATCCCCAGGTGGTAAGAGACAAGGTTTGGAAAGAAATTGATGAAGGGCGGGTGGAAGGACCTTTTAGGGTGCCCCCATTTGAACATTTCCGTTTATCACCACTAGGGGTGGTTCCTAAGAAAGAACACAATTCTTTCCGCTTGATCCATCACCTGTCATTTCCAAAGGGACAGTCTTTGAATGATGACATAGACATGTCATTATGTTCAGTTTCCTATGCCACGTTTGAGGATGCGATTGACAAGATTAGGTTGTGTGGTCCGGGGGCGTTGCTAGCCAAAGCGGATGTGAAGTCGGCCTTTCGCCTTTTGCCCATCTCTCCGGAGGCCTTTAACTCACTGGGTTTTCATTTTGACGGTTGTTTCTTTTTTGAAAAATGTCTCCCTATGGGTTGTTCTTTGTCATGTGCTTAGTTTGAAGATTTTTCCACGTTTCTGCATTGGGATGTTTGTTTTCAGTCGGGAGTGCATAGTGTGGTGCATTACCTGGATGATTTTTTATTTGTTGCGCTGGCGGATGATACGCGATGTGCAAATTTGTTGGATACTTTCCGGTCATTGTCTCAGTCATTTGGCGTTCCGTTAGCGGAGGAAAAAACATGCGCACCGGCTTCTTCCTTGGAATTTCTGGGGATTCATATTGACACGGTCAGGATGGAGTTCAGTCTGCCTGAAGCAAAGATTAAGAAGCTGAGATTTTTGTTGACAAGCTTCCTGAAGAAAAGGAAGGTGCGTTTAAAAGAACTACAGTCGTTATTGGGTATTTTGGCTTTTGCCTGTCGGATCATGCCGATTGGTCGCATTTTTTCATGACGACTTTCAATGGCTGTTTCAGGTTTTAAATCCCCGTTTGCTCACGTCCGGTTGACTTGTTCTTTGAAAGAGGATTTGCAGGTGTGGGCTCAGTTTCTGGAATCCTACAATGGGCGTTCTTTATTTCAACGTGATTTTGTTTTTGCCCCTGATTTTAAGTTGTTTACTGACGCGGCAGGTTCTAAGGGGTTCGGGGCCATTTGGAGATCCTATTGGTGCTGTGCAGCTTGGCCTGATTCCTGGATTCGCCTGGGTGCTACCAAGAACATAGTGTTGCTTGAGCTCTTCCCTGTATTGGTAGCATTAGAATTATGGGGCGAGTCTTTTACGAATCAGTGCATTTTGGTGGAGACGGACAACAAGGGTGTGCTATTTGCTGTTAACTGTCTTTCCTCCAGCTCGTTATAGGTTTTTAAAGCATTGCGTCAAATTGTATTTCTGTGTCTCAAACACAATATTTGGCTAAAGGCTAAATACACGCCTGGGATACTGAACACCATCGCTGACTCTTTGTCCCGTTTTCAGATGGACCGTTTTCGGAGCTTGCTGCCAGAGGCGGACGAGGAAGGCGTTCGGTGCCCGGATCACTTATGGTTACTGGTATGAGCTTGGCCGCTGAGGCTATCAAGGGGTCGGTGGCACCCAAGACTTGGGCAAGCTATTCTGCTTCCTGGTGGAATTGGCTGGCGTTTGCCAATAATTCAGGTTTCATTGGCGATGTACCGTCGGAAGGCGGACTGCTGGCTTTTGTAGCATCCCTCATGAGAGACGGTTTTTCCTGCAGTCATATAGTAAGGTCACTGGCAGGCATCTCCTTTTTCTGTAAACTGAAAGGGTTGCTGTCTTGTATGTCATACTTTTCGTGAAACAGGCAGTAAAAGGCTACAGGAGGAGAACCTTTGTGTCCGATGACAGGAGGCTGATTTCTTTTGACATACTGTCCGGTTTATGTGCTGGGACTGCCATTGTTTGTTACTCAGAATACAAAGCTCTATTGTTTAAAACAGCTTTCGTGCTGAGATTTTTTGGAGCATTTCGGATTTCGGAGCTGGTGCCAGATTCTAAGTATGGTTGCTTGGGCATACGCTCGGAGCACGTAGTATTACAGCATTCTGTGGTTCACATATGGCTGCAGCGTTCGAAGACGGATCAGTGTGGTAAGGGGTCTTGGATTACTTTACAGGCTCAGGTCAATGAGGTGTTGTGCCCAGTATCTGTGGTTCGTCAATTCTTGGAAGTTAGACCGCAAGGTCATGGGCATCTTCTCATGCACGCTAACTTGCTACCTCTGTCTCGCTACCAATTTAATTTTATACTCAATAAGTGCCTGGGGTTGCTGGGTTTGCAGGACCTAAAATTCTCTTTCCATTCTTTCTGAATAGGGGCAGCTTCAGAAGGTAGCCAGACAGGGATTACAGGATTCAGCCATTAAGGATATGGGGAGGTGGAGGTCGGATTGTTTTAAATTGTATATACGTCCTAAATTGTTTGTTTAATTTCCAGATATACATCACACAGTGTGAGTTCTGGGACATTCTTTTATACACTGGGCGCATAAGAGAGCGGCTCAATGTGCGTATACAGTGAACTTGTTATTACAGCCGGAATCCTTCAGGTTGTTCTGGAAAGGAGTGCGTGACCTCCAGTGGTATCAGTTATACTTTCATTTAACTTGTTTATTTCAGGTGTGGCCTTCTCCCTCAATTTTGGTGCTTCATTTGGGGGGAAATTATTTGGGGAACCTCAGGACTTTAGACCTTTTATTTTTGATTAAGCGAGATCTTCACCGATTTCATGTAACTTCCCCAGATACAGTTATCGTCTTTTCTGAAATAGTTCCACGCCTTTCCTGGCTCTCCTCACCTTTGAGGAGAGTGATGGAACGGATGAGGAAATGGGTGAATAGGGCCATGAAGAAATACATGCCCACCATTGGGGGTTTATCTTACTGGCATGTCGATTTGGAGGGTGATATCCCCAGGTTCTATAGGGCAGATGGGGTTCACCTCTCGGAGATTGGTATGGATTTGTTTAATTTGGGTTTACAGTCTGGTATTGAAATGGCCGCGGTGGTATGGGTGGGCCGGGCTTGAGGCAAGCCGGCTGGTGGGAACTGTTTGGTTCAAATAATGATGGTGTTTACTGGCTGCCCGAGTTCTAATAACTGGGCAGAAATGGTAATGGTGGATAAAAGTTATATTTGGTATGTTTACTGATTAAAAAATGTTTAATATGGTGAAAACCAATAAAGGTACCGTGGCCAATATGTTTGCCAAAATTAAATGGTGTTTGTGTTTATTTATTAGATTAAGGGTTAGTTTAAGGGTAGGGTGTGTGTGTGGCCTACAGTCTCTTGACAAAGGGGGGCACTAATTGGGGTCCACCTGCGTGAGGCTGTGGCCAGCACACAACTTTAGCAATTAGGTTTAGCTAGGCTTATGGTTACGATTTGTGTCTCTAGTTTTATGCTGCAGGTGGGGACGGTCCAATAGGATTTCAGGGAAAGTTCTGGAAAGCCCAGGTCGGCCTATAAAGAGGCAGCTGCAGTGGGGCTTATTAACTTCTCCCCCCCTCCCGGACCGGATCAGCAGGACGAAGTACTCCCTCCCCCCTCGTCGCGGGTACCTTTTATGTGGTATGAGTCACCTTGGATTATGGGGGGGACTGTTTGGTTCAAATAATAATGGTGTTTACTGGCTGCCCGAGTTCTAATAACTGGGCAGAAATTTTTGGTAATGGTGGATAAAAGTTATATTTGGTAAGTTTACTGATTAAAAAATGTTTAATATGGTGAAAACCAATAAAGGTACCACGGCCAATATATTTGCCAAAATTAAATGGTGTTTGTGTTTATTTATTAGATTAAGGGTTAGTTTAAGGGTACGGTGTGTGTGTGTGTGGCCTACAGTCTCATTAATATGGCAATGATGACTCTCAAAGATGAATTCCAAATTCAAACTGTTGTCATTGGCATATGTAATTAAAGTCGCCAAGTCCGCAGCTGTATCATCCCACACTAAAATCAAGTCATCAATGTACCTACCGTACCATTTGATGGCTCCCATTCAGGGGGTGTGTGAGAGAAGAGAAATTCCTCCTCCCACCATTCCATGTAAAGGTTCGCCAGAGAAGGTGAAAACTTGGCCCCCATGGATGCCCCTTTACATTGCAAAAAGTAAGTCTGATTAAACATGTAGTAGTTATGTTCTAAGAAAAGCAACAGACATTACTATAAATTCTTGCAAGTTCTTGTCATACATGATATACAAGTTGAAATCGCAAAGCATGTAATGCAAGATCATGAGAGATGCAGGAGTAAAGGGATTTTACATCCATGGTGACCCACAGAAAATAATCTTGCCAGTGAATATTCTTAATATGAGATAATATTGTAGAGGTATCTTTGATATAACCAGGTAATCTGGTAACCAAAGGTTGTAAGAACCGATCTATCTATTGTCCCGGTTTTTCAAATAAAGAGCCAATGCCCGCAATAATGGGGTGGCCCTGAATAGGAATAGTATATTTCTGAAGCTTTGGTAATTGGTGAAAGACTGGGACTAATGGATTATCAACTGAAAGAAACTGTGCGGTTTTCAAAGTGAGAACTCCCATTTCCACTCCACTATCCGAAAGGCTCAAAAATGTAATTGAAAAAATATTAGTAGGGTTAACATGTAAAATGTGGTAAGTAGTGGTGTCGTTGAGCTGTCTTAAAGCCTCCCTATTGTAATCTTCCAAATTAAGGCCCCATGCACACAGGGTGTTTTTTTAAGCTGTAAAAAACGCGGCTGTAAAAACGTCCTGTGTGCATGGGGCCTAAGGATTACGACGGATCCACCTTTATCTGCTTCCCTTATGACAATGTCACTCTGGTAACTAAGTGATTTGAGAGCATGTCTTTCTGACTGAGTGAGGTTGTCTCTAGTAAAGGTGGAAACCGTGATGATGCTTGAATTTAACTTTTCCAGGTCCCTTTCAACAAGAGCCTGGTAAGTTTCTTCTGCGCTGCTCCTGGTGTGTAGAGGGTAAAAATATCTATCACCAGTGTGTATTTTGTCTGAGTCCACCCCACACACACCACCTTTGGATACAGAATGCAATCTAACGAGGACCTCACAACTAAATCCTGAAAGTCAAAACTGTTATCAAAACTGCTAGATTCAGATAAACTTTTTTTCTGAAACTATAAAGAATCATTAGTAGTGGCAAAGTGTTTTCCTTAATAATATATTTTGTATAAATCTATTAACATCAAAAAATTTGTTAAATACGTCAAAATGACTAGACAGTGAAAAGAAAAGACCCTTTGCTAGGAGTGAGATTTCCGAGGCAGTCAATGTAGTACTGGAGAGATTGACAACATTATGGTCAGCCATCTGTATTAATCCTTCTTGTTGCATGCTTGGTGTGGATAATTGTGTCTTCTTGGCGGAGCGCCTACCTCTCCTTGTTTATCTTTTTGCTGTTTCTGACATCCGGAGTCACTGATTGTTTTTTGAAACATCTTTATCCATACGGTTTTTATCGAAGACTGATAAAAGATTTAGCTCCTAGACGATGACCTCCCATCAGTGGTGCCTGATAGCTCTGATTGCGAGTCTGTCAGATCCGGGGAGCTGAAGTTAACGTGTTTATAACCTCTCCGTTTAAAGAGGAAGTAAACTCCCCCCTGAAAAAATTAGATAAGATAAGACCCTACAAAAGAAAGGCATAATGAGCTAGTATGCATAGCATACTCATTTATTATGTGGCACTTACCTGAAATCGAAGCCCCCGAAGTCCTCCTCGTTCCCCTCCACCACCGCCGCCACCATGTCCCCTCTGAGCTTCTTCCTGGTATCGCTGCTCTGGCGCTGTAATTGGCCGGAGCTGCGATGACGTCACTTCGCGCATTGCACGGGAGACGTAAAAGCCGGCTTTATCATTCATAAAACCGGCATTTACAGTGCGCCTGTGCTGATGTCTACGGCGCGCATGCGCCATAGACATCAGTGTACTCTTTTTTTGAAAATATCTCCTAAACCTTGTAGGTTTAGGAGATATTGCAAACACCTACAGGTAAGCCTTACTCTAGGCTTACCTGTAGGTGCAAGTTGCAAGAGTGGGTTTACAACCACTTTAAATGTTCTCTTGTTTATCTGTATAGACTGTAAAACATCTATTTCTGACATACACTGCTCCTTGTGCATAGTCTTGGATGTCCCGTAGATATTTTTGTCTTTTTGTGTCCATAATTTCTTGTTTACTGAGAGAAATGGTAAGATCATTATTCAAAGTGGTGTACAGATCCAAATAGTGAAACGGTTTTAAGGAATCCTTTATAGACTTGATATCCACATTCATGATCTGTAATATGTTTTCCTCTTGTTTGATGATGAGCCCCGTCAATTCAATGGTGCATTTAGTAAGTTTACTGTTCCATTCGGTTGTGAACTTGTCAGAATAAGCGGTGGAGGGGAATTTTTTAATTCTAAATCCTCTAGGGATTATAGCTTCCCCCACGTACTGTTTAAGACTGGTAAGGTCCCACCAAATTCTGACTTCCTTAGTCATAACATGTGAAAAATATCAGTGATTGATTCACAGTGCCAACATCCTAGGTACAAGACAAATAACAGTTCTCCTTGGGATTTGGACTTTACCCGCACTTAAATAGGTATACAATAGTATTATAGTAAAAAGTATATTTAGTTATATTACATGGTTAAAAACAGATAACATGGAGTATACATTACAGCAGAAACTGGAAATGTAACTTATACAAGCTAATGAAATGCAAAGGATATTCTTCAACCAACGAGTTTCAGAGTCTTATTTCAAGTACTCCTTCCTCAGGGTTATGTAGGATATCAAATCTCTACAATATATTATGTAATATAATAATATATATAATAATGTAATGTAATATGTAATATAAATAAACATACTTTTTACTATAATATTATTGTATACCTATTTAAGTGCCAGTAAAGTCCAAGTCCCAAGGGGAACTGTTTTTTGTCATGAGTCATAATAGTTCGTAAATTTTCAAACATAGTGGTGCATACAGAGTCTTCAGATTGAGGCACAGGTTCCTTAGTATAAACCTGTGAAATCTTCATTTGTCGATCCATTATAACCCTGTATATCAGTCCCGATATGTGATCTCAATAAAAAAAGATGTACTCTTAAGCCCTGTACACACGATCGGTTTTACAGTCCGATGGACTTTTTTCATCGGACAAACCGATCGTGTATGGGACCCATCGGTCTTTTTTCCATCGGTTTTAAAAAATAGAACATGTTTTAAATTTTTCCGATGGATCAAAAACCGATAGCAAATTCCGATCGTCTATGGGCAAGTCCATCGGATAAAAAACCCACGCATGCTCAGAATCAAGTCGACGCATGCTCAGAAGCATTAAACTTAATTTTTCTCAGCTCATCGGAGTGTTTTACATCACCGCGTTTGGAACGGTCGGTTTTTTGACTGATGGTGTGTAGGCAAGACTGATGGAAGACAGCTTCATCGGATTTCCGATGGACAAAACCATCGGATTAGAATCCATAGGATATCCGATCATGTGTACGAGGCTTTACACGTACCTCAGTAAAGAGACATAAATGGATAAGAAGACTCAAATACTGAAGAAAGTCTCACCATGCGAGGGCTAACCCTGGAGCGTGCCTGCCACAAAGGAGATACAGTACACGGCAAATAAACAATATTGCAGCGCTCTGAACAGTTAAACCTCCTAGAGTTTAGGATACTTGTAATTTTGTATTGCAATTTATTTGATCTTATTTTCTTAATGTCTGTCCGTGATGTTTTTTCCTCTGTAGTGGTGCATCTCTTTACCTATCAGGCAATCCTATGATTTCAATTAGAATGATTGTTTTTTTTGCCTGCCTGGTGGGTGGAGTTCCCCACGTGTTATATATAGTTTGTTTCTCATTTTAACTTTTGTGCTGTGACCAAGGCGTTTTGCCGAAATGCGCTAGTCCCTTGTACTTTTTTTACATTTACCAATAAATATTTCACATGGATTTGAAATTGCCGGCTTTCTTACTGGAATTTATTATTGTAAAAGTGTCTATACCAGAAAGGTATGTTGATCTGTTTGAAGAGGTTTAAAATAAAAAGCAATGTTGGTGCAGTAATCCACCTTAACTATTTAGCCTGCCTTGACAAGATTATATTTAATTGTACTGAATATCCTAAATAGTATAAGATGTAATGTGATTGGCCCATACTGTATGTTACAGCATTTTACATAACTTTACTGTCTTTTGCAGTGCCTTGTTCAATAAGCTTTGAAAAGCCTTTAAACAAATACCCACTCTTTGTATTTATGCTGTGATTGAGAACCCTATATAAACTGTATACTGCAGGAAACATATAATCTACCAGCTGTGTATTTGCAGCAAACTTGGCCACATGCACAAAAACTTTTGGATACATTTTGGAAGTATTATGTACTGTATATAGAGAACTAGTGATTCTGTTTAAATAATGCTGGCACATACTGAATATCTGTTTTGCCTGAAGTCTTTTCTAAAGGAGAATTGTAAACAGCTTGTCTTGTAATCCAAATAATCATTCTAACTTATTAACTCTATTTTATTGTCCTACTCTGTACAAATTACCTTTTTATTCTAATGTTGTTAACTACAAACTGATTTCTGATCTTTTAATTTTCACTTTCATTCCACCCTAAAAATGCGTGAGTGTTTTACTTTTAAGCCCTGTACACACGATCGGATTTCCTATGGAATCTAGTCCGATGGATTTGTCCATCGGATATCCGATGAAACTGTTTTCCATCGGTCTTGCCCACACACCATCAGTCAAAAAACCGACCGTTCTAAACGCGGTGACGTAAAACACTCCGATGAGCCGAGAAAAATTTAGTTCAATGCTTCTGAGCATGCGTCGACTTGATTCTGAGCATGCGTGGGTTTTTTATCCGATGGACTTGCCCATAGACGATTGTAATTTGCTATCGGTTTTGGATCCATCGGAAAAATTTAAAACATGTTCTATTTTTTAAAACCGATGGAAAAAAGACCGATGGGTCCCATACATGGTCGGTTTGTCCGATGAAAAAAATCCATCGGCCGGTTTTCATCGGTAAAACCGATCGTGTGTACAGGGCTTAATAGTTATTTAATAGTTATGTTAAAATGGTAAAACATTTCCTTATGCTTCATATTTTGGAGGTCCTGAATATATTATTATCCTCCTTGCTCCTGGGTTAAGCCTGGAGTAAAAGGGTAATGTGGCAACAATCAGTTTGCTGATCTTAGGGCCAGTTCAAACCAGACGCAGTTCCGTTCAGTTCCGTGCGCTTTTTTTCTGCACAAAATGCATGCACAGTATTTTCCATGTATTCCAATGGCTCTAGTTCACACCATGCAGTCAGTTTCCGGTCAGTTTCTGCACCGGAAACTGACCGAAAACTGACTGCATGGTGTGAACTAGAGCCATTGGAATACATGGAAAACACTGTGCATGCATTTTTAGTGCAGAAAAAAAAGCACACGGAACGGAACGAAAAAAAAAAAACCCTGAAAGACAAAGGCATAATGAGCTAGTATGCATCGCATCCCAGCTCATTATTAAATACTTACCTTAGAACGATGGCCTGGATCAGTGTCAGAACACCTCTGACAGGGATGAGATGTTTGGGTTTGCGGGCTCTGGCGCTATGATTGGCCGGAGCTGCAATTATGTCACTCCTGCATATGCGTACAGGAGCCGCCGGTCGCGGCACGGGCCCTGAAGAAACGGCACAAACAGACCGCTCCTTCAGTGCGCATGCGCCGATGACGTCGGCGGCAGCGTATACAGTAAATATCTCCTTACCGGTGCAAGTTTAGGAGATATTTACAGTACCTACAGGTAAGCCTTATTTATAGGCTTACCTTTAGGTACAATTAAAGAGGAAGACTTTACTTCCTCTTTAAAGAGAGCAATATAAACATGACATGAGTTTCTAACTCCTACCTACTCTATCCAAAACTTAAAAAAAAGATTTGGCTTTACATACACTTTTTTGTTTCGGATGACCAGATTAGTTGAATTGCCAGCGCAGAAGATCTTTAAAAGTGGAGCTCCACCTAAAAGAGCAAGGTCTGCTTTAAGGACTCCTTCCCCCCTCCTCTTTATAAAATGGCACCTCTTTTTTTGGGGGGGGTACCTGGTTTTGACAGGTACCTGTTCCCACTTCCGTTTGGATCGCCTAGGCATTCCTAGCAGAAGTCCCCCCCCACCCAGACACATCACAGGTCCCAGAAGACTGGGACCATACACAAAGTGCAGCTGGCGCATGTGCAGTGGGCACCTGGTTGTGAAGCCTCAAGCTGTCACAGCCGGGTGCCCACAGTTGAGATGCTGGCGCCAGGGTCAGAACACCAATAGAAAGAACTGCTCAGGTGAGCACATCGCTGGACCCTGGGGCAGGTGAGTGTCTGTTTATTAAAAGTCAGCAGCAACAGTTTTGAAGCAGCTGACTAGTGACTTTTAATGAACACAAATATGACTGGAGCTCCTCTTTAAGTATTTACTCATCCCTACATTTGAGATGAACTTTCATATTATTATTTTTTTTATTATTTTTGCATAACACGGCTTGTGTAGAAGGTGCCAAAGGGTGGAGCAGGCACCAGGTCTTAAACGTGTAAGACAGCAGGAGCTATAATTATAGTAATTTAATAATCGGAAATATTGTGGTTGCATTATTTCCTACAAATAAATTACTATAATGACAAGTGAAAGCAGATCGCAAGATCCAATAAAAACAATACAGAATCTCTGTCTATCTATTTAGCAGGTGAGAAGGTGAGATGGCATAGGACCTGAATTATTATTTTTTTTTTAATGCTGTAATAAACTTGAAAATGTTTATTATGGGGGAACATAAAGACATTTTTTTGTGATATAATAATCTATTTATAAGGATTGCTTTAAAGCTGTATTGGACACCGAAAGCAAACATTTATTATTGATGTGATGGCTGCATTTGTTTTCTTTGTTAGGCTTTATTTATTTTATTTTCACTTGGTGATCTGGCCAGTAAGTCTTTTGTTTTTCAACAGAACATGATGCCCTGCAGATGTTGCAGTTAGAGGGTTGAGACAAACCATTTAACACTGACATAGGTGCTTTAATGGTCAGCTTTAATTTATTTATGTAAAGACGTTGTATCAAAAGAAAAAAAAAAGTTTGTTGTAACTGCTTATAAAGTATTACCTGAAATAGGGTTTCAAAATGTTAGTGTATTTAAATTCTCTAGTGTATCTAACACTCCCCTACCCCTAGACTGAAAATGTTGCTTTCCAAACGTGTTTCTTTTGCTCCTTCATCCAGAATAAAGGGACTCTACATAGGAGGTGTGTTACTGGCAAGGTCACAAGGTGAAAACAAAAGGAAAAGGGCCTAAAAAGATAAGGCCAATAAACTGCAAAATATCACAATTTTGGTTTTACGTTTAATACTGCTTTAATTCAATAAATCCAGCACATTAACTCAAAAAGCTTTTCAAAGTGTTTGTCAATGCAAATTAATAAAATAAAAAAATAAAACATATTTAGTATATCTCTGAAATACATGAAAGTTTCTGTATATTTTATCCCGTTATACATGCTGCAAGTACAGAAAAATAACAGTTGATGTACCAAAATATAGCATGCTCCTAATTTACTCTTTGACATGTAGTGTCACAACTTAGGAATAAACTTCCACCAGGGGAGAATTGGCTCACCAACATAGAGTAGCAGCTGGTCGCGTGGTGGTGAAAGCCCCAATGGATGAAGAGGATTTGGCTGGCCACTTGCTTAGTGGTAGTAAGAGCCCTGAAAAGGGCCAAGACACTAACGTCTAGATACTGCCTGGTCTTCACAAGAGCTCCTAGAGTTGGAGATGTTGTGTTGCAGGCGATATTTAGGGTGCGATCCTTTGACTCACGTGAACAGGCCACAACCAAGCACAGGTGAAAAGCTCTCTTGAAGTGCTGGAGCACTGGACTCACCAGACAGCATGGTACCCAGGTAAATAGCCAGACAGCATGGAAATACACTAGGAGAAAAATGAGGGACACAGACTGGGAATGCACAAATGCAGATAATGGGGCTGAAACTCACAGGGAAAACAGACTGGTGCAGAGAAACAAGTAACACACTGGAGTGCATAGATGATTGACAATAGTAAGCAATTCAGCAACACAGCAAGGTTAATAGGATTGGTGTTTATTGTTGTCTTTACTGCCATTGAGAGGCCTTGCAAAAAATGGACTGGAGAATGATGCTGCCAATTGCAATAAAAAAATTAACCAAACAAATATTCCCCAGTTCATAGTGAGAGAAGTTTATTTGGCCTGGCTACAATTCTATTAGACACTAACTACTGGTCATTGGGTAAATCAACCAGTCTCAGCTGCTAAATTTTGAATGCTTGCTGCAGGATAAATTCTGTGTTGTACCTCAAGGTTTGTGGGCTATTATAGTGCTCCAGCAGTCAAAAACATTTGTAGCTATTTTCTCCTAGTTAATACACTGTAATGGTGATTGCAATATAAAGCCTGTCTGAGCTCTATGTCTTATATTGCTGCCTAACCAAGCTGCTTACATACTGTCCAGCCACTGAACATTATCGGAGATTATTTTTTTTTTTAAATACACTCTGTTTCAAAATAAAAGATGATTTGTCTCTCACTCTTATACTGCAGCCTAACCAACCTGCTTACATACTGTGTAGTCACTAGGGAGTCTGAACTTATATTCGGACTGAACTTTAGCACATTCGGACCCTTTTTCAGCGAGAGCCATGCATCATATATAAAATATATTTCTACTGCTTCCTACTGTCACTGGGACCTTCTCCAACCCTGATATAATGGGGAATACCCGCTTCTTTTAACCACTTCCGACCGCCCACCGTCGTTATACGTGATCCGTTTGAAGAGGAATACCGTTGTTATGGTAGCAACTAGCTACCATAACCCCGGTATCCTTTTCTTCAGCGGGTGGTCCGCTACAAGATAAAAGTAGTCTCCCCTTCTGGTTGTCAACCACCAACTGAGACTCTGGCGCACCTTTGGGGCCAGATTTATTGGATAATCCAAAGCTTGGGTCTTCTTGTTCCAAGCAGACAGAAAACTGTTTTGCAACAGTCTTGAATGAAACTGGGCATAGGGAACTGCTTCGAATTAAGCCACCATCTTCCCTAGCAACCTCATGCAAAGGCGAATGGAAGGACCATTCCTTGAACTGACCACCTGGACCAGCTCTCGCATAGCGTTGACTTTTTCCTGGGGCAAAAATACTCTTTCCTGGGCTGTATCTATGACCAGGCCTAAATTCTCCAGTCGCTTTACTGGTCATAAGGATGATTTCTCCAGGTTGAGAATCCAACCCAGGTGTTCCAGATACCTGACCGTTCTGGACCCCCCCTGGTTTAACCATGCTACTGGCTGATCTACCAGCAGCAGGTCGTCTAGGTATGCCGTTACTGCTATACCCTGGCCCCTTAGTCTTTCTAGTACTGGGGCCAGAGTTTTCGTAAATACCCGGGGAGCGGTGGCTAACCCGAAGGGCAAGGCCACAAACTGAAAGTGCCGCTGTTCTACCACAAAACGCAGAAACTTCTGGTGAGCGGGGAAAATTGGCACATGTAGATATGCATCTTTGATGTCTATCAATGCTAGAACCTCTCCCCCCATAGGGTGGATACAACTGACCGGATTGACTCCATGCGGATGTTTAGGATAGAATTCAGATCTTTGAGATCTAAAATGGGTCTGACATCTACGTTTGGTTTTGGGACCGTGAAGAGATTTGAATAAAAACCCATGCCACGCTCCTCTGAGGGAGTCTCTATTATTGAGACATCAATCGGTCTAGCGCCAGAAATAAGGACTCTTTCTTTACTGGGTCTTTGGAAACGTTCGATTTTAGAAAACGAAACAGTGGAAACTCTTGAAACTCTAGCTTGTAGCCTAGGGCTACCACAGAGATGACCCACTTGTCCTGGATCTCCTCTTGCTAAGTTTCCAAAAAACCACCGAAGCCTTCCCCCCATTCGATCGAGCGGGGGCGCCCCTTCATAAGGAAGCCTTGGGATTCTGTTTTGTGGGCTTCTAACCCCAGGGCTTCTTTTGGCCCAGTGCTTGGCCATGAGGTTTACTCTTTGACCCTGACAGCGGAGGCCGTCGTGACTGCCTGGAGGCTGTTGCCCCTTGCACTGGAGAGGAAGCACGTTTGAACGAAGGACGCCTACTTCTTCTCTTAACCGGCAGAAGGGTACTTTTACCACTAGAAATTATCTGGATATATTTATCCAAATCTTCCCCAAACAACCTTTCCCCATGTAAGGGAAACCCAGCCAAGAGCTTCTTGCATGGCAACTCAGCTGACCAATTCTTCTGCCACAGAATCCTACGCATGTGTACCAACATGAGTGCAAGGCATGACGCCTGATGGATAGTGTCCGCCGCAAAGCATAAGGCCCTATGAGGGATTGACAAATGCCTCTTGCTGCTACCGCAGGCTGTGCTACTGCAGCGGCTACAGCAAATGAGGCTTTAAGCAAAGATTCCAGCTTTTTATCGGCTGGATCTCTAAACACCTGGATATTGTTCACTGGACAAGTCAAACTCCTGTTTACAGAGGAGATAGCAGCATCTACTGCTGGCAAACCCCACTTTTTTGCAAACTTTTCCTCCATAAGATAAAGAAGAGAAAACCTCTTAGGAGGAAAAAAATGCTTATCTGGGTGATCCCAGTCAGCATAAATCAGTTGCTCCAGCAATGGGTGTGCAGAGAAAGCATAATAACCTTGTGGAGGTTTTAGTGAACCCAAAGAGGAAAAGGAAACATCATCCACCTCTGCTGGGGGCAACTTGTATCCAGAATGGACCAACTCCGTAAGGAATTGAATCAGCAATTTTTGGGATTGCAAGGCCGAAAAAGGTTCTTCAGATGCTTAACCCTCCGAAGAGGAGTCACCCATATGCCTTTCTGCCTGATCCCCCAAAGGTATTTCCATAGGTCCTGCCTAGGGTTGCCCCGATACCGATACTAGTATCGGTATCGGTACCGATACCGAGCATTTGCCCGAGTACTTGTACTCGAGCAAATGCTCCCGATGCTTCACCCGATACTTGTACAGTCAGCGGTGATCAGTGCGGTGGGGGAGTTACAAGCACCGATCACCGCTGTATAGATTTAAAAGTCTGACAGCCGTTTCTCCCCTTCTCTACCCGGCTTTCAGCTTCTTTAGTGAAATCAGTGGTGATCAGTGCTTGTAACTCCCCCACACATGATCACTGCTGATTGTCCCCGTATACTCCTCCAGCCCCCCTCCGACTGCTGCTGTCTCCCTCCCTCCGTGTCCCCCTCTGTGCTGCGGTCTCCCTCCGTGTCCCCCTCCATGCTGCTCTCTCCCTCCGTGCTGTCGTCCCCCTCCATTCTCCTCCTCCACCCCCTCGATCTGTCAGGATGGAGAGCGGAGGTAGGAGCCGGTAAATCCGGCTCCTTACTGTTCGGAATGTACAGAGTCAGTGATCACTGACTCTGTTCATTCACATAACTGAAACATCGTAAGCTGTGTTTACAATGTTTTAGTTTATGAATGAAGAGGAGCCGCTGTCTTCTCTCCATTAATTTTCAGCATAGCTGAGGCTGCTGAGAAAGGGACTGGGGATTCTGTGTCCCTAGTCCCTTTTCATGTCTCAAAGGGGAAATGTCAGAGGTCTGTTAAGACCCCTGATATCTCACCAAAGCCCCCCAACAGGGCTGATAAGAAATAATAAAAAATGATTTGTAAAAAATAATAAAAAATAAAGGAAAAAACACACTGACACCGTCCAACACCCCCCCCCCCCCCTGTTAAAAAAAGAAAGCATTGTAAAAAATAAAAATTGTAAAAAAAAAACTAATTGTAAAAAATAAAAATAAAAATTGTAAAAAAAAATTAAAAATACTGACATGTGCCACTGTCACATGAGATTAAAAAAAGTATCGGTAATCGGTATCAGCGAGTACTTGAAAAAAAGTATCGGTACTTGTACTCGGTCTTAAAAAAGTGGTATCGGGACAACCCTAGTCCTGCCCATTCCTGTTCTGATACAGGAAGATCAAGGGCCGGAGAGGGAGATCTGCCGCATTTTCTCCCATCCTGGGAGGAAGATGTGAGCATCTCAGCTATCTTCCCCTTCAAACCAGCCAGTGCTGAAGCCAAATTGTCCTTAGTGACGTATGCAGAGGCTGGAATGTTGGAAGCAGCTACAACACCTAATGGCTCGTACACACGACCGGGTTTTCCGACGGGGAAAAAGTCAGTCGGGAATCCCGACGGGAAAAAAGAGAGCTTGTTCTCTTTTTTTGCCGGTGGGTTTTGCCAGTTTTCCCGTCGGTAAAACTGCAAGGGAGCATACACACGGCCAGGATTCCCGGCCAAAAGCTCTCATCGCAGTTTTCCCCTCTGAAAACCTGGTCGTGTGTACGGGGCATTAGAGTCTAGGTGGCTCAGACTGACCAGTTGCCTCAGGTCCTTCAGGGGAGAATTGAACTGCGGACGTGCAACTAGGAGCCTCAAACCCTGACTGCAGCGACCTTGCGCTCCACCCTGCTATATTTCCTCTTTTACGGGAAGACATAGTCCTAAGAACAAAAAGCAGAGGTACTAACACAGTGCATCTACTGCCAAGCTTTAGTCCAGCAAATGAATATTATGCCGCTATAACTGCTCAGCCTGATGCTGAGTAGACGTGCCTTAAGAATGCCTGTATCCAACACCCATATAGCTTACATGCCATTGTATGCTCTGTGTCCCAGTGTCAGCCAACCAGACACTTCCAGAGTGAAAATCTTTTAAAGTGGTTGTAAACCCTGTTGAGAATTTTTTTTTTTTTAACTAACCTGCAAGACAAAGCTATAATGAGCTAGTATGACTAGCATACTAGCTCATTATGTACCACTTATCTTAGATCGGGGCCCCCAAAGTCGTCCGTGTCCCTCTTCTAGCAGCATCCATCGCTGCGGCGATAGCCGGAATGTTACTTCCGGGTATCGCCGCTGCAGCCAATCACAGCACCGCTCCGGCGCTGTGATTGGCCGGAGCGGCGAAGACGTGACTCCGCACATGCGCGCGTGAGCCGTCGAATTCGGCTACGTCGTCGAATGTTGCGACCTAGCCGAATTTGTGAATGGGGTTAACCCCATGCGCATGCGCATGACGTCAGCGTCGCCACTTTTAAATGCAAATATCTCCTTAACCGTGTAGGTTAAGGAGATATTTCATGCACCTACAGGTAAGCCTTAATCTAGGCTTACCTGTAGGTCTTTGTTTATAAAGTGGGTTTACAACCACTTTAAAGCCAGTAAGCCTTGTGCCTGCGCCATGTATCACCTGCACGCCATTTCTATGTGCAGGCCGGCGGTGCCTAAGCCACGCCCCCCCATGTTCCAAGAACTCTCCCGCCCCTTTTTTTAAAAAAAAGGGAACTTTCCCCGCATGCGTGCGAGGACAGGCTGGTCCCATGGAGGGGACGGCTCGGGGTACACACCAGGGGGATCCTGACCACTGTGCTAAAGGCGGATGGTCCCCCAAAACCCTACTGATTTGGCCTGACAGAGCAGAGAAGGAGCAATGCTGTCCGCAGGAGCGTTTGCTGACACTGACACAGGGGAAGCAAGGAATGTTAGATGCCAGGTATGTTTACATTTTACACCCTCTAGTGGCAAAACACAGGCAAGACACCGTCCACTCAAAAGTAAAAATCCATAAGTGAAACATTATACATTCCTTAGGACCTTTTTGACTTACCAGTTCCCCCGCAGGATACTCCTGGAAATCACAGACAGACCCAATCTTCACCCATCACGACGGGCCGTGTCATGACGGACCTTCAAGGACCAGGTCCCCCTTGTATATAGGGTCCACTCCCTTGGACCTGTACAGCACCCTGCCAGAGCAACTCTTTGGTATAGTATACAGTAGGTGCCGTCGACATTGTATATTCATCGCGATCCTATTGCAGAGATTCTCGGCGACAGGGGTGCCGACATCTCGGCGACAGGGTGGCGACACATCTCGCGCTCGCTGCAATAGCGAGGAGACGCGGCACTGTATTGAACGGGATCCGACGTGGATTCCCGCCATTACCAGGCACTGTGTTTGGTATGAATCCTGAGCGGGAACTCCACGCCAATTTTTAAAGAAAAAACCAGCATGGGTTCCCCCTCCAGGAGCATACCAGGCCCTTGGGTCTGGTATGGATTTGAAGGGGACTCCCCTAAGCCGAAAAATCGGCATGGGGGTCCCCCTCAAAGTCCAAATTAGACCCTTATCCGAGCATGCAACCTGGCAGGCCGCAGGGGAAGAGGGGGGGGACGAGAGAGCGCCCCCCCTCCCTCCTGAACCGTACCAGGCCGCATGCCCTCAACATGGGGGGTTTGGTGCTCTGGGGCAGAGGGGCGACCTGCGGCCCCCCAACCCCAAAGCACCCTGCCCCCATGTTGATGAGGACAGGGCCTCTTCCCGACAACCCTGGCCGTTGGTTGTCGGGGTCTGCAGGCGGGGGGCTTATCGGAATCCGGGAGCCCCCTTTAATAAGGGGGCCCCCAGATACCAGCCCCCCCACCCTATGTGAATGAGTATGGGGTACATCGTCTTCCTACCCATTCACCTGGTGGAAAAAAATGGCAATAAAAAAACACACAGGTTTTTAAAGTAATTTATTGCACAGCTCCGGGGGTCTTCTTCCGACTTCGGGGGTCTCGTGTTTATATACGTGTTTATATACGTGTTTATATATTAAGTAGGTGAGTAATCTGAAAGTGTAACTCTCAAGCCTCGTACACACGATCGGATATCCTATGGATTCTAATCCGATGGTTTTGTCCATCGGAAATCCGATGAAGCTGACTTCCATCAGTCTTGCCTACACACCATCAGTCAAAAAACCGACCGTTCCAAGCGCGGTGACGTAAAACACTCCGATGAGCCGAGAAAAATGAAGTTCAATGCTTCTGAGCATGCATCGACTTGATTCTGAGCATGCGTGGGTTTTTTATCCGATGGACTTGCCCATAGACGATCGGAATTTGCTATCGGTTTTTGATCCATCGAAAAAAAAATAAAACATGTTCTATTTTTAAAAACCGATGGAAAAAAGACCGATGGGTCCCATACACGATCGGTTTGTCCGATGAAAAAAGTCCATCGGACTGTTTTCATCGGTAAAACCGATCGTGTGTACAGGGGTTTACACTTACACATCTATTTTTATTTGCTGGAGGACGGAACCATCTTTCTCCAAGCACCATCCATGGTCAGCATTTACTTCTTGTACTGAGATGATGGCTCAGAGATGACCTAGGTCATGTAAATCCTTGTGCATGTGTGGTTTTGGCTGTATTCACCAATGTCTGACACAGATCAGCTCCTGCTGATGCCTCATACCATGTGACCTGCTACTAATTTACATGGACATGTACATCATGTTTGGTCTGTTCACTGAGGAAATCTAGACCCAATATATATACTAATATGTTTCATCCATAATTTACTGAAGGGTTAGTGTTAAAACTTGAAATTAACCAATCAATTAAAAACCTTTTATGAGAATGATGTGTTACAATCAATTCTATGATTATACAGAGAAATGTTTCTGAAAGCTTTAAAGTTAACTTGATTGTCATTTTTGTTTTCTTTACAGAGCAATGAATCCATTGTTTTCCATCCTGGAGTATTTGTAACATCACATGTCAGCACAGCTTCAAATACCTGCAGGCAATCTGCAATTAGAAACCTATTGACCGCAAAGATGACAAGAACAAAACCAGTAAAAATAAGGTTCTCAACATTTATCCAAATCACACAAACAAGATTGGATTTGGCATTAAAATGAATGTTCTGGCTCACCAAGACCTCTAGGACCATCTTTGTTGACTCTTTTTGTACGGGCCAAGTATTTGCAGCTGGGGTATTCCTCGCTAGAGTAGTTGCAAGTATACATGACCCTTGTATATGTGGGGCTGTGGAGAGGGGAATGCCCCTGCCACAGTTGATTGGCCCATATAGGTGACAGCTTCCTTGTGGGCTCACACACATTGGTTCTGATCCTAGTCTGAATGTACCCAAGCTCATCCTGGGTTTTGAGATTTTACCTTTTTGGCGATTTTTTGGACGTTGAAAAACACATCTGTCTAAGGCTAGGTGAGACATCTCACCTTCAACCACGCAAATTGGCAGGCAGCCACCTTGTCTGGAGTGTCCATGGAGAACACACACTGCCGGTGTGGCACACAAATCAAACCTGCCTTTCTGCTACACTGTATTGCTAAAATGCTTTGCATACTCTAAAGTAATTTCAGACACTGTATTGTTAAAGAGTTATGCATACTCTTAATTAACTTTCCCCTGGCTGTGATGTATAAAATGTTTATGACAAAAAATGTAACTATTATTTAAGCCTAGAATAAGGGAAAATATAATCTAAATCAGAGCCCTCTTTTGGCTTTCATGATAAACACCCATCTATGCATGCTTTTCTTTCATGATAAGCATGCATCTACTGTATGATGTATGCGTTTATCACTAACAGCCCTCAGTCTTTGCTGACATTGATAACCAATCAGTGTGGTTCCTGATCATGTGATCAGCATGTTAGCCAACAAACCTATATTGCTCTTGCTATCAGTGCATGCTTTTATGTGTTCACAGCAAAGGAATATATTTCATGACAAGTATGCATCTTTCATGACAAGCACGCATCTGTGCATGCTTCTAGCTGTCACTGATAGCTCCTAGTCTCTACTGACATTGAAAACCAATCAGTGTGATTCCTGATCATGTAATCGGCACATCAGCATGGTGGTAGGCAGATGAATGGCAGAGTTCCACTTTCAGGCCTTTACAAAGAACTCTCCAAAACCTGGAGGTAAACTGTACTCCTCAACCTGAGACAATGCTATTGAGTAAACTATGGAGTCTCCCGATTTCTTTGATAAACACATGGGTAGTTTCTGTAGCAGGTGTACCTATCATAGACAGGAAATGGGGCATTTTTGACAGGTGATCCACCACCACCAGGATGGTAGTGAATCATTCTGAGGGTGGAAGAGCCACGATGAAATCCATGGAGATCATTTCCAATGGACGGTTAGGGATAGCTAAGGGTCTCAATAATCCCCAGGGCTTTGTCTTATCACCCTTGCTGTGTAGGCACACAGTGCAGGAGCTGTCATAGTCTCTACAGTCTGGACCAAGGTTGGGCCACCAAAGAGATTGTTGGATGAGCTCACTAGTATTGCCAGCTAGAAACTGGCCGGCTAACTGGGGATCATGGAATGTTTTAAGAACTTGAAGCCTTGCTTCCTGGGGTATGAAGACCTTATCTTGATTAAAAGATTACAAATACTCACAAAGTATGATAGTAGGCACATAAATCATTCCATCAAAGGGAATCGCCTCCTACTGGAACCAGATACCAGAGAGTCCAGACGACAGGTATTACAGCTACGGCTGACGCGTTGCGAGGGCAAACCCTCTTCCTCAGAGCCAAAAAGTGATAGTGACTGGACCCCTCTCTGGACTCCCTTAAATCCATGTGTAAGTGGGCGTGAGTGATCACCTGTCTACAGCTCCACCCACCACAGGTCACTCCTCCTCTCACCCAAAAGGGCATGCCCATATAAACTTAACCCCTCACTACTGATATACCCATCTATATATTAGATAGTATATATGCGTACACCATATGACTATGTGTCTATACATCAACTGGCAGAAGACGAACGGCACATATACCTGGCGGGGCTTACCCATACCACACAGGCCATCAAGTACACTCAGTCGCTGCTGCCACCCGTCTGCACGTAGCCACATTCGCTTCCCGTGATGCTAGGCTATCGTCCCACCACTAGATGGGACGCACGCTGGCCGAATACCCGAAAGTAGAGGTGGATGTGCGTTCCACCCGCCACTTCCGGTAATTGAAGACATCACTTCTGCCCTCAGATGGGCTGGACAGGCATCAGAGTTTGTCCCGGACTACCTTGGGACTACATGTCTAACCTACCACGAGCCCCACTACCACAATATTAAATTAATCTATATAAAAACTATTGAATAATTACCTAATTATAATTAGTAGTTAATAATTAAAAATTACAAAAATATTAAAAATATTATTACTAATGTATGTAATGTAATGCACTCCCTATACTTAAAAAATCCTAAACCACTATAAAAGATAAGACCCAAGGTCCTACTACACTAGAGGACCAGTGGGCCTGACCAAGGTAAGTGGAATCGCTACATGACGGAGCAAATGGCCCCACTAACTTAGGGAAGTGAAATCTACCTATCTCGACAGTACAGAAAACATAATGCCACCCGACCCAAACGAGACAGAGGGGGATCTACACTACATTGTGTAACTATATCCCTTCATTTAGGCCATGAGGGACTAGAGAGCCCAAGGTGAATATCCAATATGCCTCTCTAGTACACAGGATCTGGTGTTTTTTACCACTGCCAAAATCATTCAATATGGCCACAATCCCAAAGACTTTCAAGCCACTTACCAAACTATCATGAGCCTCTTTAAAATGTCTGGGTAAGGAATAGTTCTCTTTTTCCATCAGGATACTACTCCTATGCTCTCCCATTCTCATTCTCATTGGTCTTGAAGTAGGACCAACGTACAAGAGGCCACTTGGACAGAGAAGACCATAAATCACAAATGAGGTCCCACAGTTAATAAACTGCTTGACCTTATGGTTCTTCCCGTCTGTTCCCTGGACTTCCTTTTTGCGATGGCTCATGTGTAGACAGTTACCACAGTTTCCAACCCCACACTTGTAACTGCCTTTTAGACCTGTGTTTCTGATCTTCTTAACTCTACTCGGGGCCACCATACTTCTCAAATCTCTTGGTCTTCTAAAAACTAAGTTTGGATATAAAGGCAGGCTGGTTCGCAGGATAGGGTCGGATCTTAGAACTTTCCAGTTTCTCCTAAAGATCTTCTGAATCATTGGCACTTTGTTATTGTATCTAGTACAGAATCTCACCTGCGGTTTTTCATCGTTAGCCTCCAACTTAGCCGCATTGTCAAGTCATTTACCAGATTGTTATCATATAATTTGAGGTACTTCTGGAATGCTTCATCAACATGCTTGTCCTCATATCCTTTCTCGCTAAATTTGTTTTTGAGGATCTGTGCCTGTTCCTCATAGTCTTTCTTAAAGGTGCACATCCTCCGCAATCTACAAAACTGTCCAAAAGGGACATTTTTGATCCACCTAGGGTGGTGATGACTGCAAGCATGAAGGTAAGAGTTACCTGCGCTCAGTTTAAAATGCGTCTTTGAGTAGATCATGCCTTCGTCATCAACCTGTAGTTCCAAATCTAGAAACACTCGAGATTGCATCAAAACTCCTATCCCCCCCAAATACCAGGGGACTAAAAAGCCAACGAGAAGAGGTAGGAGGGGAGGTAAGAAGTCGAAGAGATCAGAAATAACCGAGGGATGCTCCACCATAAAAATCTACAACCTCTCAAAAAATGTGTTTTCAGAAACAGAGCTGGATCTACTTAGAAAAGGCCTGAACTATGCCCCACGAAAGCCCCCCTAACCTCTTTGAGCTCTTCATCGATCTAAATAAATTCGTACGGAATTTAACTGTGAAACGCCATTACAGGCTGAAAGAAATCAATAGAGGGACGAAAAAAGACGAAGAAGTAGAGGTACCACTATCGTTGTCTCCGTCTGATACATTGGAGAGAGAAATGCTCGAAATACTGGAGGAGCTATATATGGAAGGAGGACAAGAACTCCATGGGGAGGTGTCTGTACCTGTTGAGGAGGCTGGAGCTATCATTAATACTTCGCTTAGACCAAAGTCCAGCTTCTACCCACATTGGAACAAAATAAATTTTATCCCAACGTTCTATGAAATTGTTTTGGATGAGTTTAGAAATCTTTGTGGGAAGAAAAGAACTGCTCGGGGTCATCAAATAGATCTAGCAGGCCCTTTGAGCAATCTAAAGAAAAATTCTGATGTGGTGATAAGAAAGGCCAACAAAAGCGGAGGGTTGGTGATTCAAGACAGAGAGCATTATTTATAAGAAGCCTATAGACTGATTGGGAACACAAGTACTTACGAAAGACTTATGTGGGACCCTACGGCTATCTATAATGCTGAGCTTAAGAAGCTTTTGGATAAAGCCCTAGCGGATCAGATTCTGACTAAACATGAACACCCATTCCTGTATTCCAAACATCCTGTGGTTCCTCATTTTTACCATATACCGAAAGTTCACAAAGACTTGGAAAAGCCGCCCGGCAGGCCGATTATAGCAGGCATTGACAGCCTTACGAGCAACCTAGGTAGCTATATAGACCACTTTCTTCAGGACTCGGTAACGAGTTTGCCATCCTACATTAAGGACTCAGGCCATGCCCTAGAAATTCTAGCCCCATATATATGGGAAAAAGGATATAGGTGGCTTTCGTTGGATGTGGCGTCATTATATACGTCCATCCAACACGAGTTTGGTGTAAGGGCAATTGAGTATTATATTGCAGAGGCTTACCGGTTCAATCCTATGCAGGCACAGTTCCTCTTTGAGTGCATCGAGTTTACACTCACTCACAACTATTTCACATTCCTAGGCAATTTTTATAGACAAGTGAGAGGCACAGCTATGGGTGCACGGTTTGCACCCAGCTATGCGAACCTTTTCATGGGGTACTGGGAGCATAAGAATATTTGGGCCAACAATCCCTATGGAGGTAACCTTATCTTATACTCACGTTACATTGATGACATCCTTATTATTTGGAATGGAACAGACGAAGAGTTGGATGGTTTCCTGACTCATTGCTCCAAAAACTCCTTTGGAATTTCTTTTACCCATGTATTAGACGAGAAATCTCGAGTGTTTCTAGATTTGGAACTACAGGTTGATGACGAAGGCATGATCTACTCAAAGACGCATTTTAAACCGAGTGCAGGTAACTCTTACCTTCATGCTCACAGTCATCACCACCCTAGGTGGATCACAAATGTCCCTTTTGGACAGTTTTGTAGATTGCGGAGGATGTGCACCTTTAAGAAAGACTATGAGGAACAGGCACAGATCCTCAAAAACAAATTTAGCGAGAAAGGATATGAGGACAAGCATGTTGATGAAGCATTCCAGAAGTACCTCAAATTATATGATAACAATCTGGTAAATGACTTGGACAATGCGGCTAAGTTGGAGGCTAACGATGAAAAACCGCAGGTGAGATTCTGTACTAGATACAATAACAAAGTGCCAATGATTCAGAAGATCTTTTGGAGAAACTGGAAAGTTCTAAGATCCGACCCTATCCTGCGAACCAGCCTGCCTTTATATCCAAACTTAGTTTTTAGAAGATCAAGAGATTTGAGAAGTATGGTGGCCCCGAGTAGAGTTAAGAAGATCAGAAACACAGGTCTAAACAAACCCTGGACTACACTGTTTGATCAAAAAGGCAGTTACAAGTGTGGGGTTGGAAACTGTGGTAACTGTCTACACATGAGCCATCGCAAAAAGGAAGTCCAGGGAACAGACGGGAAGAACCATAAGGTCAAGCAGTTTATTAACTGTGGGACCTCATTCGTGATTTATGGTCTTCTCTGTCCATGTGGCCTCTTGTACGTTGGTCGTACTTCACGACCAATGAGAACGAGAATGGGAGAGCATAGGAGTAGTATCCTGACGGAAAAAGAGAACTATTCGATACCCAGACATTTTAAAGAGGCTCATGATAGTTCGGTAAGTGGCTTGAAAGTCTTTGGGATTGAGGCCATATCGAATGATTTTGACAGTGGTAAAAAACACCAGATCCTGTGTACTAGAGAGGCATATTGGATATTCACCTTGGGCTCTCTAGTCCCTCATGGCCTAAATGAAGGGATCAAGTTACTCAATGTAGTGTAGATCCCCCTCTGTCTCGTTTGGGTCGGGTGGCGTTATGTTCTCTGTACTGTCGAGATACAGTTGCAATAAAAAGTATGTGAACCCTTTTGGAATGATATGGATTTCTGCACAAATTGGTCATAAAATGTGATCTGATCTTCAACTAAGTCACAAAAATAGACAATCACAGTCTGCTTAAACTAATAACACACAAAGAATTAAATGTCATCATGTTTTTATTGAACACACCATGTAAACATTCACAGTGCAGGTTGAAAAAGTATGTGAACCCTTGGATTTAATAACTGGTTGAACCTCCTTTGGCAGCAATAACTTCAACCAAACGTTTCCTGTAGTTGCAGATCAGATGTGCACAACGGTCAGGAGTAATTCTTCACCATTCCTCTTTACAGAACTGTTTCAGTTCAGTAATATTCTTGGGATGTCTGGTGTGAATCGCTTTTTTGAGGTCATGCCACAGCATCTCAATCGGGCTGAGGTCAGGACTCTGACTGGGCCACTCCAGAAGGCGTATTTTCTTCTGTTTAAGCCATTCTGTTGTTGATTTACTTTTATGCTTTGGGTCGTTGTCCTTTTGCAACACCCATCTTCTGTTGAGCTTCAGCTGGTGGACAGATGGCCTTAAGTTCTCCTGCAAAATGTCTTGATAAACTTGGGAATTCATTTTTCCTTTGATGATAGCAATCTATCCAGGCCCTGACGCAGCAAAGCAGCCCCAAACCATGATGCCCCCACCACCATACTTCACAGTTGGGATGAGGTTTTGATGTTGGTGTGCTGTGCCTCTTTTTCTCCACACATAGTGTTGTGTGTTTCTTCCAAACAACTCATCTTTGGTTTCATCTGCCCACAGAATATTTTGCCAGTACTGCTGTGGAACATCCAGGTGCTCTTGTTCACACTGTAAACGTGCAGCAATGTTTTTTTTTGGACAGCAGTGGCTTCCTCTGTGGTATCCTCCCATGAAATCCATTCTTGTTTAGTGTTTTACGTATCGTAGATTCGCTAACAGGGATGTTAGCATATACCAGAGACTTTTGTAAGTCTTTAGCTGACACTCTAGGATTCTTCTTCACCTCAATGAGCAGTCTGCGCTGTGCTCTTGCAGTCATCTTTACAGGACGCCCACTCCTAGGGAGAGTAGCAGCAGTGCTGAACTTTCTCCATTTATAGACAATTTGTCTTACCGTGGACTGATGAACAGCAAGGCTTTTGGAGATACTTTTATAACCCTTTCCGGCTTTATGCAAGTCAACAATTCTTAATCGTAGGTCTTCTGAGAGCTCTTTTGTGCGAGGCATCATTCACATCAGGCAATGCTTCTTGTGAAAAGCAAACCCTGAACTGGTGTGTGTTTTTTAGAGGGCAGGGCAGCTGTAACCAACACCTCCAATCTCATCTCATTGATTAGACTCCAGTTGGCTGACACCTCACTCCAATTAGCTCTTGGAGATCTCATTAGTCTAGGGGTTCACATACTTTTTCCACCTGCACAGTGAATGTTTACATGGAGTGTTCAATAAAAACATGGTAACATTTATTTCTTTGTGTGTTATTAAGTTTAGGCAGACTGTGATTGTCTATTATTGTGACTTAGATGAAGATCAGATCACATTTTATGACCAATTTGTGCAGAAATCCATATCTTTCCAAAGGGTTCACATATTTTATTTCATCTGTAGGTAGATCTCACTTCCCTAAGTTAGTGGGGCCATTTGCTCTGTCATGTAGCGATTCCACTTACCTTGGTCAGGCCCACTGGTCCTCTAGTGTAGTAGGACCTTGGGTCTTATCTTTTATAGTGGTTTAGGATTTTTTAAGTATAGGGAGTGCATTACATTACATACATTAGTAATAATATTTTTAATATTTTTGTAATTTTAAATTATTAACTACTAATTATAATTAGGTCATTATTCAATAGTTTTTATATAGATTCATTTAATATTGTGGTAGTGGGGCTCGTGGTAGGTTAGACATGTAGTCCTGAGGTAGTTGTTAGGCTATCATCTTTTAGAGTATATTCCCACCAATGAATAGGCTTTGACAGTCTTCCATATTATATGGATTTAGACTGTGGGTGGGTCCTTTTAGATGTTTTTACAATGCTGCACAATGTTCCTACATCGATTGGGTACATTGTTCGAGAGTCTGTACATGTTTGTGGGCGCATGCGCACGTGCCCAGGGTTTTGGGTGACTCTGTGCGCATATGCGCCTGCCGCTGGCCCAATTTTTATGGGTAAGCGGTGGGGCGGGTGCGTGCTCCGAGTGGGTAGTGTGCGAACACATACATGTTATTTATATTGCTTTGGTTTGTGTCATTTGGTTCCATATTATGATTTCTGTATGGACCGAAGTGTGGTATTGGACTTCTCCTGGAGCAATTGAGGAACTATTTGTTCCCTCTACCCAGTGTATTTGACATCTAGATTCCATGTGTATTTGGGCAAGAGTTAATTATGTAACTACGGGTGCTTATACCATTAATTTTTGGTGTGTCTTTATGTCCCGTTTGTGTATAGGTGTGGGGTCACATGCTGGAGTGACAGCCCTCACAGGTCACCTAGAATAGCACTGTCCTTCTATAATTAGTTTGGGTTTCCCTCTTATGGTTTGAGTTGCCATTAGTCAATAGATATAGTATATCACCAACTTGTTCTAATCATCAATTAGCTCCTAAAGACCCCCCCTCCCATATTTCCCAGCCCTCCCCACTCCTTTTTTAATATATGTATTAGTCCCCCTATGCACACTCTGATTTTATTATCCATAGAGGGTGTGGGCTCCACCGCTATTGTAGAGGTTATGGGACCCCATGTGGATTAGAGGCTGTGTCGGTAGCTATGTGTCTCTCCGGGTCTCTGGTCTGCGCGGGGCACGTCTGATTTGTGCCGCGCGCGGATCTGCAACTCGGGGACACTATCTCTGGCCGGTATTAGCGCCCGTTTAGAGAGGGTTGTTGACACCGGATGCGGAGTGTGAGTTCCGCCTCCGTGTCCGGGACAACCTCTGATGCCTGTCCAGCCCATCTGAGGGCGGAAGTGACGTCTTCAATTACCGGAAGTGACGGGTGGAACGCACATCCACCGCTACTTCCGAGTTTTCGGCCAGCGTGCGTCCCATCTAGTGGTGGGACGATAGCCTAGCATCACGGGAAGCGAATTTGGCTACGTGCAGACGGGTGGCAGCAGCGACTGACTGTCCTTGATGGCCTGTGTGGTATGGGTAAGCCCCGCCAGGTATATGTGCCGTTCGTCTTCTGCCAGTTGATGTATAGACACATAGTCATATGGTGTATGCATATATACTATCTAATATATAGATGGTGTAACGGGTGGGCCCGTGGAACCCAGAAGTTCTTAGAAAGTATGAGCCAGAAAATAATGGACATTGAGAATATGTCTTGGATTGCTTTAAAATGGGTCTGTAATATTAATCCACCTGGATGCCTGTTGTAATGTTAATGAACCCAGACTAGCTTCCAAAGGCCTTATCATTGTTGTTTGTGATGATGTGGATTGGAGCTGGTAGACCGTCTGGCTGCCTATTATGGGATGTTTAAGTGTCTTGCTGTGAGGAAAGAGGGGGGAGGGGGTTTCACTCTAGCAACCCCCCCTGCTAAGACTGTTTACTGAAGGAGAAGTTTGAACACACCTTACCTGTATCCCTATTGTCATTGGACAGTTTAACCCGCCCTGTTCCCCAAGGATGGGAGGGAAGCGTTTTGAAGAGAAATGGGTTACCATGTGCTTGCAATAAAGATTCATTCCCTGTTTTGGAACCTCAACACAGAGCGTTGTCTTGTTTGTGCGGGGAGAATTATTTGTATGGGGTCTTATTCAGCTGGTTGGAGTGTCTGGTACTGTAGCTGCTGTGTGTTTAGGAATGGAATATATTTAAACGACGTTAACCCCTGTCGTTACAGATGGGTATATCAGTAGTGAGGGGTTAAGTTTATATGGGCATGCCCTTTTGGGTGAGAGGAGGAGTGGCCTGTGGTGGGTGGAGCTGTAGACAGGTGACCACTCACGCCCACTTACACATGGATTTAAGGGAGTCCAGAGAGGGGTCCAGTCACTATCACTTTTTGACTGTGAGGATGAGGGTTCGCCCTCGCAACGCGTCAGCCGTAGCTGTAATACCTGTCGTCTGGACTCTCTGGTATCTGGTTTCAGTAGGAGGCGATTCCCTTTGATGGAATGATTTATGTGCCCACTATCATACTTGCTTTGTGAGTATTTGTAATCTTTTAACTTACTTTTAATAAACCTAGCCACTGGTAATGCACTAGGTCGGTGCGCCCTCTTTTTTCCTTTTACATTTTAGTCCTAAAGAATACCAATTATTCTGAGGAGGGCAGCAAGATTCCTGGTCATTTCCTTTTTTATGGAACACTCTGGTTGTGTCACTAAGAGACCAAACTTCCGAGCGCAGGAGACTGTTTGTGGACCTTATCTTGATAACAGAGTAATCTGTCCCATCTTCTCACTGAGGCATGCTCTGTTTCGGGGCATGATACAGAAGTCCTTTCAATAACTAATTTCAAGCTGTGCAGTATTAACAAAAAAATCTGGGCAGAGAGAATGGTGCTCGGGAGAGCAGGTTCAACAGATTCAGGGAACATCCGGGATAGGGCTTCTACCCTCCCATTCTTGGATCTGGGCCTGTATGTTAGGTGAAGATTAAACCTTGAGAAAAATAAGGCCCATCTGGCCTGCCGGGGCCTTAGACGTTTAGCGGACTTCAAGTACTTTAGGTTTTTGTGATCAGTAAAAATCATGACTGGGTGACTGGCGCCCTCCAGCGAATACCTCCACTTTCAAAGGCCACTTTAATTGCCTGGAGTTCTCTGTTGCCTACATCATAGTTTCTTTAGTCTGGGCTTAGTTTTTTGGAGCAGAAGGCTACTGGGTGCAGCTGGGCCTTTGGGCCCAGACGCTGGGAGAGCACAGCTCCGGTTGCTACTTCAGAGGCATCTACTTCAAGAACGAAAGGGAGTGCTGGGTCCAGATGGTGCAACACCGGAGCAGAGGTAAACAAGGTTTTCAGACATTTGAAAGCTGCCTGGACCTCCTGGGTCCAGAGGAAACAGGTATGAAGGTGGGTGAGCTGATTGATCAGAGAAATGATGATCCTTTGGACTCCCTTCGGGTCTGAGGGTGCGGGCCATTCTAGTATCGCTGAGTCTTTCTGGGGATCCATGGAAATCCCTTCAGTGGAGATTCTGAGTCCCAAGAATTTGATGGACTGCTTCTTGAACTCACACTTCTCTGCCTTGGCATTCAAGCCATGACTTTGCAGAGTATTTAGTACTTTCTTGACATGGTTCCGGTGCAGTTCGAGTGAGACTGAGAAGATCAAATTATCATCCAGATAGACGATCAAAAACATATCAAGGAAGATAGCCCAAAAGGCATCACGAGGTATTCAAAATGACCGAAGCGGGGTTCGGAAGCAGTCTTCCATTCGTCCCCCTCTCTAATGCAGTCCAGCTTTGTGAATACTCGGGCCGATCAGAACCTCTAAAACAACTCGGGAATGAGGGGAAGGGGGTACTTGTTCTTGATGGTGATTTTGTTGAGCTCCCTGTTAGTCGATGCATGGCTGGAGGGACTGGTCATTTTTTTTGGCAAAGAAAATGCCTGCTACAACAGTAGAGGAGGAGGAACGGACGAAGTCCCTGGCTAGATTCTCATTGATGTATTGCTTGACCTCCCTTCCAGCCACCTACAAAGAGATAGGAAGAATGATGTGAGTAGACATTACTGGATTTACTTTATCGGACGGGACAATTATGTAGAATGTGGCCTGTAGATCCACAATAAATGCACAAGTTGTTTAGTCGCCTGTTTGTTTTTGACACCTACAGTATATTACTCCTGCTGATAGTGCATTCTTTGTGTGCACAACAAAAAAATGCATATTTTTTAATAAAAAAAGATGAATTGTTTAATAGAGATGAGCCGAACATCCCTCAGGTTGGTTCGTGCCAAAACTCCCGAACATCGCAAAAGTTTGTACCCGAATGACGAACCCCATTAAAGTCGATGGAACCCGAACAGGAAAAATCAAAAGTCCCCATTTTGAAGGCTTATATGCAAGTTATTGGCCATAAAAAGGGTATGGAGGCCTGAGTACTGCCCAGGGGGGACATGTACCAATGCAAAAAAAACATTTAAAAAAGATAATTTTTAACCACTTAAGCCCCGGACCATTTTGTAGCTAAAGGACCAGAGGTGATTTCAGAATTTTGCACTGCGCTGCTTTAACTGTAAATTGTGCGGACATGCAATGTTGTACCCAAACGAAATTTGCGTCCTTTTCTTTCCACAAATAGAGCTTTCTTTTAATGGTATTTGATTGCCTCTGCGATTTTTATTTTTTGCAATATAAACGGAAAAAGACTGAAAATTTAGAAAAAAAATGATATTTTCTACTTTTTGTTATAAGAAAAATCTAATAAACTCAATTTTAGTCATACATTTAGGCCAAAATGTATTCAGCCACATGTCTTTAGTAAAAAAAATGTCAATAAGCGTATATTTATTGGTTTGCGCAAAAGTTATAGCGTCTACAAACTAGGGTACATTTTCTGGAATTTACACAGCTTTTAATTTTTGACTGCCTATCTCATTTCTTGAGGTGCTAAAATGGCAGGGCAGTACAAAACCCCCCCAAATGACCCCATTTTGGAAAGTAGACATCCTAAGGAAATTGCTGAGAGGCATGTTGAGCCCATTGAATATTTATTTTTTTTGGTCTCAAGTGATTGAATAATGACAAAAAAAAATAAATTACAAAAAGTTGTCACTAAATGATATATTGCTCACACATGCCATGGTTATATGTGGAATTGCACCCCAAAATAAATTTTGCTGCTTCTCCTGAGTACGGGGATACCACATGTGTGGGACTTTTTAGGAGCCTAGCTGCGTACGGGCCCCCGAAAACCAAGCACCGCCTTCAGGATTTCTAAGGGCGCAAATTTTTGATTTCACTCCTCACTACCTATCACAGTTTCGAAGGCCATAAAATGCCAAAATAGCACAAAACCCCTCCAAATGACCCCATTTTGGAAAGTAGACACCCCAAGCTATTTGCTGAGAGGCATGTTGAGTATTTTACAGCTCTCATTTGTTTTTGAAAATGAAGAAAGAAAAGATTTTTTTTTTTCAATTTTCAAAACTTTGTGACCCCAAAGCAGCCTCCCCATGTTGAGGGCGAGCGGCCTGGTATGGTTTCCTGGCCTGTCAAGCTGTTTGCTCGGATAAGGGTCTGGTATGAATTTTGGGGGGACCCCATGCATTTTTTTTTTTTTTGTCGTGGAGTTCCCCTTAAAATCTAGACCGAAAGAGATTGGTATGGATTTTGGGGGGATCCTATGCCGTTTTTTTTTCTTAATTCTGTCATAGGGTTCCCCTTAACCACTTCAATGCACTGTATTATATACTCTGCACTGACTGCACTGTATATACAGTTGTGCTCAAAAGTTTACAATTTATGATTTATTGGCCATTTTTCAGAGAATGTGAATGATAACACAAAAACATTTCTTTCACTCATGGTTAGTGTTTGGCTGAAGCCATTTATTATCAATCAACTGTGTTTACTCTTTTTAAATCATAATGGCGACAGAAACTACCCAAATGACCCTGATCAAAACATACCCTGGTGATTTTGGCCTGATAACACGCACACAAGTTGACACAAAGGTGTTTGAATGGCTAATAAAGGTAACCATACTCACCTGTGATCTGTTTGCTTGTAATTAGTGTGTGTGTATAAGGCTGGGTTCACACTGGGGCGACAAACGCTCCGACATTGGGAGCTCATGTCGCATGACGTGTGAAAATCAATGTTTCCCTATGGGAGCCGTCTTAACTGGTCCGACACATGTCGGTCTGACTTTGAAAATGCTCTCTCGCCCACCCCTCTTCCCCTGCGGCCTGCCAGGTTGCGTGCTCGGATAAGGATCTGGTTCTGATTTTGGGGGGACCCCCACGCCGTTTTTTGGCGTAGGGGGTTCCCCTTAAAATCCATACCAGACCCAGGGGCCTTGTATGCTCTTGGAGGGGCAACCCATGTCATTTTTTTATTTAAAATTTGGTGTGGAGTTCCCCCTCAAGATTCATACCAAACACAGTGCCTGGTATTGGCGGGGATCCAAGTCGGATCCCCGTTCATTGAAAGTCGGACATATGTCGGCTTCATGTCGCAGGGCAAAGTCGGATCCAAAGAAGGACGGCTGTCGTGTCGCACAAGTGTGAACCCAGCGTAAAAGATCAATGAGTTTCTAGACTCCTGACAGACCCTTGCATCTTTCATTCAGTGTTGCACTGACGTTTCTGGATTTTGAGTCATGGGGAAAGCAAAAGAATTGTCAAAGAATCTGCGGGAAAAGGTAGTTGAACTGTATAAAACAGTAAAGGGATATAAAAAGATATCCAAGGAAATGTGAATGCCAATCAGCAGGGCCAATCCTAGGCAGGGTGCGAGGGGTGCTCCGCACCCAGGCGCCGCAGAGGTGGGGGCGCCGAAGCTCCAGAGTGCTCCCCTTCCTCCTCCTAGTCTGTGTCCAGAGGCGGAGCGCATGTAGCGGGTGCTGCGGTTCTCCATCCCGCTTGCTCTCTCTGCTGGCAATTGACAAGAGCGCATACCTCCTGCTGTCCCCGGAATCCGGGCTGGGTACCGCAGCAGAGCCTAGTACCTAGTCCACTAATTATTCTGTCCGGTGCGCATGGAACAGTCTCCAGTCTGCCCCGCCCCCTCTGCGTGTGTCGGCTCTTCTCCCATAGGTGCTGTGATGAGAGGCTTCTGGGTTAGCCGGAGGTGCTGCCAATCATCCCATGCACTCCCAGAAATGCTCTCCGAGTGCCACCCTCCTAGTAACCAAAGATGACACGTATGCCCCGCCAACTGTAATGTGCTTCTGCTCCCAGCACGCCCGAGCTACAGGGATCTATTGGACAGGTTCTGATCTATAGGGACACCTGCTGTGGGGGGGCTCTGATGGGGGACACCTGCTGTGGGGGGGCTCTGAAGGGGGACACCTGCTGTGGGGGGCTCTAATAGGGACACCTGCTGTGGGGGGCTCTGATGGGGGACACCTGCTGTGGGGGGCGCCAGAAAATATTTCTGCACCCAGGCATCTGTGATCCTAGGATCGGCCCTGCCAATCAGCACTGTTTGACTGGTTCTGTTGAAACCAAACCACGGTCAGGTAGACCAATAGGGATGAGCCGAACACCCCCCCCCCGGTTCAGTTCGCACCAGAACCTGCGAATGGACCAAAAGTTCGCGTAAACTTTAGAACCCCGATTAAAGTCTATGAGACTCGAACGTTTGGAATTAAAAGTGCTAATTTTAAAGGCTAATATGCAAGTTATTGTCCTAAAAAAAAGTAAAATATTCCTTTAAATATCGTACCTGGGGGGTGTCTATAGTATGCCTGTGAAGTGGCACGTGTTTCCCTTGTTTAGAACTGTCCCTGCAAAAAATTAAATTTCTAAAGGAAAAAAGGTAAATTAAAACTGCTTGCGGCTTTAATGTAATGTCTGGTCCCGGTAATATGGATGAAAATCATTGAGAAAAATGGCATGGGTACCCCCTCCCCAGCCCATTACCAGCCCCATTGGGTCTTGTATGTATATTAAGGGGAACCCCGCACCCAAATTAAAAAAAGGAAAGGCGTGGGGCCCCCAGGCCTTTATACTCTGAACAGTAGTATACAGGCAGTGCAAATAAGACAGGGACTGTAGGTTTGTTGTTAAGTAGAATCTGTTTGTAATTTTGAACTGGTACATTTTTAAAGTGTAGCTCCAGCCAAAAAATCTATTTTTAAGCTTTTTGGAAAACATAGGGAAGGGTTATCACCCCTGTAACATTTGTTTTGCTGTCTGTGCACCTCTTCAGAAGATTTCACCTCACTTTCTGTCCCAATGACAAATGTTTTTCGAAAATTTGGGTTTTTCAGTGAAACAAGGATTGGTGATAAAGCATCTGTGGAGAGGAGACACGCTTTTAACTCTTACAAAAGAGAATTTCCCTTCCTAGGGGTAGATTTTCTCTCACTTCCTGTTGTCTCCTTCCGTTTGCAAGTACTGTAGGAGTCATTTGTAAGTTGGATGTTTGAAAGTAGGGGCCTGCCCTATATACTCTGCAGAAATTTGGGCCTTAGGTGTTGGTGTTGCCACAACACTGTAAGCCCTCACAGTTACTCTTGGTGGGCGCTGGAACGCCCTGCTGTGAACTATTATATCAAGAATTGTATTTACATGCCATTGTTGAACAGTGGTAGAAAAATTGGGCCTTTGGTGGTGGTGGTGGTGGTGGTGCTGGTGCCACAACACTGTAAGCCCTCACAGTTACTCTTGGTGAGCGCAGGAATGGGCGTTGCTGTGAAATATTAGATCAAGAATTGTAATTACATGTCCCTGTTGAACAGGGGCAGAAAAATTGGGTCTTAGGCACTGGTGCCACAACACTGCAACCCCTCACAGATACTCTAGTTGGTGCGCAGGAATGAGCCCTGCTGCGAAGTATTGCATCAAAAATTGTAATTACACGCCCCTGTTAAACAGGGGCTGAAAAATTGGGCCTTAGACACTGGTGCTGCTGCCTCAACACTGCAACCCCTCACAGATACTCTAGTTGGAGAGCAGGAATGAGCCCTGCTGCAAAGTATTGCATCAAAAATTGTAATTACACTCCCCTGTTAAACAGGGGCTGAAAAATTGGGCCTTAGGCACTGGTGCTGGTGCCACAACACTGCAACCCCTCACAGATACTCTAGTTGGAGCGCAGGAATGAGCCCTGCTGCAAAGGATTGCATCAAAAAATTTAATTACACGCCCCTGTTAAACAGGGGCTGAAAAATTGGGCCTTAGCCACTGGTGGCGGTGCCCAGAACCAAAAATGTTCTTTCAAGCTATCAGCATGAACATTGAGGAGGAAGAGGACAGTCACTCAGCATCAGCATAGGCAGTCTTGAAGGGATCTCCCATTCAAAAAAAAATATTCGGTTACATCAGCATCAGGTGCTTGATAGCTGGTGGTGATCCAAGACTGATTCATTTTTATGAAGGTCAGCCGATCGACCGATTTGGTGGACAGGCGCACCCTGTGATCGGTTACAAAGCCTCCAGAGGATTTTCGGTGGGAAAGGTGTCCAAATCTGATCTTGCCCCTAGGAATTCCTGCATCATGTAAAACAGACGCTGGCGATGGTTGCTGGAACCGATCATACTTTGGGGCTGCGGACTAAAAAATTGTCTGAACGCATCGGTCAGACGGCCACCTTCTCCACCGCTCCTTCTTTGACTGACCGAAGCCTCAGCAACACGTTGTCCAGGACCAGGATTTTGTAACCTCCCAGTCTCTGGGAACGCATTGCACAGACCTTTCTGCAAGGCCTCCCGAAGATGTTTCATCCTCTGCTCCCTCTGTGACGGCAAGATAAGGTCCGCAACCTTACCCTTGTAACGTGGATCAAGGAGGGTTGCCAGCCAGTAATGATCCCTCTCTTTGATTACACAAATTCAAGGATCCTTCCGCAGGCTTTGCAGGATCAGGGAGGCCATGCAGCGTAGGTTTGCTGAGGCATTCGGTCCGGAGTCCTCTGGGTCACTCAGGACTAGGGATGGGCCCGGTGCTCGATTCGAACCCATGTTCGAATCGAGCATCGGGCGTTCGCTCGCTCGTCGAGCCCAGAACTATTTGGGCCGTTCGCATCACATTCGTGTGATGCGAGCGGCCCCGCAATGCATTGCGGCCGGCGCGGCCGGCGCAGTGCATTGCTGGCTGATGATTGGCCAAGCATGCACTGTGACCCCGCATGCTTGGCCAATCACAGCGCCCGAAACTCGGAGAGCAATAATTGGCTACAGGCAGGACGGCTGTAGCCAATTACAGCTCAGGGGCTTTAGTACACGCCCCACCATTTAAAAGGCCGCCACGCCATCGGCCCCGGTCACATGAGTTCCGGCTTTAGAAGAGATTAGTCTGCTGATTCTGTCTTTGCTTGATACTGAAAGATTTGCTCTTCTTTGCTAAACCATTGGCTATTTATTTGCTAAACCATTGCTACCTAAGTCATTGATCGTTCATTGCTGCTGATTGCACAGTTAGTGTGTTATTAGCTGCTGCTGGGGATTAGTCTGGTGCGTGCTTACTGTTAGTACAGTATTGCAGTAGTACCAACCGCAGTGCTGTTAGCACAGCATTGCACCCCAACAGCACCCATAGGACTTCTAGTGTGTTAGTGGCAGCAAACAGAGCTCCTATATTTTCTTCTCAGCAGCACCCATAGGACTTCTAGTGTGTTAGTGGCATCACACAGAGCTCCTATATTTTCTTCTCAGCAGCACCCATAGGACTTCTAGTGTGTTAGTGGCAGCAAACAGAGCTCCTATATTTTCTTCTCAGCAGCACCCATAGGACTTCTAGTGTGTTAGTGGCAGCAAACAGAGCTCCTATATTTTCTTCTCAGCAGCACCCATAGGACTTCTAGTGTGTTAGTGGCAGCAAACAGAGCTCCTATATTTTCTTCTCAGCAGCACCCATAGGACTTCTAGTGTGTTAGTGGCAGCAAACAGAGCTCCTATATTTTCTTCTCAGCAGCACCCATAGGACTTCTAGTGTGTTAGTGGCAGCAAACAGAGCTCCTATATTTTCTTCTCAGCAGCACCCATAGGACTTCTAGTGTGTTAGTGGCATCACACAGAGCTCCTATATTTTCTTCTCAGCAGCACCCATAGGACTTCTAGTGTGTTAGTGGCAGCAAACAGAGCTCCTATATTTTCTTCTCAGCAGCACCCATAGGACTTCTAATGTGTTAGTGGCATCACACAGAGTTCCTATATTTTCATCTCAGCAGCACCCATAGGACTTCTAGTGTGTTAGTGGCATCACACAGAGCTCCTATATTTTCTTCTCAGCAGCACCCATAGGACTTCTAGTGTGTTAGTGGCAGCAAACAGAGCTCCTATATTTTCTTCTCAGCAGCACCCATAGGACTTCTAGTGTGTTAGTGGCAGCAAACAGAGCTCCTATATTTTCTTCTCAGCAGCACCCATAGGACTTCTAGTGTGTTAGTGGCATCACACAGAGCTCCTATATTTTCTTCTCAGCAGCACCCATAGGACTTCTAGTGTGTTAGTGGCAGCAAACAGAGCTCCTATATTTTCTTCTCAGCAGCACCCATAGGACTTCTAGTGTGTTAGTGGCAGCAAACAGAGCTCCTATATTTTCTTCTCAGCAGCACCCATAGGACTTCTAGTGTGTTAGTGGCAGCAAACAGAGCTCCTATATTTTCTTCTCAGCAGCACCCATAGGACTTCTAGTGTGTTAGTGGCATCACACAGAGCTCCTATATTTTCTTCTCAGCAGCACCCATAGGACTTCTAGTGTGTTAGTGGCAGCAAACAGAGCTCCTATATTTTCTTCTCAGCAGCACCCATAGGACTTCTAGTGTGTTAGTGGCATCACACAGAGCTCCTATATTTTCTTCTCAGCAGCACCCATAGGACTTCTAGTGTGTTAGTGGCAGCAAACAGAGCTCCTATATTTTCTTCTCAGCAGCACCCATAGGACTTCTAGTGTGTTAGTGGCAGCAAACAGAGCTCCTATATTTTCTTCTCAGCAGCACCCATAGGACTTCTAGTGTGTTAGTGGCAGCAAACAGAGCTCCTATATTTTCTTGTCAGCAGCACACATAGTACCTATAGTGTGTTAGTGTCAGCACCCATAGGACCTACAGTGTGTTGTGAGCACACATAGGAGTTCTATTTTTTATACTATATACACTACCGACTACAATGGCTGGAAGACCGCCAAGGAGAGGCAGAGCGTGCCGAGGCAAGAACACAGGGCAGGCAGGCTCTGTTTCTAGAGACAACAGTGCTGGCCGTGGACGTGGTCGTGCATCGTCATCAGCACGTGGCCATGGGACACGCTTGTCTTTGTTTTCGGCAGCTGGACATGTGGAGCCGCATCATGCCGAAGGCTTGGTAGAATGGATGACCAAGCCCTCCTCATCCTCCTCATCCTCTCTCACCCAGGCTCAGGGTACTGGCAGAGCAGCTGCCAACGCGTACTCAATGGCATCATCAGCCACCCCTTCCCTAGACCCACCATGTCCTCCTGAGGAGTCCCCCGAACTGTTTGAGCACAGTGTTGGGTACATGCTCCAGGAGGATGCCCAACGATTCGAAGGCTCGGATGATGATACCCAGCTTGAGGAAGTCAGTAGTGTGCGCGCAGAGAGAGGGGATGCTGAAGGACAGCAATCTGGCAGTAGTGTTCCACCAGCTGCAGCTTACTGCCAGGTTTGCTCTAGTGGTGAAGAGGGAGGGGATGATGAGGTCACTGACTCCACGTGGGTGCCTGAAGGGAGAGAGGAGGAGGAGGAGGAGGATGCAGCGTCACATGTCCAACGAGGCAGGATGCCCCCTGGAGGCCAGCTAGAGGCCAGCACAGCAACTGTACCACACCGCAGAGCTCCGCCTGTGCAGGGCGCTGCCTCTGCACGTTATCACAAAAGTTCTTTGGTGTGGGCCTTTTTTGAGACGAGTGCATCAGATCGCACCACTGCTATTTGCAATATTTGTCTCAAGCGTATCTCGCGTGGCCAAAACATCAGCCGCTTGGGCACCACAAGCATGAGCAGACATATGTCGACCTGCCATGCAGCTCGTTGGCAAGCACACATAAAAGACCCACACCAAAGAACAAAGCGGACCTCTCCTTGCTCCTCATCAGCTGGGATCTCCATCCCCACTATATCTTCAGTCCTCTCTGAAAGCTGCTCTGAGAGGACTGAAGGTGTAGAATTAGGTGTGTCACAACCAAGTACTTGCAGTACACCGACGTCCGATTGTAGCAAGCAAATTTCCCTGCCCCAGCTGCTGGACCGTCGAAAGAAGTATACTCCCAGCCATCCACATGCCCAGCGGTTGAATGCTAGCTTGGCTAAATTGCTAGCACTTCAACTGCTGCCTTTTCAGTTGATAGACTCGGCCCCCTTCCGTGAGTTTGTTCAATGTGCGGTTCCTCAGTGGCAGGTTCCCAAACGCCACTTTTTCTCACGGAAGGCGATTCCGTCTCTCTACTGGCATGTGGAAGGCAATGTCCATGCCTCGCTGGACAGGGCGGTCAGCGGTAAGGTGCATATTACCGCTGACTCATGGTCCAGCAGGCATGGACAGGGACGTTATCTTTCTTTCACGGCCCATTGGGTCACTCTATTGGTAGCTGGGAGGGATGCAGGACAAGGTGCAGTAGTGTTGGAGGTTGTTCCGCCACCACGCCTCCAAAATGCTACTACTGGTTGTGACACACCTCTCTCCTCCACCCCCTCCTCTTCTTCTTCCTCCATGTCCTCTTCGAGTGCTCTGTCCTCGGAACCAGCGGTGCTCCGTAGGCGTACAAGGGGCTACGCGAGTACGCAGGCAAAAAGATGCCATGCCGTGCTTGCGCTGGTGTGTTTGGGGGACAGGAGCCACACTGGGCCAGAGGTTCTGGCAGCTCTGCAGGGGCAGGCCGAGAGGTGGTTGACGCCACGCCAGCTTAAGCCAGGAATGGTCGTTTCTGATAATGGCACCAACCTCCTCTCCGCCCTGCGACAGGGGCAGCTCACCCATGTGCCCTGTATGGCTCACGTCCTCAACCTGGTGGTGCAGCGGTTCTTGGGCAGGTTCCCAGGCTTACAGGATGTCCTGAGGCAGGCCAGGAAAGTCTGTGTGCATTTCCGCCGATCTTATAATGCCAGTGCTCGGCTGACTGAGCTGCAAAAGGAGCTGAACCTGCCCAAGAACCGCCTAATATGTGACATGCCCACCAGGTGGAACTCAACGTTGGCCATGCTGCAGCGACTGCACACGCAGCAGAGGGCCATCAATGAGTAACTTTGCGACTACGGCACCAGGACAGGGTCAGGGGAGCTTGGCTTTTTTTCCCCACGCCAGTGGAGCATGATCAGGGATGCATGCACTGTCCTCTCACCATTTGAGGAGGCCACGAGGATGGTGAGCAGTGACAGTGCATGCATCAGTGACACTGTACCTCTTGTCCACCTGTTGGAGCATACGCTGCGTGGGATAATGGACAGGGCACTTGAGGCAGAACAGAGGCAGGAAGAGGAGGACTTCCTTGTCTCTCAAGGCCCCCTTTATCCAGACAATGTTCCTTCTGTCCCACCCATCACACAGGAAGAGGAGGAGGAGGAGGAGGAGGATTGTGTGAGCATGGAGGTGGAGCCTGGCACTCAGCATCAGCAGCAGCAGTCTTTTAGGGATGATGTACAGTCCCAACAAACCAGTGGACTTGTACGTGGCTGGGAGGAGGTGGCTGGCGATCATGTCATCCTCAGTGACCCAGAAGACTCCGGACCGAATGCCTCAGCTAACCTACGCTGCATGGCCTCCCTGATCCTGCAAAGCCTGCGGAAGGATCCTCGTGTTCTTCGGATCAAGGAGAGGGACCATTACTGGCTGGCCACTCTCCTTGATCCACGGTACAAGGGTAAGGTTGCGGACCTTATCTTGCCGTCGCAGAGGGAGCAGAGGATGAGACATCTCAGGGAGGCCTTGCAGAAAGGTCTGTGCAACGCGTTCCCAGAAACTGGGAGGTTACAAACTCCTGGTCCTGGACGACAAGTTGCTGAGGCTTCGGTCAGTAGCAGAAGGAGCGGTGGGGAAGGTGGACGTCTGACCGATGCGTTCAGACAATTTTTTAGTCCGCAGCCCCAAGGTATGATCGGTTCCAGCAACCATCGCCAGCGTCTGATATACATGGTGCAGGAATACCTAGGGGCAAGGTCAGACTTGGACACCTTTCCCACCGAAAATCGTCTGGCTTACTGGGTCCTGAGGATGGATCACTGGCCAGAGCTTGCACAGTATGCAATTGAGCTACTGGCCTGTCCTGCATCCAGCGTTCTTTCCGAACGCACATTCAGTGCTGCTGGAGGATTTGTCACCGATCATAGGGTGCGCCTGTCCACCGACTCGGTTGATCGACTGACCTTCATAAAAATGAATCAGTCTTGGATCACCACCAGCTACCAGACACCTGAAGCGGATATAACGGAATAATTTATAATGTCACATCCCTTCAAGACTGCCTATGCTGATGCTGAGTGACTGTCCTGTTATGTTCACTGACTATCCTCTTCCTCCTCCTCAATGATCCATGCCACCACACCAGTGCCTAAGGCACAATTTTTCAGCCCCTGTATAACAGGGGCGTGTAATTACAATTTTTTAAAAAGATGCTTCGCAACAGGTGTGACTGCTGTGCTCAGAGTACAGTATCTGTGAGGGGTTGCAGTGTTGTGGCACCAGCACCAGTGCCTAAGGCACAATTTTTCAGCCCCTGTTGGGGCGTGTAATTACAATTTTTAGGCAATGCTTTGCAACAGGTCTCATTGCTGTGCTCAGAGTACAGTATCTGTGAGGGGTTGCAGTGTTGTGGCACCAGCACCAGTGCCTAAGGCACAATTTTTCAGCCCCTGTATAACAGGGGCGTGTAATTAAATTTTTTTAAAAAGATGCTTCGCAACAGGTGTGACTGCTGTGCTCAGAGTACAGTATCTGTGAGGGGTTGCAGTGTTGTGGCACCAGCACCAGTGCCTAAGGCACAATTTTTCAGCCCCTGTTGGGGCGTGTAATTACAATTTTTAGGCAATGCTTTGCAACAGGTCTCATTGCTGTGCTCAGAGTACAGTATCTGTGAGGGGTTGCAGTGTTGTGGCACCAGCACCAGTGCCTAAGGCACAATTTTTCAGCCCCTGTATAACAGGGGCGTGTAATTAAATTTTTTTAAAAAGATGCTTCGCAACAGGTGTGACTGCTGTGCTCAGAGTACAGTATCTGTGAGGGGTTGCAGTGTTGTGGCACCAGCACCAGTGCCTAAGGCACAATTTTTCAGCCCCTGTTGGGGCGTGTAATTACAATTTTTAGGCAATGCTTTGCAACAGGTCTCATTGCTGTGCTCAGAGTACAGTATCTGTGAGGGGTTGCAGTGTTGTGGCACCAGCACCAGTGCCTAAGGCACAATTTTTCAGCCCCTGTATAACAGGGGCGTGTAATTACAATTTTTTAAAAAGATGCTTCGCAACAGGTGTGACTGCTGTGCTCCAAGTACAGTATCTGTGAGGGGTTGCAGTGTTGTGGCACCAGCACCAATGCCTAAGGCACAATTTTTCAGCCCCTGTTTAACAGGGGCGTGTAATTACAAATCTTGATCTAATAGTTCACAGCAGGGCCCATTCCTGCGCCCACCAAGAGTAACTATGAGGGCCTACAGTCTTGTGGCAACACCGTCCACCACCACCACCACCACCAAAGGCCCAATTTTTCTGCCCTGTTCAACAGGTGCATGCAATTACAAATCTTGATCTAATAACTCACAGCAGGGCCCATTCCTGCACCCACCAAGAGTAACTGTGAGGGCTTACAGTCTTGTGGCAACACCGTCCACCACCACCACCACCACCACCAAAGGCCCAATTTTTCTGCCCGGTTCAACAGGTGCATGCAAGTACAAATCTTGATCTATTAACTCACAGCAGGGCCCATTCCTGTGCCCACCAGTCTTGTGGCTACACCAACATCTAATAGGGCAAATTTCTGCAGAGTATATACGGCAGGCCCCTACTTTCAAACATCCAACTTACAAACGACTCCTACTTGCAAACGGCAAGAGAAAACAGGAAGTGAGAGGAAATCTACCCCTAGGAAGGAAAATTCTATCCTGTTAGATTTAATTTGGGAAAAAGGTATCTCCTCTCTACTGATGCTTTATCACCAATCCTTGTTTCAATTAAAACCCCACTTTTCCAAAAACATTTGTCATTGGGACGGAAAGTGAGGTGACATGTTCTGAACAGATGTGCAAAGACAGAAAATGTTACAGGGGTGATAACCCCTCCCTATGTTCTCCAAAAAGCTTAAAAATTGATTTTTTTGGGATGTAGCTACACTTCATAATGTACCTGTTCAGATTCTACTTAAGAACAAACCTACAGTCCATGTCTTGTTTGCACCACCTATATACTGCTGTTCAGAGTATATAGGGTTGTAGGTATAGGGTTTTATTTTGGGTGCGGGGTCCCCCTTAGTATCCATACAAGACCCAAAGGGGCTGGGGTGGGGGGGGTGATGGGGTAGCCATGCCATTTTTCTCAAGGATTTTCAGCCATATGGCGGCCAGGACAAGACATGACATTAAAGCCGCAAGTGGTTTTAAATGGCTTCTTTTTTTCCTTTACAAATGTCATTTTGTGCAAGGACAGTTCTAAACACGGGAAACACATGCCACTTCACAGGCATACTTTAGACACCCCCCAGGTACCATATTTAAAGGAAAATTTCACTTTTTTTTTTTCACTTTATGCATCATTAAAATGACTGCTCCCGAAAAAACTTTAGTTTTTAAAATTTCTTTTTGCATTGATATATGTCCCCTGGGGCAGGACCCGGGTCCCCAAACCTGTTTTATAACATTAACATGCATATTGGCCGTTGTAATTAGCAATTTTGATTTCGAACGTTCGCGTCCATTATAACGAATAGGGTTCGAAAATTCGCGCGAACTTTCGGTCCGTTCGAAGGTTCTGGTGCGAACCGAACCCGGGGGTGTTCGGCTCATCCCTACTCAGGACGACATGATCCGCAGCCACCTCCTCCCAGCCATGTACAAGTCCATGGATTTCTTGGGACTGTAATTGATCCCTTGAAGACTGCTGCTGATGCTGAGTGCTAGGCTCCACCTCCATGCTGACACAATCCTCTTCCTCTTACTGTGTGATAGGCGGGCCAGCAGGAACATTGTCTGGGTAAAGGGGGCCTTGAGAGGTAAGGAAGTCCTCCTCTTCCTCCCTCTGAACTGCCTCAAGTTCCCTGTCCATTATTCCACGCAGCGTGGGCTCCAACAGGTGGACAAGAGGGACAATGTCACTGATGCATGCACTGTCACTGCTCACCATCCTCGTGGCCTCCACAAATGGTGACAGAACAGTGCATGCATCCCTGATCATGACCCACTGGCGTGGCAAAAAAAACAAGCTCCCCTGACCCTGTCCTGGTGCATTGGCACAGATACTCATTGATGGCCCTCTGCTGCATGTGCAGCCGCTGCAGTATGGCCAACGTTGAGTTCCACCTGGTGGGCATGTCACATATTAGGCTGTTCTTGGGCAGGTTGTATTCCTTTTGGAGGTCAGCCAGCCGAGCACTGGCATTATATGACCAGCGGAAATGTACACAGAGTTTCCTGGGCTGCCTCAGGACCTCTTGTAAGCCCGGGTACCTGCCCAAAAACCTGCTGCACCACCAAGTTAAGGATGTGAGCCAAACAGGGCACATGGGTCAGTTGTCCCTGTCGGAGGGCAGAGAGGAGGTTGGTGCCATTGTCGCAAACCACCATTCCTGGCTTAAGCTGGCGTGGCGTCAACCACCTCTGAGCCTGCCCCTGCAGAGCTGACAGAATCTCTGCCCCAGTGTGGCTCCTGTCCCCCAAGCACACCAGCTCAAGCACCGCATGGCATCTTTTTGTCTGCGTACTTGCGTAGCCCCTTGAACGCCTATGGAGCACCGCTGGTTCCGAGGACAAAGCACAGGAAGAGGCCATGGAGGAAGAAGAAGAGGAGGGGGTGAAGGAGAGAGGTGTGTCAGAATCACCAGTAGTAGCATTTTGGAGGCTTGGTGGCGGAACAACCTCCAACACTACTGCACCCTGTCCTGCATCCTTCCCAGCTGCCAGCAGAGTCACCCAGTGCGCGGTGAAAGATAGGGAATGTCCCTGTCCATGCCTGCTGGACCATGAGTCAGCGATAATATGCACCTTACCGCTGACCGCCCTGTCCAGCGAGGCCAAGACATTGCTTTCCACATGCCCGTAGAGAACCGGAATCGCCTTCCGTGAGAAAAAGTGGCATTTGGGAACCTGGCACTGAGGAACCGCACATTCCACAAACTCACTGAAGGGGGCAGAGTCTACCAACTGAAAAGTGCTAACAATTTAGCCAAGCTAGCATTAAACCGCTGGGCATGTGGATGGCTGGGAGCGAACTTTTTTCGGCGGTGCAGCAGCTGGGGCAGGGAAATTTGCCTGGTACAATCGGACGTCGGTGTACCGATAGCAGATTGCCCGCAAGTACTTGCTGTGACACACCTAATTCTACACTTTCATTCCTCTCGGTTCAGGTTTCAGAGAGGACTGAAGGTATAGTGGGGTTGGAGATCCCAGCTGATGAGGAGCAAGAAGAGGTCCGCTTAGTTCTTTGGTGTGGGTCTTTTAGTTATACCTGCCAACGAACTGCATGACAGGTCGACGTATGTCTGGTCAAGCATGTGGTGCCCAAGCGGGTGATGTTTTGGCCACGTGAGATAGGCTTGAGACATATGTTGCAAATAGCAGTGGTGCGATCTGATGCACTCGTCTCAAAAAAGGCCCACACCAAAGAACTTTTGGAATAACGCACAGAGACAGCAGCGCCCTGCACATGCGGAGCTCTGCGGTGTGATGCAGTCGGTGTGCTGCCCTTAAGCTGGCCCCTGGAGGGCTTCCTGCCTCATTGGAGATGTGCCCCCTCCTCCTCCTCCTCTCTCCTATCAGGCACCCACGTGGAGTCAGTGACCTCATCATCCCCTCCCTCCTCATCACTGGAGCAAACCTGGCAGTATGCTGCAGCTGGGGGAACATGACTGCCAGATTGCTGTCCTTCTTTGGCACCCCCTCTCTCTGGGCTCACGTTACTGCCTTCCTCTAGCTGGGTACCATCATCGGAGCCTTCAAAACGCTGGGCATCCTCCTGGAGCATGTACCCAACACTGTGGTCAAACAGTTCGGGGGAATCCTCAGGAGGACATGGTGGGGCTAAGGAATGAGTGACTGATGCCATTGAGCCGAGGGAAGAGGCCGCATTGGCAGCTGCTTTGCTAGACAAAGTACCATGAGCCTGGTGTTGGGTACATGCTCCAGGAGAATGCCCAGCGTTTTGAATGCTCCGATGATGGAACTCAGCTGGAGGAAGGCAGTAACGTGAGCTCAGAGAGAGGGGGTAGTAACGTGAGCCCAGAGAGAGGGGGTGCCCAACAAGGACAGCTATCTGGCAGTCATGTTCCCCCAGCTGCAGCATACTGCCAGATTGGCTCCAGTGATGAGGAGAGAGGAGATTATGAGGTCACTGACTCCATGTGGGTGCCTGATAGGGGAGAGGAGGAGGAGGAGGAGGATTATTGTGTCAGCATGGAGGTGGAGCCTAGCACTCAGCATCAGCAGCAGTCTTCAAGGGATCAATTACAGTCCCAAGACACCCATGGACTTGTACGTGGCTGGGAGGAGGTGGCTGCGGATCATGTCGTCCTCAGTGACCCAGAGGACTCTTCACCGAATGCCTTAGCAAACCTACGCTGCCTGGCCTCCCTGATCCTGCAAAGCCTGCGGAAGGATCCTCGTATTCGTGCTATCAAGGAGAGGGATCATTACTGGCTGGCAACCCTCCTTGATCCACGTTACAAGGGTAAGGTTGCGGACCTTATCTTGCCGTCGCAGAGGATGAAGCATCTTCGGGAGGCCTTGCAGAAAGGTCTGTGCAACGCGTTCCCAGAGACTGGGAGGTTACAAATTCTTGGTCCTGGACAACGTGTTGCTGAGGCTCCGGTCAGTCAAAGAAGGAGCGGTGGAGAAGGTGGCCATCTGACCGATGCGTTCAGACAATTTTTTAGTACGCAGCCCCAAGGTATGATCTCTTCCATCAACCATCGCCAGCGTCTGGTTTACATGGTGTCCAAGATCAGACTTGGACACCTTTCCCACCAAAAATCCTCTGGGTTACTGGGTCTTAAGTAGGGATGAGCTCGGTGTTCGAGTCGAACATACGTTCGACTCGAACATTGGCTGTTCGATCGTTCGCCGAACAACGAACGATTTGGGCCGTTCGCGCCTAATTCGCGGCCCACAATGCACTACACCATCGCAGTGTCATCCAGGCGCTGTGATTGGCCAAGCATGCACTGTGACCCCGCATGCTTGGCCAATCACAGCGCCGGCAGCGAGGAGAGCAATGATTGGCCACAGGCAGGATGCCTGTGGCCAATTATTGCTGAGGGTGTTTAGTACACCCCCACACTATAAAAGGCCGCCAGCACGACGGCCTAGTGTAGTGTGTTCCGGAGCAGGGAAAGAGAAGCATAGGCAGGAACAGTGACATTTTTTTTTCTTGCTTAACCTGGATTCCTTTAGTTTAGGGAAAGAGAAGGATAGGTAGGGAGAGTGTCAGTCTGTTTTACTGTGCTAAACCTTGTTTGTAGGGACAGGGAAGGACAGTGAGGGAAATTCTCATTGTGCTATACTGTGCTAAAGCATTCCTCATCAACCATCTTTAAAAAAAAATTTTTATAGGGACAGAAAACTATAGGTAGGGAGAGTGTCAGTGTGTTTTACTGTGCTAAACCTTGTTTGTAGGGACAGGGAAGGACAGTGAGGGAAATTCTCAATGTGCTATACTGTGCTAAAGCATTCCTCATCAACCATCTTTAAAAAAAAAAATTTATAGGGACAGAAAACTATAGGTAGGGAGAGTGTCAGTGTGTTTTACTGTGCTAAACCTTGTTTGTAGGGACAGGGAAGGACAGTGAGGGAAATTCTCATTGTGCTATACTGTGCTAAAGCATTCCTCATCAACCATCTTTAAAAAAACATTTTTTATAGGGACAGAAAACTATAGGTAGGGAGAGTGTCAGTGTGTTTTACTGTGCTAAACCTTGTTTGTAGGGACAGGGAAGGACAGTGAGGGAAATTCTCATTGTGCTATACTGTGCTAAAGCATTCCTCATCAACCATCTTTAAAAAAAAAATTTTTATAGGGACAGAAAACTATAGGTAGGGAAAGTGTCAGTGTGTTTTACTGTGCTAAACCTTGTTTGTAGGGACAGGGAAGGACAGTGAGGGAAATTCTCATTGTGCTATACTGTGCTAAAGCATTCCTCATCAACCATCTTTGAAATCCTTGTTTTTTGGACAGTCAGGGAAATTGTCATTGTGCTATTCTGTGCGAAAGCAATCATCCTCAACCATATTTAGAAATCCTTAAGTAAAGGGACAGAGAAGGACACCTGAAGGTAGCCCTTATTGCTTTTTTTCCCATCTCCCTGCAGGCCATTCATTAGAATGTCTGGAAGGCAAACAAGGAGAGGCAGACAGTCAGGAGGCAATAAAAGAGGGCAAGCAGGCTCTGTGTCTGGGGGCAACAGTGCTGGTCGTGGACGCGGTGCATTGTCATCAGCACATGGCCATGGGACACGCTTGTCCTTCTTTTCGGCAGCTGGACATGTTGAGCCACATCATGCCGAAGACTTGGTAGAGTGGATGACCAAGCCCTCCTCCTCCTCCTCATCCTCTCTCACCCAGGCTCAGGGTACTGGCAAAGCAGCTGCCAAAGCGTCCTCTTCCCTGGTATCAATGTCAGACTCATCATCAGTCACTCCTTCCCTAGACCCACCATGTCCTCCTCCTGAGGAGTCCCCCGAACTGTTTGAGCACAGTGTTGGGTACATGCTCCAGGAGGATGCCCAGCGTTTCGAAGGGTCTGATGATGAAACCCAGCTAGAGGAAGGCAGTAGCGTGAGAGCAGACAGAGGGGATGCTCAAGAAGGACACCAATCTGGCAGTCATGTTCCAGCAGCTGCAGCATACTGCCAGATTGGCTCCAGTGATGAGGAGGGAGGGGATGATGAGGTCACTGACTCCACGTGGGTGCCTAATAGGAGAGAGGAGGAGGAGGAGGATGAGGAGGAGGCACATCTCCAATGAGGCAGGATGCCCTTTGGTGGCCAGCGTAAGGGCAGTACACCGACGGAATCACATCGCAGAGCTCCGCCTGTGCAGGGCGCTGCCTCTGCCCGTCATTCAAAAAGTTCTTTGGTGTGGGCCTTTTTTGAGGCTAGTGCATCAGATCACACAGCTGCTGTTTGCAACATATGTCTCAAGCGTATATCGCGTGGCCAAAACATCAGCCGCTTGGGTACCACATGCCTGACCAGACATATGTTGACCTGCCATGCAGCTCGTTGGCAAGCCTACCTCAAAGACCCACACCAAAGAACAAAGCGGACCTCTCCTTGCACCGCATCAGTTGGGATCTCCAACCCCACTATAACTTCAGTCCTCTCTGAAACATGCACTGAGAGGAATGAAGGTGTAGAATTAGGTGTGTCACAGCCAAGTACTTGCGGCCACTCTGCTAGCAGTACACCGACGTCCGATTCTAGCAGGCAAATTTCCCTGCCCCAGCTGCTGGACCGTCGAAAGAAGTTCACTCCCAGCCATCCACATGCCCAGCGGTTGAATGCTAGCTTGGCTAAATTGCTAGCGCTTCAACTGCTGCCTTTTCAGTTGGTAGACTCGGCCCCCTTCCGTGAGTTTGTGCAATGTGCGGTTCCTCAGTGGCAGGTTCCCAAACGCCACTTTTTCTCACGGAAGGCTATTCCGGCTCTCTACCGGCATGTGGAAGGCAATGTCTTGGCCTCGCTGGACAGGGCGGTCAGCGGTAAGGTGCATATTACCGCTGACTCATGGTCCAGCAGGCATGGACAGGGACGTTACCTTTCTTTCACGGCCCATTGGGTCACTCTTTTGGCAGCTGGGAAGGATGCAGGACAAGGTGCAGTAGTGTTGGAGGTTGTTCCACCGCCACGCCTCCAAAATGCTACTACTGGTTGTGACACACCTCTCTCCTCCACCCCCTCCTCTTCTTCTTCCTCCATGGCCTCTTCCTGTGCTTTGTCCTCTGAACCAGCGGTGCTCCGTAGGCGTTCAAGGGGCTACGCAAGTACGCAGGCAAAAAGATGCCATGCCGTGCTTGCGCTGGTGTGTTTGGGGGACAGAAGCCACACTGGGGCAGAGGTCCTGTCTGCTCTGCAGGGCCAGGCCGAGAGGTGGTTGACGCCACGCCAGCTTAAGCCAGGAATGGTGGTTTGCGACAATGGCACCAACCTCCTCTCCGCCCTCCGACAGGGACAACTGACCCATGTGCCCTGTGTGGCTCACGTCCTTAACCTGGTGGTGCAGCGGTTCTTGGGCAGGTACCCGGGCTTACAGGATGTCCTGAGGCAGGCCAGGAAAGTCTGTGTGCATTTCCGCAGATCTTATAATGCCAGTGCTCGCCTGGCTGAGCTGCAAAAGGAGTTGAACCTGCCCAAGAACCGCCTTATATGTGACATGCCCACCAGGTGGAACTCAACGTTGGCCATGCTGCAGCGGCTGCACACGCAGCAGAGGGCCATCAATGAGTACCTGTGCGACTACGGCACCAGGACAGGGTCAGGGGAGCTTGGTTTTTTTTCTCCACGCCAGTGGGGCATGATCAGGGATGCATGCACTGTCCTGGCACCATTTGAGGAGGCCACGAGGATGGTGAGCTGTGACAGTGCATGCATCAGTGACACTGTACCTCTTGTCCACCTGTTGGAGCACACGCTGCGTGGAATAATGGACAGGGCACTTGAGGCAGAACAGAGGCAGGAAGAGGAGGACTTCCTTGCCTCTCAAGGCCCCCTTTACCCAGACAGTGTTCCTTCTGTCCCACCCATCGCACAGGAAGAGGACGAGGAGGAGGAGGAGGAGGAGGAGGAGGATTGTGTCAGCATGGAGGTGGAGCCTGGCACTCAGCAGCATCAACAGCAGCAGTCTTTTAGGGATGATTTACAGTCCCAAGAAACCCGTGGACTTGTACGTGGCTGGGAGGAGGTGGCTGCGGATCATGTCGTCCTTAGTGACCCAGAGGACTCCGGACCGAATGCCTCAGCTAACCTACGCTGCATGGCCTCCCTGATCCTGCAAAGTCTGCGGAAGGATCCTCGTATTCTTCGGATCAAGGAGAGGGACCATTACTGGCTGGCCACTCTCCTTGATCCACGGTACAAGGGTAAGGTTGCGGACCTTATGTTACCGTCGCAGAGGGAGCAGAGGATGAGACAACTCCGGGAGGCCTTGCAGAAAGGTCTGTGCAACCTATTCCCAGAGACTGGGAGGTTACAAACTCCTGGTCCTGGACAACGAGTTGCTGAGGCTTCGGCCAGTCAAAGAAGGAGCGGTGGGGAAGGTGGCCGTCTGACCAATGCGTTCAGACAATTCTTTAGTCCGCAGCCCCAAAGTATGATCGGTTCCAGCAACCATCGCCAGCGTCTGATAAACATGGTGCAGGAATATCTAGGGGCAAGGTCAGACTTGGACACCTTCCCCACCGAAAATCCTCTGGCTTACTGGGTCTTGAGGATGGATCACTGGCCAGAGCTTGCACAGTATGCAATTGAGCTACTGGCCTGTCCTGCATCCAGCGTTCTTTCGGAACGCACATTCAGTGCTGCTGGAGGATTTGTCACGGATCACAGGGTGCGCCTGTCCACCGACTCGGTTGATCGACTGACTTTCATCAAGATGAACCAGTCTTGGATCACCACCAGCTACCACACACCTGATGCTGATATAACAGACTAATTGATTTTAACATGTCACATCCCTTCAAGACTGATGCTGATGCTGAGTGCCTGTGCTGTTATGTTGACTGGCTATCCTCCTCCTCCGAGTCCTCAATGATACGATTGATGATGATAGCTTGGAAGATCATTTTTGTTTATGGGTGGCGCCACCAGTGCCTAACGCCCAATTTTTCAGCCCCTGTTTAACAGGGGCGTGTAATTACAATTTTTGAAGCAATACTTTGCAACAGGGCTCATTGCTGTGCTCCAAGTACAGTATCTGTGAGGGGTTGCAGTGTTGTGCCACCAGTGCCTAAGGCCCAATTTTTCAGCCCCTGTTTAACAGGGGCGTGTAATTACAATTTTTGAAGCAATACTTTGCAACAGGGCTCATTGCTGTGCTCCAAGTACAGTATCTGTGAGGGGTTGCAGTGTTGTGCCACCAGTGCCTAAGGCCCAATTTTTCAGCCCCTGTTCAACAGGGGCATGTAATTACAATTCTTGATCTAATAATTCACAGCAGGGCCCATTGCTGCACCCACCAAGAGTAACTCTGAGGGCTTACAGTGTTGTGGCAACGCCACCACCACCACCACCACGAAAGGCCCAATTTTTCAGCCCCTGTTCAAAAGGGGCATGTAATTACAATTCTTGATCTAATAATTCACAGCAGGGCCCATTCCTGCACCCACCAAGAGTAACTCTGAGGGCTTACAGTGTTGTGGCAACACCACCACCACCACGAAAGGCCCAATTTTTCAGCCCCTGTTCAACAGGGGCATGCAATTACAATTCTTGATCTAATAATTCACAGCAGGGCCCATTGCTGCACCCACCAAGAGTAACTGTCAGGGCTTACAGTGTTGTGGCACCAGCACCACCATCAAAGGCCCAATTTTTACTACCACTGTTCAACAATTATATGTAATTACAATTCCTGATATAATAGTTGACAGCAGGGCGTTCCAGCACCAACCAAGAGTAACTGTGAGTGCTTACAGTGTTGTGCCAACACCAACAACTAAGGGGCCTATTTCTGCAGAGTATATACGGCAGGTCCCTACTTTCAAACATCCAACTTACAAACGACTCCTACTTGCAAACGCAAGAAGACAACAGGAAGTGAGAGGAAATCTACCCCTAGGAAGGAAAATTCTCTCCTGTAAGAATTAATATGGGAGAAAGGTGTCTCCTCTGTACTGATGCTTTATCACCAATCCTTGTTTCAAGAAAAACACCACATTTCAAAAACAGTTGTCATTGGGACGGAAAGTGAGGTGAAATGTTCTGAACAGGGGCACAGACAGCAAAACAAATGTTACAGGGGTGATAACCCTTACCTATGTTTTCCAAAAAGTTTAAAAATAGATTTTTGGGCTGGAGCTACACTTAAACAATGTACCTGTTCAAAATTACAAACACATTCTACATAAGAACAAACCTACAGTCCCTGTCTTGTATGCACCGCCTGTATACGGCTGTTCAGAGTATATAGGGCCTTTTTTATTTTATGTGCAGGGTTCCCCTTAATATCCATACAAGACCCAAAGGGGCTGGTAATGGGCTGGGGTAGGGGGGGGGGGTCATGGGGTAGCTATGCCATTTTTCTTAAAGATTTTCATCCATATTACCGGGACCAGACATTACATTAAAGCCGCAAGCAGTTTTAAATGGCTTTTTTTTCCTTTAGAAGTGTCATTTTGTGCAGGGACAGTTCTAAACACGGGAAACACGTGGCACTTCACAGGCATACTTTAGACACCCCCCAGGTACGATATTTAAAGGAATATTTGACTTTTTTTTTTTCACTTTATGCATCATTAAAATGACTGCTCCCGAAAAACGACCGTTTTTAAAACTTCTTTTTGCATTGATACATGTCCCCTGGTGCAGAACCCGGGTTCCCAAACCCTTTTTAGGACAATAACATGCATAATAGTCGTTATAATTAGCACTTTAGAATTCGAACGTTCGCATCCATTGTATTTAATAGGGTTCTAATGTTCGTACGAACTTTCGGTCCGTTCGCGGGTTCTGGTGCGAACCGAACCCGGGGGTGTTCGGCTCATCACTAGTCTTAAGGATGGATCACTGGCCAGAGATTGCACAGTATGCAATTGAGGTACTGGCCTGTCCTGCATCCAGCGTTCTTTCGGAACGCACATTCAGTGTTGCTGGAGGCTTTGTAACCGATCATAGGGTGCGCCTGTCCACCGACTCGGTCGATCGACTGACCTTCATAAAAATGAATCAGTCTTGGATCACCACCAGCTATCAAGCACCTGATGCTGATGTAACCAAATAATTTTTGGGGAAATTTCAGATCCCTTCAAGACTGCCTATGCTGATGCTGAGTGACTATCCTGTTATGCTGAGTGACTATTCTCTTCCTCCTCAATAATCATGCTGATAGCTTGAAAGAACATTATTGATTCTGGGCACCGCCACCAGTGGCTAAGGCCCAATTTTTCTGTCCCTGTTTAACAGGGGCATGTATTTACAATTTCTGATGCAATGCTTTGCAGCAGGGCTCATTGCTGTGCCCCAACTACAGTATCTGTGAGGGTTTGCAGTGTTGTGGCACCAGCACCAGTGCCTAAGGCCCAATTTTTCAGCCCCTGTTTAACAGGGGCGTGTATTTACAATTTTTGATGCAATGCTTTGCAGCAGGGCTCATTGCTGTGCTCCAACTACAGTATCTGTGAGGGGTTGCAGTGTTGTGGCACCAGCACCAGTGCCTAAGGCCCAATTTTTCAGCCCCTGTTTAACAGGGGCGTGTAAATACAATTTTTAATGCAATACTTTGCAGCAGGGCTCATTGCTGCCCTCCAAGTACAGTGTCAGGGAATTCCTGTGAGACGTTTTGCACACAGACGTGCACAAGCACATAGTCTTTCCAATAGAATGGTAAACAGGCGCGCGCATGCGCGCCAGAACCCGCATTCGCGCATGCGCATGCACGGGCGCGCACGCACAAGCCTAATTCTCCTTGGCGCCAGACAGCCTATTTAAAGGGAGTCTGGGCTCTTGTGCTTTGCTGACTGATCTCAGCTGTGTTCCTGAATCCTGCTCTGATCCTGTGTGTCTCCCTAGTATTTTGACCCGGCTTGCTCTTGACCTTGTTCCTGTACTGATGTCCATCTCTGACCCGGCTCCGTTACCGACTCTGGCTCTGTCTATGATCTTATACCTCGCTGCCCGCCTGCTGACGAACCTGGCTATTCCTGAGACCTTGCTCCTGTCTTTGTTCCTGGTTGCTGTTAACCCCCGGCTACCTGCCTGGCTGTTACCTGTTCCTGCTCAGCACATCACAGCCTCATCCAGTCTGCTGAACCCTGCCAAGCAGTTCACCCGGGACCTCCTGCTCCAGGCACTCGTGTCCCTCTTGTCCTTCAGCTTCCTCTGTCTCACCTCCAGCGGAGCCAGGACAGGAGATATAAGAGAGGCCGACCCCGTCAATTCAGTCTCCCATCCGATCCCTGACAGTATCAGTCAGCCAATAATGGAGTCTGAAAGGGAGGCCTCTCCATCTAAGGACTTTTCACAATCAATCGCTGCACTAACACACATCGTACAAAAGTTGCAAGCAGATCTAAGTCGCATGGAAGATCAACTATCAACCGACACAGTGACTTTGCCACTTTTAGATTCCTCTGCTGCTAAAGATGTAGCCACCCAGACGGAGGCCTACACATCCAGTGGAACCTGCCCTATTCTGAGCCCCGAGTACCAGTCCCCGAACGCTTTTCTGGAGATCGCAGGAAATTTCGGACTTTTCGTAATGCATGCAAACTTTATTTTTCTCTCCTCCCACAAACTTTCTCCACGCAAGATGTTAGGGTGGGATTTGTTATCTCCCTCCTCCTGAATGAGCCCCAATCCTGGGCCTTTCAGCTTCGTGAGCAACTCGACCCAGCTCTAGCCTCTATGGACTCTTTTTTCTCTGCCATGTCCCAGCTGTACTGTGACCCCTTCTGTAGACAGACTGCCGAACAAGAACTCAGCAAACTACAGCAGGGTCAGAGACCTGTGGAGGATTACGTAACCGATTTTCACCTCTGGAGTACCGATACCGAGTGGAATCAAGCAGCCCTTCATTACCAGTTCCGTCTTGGTCTATCTGACCCTATTAAAGATGAACTTGCCAGAGTGGAGGTACCCTCGGTTTTGGAGGACCTGATTAAACTTGTTATCTTGATTGACCGGCGGTAACGGGAACGCCAGTCAGAGAGGACCCACAGAGACTCTCCTCACCACAGAACCAAGAATGCCATTACCTGTCTTTCCAGTGACATGACTGGCTCACCCCGGGCTCCTTCTCGGAAAAGTTTTTTGAGGTCCCCTCTGTCTGCAGCCGAACGCCTTCGTCGCCAGCACTCTAACCTCTGTCTCTACTGTGGTGATATCGGTCACTATTTGCAAAGCTGTCCAGTACGACCACACAAATCTCCTACCAACTGGATCCACACTATGCATCCACCCGGACCTGATCGGGTTCACCCAACCCTTCCTTGCAATCTACTGCTTGCTGAGAAAACCATTTCTGTCTCTGCAATCATAGACTCTGGTGCCTGCAGCTGCTTTGTGGACACTGGTTTCGCAGCCCGGCACAACCTCCCTCTTTGTACCAAGAAACAAGGGTTCGTGGTACACCTCGCTGATGGCTCCGGTATCAAGTCTGGCCCAGTAACACAAGAAACGGTCCCCATCCTCTGCCTTTCTTCCGCCAGTCATCAAGAGTTCCTATGTCTAGATGTCATCTCGTCACCCATGTTCCCCATCATCTTGGGTATGCCCTGGCTGAAGGCACACAACCCCAGCATCAATTGGCTTATAGGAGAGGTCCTTTTCTCTTCACCTTACTGTCTGGTACACTGTGTTCCGCATGAGGTACGCACCACTACACCTCTCCTGGCCATCCAGTCTGACCCGGAAACCTCGAAACTTGTTCCTGCAGTGTACCACGACTTTCTCGATGTTTTCAACAAAAAGAATGCAGACTCTCTCCCTCCTCACCGGGCCTATGATTGCCCCATAGAACTGTTGCCCGGAGCTGAGATTCCGTTTGGCCGTATCTACCCTCTTTCTGAGCCCGAATTAGAAGCCCTCCGTCACTACATTGACGAAAATTTGGAGAAAGGCTTCATCCGACATTCCACATCTCCTGCAGGGGCAGGCATCTTCTTCGTCGAAAAAAAGAATCATACTCTCAGACCCTGTGTGGATTATCGAGATCTTAATAAGATAACGGTTAAGAATCGGTATCCACTTCCTCTAATCCCAGAACTTTTCCAAAGATTGCGAGGGGCACAAGTGTTTTCGAAACTAGATCTGAGGGGTGCATACAACTTAATCAGAATTCGTAACGGGGACGAATGGAAGACCGCATTCCGAACACGCTTCGGGCACTATGAATATCTTGTCATGCCATTTGGCCTCTGCAATGCCCCTGCCACATTTCAACATCTGGTCAATGACATCTTCCGGGACTACTTAGATCTGTTCATTATCGTCTACTTGGACGATATTCTTATATTCTCCAGCTCTCTTGATCTTCATAGGGGTCATGTAAAGAAAATACTTGAAAGACTGCGACAACACCATCTTTACGCTAAAGCTGAGAAATGCGACTTTGAAAGATCTTCTATCCAATTCTTAGGAGTTGTTATTTCTGCAGAAGGCATCTCTATGGACCCGCAGAAAGTTTCCGCTGTGCTTGATTGGCCTGCTCCTGAGGACAAGAAAGCCATTCAACGTTTTGTAGGCTTTGCAAATTTTTACAGGAAATTTATTAAAAACTTTTCCGGCATCATTGCTCCTGTCACCCAGTTAACTAAACAGCATGTTTCGTTCAAATGGATCCCTGAGGCTCAGGATGCTTTTGAAAAATTAAAGACCTTGTTCACCTCTGCCCCCATTCTAAGACACCCTGACCCTGCTCTGGCCTACGTACTCGAGGTAGACGCTTCTGAAACGGCAGTTGGAGCTATCCTATCTCAAAGACAGGGGGCTAAATCCTTACTTCATCCAATTGCCTTCTTCTCTAGGAAACTGAACTCTTCTGAAAAGAACTATGACGTGGGGGATCGTGAACTACTAGCTATCAAAGCCGCCCTAGAGGAATGGCGCTATCTGTTGGAAGGGGCTGCGCATCCTATCCTTATTTTCACTGATCATAAAAACTTGGAATATTTAAGAACTGCCAAGCGCCTAAGACCCCGACAAGCCAGATGGGCACTATTCTTTTCAAGTTTCACTTTTCATCTTACCTTCCGCCCCGGATCCAAGAACGGTAAACCCGATGCGCTCTCACGCATGTTCTCTGAATCAACCCCACTTCCTGAACCTGACACTATCTTACCTGCCAAGAACTTTCTACTCCTACAGGCAGATGTGATGTCCCAAATCAAGGAGGCAGTTGCTAATCATCCTCCTCCTCTGGATCTGCACCTTCAACCATGAGATGAACTCTTCTTCCACAAGGAGCAAATTTTTATTCCTGAGCAGTTTAGGGTCCACATCCTCAAGAAATGCCATGACCACCCCCTTGCCGGGCACTTTGGAATTCACAAGACCTCTGACCTAGTGTCCCGTTCCTTTTGGTGGCCTAATTTATTGAAGGATTGTAGAGATTATGTCAGGTCCTGCTCCGTATGTCTCAGAAACAAGTCTGATCGTGCCAAGACCTGGGGATTGTTAGAATCTCTTCCTGTACCTGAAAAACCTTGGAACATGATTTCCTTGGATTTTATTGTGGAACTCCCCCGTCTGAAGGATTCACCACCATTTTTGTTATAGTCGATCGTTTTTCAAAAATGGCTCATTTTGTACCTTTGAAAGGAACCCCCTCTGCCTCTGAAACCGCTTCTGTATTTATTAAGGAGATTGTAAGATTGCATGGCATCCCAGCAAACATAACCTCAGATCGTGGAGTACAGTTTACCTCCAAATTTTGGAGGGCCCTATGTAAAGCTTTGAGGATTGAACTATGCCTTTCGTCTGCTTATCACCCGGAGACCAACGGTCAGACCGAAAGGACAAATCAGTCCTTGGAGCAATACCTAAGATGTTTCTCATCCTTCTCTCAGGATGATTGGGTGTCTCTACTCCCCTTGGCGGAATTTGCGTATAACAATCCTGTTCATTCGGCAATCAAACAGTCACCCTTCTACGTTAACTATGGGTATCACCCTTCCTTTCTACCCGATGTACCCACGGAGTCTTCTGTACCAGCTGTGCAAGAGAGACTGGACTTTTTCAACACCAATAATCTGCTCTTGCGAGAGACTATCCTAAAGTCGCAGGCAGCTAACAAGAAATTTTTTGATAGGAAGAGAAGGGGGAACCTGAACTTGAAGCCAGGAGACAGAGTTTTTCTGTCCACAGCTAACTTAAGATTGAAATGCCCTTCGAAGAACCTTGGCCCAAAATTCTTGGGTCTTTTTTCAATAAAAAAACGGATCAATCCTGTGGCGTTTGAATTATCCTTGCCAGACAGTTTAAAGATTCATCCTGTGTTCCACATTTCGCTGCTCAAGCTTATGGTCTCTAACCCCTTCCCAAATCGTGGCACTGAAGCCCCTGCCCCACTACTGGTTGAAGGAAGTGAAGAATACGAGGTTGAGGCTGTTCTGGACTATAGGAAGAGGGGTGGTCAGACTCAATTCCTCATTAAGTGGAAGGGTTATGGCCCTGAGGACAATTCCTGGGAACCAGCCTCTAATGTTCATGCCCCCCGGTTGATACAGGCCTACCTCCAGCTTCACCCCGAAAAACGGTCTCTTGTGGGCATCCGGAGGCTGCCCTTAAGGGGGGGGCAATGTCAGGGAATTCCTGTGAGACGTTTTGCACACAGACGTGCACAAGCACATAGTCTTTCCAATAGAATGGCAAACAGGCGCGCGCATGCGCGCCAGAACCCGCATTCGCGAATGGGCGCTCACGCACAAGCCTAATTTTCCTTGGCGCCAGACAGCCTATTTAAAGGGAGTCTGGGCTCTTGTGCTTTGCTGACTGATCTCAGCTGTGTTCCTGAATCCTGCTCTGATCCTGTGTGTCTCCCTAGTATTTTGACCCGGCTTGCTCTTCACCTTGTTCCTGTACTGATGTCCATCTCTGACCCGGCTCCGTTCCCGACTCTGGCTCTGTCTATGATCTTATACCTCGCTGCCCGCCTGCTGACGAACCTGGCTATTCCTGAGACCTTGCCCCTGTCTTTGTTCCTGGTTACTGTTAACCCCCGGCTACCTGCCTGGCTGTTACCTGTTCCTGCTCAGCACATCACAGCCTCCTCCAGTCTGCTGAACCCTGCCAAGCAGTTCACCCGGGACCTCCTGCTCCAGGCACTCGTGTCCCTCTTGTCCCTCGGCTTCCTCTGTCTCACCTCCAGCGGAGCCAGGACAGGAGATATAAGAGAGGCCAACCTAGTCAATTCAGTCTCCCATCCGATCCCTGACATACAGTATCTGTGAGGGGTTGCAGTGTTGTGGCACCAGTGCCTAAGGCACAATTTTTCTGCCCCTGTTCAACAGGGGCATGTAATTACAATTCTTGATCTAATAGTTCACAGCAGGGCCCATTCCTGCGCCCACCAAGAGTAACTGTGAGGGCTCACAGTGTTGTGGCACCAGCACCACCACCACCAAAGGCCCAATTTTTCCTACCACTGTTCAACAATGTCATGTAATTACAATTCTTGATCTAATAGTTCACAGCAGGGCCCATTCCTGCAGCCACCATTGTTGTCATTGTGGTCAGGCAACGCACTAGCACCTTTGCTTCCATGTGCTGGGTGTTTAGTGTGCTCCTGCCCCTTTAATGGAGGGTGGGCTCCCCCCAGTCACCTGCCCTATATCTATCCATCAGCATACATGTGCTTCCATTGAGGAGACCTTAAATTTTAGAGTTAGGACTGCAGCATACAGGGAGCCTTGACGCGGTCTGCAGCTTACACATGTATTTGCAAATGCGTGCAACTAAACCCCTGTTTTTAAACGCACTGTTAGACAGGTGAATTCGTTTTGTTGCTGATTGGTTGGTAAGTTGAGCTTGGATATTCTGTGTGTTTTTTATTGACATGCGTCCGCCCATCCAGTGCTCCTTGCTGTGAAGGCCAGTCATAGATGAGGGCAGTGACATTTTTGTTATATGTATTGTTGTCATTGTGGTCAGGCAACGCACTAGCACCTTTGCTTCCATGTGCTGGGTGTTTAGTGTGCTCCTGCCCCTTTAATGGAGGGTGGGCTCCCCCCAGTCACCTGCCCTATATCTATCCATCAGCATACATGTGCTTCCATTGAGGAGACCTTAAATTTTAGAGTTAGGACTGCAGCATACAGGGAGCCTTGACGCGGTCTGCAGCTTACACATGTATTTGCAAATGCGTGCAACTAAACCCCTGTTTTTAAACACACTGTTAGACAGGTGAATTTGTTTTGATGCTGATTGGTTGGTAAGTTGAGCTTGGATATTCTGTGTGTTTTTTATTGACATGCGTCCGCCCATCCAGTGCTCCTTGCTGTGAAGGCCAGTCATAGATGAGGGCAGTGACATTTTTGTTATATGTATTGTTGTCATTGTGGTCAGGCAACGCACTAGCACCTTTGCTTCCATGTGCTGGGTGTTTAGTGTGCTCCTGCCCCTTTAATGGAGGGTGGGCTCCCCCCAGTCACCTGCCCTATATCTATCCATCAGCATACATGTGCTTCCATTGAGGAGACCTTAAATTTTAGAGTTAGGACTGCAGCATACAGGGAGCCTTGACACGGTCTGCAGCTTACACATGTATTTGCAAATGCGTGCAACTAAACCCCTGTTTTAAAACGCACTGTTAGACAGGTGAATTTGTTTTGTTGCTGATTGGTTGGTAAGTTGAGCTTGGATATTCTGTGTGTTTTTTATTGACATGCGTCCGCCCATCCAGTGCTCCTTGCTGTGAAGGCCAGTCATAGATGAGGGCAGTGACATTTTTGTTATATGTATTGTTGTCATTGTGGTCAGGCAACGCACTAGCACCTTTGCTTCCATGTGCTGGGTGTTTAGTGTGCTCCTGCCCCTTTAATGGAGGGTGGGCTCCCCCCAGTCACCTGCCCTATATCTATCCATCAGCATACATGTGCTTCCATTGAGGAGACCTTACATTTTAGAGTTAGGACTGCAGCATACAGGGAGCCTTGACGCGGTCTGCAGCTTACACATGTATTTGCAAATGCGTGCAACTAAACCCCTGTTTTTAAACGCACTGTTAGACAGGTGAATTTGTTTTGTTGCTGATTGGTTGGTAAGTTGAGCTTGGATATTCTGTGTGTTTTTTATTGACATGCGTCCGCCCATCCAGTGCTCCTTGCTGTGAAGGCCAGTCATAGATGAGGGCAGTGACATTTTTGTTATATGTATTGTTGTCATTGTGGTCAGGCAACGCACTAGCACCTTTGCTTCCATGTGCTGGGTGTTTAGTGTGCTCCTGCCCCTTTAATGGAGGGTGGGCTCCCCCCAGTCACCTGCCCTATATCTATCCATCAGCATACATGTGCTTCCATTGAGGAGACCTTAAATTTTAGAGTTAGGACTGCAGCATACAGGGAGCCTTGACGCGGTCTGCAGCTTACACATGTATTTGCAAATGCGTGCAACTAAACCCCTGTTTTTAAACGCACTGTTAGACAGGTGAATTCGTTTTGTTGCTGATTGGTTGGTAAGTTGAGCTTGGATATTCTGTGTGTTTTTTATTGACATGCGTCCGCCCATCCAGTGCTCCTTGCTGTGAAGGCCAGTCATAGATGAGGGCAGTGACATTTTTGTTATATGTATTGTTGTCATTGTGGTCAGGCAACGCACTAGCACCTTTGCTTCCATGTGCTGGGTGTTTAGTGTGCTCCTGCCCCTTTAATGGAGGGTGGGCTCCCCCCAGTCACCTGCCCTATATCTATCCATCAGCATACATGTGCTTCCATTGAGGAGACCTTAAATTTTAGAGTTAGGACTGCAGCATACAGGGAGCCTTGACGCGGTCTGCAGCTTACACATGTATTTGCAAATGTGTGCAACTAAACCCCTGTTTTTAAACACACTGTTAGACAGGTGAATTTGTTTTGATGCTGATTGGTTGGTAAGTTGAGCTTGGATATTCTGTGTGTTTTTTATTGACATGCGTCCGCCCATCCAGTGCTCCTTGCTGTGAAGGCCAGTCATAGATGAGGGCAGTGACATTTTTGTTATATGTATTGTTGTCATTGTGGTCAGGCAACGCACTAGCACCTTTGCTTCCATGTGCTGGGTGTTTAGTGTGCTCCTGCCCCTTTAATGGAGGGTGGGCTCCCCCCAGTCACCTGCCCTATATCTATCCATCAGCATACATGTGCTTCCATTGAGGAGACCTTAAATTTTAGAGTTAGGACTGCAGCATACAGGGAGCCTTGACACGGTCTGCAGCTTACACATGTATTTGCAAATGCGTGCAACTAAACCCCTGTTTTTAAACGCACTGTTAGACAGGTGAATTTGTTTTGTTGCTGATTGGTTGGTAAGTTGAGCTTGGATATTCTGTGTGTTTTTTATTGACATGCGTCCGCCCATCCAGTGCTCCTTGCTGTGAAGGCCAGTCATAGATGAGGGCAGTGACATTTTTGTTATATGTATTGTTGTCATTGTGGTCAGGCAACGCACTAGCACCTTTGCTTCCATGTGCTGAGTGTTTAGTGTGCTCCTGCCCCTTTAATGGAGGGTGGGCTCCCCCCAGTCACCTGCCCTATATCTATCCATCAGCATACATGTGCTTCCATTGAGGAGACCTTAAATTTTAGAGTTAGGACTGCAGCATACAGGGAGCCTTGACGCGGTCTGCAGCTTACACATGTATTTGCAAATGCGTGCAACTAAACCCCTGTTTTTAAACGCACTGTTAGACAGGTGAATTTGTTTTGTTGCTGATTGGTTGGTAAGTTGAGCTTGGATATTCTGTGTGTTTTTTATTGACATGCGTCCGCCCATCCAGTGCTCCTTGCTGTGAAGGCCAGTCATAGATGAGGGCAGTGACATTTTTGTTATATGTATTGTTGTCATTGTGGTCAGGCAACGCACTAGCACCTTTGCTTCCATGTGCTGGGTGTTTAGTGTGCTCCTGCCCCTTTAATGGAGGGTGGGCTCCCCCCAGTCACCTGCCCTATATCTATCCATCAGCATACATGTGCTTCCATTGAGGAGACCTTACATTTTAGAGTTAGGACTGCAGCATACAGGGAGCCTTGACGCGGTCTGCAGCTTACACATGTATTTGCAAATGCGTGCAACTAAACCCCTGTTTTTAAACGCACTGTTAGACAGGTGAATTTGTTTTGTTGCTGATTGGTTGGTAAGTTGAGCTTGGATATTCTGTGTGTTTTTTATTGACATGCGTCCGCCCATCCAGTGCTCCTTGCTGTGAAGGCCAGTCATAGATGAGGGCAGTGACATTTTTGTTATATGTATTGTTGTCATTGTGGTCAGGCAACGCACTAGCACCTTTGCTTCCATGTGCTGGGTGTTTAGTGTGCTCCTGCCCCTTTAATGGAGGGTGGGCTCCCCCCAGTCACCTGCCCTATATCTATCCATCAGCATACATGTGCTTCCATTGAGGAGACCTTAAATTTTAGAGTTAGGACTGCAGCATACAGGGAGCCTTGACGCGGTCTGCAGCTTACACATGTATTTGCAAATGCGTGCAACTAAACCCCTGTTTTTAAACGCACTGTTAGACAGGTGAATTCGTTTTGTTGCTGATTGGTTGGTAAGTTGAGCTTGGATATTCTGTGTGTTTTTTATTGACATGCGTCCGCCCATCCAGTGCTCCTTGCTGTGAAGGCCAGTCATAGATGAGGGCAGTGACATTTTTGTTATATGTATTGTTGTCATTGTGGTCAGGCAACGCACTAGCACCTTTGCTTCCATGTGCTGGGTGTTTAGTGTGCTCCTGCCCCTTTAATGGAGGGTGGGCTCCCCCCAGTCACCTGCCCTATATCTATCCATCAGCATACATGTGCTTCCATTGAGGAGACCTTAAATTTTAGAGTTAGGACTGCAGCATACAGGGAGCCTTGACACGGTCTGCAGCTTACACATGTATTTGCAAATGCGTGCAACTAAACCCCTGTTTTTAAACGCACTGTTAGACAGGTGAATTCGTTTTGTTGCTGATTGGTTGGTAAGTTGAGCTTGGATATTCTGTGTGTTTTTTATTGACATGCGTCCGCCCATCCAGTGCTCCTTGCTGTGAAGGCCAGTCATAGATGAGGGCAGTGACATTTTTGTTATATGTATTGTTGTCATTGTGGTCAGGCAACACACTAGCACCTTTGCTTCCATGTGCTGGGTGTTTAGTGTGCTCCTGCCCCTTTAATGGAGGGTGGGCTCCCCCCAGTCACCTGCCCTATATCTATCCATCAGCATACATGTGCTTCCATTGAGGAGACCTTAAATTTTAGAGTTAGGACTGCAGCATACAGGGAGCCTTGACGCGGTCTGCAGCTTACACATGTATTTGCAAATGCGTGCAACTAAACCCCTGTTTTTAAACGCACTGTTAGACAGGTGAATTTGTTTTGTTGCTGATTGGTTGGTAAGTTGAGCTTGGATATTCTGTGTGTTTTTTATTGACATGCGTCCGCCCATCCAGTGCTCCTTGCTGTGAAGGCCAGTCATAGATGAGGGCAGTGACATTTTTGTTATATGTATTGTTGTCACTGTGGTCAGGCAACGCACTAGCACCTTTGCTTCCATGTGCTGAGTGTTTAGTGTGCTCCTGCCCCTTTAATGGAGGGTGGGCTTCCCCCAGTCACCTGCCCTATATCTATCCATCAGCATACATGTGCTTCCATTGAGGAGACCTTAAATTTTAGAGTTAGGACTGCAGCATACAGGGAGCCTTGACGCGGTCTGCAGCTTACACATGTATTTGCAAATGCGTGCAACTAAACCCCTGTTTTTAAACGCACTGTTAGACAGGTGAATTCGTTTTGTTGCTGATTGGTTGGTAAGTTGAGCTTGGATATTCTGTGTGTTTTTTATTGACATGCGTCCGCCCATCCAGTGCTCCTTGCTGTGAAGGCCAGTCATAGATGAGGGCAGTGACATTTTTGTTATATGTATTGTTGTCATTGTGGTCAGGCAACGCACTAGCACCTTTGCTTCCATGTGCTGGGTGTTTAGTGTGCTCCTGCCCCTTTAATGGAGGGTGGGCTCCCCCCAGTCACCTGCCCTATATCTATCCATCAGCATACATGTGCTTCCATTGAGGAGACCTTAAATTTTAGAGTTAGGACTGCAGCATACAGGGAGCCTTGACGCGGTCTGCAGCTTACACATGTATTTGCAAATGCATGCAACTAAACCCCTGTTTTTAAACGCACTGTTAGACAGGTGAATTTGTTTTGTTGCTGATTGGTTGGTAAGTTGAGCTTGGATATTCTGTGTGTTTTTTATTGACATGCGTCCGCCCATCCAGTGCTCCTTGCTGTGAAGGCCAGTCATAGATGAGGGCAGTGACATTTTTGTTATATGTATTGTTGTCATTGTGGTCAGGCAACGCACTAGCACCTTTGCTTCCATGTGCTGGGTGTTTAGTGTGCTCCTGCCCCTTTAATGGAGGGTGGGCTCCCCCCAGTCACCTGCCCTATATCTATCCATCAGCATACATGTGCTTCCATTGAGGAGACCTTAAATTTTAGAGTTAGGACTGCAGCATACAGGGAGCCTTGACGCGGTCTGCAGCTTACACATGTATTTGCAAATGCGTGCAACTAAACCCCTGTTTTTAAACGCACTGTTAGACAGGTGAATTCGTTTTGTTGCTGATTGGTTGGTAAGTTGAGCTTGGATATTCTGTGTGTTTTTTATTGACATGCGTCCGCCCATCCAGTGCTCCTTGCTGTGAAGGCCAGTCATAGATGAGGGCAGTGACATTTTTGTTATATGTATTGTTGTCATTGTGGTCAGGCAACGCACTAGCACCTTTGCTTCCATGTGCTGGGTGTTTAGTGTGCTCCTGCCCCTTTAATGGAGGGTGGGCTCCCCCCAGTCACCTGCCCTATATCTATCCATCAGCATACATGTGCTTCCATTGAGGAGACCTTAAATTTTAGAGTTAGGACTGCAGCATACAGGGAGCCTTGACGCGGTCTGCAGCTTACACATGTATTTGCAAATGCGTGCAACTAAACCCCTGTTTTTAAACGCACTGTTAGACAGGTGAATTCGTTTTGTTGCTGATTGGTTGGTAAGTTGAGCTTGGATATTCTGTGTGTTTTTTATTGACATGCGTCCGCCCATCCAGTGCTCCTTGCTGTGAAGGCCAGTCATAGATGAGGGCAGTGACATTTTTGTTATATGTATTGTTGTCATTGTGGTCAGGCAACGCACTAGCACCTTTGCTTCCATGTGCTGGGTGTTTAGTGTGCTCCTGCCCCTTTAATGGAGGGTGGGCTCCCCCCAGTCACCTGCCCTATATCTATCCATCAGCATACATGTGCTTCCATTGAGGAGACCTTAAATTTTAGAGTTAGGACTGCAGCATACAGGGAGCCTTGACACGGTCTGCAGCTTACACATGTATTTGCAAATGCGTGCAACTAAACCCCTGTTTTTAAACGCACTGTTAGACAGGTGAATTCGTTTTGTTGCTGATTGGTTGGTAAGTTGAGCTTGGATATTCTGTGTGTTTTTTATTGACATGCGTCCGCCCATCCAGTGCTCCTTGCTGTGAAGGCCAGTCATAGATGAGGGCAGTGACATTTTTGTTATATGTATTGTTGTCATTGTGGTCAGGCAACACACTAGCACCTTTGCTTCCATGTGCTGGGTGTTTAGTGTGCTCCTGCCCCTTTAATGGACGGTGGGCTCCCCCCAGTCACCTGCCCTATATCTATCCATCAGCATACATGTGCTTCCATTGAGGAGACCTTAAATTTTAGAGTTAGGACTGCAGCATACAGGGAGCCTTGACGCGGTCTGCAGCTTACACATGTATTTGCAAATGCGTGCAACTAAACCCCTGTTTTTAAACGCACTGTTAGACAGGTGAATTTGTTTTGTTGCTGATTGGTTGGTAAGTTGAGCTTGGATATTCTGTGTGTTTTTTATTGACATGCGTCCGCCCATCCAGTGCTCCTTGCTGTGAAGGCCAGTCATAGATGAGGGCAGTGACATTTTTGTTATATGTATTGTTGTCATTGTGGTCAGGCAACGCACTAGCACCTTTGCTTCCATGTGCTGAGTGTTTAGTGTGCTCCTGCCCCTTTAATGGAGGGTGGGCTCCCCCCAGTCACCTGCCCTATATCTATCCATCAGCATACATGTGCTTCCATTGAGGAGACCTTAAATTTTAGAGTTAGGACTGCAGCATACAGGGAGCCTTGACGCGGTCTGCAGCTTACACATGTATTTGCAAATGCGTGCAACTAAACCCCTGTTTTTAAATGCACTGTTAGACAGGTGAATTCGTTTTGTTGCTGATTGGTTGGTAAGTTGAGCTTGGATATTCTGTGTGTTTTTTATTGACATGCGTCCGCCCATCCAGTGCTCCTTGCTGTGAAGGCCAGTCATAGATGAGGGCAGTGACATTTTTGTTATATGTATTGTTGTCATTGTGGTCAGGCAACGCACTAGCTTCTTTGCTTCCATGTGCTGGGTGTTTAGTGTGCTCCTGCCCCTTTAATGGAGGGTGGGCTCCCCCCAGTCACCTGCCCTATATCTATCCATCAGCATACATGTGCTTCCATTGAGGAGACCTTACATTTTAGAGTTAGGACTGCAGCATACAGGGAGCCTTGACGCGGTCTGCAGCTTACACATGTATTTGCAAATGCGTGCAACTAAACCCCTGTTTTTAAACGCACTGTTAGACAGGTGAATTTGTTTTGTTGCTGATTGGTTGGTAAGTTGAGCTTGGATATTCTGTGTGTTTTTTATTGACATGCGTCCGCCCATCCAGTGCTCCTTGCTGTGAAGGCCAGTCATAGATGAGGGCAGTGACATTTTTGTTATATGTATTGTTGTCATTGTGGTCAGGCAACGCACTAGCACCTTTGCTTCCATGTGCTGGGTGTTTAGTGTGCTCCTGCCCCTTTAATGGAGGGTGGGCTCCCCCCAGTCACCTGCCCTATATCTATCCATCAGCATACATGTGCTTCCATTGAGGAGACCTTAAATTTTAGAGTTAGGACTGCAGCATACAGGGAGCCTTGACGCGGTCTGCAGCTTACACATGTATTTGCAAATGCGTGCAACTAAACCCCTGTTTTTAAACGCACTGTTAGACAGGTGAATTCGTTTTGTTGCTGATTGGTTGGTAAGTTGAGCTTGGATATTCTGTGTGTTTTTTATTGACATGCGTCCGCCCATCCAGTGCTCCTTGCTGTGAAGGCCAGTCATAGATGAGGGCAGTGACATTTTTGTTATATGTATTGTTGTCATTGTGGTCAGGCAACGCACTAGCACCTTTGCTTCCATGTGCTGGGTGTTTAGTGTGCTCCTGCCCCTTTAATGGAGGGTGGGCTCCCCCCAGTCACCTGCCCTATATCTATCCATCAGCATACATGTGCTTCCATTGATGAGACCTTAAATTTTAGAGTTAGGACTGCAGCATACCGGGAGCCTTGACGCGGTCTGCAGCTTACACATGTATTTGCAAATGCGTGCAACTAAACCCCTGTTTTTAAACGCACTGTTAGACAGGTGAATTCATTTTGTTGCTGATTGGTTGGTAAGTTGAGCTTGGATATTCTGTGTGTTTTTTATTGACCCACCAAGAGAAACTGTGAGGGCTTACAGTGTTGTGGCAACACCACCACCACCACCAAAGGCCCAATTTTTCTGCCCCTGTTCAACAGGGGCATGTAATTACAATTCTTGATCTAATATTTCACAGCTGGGCTCATTCCTGCGCCCACCAAGAGTAACTGTGGGGACTTACAGTGTTGTGGCACCAGCACCACTACCAAAGGCCCAATTTTTCCTACCACTGTTCAACAATGGCATGTAATTACAATTCTTGATATAATAGTTAACAGCAGGGCGTTCCAGTGCCCACCAAGAGTAACTGTGAGAGCTTACAGTGTTGTGGCCACACCAACACCTAAGGGCCAAATTTCTGCAGAGTATATACGGCAGGCCCCTACTTTCAAACATCCAACTTACAAACTACTCCTACTTGCAAACGGAAGGAGACAACAGGAAGTGAGAGGAAATCTACCCCTAGGAAGGGAAATTCTCTCCTGTAAGAGTTAATATGGGAAAAAGGTGTCTCCTCTCCACTGATGCTTTATCACCAATCCTTGTTTCAATAAAAACCCCAAATTTTCAAAAAACATTTGTCTTTTGGGACGGAAAGTGAGGTGAAATGTTATGAACAGGTGCACAGACAGCAAAAAAAAAAAATGTTACAGAGGTGATAACCCTTCCCTAATCCCTATGTTTTCCAAAAAGCTTAAAGATAGATTTTTTTTAAGCTTAAAAAATGTACCTGTCCTACTTCTAAGAACAAACCTACAGTCCCTGTCTTCTTTGCACCGCCTGTATACTGCTGTTCAGAGTATATAGGGCCTTTTTTTAATTTGGGTGCGGGGTTTCCCTTAATATCCATACATGACCCAAAGGGGCTGGTAGTGGGCTGGGGGGATACCAATGCAATTTTTCTCAATGATTTTCATCCATATTGCCGGGACCAGACATTACATGAAAGCCGCAAGCAGTTTTAAATGACTTTTTTTCCTTTAGAAATGTCATTTTGGGGACAGTTCTAAACACGGGAAACACGTGCCACCTCACAGGTATACTTTAGACACCCCCCAGGTATGATATTTAAAGGAATATTTCACTTTTTTTTTCACTTTATGCATCATTAAAATCATTGCTCCCGAAAAAACGGCCGTTTTTAAAACTTCTTTTTGCATTGATACATGTCCCCTGGGGCAGGACCCGGGTCCCCAAAGGACAATAACTTGCATATTAGCCGTTATAATTAGGGACGAGCTTCGAGTTCGAGTCAAACTCATGTTCGACTCGAACATTGCCTGTTCGCCCGTTCGCCGAACAGCGAACAATTTCGGGTGTTCGCGGCAAAGTCGAAAAGTCTATGGGAGAAATCTAAAGTGCTAATTTTAAAGGCTTATATGCAAGTTATTGTCATAAAAAGTGTTTGGGGACCCGGGTCCTGCCCCAGGGGACATGTATCAATGCAAAAAAAAGTTTTAAAAACTGACGTTTTTTCAGGAGCAGTGATTTTAATAATGCTTAAAGTAAAACAATAAAAGTGAAATATTCCTTTAAATTGCGTACCTAGTGGGTGTGTATAGTATGCATGTAAAGTCGCGCTTTTTTCCCGTGCTTAGAACTGTCCCTGCACAAAATGTCATTTCTGAAGGAAAAAAAGTCATTTAAGACTCACTCACGGCTATAAGGAATTGTCGGCTCCCGGCAATACATAGAAAAGTCATTGATAAAAAAAAAAAAATGCGTGGGGGTTCCCCCAAATTCAATTACCAGGCCCTTCAAGTCTGGTATGGATATTAAGGGGAACCCTGCCGCAAATTTAAAAAAAAATGCGTGCGGTTCCCCCCAAATATCCATACCAGGCACTTCAGGTCTGGTATGGATTTTAAGGGGAACTCCACCCCAAATTTGAAAAAAAAGGCGTAGAGTCCCCTAAAAATCCAGACCAGACCCTTTATCCGAGCACGCAACTTGGCAGGCCGCAGGAAAAGAGGAGGGGACGAGAGAGCGCCCCCCTCCTTCTGAACCATACCAGGCCACATGCCCTCAACATGGGGGGGATGTGCCCATGTTGATGGGGACAAGGGCCTCATCCCCACAACCCTTGCATGGTGGTTGTGGGGGTCTGCGGGCGGGGGGCTTTTTGGAATCTGGAAGACCCCTTTAATGAAGGGGACCCCCAGATCCTGGCCCCCCTATATAAATTGGTAATGGGGTACATTGTACCCCTACCATTTCACAAAGAAAGTGTAAAAAATTGTTAAAAAAACACAGACACTGTTGGGAAAGTCCTTTATTAACCACTTCGCGCCCGGGACATTGGCAAAAGACGTCCGCATTGCGGCGCTCAATTGCCGAGAGGACGTCCATGGACGTCCTCCTGTTTATTTCCATGATGCGCGCCGCCTCGGGAAAAGCTGTGCCCGCCGTGTCACGCGGGTGCCGATGCGCGTGCCTGGCGGCTGCGATGTCCGCCAGGTACCCGCAATCGGCTGTCACAGAGCCAGGGATGTGGATCTCTGTGTGTAAACACAGAGATCCACGTCCTGTCAGGGAGAGGAGACCGATGCTGTGTCCCTTGTACATAAGGACACAGATCGGTCACCTCCCCCAGTCAGTCCCCTCCCCCCACAGTAAGAATCACCTAGCAGGGAATACATTTAACCCCTTGATCGCCCCCTAGTGTTAACCCCTTCCCTGCCAGTCACATTTATACAGTAATCAATGCATATTTATAGCACTGTTTGCTGTATAAATGTGAATGGTCCCAAAAATGTGTCAAAAGTGTCCGATGTGTCCGCCATAATGTCGCAGTCACAATAAAAATCGCAGATCGCCGCCATTACTAGTATAAAAAAAAAAAATCAAAAAAAAATCATAATTCTATTCTATGCCTATGCCGTAGGCGCTATAACTTTTGCGCAAACCAAACACTATACGCTTATTGCGATTTTTTTTTCCTAAAATATGTAGAAGAATATGTACCGGCCTAAACTGAGAAAAAAAAATAGTTTTTTTTTTTTAAAATTGGGATATTTATTATAGCAAAAAGTAAAAAATATTGTGTTTTTTTCAAAATTGTCGCTTTATTTTTGTTTATAGCGCAAAAAATAAAAACCGCAGAAATGATCAAATACCACCAAAAGAAAGCTATATTTGTGGGAAAAAAAGGATGTCAATTTTGTTTGGGAGCCACGTCGCACGACCGCGTAATTGTCATTCAAAGCGTGACAGTGCTGAAACCTGAAATTTCGCCTGGGCAGGAAGGGGGTGATGTGCCCAGTTGTCAAGTGGTTAAAAAAAACCAAAAAAAAAAACCATTACAGCGATGAAATCCAGTGTCCCACGGCGATCCGATGTCTAGCGCTGTCCACACTAAACGTCATTGGCTGAGCCTGAGTGGACCTGATGGGGAACTTCCTCCGCAGTGTAATAAATGAATAGACCCGCCCCCTCTAAAGTTTCCCATCAGGTCCGCTCAGCCAATGACGTAGGTGTAAGGCTGAGGACCTGATGCGGAACGTGAGAAGGGGCGGGTCCATTCATTTATTATACTGCGGAGGAAGTTCCCCATCAGGTCCGCTCATCCAATGACGTAGGCGGGGTCTGACATACGAGGGGGCGGACCTGATGGGGAACTTCCTCCACAGTGTAATACATTAATAGACCCGCCCCTTCTCACGTTCTGCATCAGGTCCTCAGCCTTACACTACGTCATTGGCTGAGCGGACCTGATGGGGAACTTTAGAAGGGGCGGGTGTATTCATTTATTACTAATAATGCAAAGGACACAGTACACTTACTGTAAATACTGCAGTTGCCTGCCTGTGGTATTAATAGGATCAGAAGAACACCAGCAATTGTCTTCAGGTAGCTTTTGGTGCACACTGTGCAAAGGACACGGTACACTAACTGTAAATACTGAAGCTGCCTGCCTGTGGTATTAATATGATCAAAACACCAGCAATTGTCTTCAGGTAGCTTTAGGTGCACACCAGTGGAGGAATTATAGGGGTCGATGAGGTCGCCATGGTGACCGGGCCCCTTGCTGCAGGGGGCCCTCAAGGGCCCCCTGTATACAGTACTTCGATAGGAGGAGTGGAGACGAGCTCCCCGATCCTAAGCCGAACTGTAATCGGCACTGTGTGTGGGGAGCTCGTCACATTGATTACAAAAAGCACAGTGTGTGCTGTGCTCTTTGTCTCCCCCTACAGTGCAGTACCCGGCAGGAGGAGCAGGAAGGTAAAGCACTGCCATTTTTTATCTACTGTATTTGTGTTTATATGTGTGTGTTTGCATGTGTGTGTGTTCATGTGTGTGTGCTTATGTGCATGTATGTATGCATGTTTGGGTGCTTATGTGCATGTGTGTGCGTATGTGCATATGTATGTGTGCATGTGTGAATGTATGTGTTTATATCAGTGGCGGTGTGTCCATAAGGGCGCACGGCGCCGCCCCCTCTCTCCAGCCACCCCCTCTATCACCAATAGATAGATTCATGCATAGCATGAATCTATCCATGGCCGCCGCTACCACCCCCTATTCAGGCGCCCAGACCCTTTTCGGACGCTGTGCGTCTGAATTACAGCGACAGGGTTTTTTTTTTAAGCACTAATAGGCTTCAAAATAGGTGAACTGCAAGCACCATGCTGGGCGCTCGCAGTCCACCCAGGTGTGATAGAAAAGTCAATGAATATTCACTTTTGTAACACTGAACCGCCTCTCCACCAATCAGGTGCTCGGGTCTGTTACCTGTCACCTTATTGACTGAAAAGATAGGCACCGCTATTAGATGCCTATCAGGAGGACAGGATGGGAGGAGACGCATGGAGGACACCGCTCGTCACTGTCACCCGCTGCCCCACCGAGACAGGGTAAGTGCCGGGCAGACTGCGCATGGGCGGGGTCACAGTGGCTGCATTTGATTGCACAGTGGCTGCGTTTGATGGCACAGTGGCTGCGTTTGAGGGCACAGTGGCTGCTTTTATGTGCATTTATATATATATATGTGTGTATATATATATATATATATATATATATATATATATATATATGTATGTGTGTGTGTGTGTATGTACTGTATATATACAGTGTATGTGTATGTATGTGTGTTTACATGACCCCCTGTATGTGTACAATCAGAACCGATTTAAAAAAAAATTTTTTGCTTGTGTGACAGCAGGCAGGTAAAATCACCAGGTTGCATCCAGGATGGTAGGTATGTATGCCCTAGATTTAGGCTTTATGCAAATTCATATCACTAGGGGGAGTGCTGGTAGTCTTGCGGGGGAAGACTTAATGAGCCCAGCTGAATCAAGTGGCTCATTAAGGCCTCTACAAGAACTCCCAGCATGCTAAGAGAGATGCTTCATCCTGGAACCAGTTCTGTGTTGTGCAAGACTGGGGAGTGTGTTTCTGTCCTGTGCGGTGAGACAAAGCCTGTGTGGCAAAAACCTTCAAAAACAGGGAGATAGGGGCTGGGGCAGCACAAGGCTGCACCTAGTTGTCAGACAGGGAACCTACGTGTGTAGTAAGTGGTCAAGCTGACCAGGATTTCTTTTTTATGTTTCTTTTTGTTTTGCTGTTTTTCCCCTGTAAATAGTTTAAATAAACCGCACCTTTTGTTTTTGCAACTACAAACTCTGTCTGCTGTGCCTGTTTTTGTGTGGTGAACCCATCCAGGGGGTCACACACACCCGCTGCCGAGCTAACCCCCTCACACTTGTTTATAGTACCAGCAAAAAAATGCTGTTCCACTGAAAAGCGATCCATGCTCACATCACTTTTCAGAGGCATTTGACAGCCGGTATGTTGCCTCCTGACCGCCTGTTTTAACCCCTTAAACGCATCATCACTATGCTGCAACTCCATGCAATGCACACAGTTGCAGGGTGGTTGCAGTGCAGCCCCATTCACCTAGAACTATACTTCAAGGGTGCCCTGGCTGGAAAAATAATGAGAAACACTGGCATAGAGGAACCAATCTCTCCATTTTCATCCTGCAGCCGCTGAATGCCTGCGGGAGGGAGAGGTAGAGGAGGAGAAGCAGGGGTAAATAGAGAAATCTGTTCCTTTTTATGCAGCCACCCACTTGCGACCGGGTCCTGTTGTTCCGCCACCGGGCACGGAGAAAAAAACCTTGTCCGGGGGGTCAGGGGGGCCCTTAATGGTTTCTTGCATCAGGGCCCTGAAGGTTCTAGTTATGCCACTGGTGCACACTGTGCAAAGGACACAGTACATGGGTTTGACTCAAACTCGAAGCTCATCCCTATAGACCAGCTAAAAATGTCAGCGTCAACTGCCAGGAAAATTGTTTGTAATTCAAATAAAAACCCACAAATGACTTCAAGTAAAATACAGGACTCTCTGAGAACATGTGGTGTGGCACTTGAAGCACTTGAAGAAAGATGGGCTGCATGGTCGAGTTGCCAGAAGAAAGCCATTACTATGCAAATGCCACAAAGTATCCAGCTTACAATACACCAAACAGCACAGAGACAAGCCTCAAACCTTCTGGCACAAAGTCATTTGGAGTGATGAGACCAAAATGAATCTTTTTGGACACAACCATAAACACTACATTTGTAGAGGAGTCAACAAGGCCCATGATGAAAGGTACACCATTCCTACTGTGAAACACAGAGGTGGATCGCTGATGTTTTGGGGATGTGTGAGCTGCAAAGGCACAGAAAAATTTTGGTCAAAATTGATGGCAAAATGAATGCAGTATGTTATCAAGAAATACTGGAGGAACATTTGCGTTTGTCAGCCAGGAAGCTGCGCATGGGATGTACTTGAACATTCCAACATGACAATCATCCAAAACACAAGGCCATTCGACCTGTCATGGGCTACAGCAGAATAAAGTGAAGGTTCTGGAGTGGCCATCCCAGTCTCCTGACTTCAATATCATTGAGTCACTCTGGGGAGATCTCAAACGTGCAGTTCATGCAAGACAGCCCAAGAATTTACAGGAACTGGAGGCTTTTTGCCAAGAGGAATGGGCTGCTTTACTATCTGAGAAGATAAAGAGCCTTATCCACAAATACCACAAAAGACTTCAAGCTGTCATTGATGTTAAAGGGGGTAATACACAGTATAAAGAACTGGGGTATGTAAACTTTTGATCAGGGTAATTTGGGTAGTTTCTGTTGTCATTATGATTTAAAAAGAGTAAACACATTTGATTAATAATACATGGCTTCAGCCAAACACTAACCATGAGTGAAAGAAAAGTTTTTGCGTTATCATTCATATGGGATTGCATTTAGCCCACACCATAAGATTGAACTCAAAATAATAAACATTCTAAAAAACCTTACCGCCTTAATAAATAACGAAAAAACACACGAAAAAGTATATTTGGCATAAAATAATGGCCGTGGCACTTTATTGGTATCAAACAGTAAATATTATTAAAATTTTTATTAAATCAAAAATTTCCATAAATCAGAAATCCAATAAATATGTAAGCTCAGTTATTGGAACTCGAGCCAAAATAATTAAATTAACATTAAACATCCCCCCCTCAGAAATCCAGGGTGACTTAAACCACATAAGTACCAATGACAGGGAGGGTAGGGTGGGTAGCTCTTTTGCCTCAGGCTTGACCAGCTGTGAGGGAAAATCCACATAGTCCCCCTTTATATAGGGGTACCAATACCTTCTAGAAGCTTCCACAGCTTCTAATTGGTTAAATAACCCCTCATCTTGAATCCTTAAAGAGACAGTAACCTATAAATTGTATTACTTCTTTACCTCAGAATTAATATAAAATGTTATAAGCGAGAAGTAGGTGGGGCTGCAGCAAGCCCATGAAGGCGGGCCCAAATGCTTGTTCCCTTCTTTTACATGGGGGATTGCATTTAGCCCACACCATAAGATTGAACTCAAAATAATAAACATTCTAAAAAACCTTACCGCCTTAATAAATAATGAAAAAACACACGAAAAAGTATATTTGGCATAAAATAATGGCTGTGGCACTTTATTGGTATCAAACAGTAAATATTATTAAAATTTTTATTAAATCAAAAATTTCCATGAATCAGAAATCCAATAAATATGTAAGCTCAGTTATTGGAACTCGAGCCAAAATAATTAAATTAACATTAAACATCCCCACAAGCCGGGATTTGTTTTGAAAAAACAAAGAAACCCGGCCTAACCCACAACCACGGCCATTTCAATACAATTCTGCAACCCCAAGTTGAACAGATCAATGCCAATATCAGAAAGATGTATTCCGTCTTGACGGTAGAATCCAGGAATACCACCTTCCAAATCTATATGTCGATACGCAAAACCACGAACGACCGGTAAAAATTTTGAAACTGCCCTATTGATTCTTTTTCTGATTTTTTCCATAAGTTTGCTCTGTCCAGAAGAAAACCAACACAATCTGGGTATAATTTCCGAAAAAATAACGACCGAGGTAGGAGAAACTAATTGAAATCTCTGAATATCACTTTTTTATCACTGAAAAATTAAATCCAACGTTCTAATCTTGCATAAATCATTCCCACCTAGATGAATAATTAGAATATTAGGCAAGGGCCAAGTTTCAATCAATCTAGCTAACACACTATAAAGATGACACCATCTAAGACCTCTAATTCCTTTCCAAAGAACTATATACTCTTCCTGAGGCATCGTCAAATTCTCTGTGTAAATGCGTTGCGCAGCTCTTTTCCTTGCCCAATAAATATAAGAGTGTCCTACGATCCAGACACATTTTCTGATCCCTAAAGATATCAAACAAATAAATTAGGACGAATGTATGTTTTAAAACAATCAGAGCTCCACCTACCTATTTTCTTAATGTCCTCAGTCGACATACCATTCTGCGCTGCCACCGAAGCTGCTCCAATACGGAAAGAATGTGATGTGAACTTGAAACTTTTAAAACCCAAAGCACTAAGACATTTTTTTAGTACAGCATTGAACTGAAAATTGGTAAGAGGACTACCATCCAGATGTAACAAAAATTGACCAGAAAAATTAGGGCGGATGGCAGCATATTTGCGCAGAGTGATTATAGGGCAAATATTTTTACGAACACCAGGAGAGACGACTAACCACTGGCCTTTACCTACTGTATTTATTGGCATATAACACTCACTTTTTTACCCTAAAAATAGAGGGTAAACTGTGCCTGCGTGTTATAAGCAGGGGGCTGTGGAAAGTTTTTTTCCTGAAACTTCCCTTTTAAAGTTAGGGTGCGTGTTATATGCCTGTGCGTCTTATACGCCGATAAATACGGTAATTGATCTGTCTTAGATCTATTTATAAAAATTCTAACCTCATTAACGTCAAAAACAATGTGATCCATATGTAAACCCAATAAACTATTTTTATTGGGAGGAAGAAGCTCAGAGATTCTCAAAGCCCCAAAAAATGCTAGTACAAAAGCTGACCTAAACAGTAAAGCCCCGTACACACGATCGGATAACCTATGGATTTTCATCCGATGGATTTGTCCATCGGATATCCGATGAAACTGTTTTCCATCAGTCTTGCCCACACACCATCAGTCAAAAAACCGACCGTTCCAAACGCGGTGACGTAAAACACTCCGATGAGCCGAGAAAAATGAAGTTTAATGCTTCTGAGCATGCGTCGACTTGATTCTGAGCATGCGTGGGTTTTTGATCCGATGGACTTGCCCATAGACGATCAGAGTTTTCGATCGTTTTTTTATCCATCGGAAAAATGTAAAACATGTCCTATTTTTTAAAACCGATGGAAAAAAGACCGATGGGTCCCATACACGATCGGTTGGTCTGATGAAAACCATCCATCGGACGGTTTTCATCAGTCAAACCGATCGTGTGTACGGGGCTTTAGGCTTCAAAAGCAGAAAAACAAATGGAAGCTGTAATTCCACACAGTTTTTCCAACATATCCAGTGATATAGGCCTCCTGTCATCAGGAACAAAGTTAGCTCTTCTATATCCCTTTAATGCCTGTCTAACAGAAAAATAACTGTTGCAAGAAGGCATATGTCTAATATGACAGAAGAAAGAGATGCCAGCTAACAACTTAACTACATGGCTTGGAGAAAACCGTTCTAGCATTAAATATTCTAAAAACAGTAAAATCCTGTCCTCCCCTGGAAACATGTAAAAAAACTTGTTATTTGAGCAGAATTGCTCCCATTTTTTCCAAGCTCTGGAATACTCATCCCAAGTTTTTGGGGCTACGGATTTTTTTATTGCTTGAGAGATCAAAGTCAAATCATCTCCCATAGATGCACTGGGCAAGGATGGCCTTCCAAGTCTGCATTGGGTAGCAACTGACGAAAAAGATTCATCTGAAAGCGAGAAAGTGAATCTGCTAAAATATTATCTACACCAGGTGAAAACTGAGCTTTTATCCATATATTTCGTTTAAGGCATAAAAACACTAAATGACGCAATAATTTAATGACCGGTAATTACTTTGATGACAAACAGTTGATTGCAAAAAGCACACCCTTGTTATCCGTTTTAACAAGGATGCGCTTGTTTACAAAGAACTGACCCCAGATTTCAACGGCAGCTACTACTGGAAAAAGTTCCAGCAGAACAATATTTTTGTCAATTCCCTGGCAATCCAAGAATCTGACCATGCCCCACAACACCAGTGATCTTTCCAGATTGCTGCAAAGCCTTTAGAACCAGCAGCGTCTGTAAAAAGACAGAAATCTCCAGCAAAAATGAATTTATCCTGGAAAAAAGAGCGTCCATTATATTCATCTAAAAATTTTGCCCATACTATCAAATCCTCCTTGAGAGATTCAGTTAAACGAATGTGTGAGAATGGTGATTTTAAACCTGCAGTAGCAATATATAAACGTCTAGAAAAAATACGGCCAACAGGCATCACCCTAGATGTAAATGCCAATAGACCCAGTAAAGATTGCATCTCTCTCAGAATAACTTTTTTTCTACGTAAGAACACATAAATTAAATTCTTTAATCTGACTATTTTCTGAGCTGGTAATCTAAATTCATATGATGAAGTATCTATAAGTATTCCCAAAAATTCAATCACTGTACATGGAAGCACAGTTTTTTCTGAAGCCAAGGGAATCCCAAAATGACTAGCAATTTTTTGAAAAGTAGAAAGCAAGTCTAAACAAAAATCTGAACCCTTCGGGCCGATGAATAAAAAATCATCTAAATAATGAACTATTCCCCCCCCCCCCCCCCCCACTCTGTACTGACAGTACCCAGTGAAGAAAAGAAGAAAATTATTCAAAATAGGAACATGAAAGAGCACATCCCATCGGGAGACATTTATCGAAAAAATAAAAACCATCAAAGAAAAAACCCAGCGAGTTAAAAGCCTCAGGAGCAATAGGCAAGAGGCGAAAAGCCAATTTAATATCGGCCTTTGCCAACAAAGCCCCTTGACCCACTGACCTGATCCTTTCAACCGCATCTTCAAAAGAAGAATAAGATACTGAACATAAAGATTCATCTATCTCATCATTCAAAGAACTTCCAAATGGAAAAGATAAATGATGAAATAATCTGAACGTATTTGGTTCTTTTTTAGGGACTAAACCTAATGGAGATACCCTGAAATTCAAAAAGGGGGGAGATAAAAAAGGACCCGCAATCCTACCTTCAGACAATTCACTCTGCAATTTCTTCCAAATAATTTCAGGAGACCTATATACAGATTTCAAGTTTTTTACTAATACACAACCTTCGCCCTGAAAGGAAGGCAAAGGAAAGCCATAATAAAAACCTTGCATCAAAAATCTAGCTCTCTCCTTGTTTGGGTATTTGCCCAACCACTGGAGCATATTTCCCAATATCACTGGCGTGTGAGCTTTTGCTAGCATGTTCTCTTTGGGATTGCAATGACAAGTTTCTTTTATAGCATTTCACAACCGGATGAGACCCAGTGCAGAAAGAACACCCATGCTTGTATCTGCAGGAAGTATTCCATCTGCACTGCGATTTATTAAAGGAAAAACAAATTCCTTTCCTATAAGCTGTAGATGCATTACTGACCGCATTCTGCCGAGCGGTGGGAGGCTTCTGAGGAGTGATCAGATTGAGCCATAAACCAACATCCTTCATACCAAACTTAAGGGTGGGGTGTATGGCCAATTTGTGACGGAAAGACTCGTCATAGTGGAACCATCCCATACCACCAAAATTCCTATATGCCTCTAATACATGTTCTAGATGTTGGAATAAACCACTACATAATTCCTGCTGTTTTTCAGCTAAGACGCTGGCAAAAATACAGTATTCTTGAAGCCAATTAAAAAAGGATCGAGGAATAAACCTACGATCATCCTGTTTATCATCCGATTTTTTATCCTGGCGGATAGAAAAATCCTTAGTAGCTGGAAGTAATGACATAATGTCAACAAATTCTCCCTTCCATATTTTTTCCTTTAACGCAATAGGCAAATGGAAACCCAAGGGAGGAATTTCACACAGTAAAACTTCTTTAAATAATACATCAGGAACTGTATTTCTACCAGCTATATTTTGCAAATTAGTCATAGACACCTCAGGGGCCATAGAACAACTAGCCTTTTTAACATTAACAAGTGATAAAGGATTATCCACTAAATTAATAGCACTAGGCACATTAGTAACCTGTGTAAGCGAATTATGTAAAATAGTTTGTACTAGTGTAGTTAAAGAACATGGATATGGACTTTCAATGTTAATTTTGAATCACTTTATTGGGACTTTTGCATAAACTTTATATCATATTAATGATTGTGGATTGGATCACAGTATTGATTTACCCAATACATTTCTTATATAATTTTTTTATTATTATATGTGTATATATACTAGGATCCCAGGTGGGTTTAATCATGGTGTATAGTCACATCAAATATATATAGCGCCCCCTATAACAAATCATTCACAACTGGGAGTACACACTTCACAGGGGAGCAGCTTATTTTTATTAATTAATTTTATTAATTAGTAGTTAAAAATTTGAGCAGGTATTATTCATCCTTTTGATAGCTCACTTAATTTCTGGCGCGGAATCCACTTTCACCACTGTTCATTTAAATATCACAATTTTGTATATTGATCTTTAATTACTCACGCTGCCATGGATGTGTTCAACTTTATGAAGGAACGACACGTCAACATAGAAGACATTTTTCAACAAGCCCCCAGTCCCAATTTAGATCTTGAAAGGGGCTTTAAACAGCTTCAGTTTGATATGGAGAAACAAATCAGGCTATGGTGGGACATAGCCTCTTTTGAAATGTACATTGGAAAAAACCTTACTCCCAGAAGGTTAAGGTGGGATGTCAGTCCCAATGATGGGATTGAAGACCTTCAATTGT